>JAPVLO010000243.1:1215833-2431666 GCA_027257055.1 Cephalopachus bancanus | reverse complement strand
TGCCTGCTTGTTGTGGGTGTATAGGAATGCTACTGTCCTTTGCACATTTATTGTGTACCGTGAGACATTGCCAAAGTCCTTTATCAGTGCAAGCAGGTTTTTGACAGATTCTTTTGGATTTTCAAGGTATAGGATCATATCATCAGTAAAGAGTGATAACTTGACATCCTCTTTTCCTATTTGGATACTCCTGATTTCCTTCTCTTGTCTGATTTCCCTAGGTAGGACTCCCAACGCATATTGACAAGAGGGGTGAGAGTGGGCAGCCGTGTCTTGTTCCAGTTTTCAGGGGAAATATTTGCAGTTTCTGTCCATTTAGCAATATATTAGCTGTGGGTTTGTGGTAGATGGAACTTACTATTTTGAGGTATATTCCTTCTATACCTAGGTGTTTGAGGGTTTTTATCAAGAAAGGATGCTGAATTTCAAAAGTTTTTTCTATATCTAATGAGATAATCATGTGGATCTTGTTTTTACATCTGTTGATATATTTAATGACATTTACGGCCATGCAAATGTTGAACTAGCCCTGCATCCTGGGGATGAAGCCTACTTGGTCATGGTGGATGATTTTTGAGATGTGTTTTTGAATCCAATTTGATAGAATCTTGTTGAGGATTTTTGCATCTATGTATAAGGGATATTGGCCTGTAGTTCTCTTTCTTTGTTGGATCTTTACCTGGTTTGGGCATCAGTGTGATGTTAGCTTCGTAAAATGATTTGGGGAGAATTCCATCATTTTCAATTGCCTGGAATACTTTCAGTAGGATTGGTATCAGCTCCTGCTTATATGTTTTGCAGAATTCTGCTGTAAAGCTATCTGGTCCAGGGTTTTGTTTTGTTTTGTTTTGTTTTTTGTAGGTAGTTTTTGTATGACAGAGTCAATTTCCTGGGTTGTTGTTGGTCTATTTGGTGTCTCAATGTCTTCTTGTTTTAACATTGGGAGGTTGTGTGACGTCAGAACGTCCTCCATTTCATCTAGGTTATCATGTTTGTTTCCATATAGGTGTACGTAGTAATTTCTAATAATCCTTTGTATTTCTGATTATGTTTATTTGGGTTTTTTCTCTCTTTTTCTTGGTCATTCTGCCGAGGGGCCCATCAATCTTGTTAATACTTTCAAGAACCAGTTTTTTGTTTTCTGTAATATTTTCTGTCTTCCATGTTCTGCATTTGGGCTCTTATTTTTGTGATTTGGATTCTTCTGCTAAAGTTGGGGTTTTGGTGGTCTTCTCTTTCCAGCTCCCTTAGGTGATTTGTTAGGCTCTTCACTTGTGATCTTTCTGTTTTCTTGATGTGTGCTCATAGAGATATAAATTCCCTCTTAGAAGTGATTTCATGGCATCCCTGAGGTATTGGTAAGATGTTTCTTCATTTTCATTTGTTTCCAGGAATCTTTCAATTTCTTCTTTGATTTCAGTGTTGACCCATTCGTTGTTTAGCATCATACTGTTTAGCGTTCATGTCCTTGTGGGCTTTGGAGAAATATTGTTGGCTTTGTATTTATTTTTATTCCACTGTGGTCTGAGAATGTGCATGGCAAGATTTCAACCTTATGGAACTTTTTTATGCTTGATTTATGGCCAAGGATGTGATCAATCTTTAGTATGTTCCATGTGGTGATGAGTAGAATGTATATTCTGTGGCTGTTGTGTGGAATAATCTCTAGGTATCTACTAAGTGCATTTGGTCAAGTGTAAAGTTTAGATTCTGGATCTCCTTGTTGATTTTTTGCCTTGATCATCTATCTAGGGCTGTCAGTGGGGTATTCAAGTCCCATGCTATAATAGTGTTAGATTCAATATTTTTTTAGTTTATTTAGTCATTGCTTTATAAATACTGGTGCTCCTGTGTTAGGTGCATATGTGTTTGGGATGGATATTTCTTGTTGATGGATTGAACATTTTATCATTATGCAATATCCTTTTGCGTCATTTTAAATTTTTGATAGCCTAAAGGTTGTTTTGTGTAATATTAAGATTGCAACTCCTGACTTCTTTTGTGATCCATTTGCCTGGAAACTCATTTTCCAGCCATTAACTTTGAGTCTGTGTGCATCCCTTGTAGTGAGATGAGTCTCCTGGATGCAGCAAATAATGGGGCCATGGCTTCTTATCCAGTCTGCCATTCTGTGTCTTTTCAGTGGTGCATTTAGTCCATTCACATTCAGGCTGATTATTGGAATGTGATTGCTTATCACTGTCATGAGGCTCTTATAAAGTTTTTTCTTTGTTTTCTTGTTTTCTTTTGGCTTTGGGGTTAATATATGCATGTGTTTTCAAGTTTCTTGTTGCACTGTATTCTCTGTTGATTCTGTACTCTGCTGTTCTCTTGGGAAGTTTGTGGTGATTCTTTTTTTTCTTTCTTCTGTGCTTAATACCTTTTTAAGTGTCTCCTGTAGAGCTGGTTTGGAAACTGCATAATCTCTTATGGATTGGATGTCTAGGAAGGATTTTAATTCTTCATCACTGAGAATTTGGCTGGATAGGAAATTCTTGGTTGAAATTGCTTTTCTTTGAGGACTTTGAATATAAGACTCCAGTTCCTTCTTGCTTGTAGTCTTTTTGCTGATAGGTCTGCTGCCATTCTGAATGGTTTGCTCCAGTAAGTAGTCTGACCTTTCTCTCTTGCTGCCTTTAGGATTTTTTCTTTTGTGCCTACTTTGTGTAGGTGAATTACTATGTGTCTAGGGGTTGGTCCTCTCATTTGATTTGGGTTTCTCTGTATCTCTTGTGCTTGGCTAGTCAAATATCCGGTGAAATGGGGAAAGTTTTCTTGGATTACCTCCTGGAATACTTGTTCCAAGTTGTTCTCATTTTTGCCTTTCTTCCTCTGGGATACCAATCAGGCATAGGTTCAGCCTTTTGATATAATCACACATCTCTTGTAGACTTTGTTCTTTCTTTCTGAATCTTCTTTCGATATTTTTTACAGATTGGGTTAATTCCATGTTCTGGTCTTCAAGTTCTGAGATTCTGTCTTCAGCTAGTTTAATTCTGCTTTCCATGCTTGTCATCTTGTTATTTATTTCCTTGATGAAATTTTTTATTGCCATAATCTCTGTTACAAGTTCTTTCAGTATTTCATCTTGTCTTTCTTGAGTCTTATTCACTCTTTCCAACCATTCCCTGATCCCTGTCATATTCTGGGGCCAGTCATAGGTGACTTCCATTGTTTGGGCACCAAGGTCTGATTTCTCAGGAGTTTTGTCTTTGGTAGATTTGGAACTGCCTGAGGTCTCCCTTTGACTTTTCCTCATTTGTGACACATCTCTTGTTTTTTTCTTTAGTTCTGTTATTCAGTGTCAGTGGGAGAGGCTTTTCCTTTCAATGTTTGATCAGTCCTCTATTCTTCCCTGATCCAGGCTCTGGATTTGTTCTATTTTGAAATAGGATGGTAGATGGGAAGTTTTGCTGTCTCTTGTAGTTTTTGAAATCCAAGTAACGTGGGGATGGGATGCTAGGAGTCAGATGGTACTTGCAAATTAAAATGTTCACTTATTGTAGTCTGTGTTCCCTGAGATCCACTCCCCACCACCACTCTATATGATGATGTAAAGAAGAAACCAATCCACACTACAAAACAATCTGCAATAACAACAAAGCAAGACAAAACAAACCACAGCAACAGAAAAACCCCAAGAAAAGTAAACACACACACACACACCTGCCTAGTACAAAGTGAATAGAGAAGAAAGACAAAAAGATTGAAGGGGGGAGAATAAGAAAAAAGAAAACAGAGAGAGAGAGAAAAAAAGGGGGGATTCAGGTGGAACCCTCACACATATATTGGCACATGCCTTAAATTATAAAAAATGAATATAAAAAAACTCAGGAGAACAAATGAGCAAAAACCAACAACAAAATCAAAAGATGAACACTCAGTCATTCACATACACACATAAACAGAGAAGGACAAATAAAAGCAGAAAGAAACAGAAAGAAAAGAGAAAAAAAGAAATTTTAGGAGGAGATGCAGGTCAAAGCCTCACATACACATTCATGCACAAAGGAAAAATATTTTTAAAATAGATGAACTAACAAACACTCAGAAAATTTTTAAAATTAAAAAATAATTGATTCCTGGGCAGCGAGACCTCATCTCTACAATACATAAAAAAAATCAGCCGGGCATGGTAGTGCATGCTTGTAATTCCGGCTACTTGGAAGGCTGAGATGGAAGGATCGCCGGAGCCCAGCAGGTCGAGGCTGCGGTGGCCGGGAGCAGCCACTGCACTCCAGTCTGGGTGACAGAGTGAGACTCCAACTCAAATAAATAAATAAATAAAATAATTGAAATGTTTTAAAAAACAAAACAGAGCAAAACAAAAATCAAAGATAAAAAAAACCTGTTCTCTTGTGGCAGGCTCTGTAATTGTTCCTCTAATCAGATCTCTCCTGCAGAGCCACCTCTTTCACTCACCTCAGGGAATGAAGCAGGGAAGGAAAAGGGGCAGTGGAGGTGGGTGGGACTGCAGTCCTCCCCTCCCACTCTCCTATGATCAGGGAGATCTTCATTGGGGCTGTGCAGGATAGTCTCTTCCCCAGGCATATACTCTTACAAGGTTGCCCTAGCCAGGCCTATTCTGGAATGGGGTTCTCCTATTGTGACTGATGTCCAGGATTCATCTGGGTTTGTTCCTCTCAGTCATGGCCCAGTACTATGGGTCTGACATTCAGAGGATTGCTGGGGAGGAGGGAGTTTGGGTCAACACCAGACTCACCACTGATCTCTTTGGAGTTCTTCCTCATCCTTTTCTTGCCACACCTTTTGCCCACGGCCAGATCAGGGTAGGGGGCGGGAGTGCCTGGAACTCAGCACTTGTCAGGTCCCTCTGAAGTTTGTGTTCTCAAGATATTTCCTTTGGACCACGATCAAGCCCTGAGTAGTTGGTCTGCCATTCACAGAAATTGGATCTCTGGGCTCCATCCGCAGCCCCTTCCAGTGCCTGGTTAGGTCTCTCTCCTACAGTAAGGGAGTGCCTGGGGCAATAGTTTGTCCATGTGACCTAGGCAATAAGTTGAAGACTGGGGGGTGGGGCAGGAAGAAGCTGGGTGGAGGAATGTAAATCTCTGCCTGGAAAATGGCTGAGGTGGGCAGCTCCTCACCAGGCATGTTTTCCTCTCTCTGGATTCCCGTGATGTTCTCTCTCCAATAATCAAATCCTGCACTCCAGCAGGTCCGGTATGCCAGGTGATGGTTCAGCAGGCTTCTCTCAGGTACATTCCTGCAGGCAGCAGATATTTCTGCTGCAATCTTGGGAGCTGTGCTCTAATTTTAGGGTAGTGGGGGCTTGCAGTCACCCTCAGAGGGGGGCCCGAGTGCATGCAGCCGAGTATCCCCTCAGACAGAATTTCAGGCTCCCACCAGTGCCCACCTACTCACATGGAGAGTCTTTATTATCACTTGCCTCCACGGAGATTTTTATAGCCCGATCTGTCGACCACTGTCTTAGGCTCTGCCCCCTATTTTTGTTGTTGTTGTTGGTTTGGGGGTTTTTTTTTGTTTTTTTTTTGAGTTGGCGTCTCACTCCATCACCCAGGCTGGAGTGCAGTTGTACCCTCCCAGCCACTGCAGCCTCTACCTGCTGGGGTCCGGTGATCCTTCCAAGTAGCCAGAACTACAGGCACACACTATCATGCTCAGCTAATTTTTGATTTATTATAGAGATGAGGTCTCACCAAGTTGCCTGGGTGTGTCTCAAACAAGTGAGCTCAGACAATCCACTCACCTTGGCCTCCCAAGTCTGGAATTACAGACTGAGCCACCGAGTTCGACCCGTGTTTTGTCTTTATAGCACAGCATTATGTTGCTTTTTTTTTTTTTTTTGAGTTAAGGTCTCACTATCTCCCAGGCTGGAGTGCAGTAGCATGATCACAGCTCACCACAGCCTCAACCTCCTGGGCTCAGGCGATCCTTCTGCCTCAATCTCCCAAGTAGGTGAGACTCCAAGCATGTATCACCCTGCCAGGCTAATTTTCTTTTCTTTTTGGGGGGTAGAGGCAAAGTCTTGCTATATTGCCCAGGCTAGTCTCAAATTTCTGGGCTCAGGTGATCCTTCTACCTCAGCCTACCAAAATAATGGAATAACAGGTATGCTCAGTAGCTTTTTTGTTTTGTTTTGTTTTAAATGTTACCAGATATTTAAATGCTAAGGAGGGCACAGATTAGCTGAATAATAATAATTTCCTTTAATGGTTATTCTCCCCTCCTTGCCACAGTCCACACATCTCTTAATGTATCATTTTACTAACTTCCACGTGTGTAAAATTGCATTGGTAATTACTACCCTTATATGTGAGCACCATGATTACTTAAGATCTTGAGTAACCATTGCAAAACCATTTGAGAGATAAATGTAGGCTACATTGACTGGGTACAGAAGGAGGGATGGAGATATCACAAGAAAAGAGATTGAGTTAACCAGGCATAAGACCACATTCAAGAATTTGTACTATATCTCAGGACAAGGGAAGGCCATCAAAATAAGTTAAGCTGAGGCAGAAACTCAGCTTTGCAAAATAAGGATTCTGCCCCAATGAGGTGACATTATTACATATAGTGAACACTTATTACATAAGGTGTATACTTTGTAGCTTAATGTGATATTGTGATTTATCATTTTTAATACACATTGTAAGGGACAAATTGAAATATCTCATCTGTCCCCAGATGGAGAGTTTTACCTCTTGACTACCTATGAACTCTCCATAATAATAGAAAGTAAGTAGGGAGATAAGCTCTTTTCACAATTGCTGTATTTACAACAGGACCTAGACCTATGCACCTGCATAAGAATGATTAAGAAAATCTAACAGAATTCCAATAAATACTTGTTAGGGGTGAGCAAAAATATAAGAGTTTGATATTTGCTTCCATGTGGTAAATGTGTGCTGATCAATATATAAACAAACACCTTAAAGAAAAACATAACTTTCTCTGTTATTGTAACCTTAAAATTCTAATTTGAAAATTTTATCCAAACCTTTACCCCCAAATTCCTGTATTTTCATATGTACAACTTTGCACACCTTTTTATCATAGCCAAAATGAAATTTTCTATCATAAAAATACTACATTTTAAAGAAAAACGTGAAAAAATAAACTCAAAAAGTTAAAAAATTACCACTAAATAAAGCTTTGTTTTTGTCTTTTCCGTAACAAGAATTTGAAATTTTAAAAAATTCTGCATTTTCAAATATATAATTCTTAAAATATGGTGCAGTTCCACTTGATATTGAGATAATATATATTTTTATTAATCTGTTGAAATTATGAATTTAGTTTACCTCATTTTATAAAATTTTTAAAATATAACCTTATTCAAATAAATTATAATAGCAATTGCATGATGATCCAATATATTAGCTATAAAGGGAAAAGGAAACCTGTCAATATTACTCACATATATAAATCATAAAATACTTCCAAATCAGAGAAACATTATACTTTTTAATTCATATTTTAACTTAGACAAATACCAACATTATTACTTCAATTATATTTTTGAGTAAATTAACTTACTGTAAAGTACACTAAGAAATAGTAATGAAAATTTGCATATGTAAGCCGGGTGTGGAAGTGTGTACCTGTAGTTCCAGCTACTTGGAAGGCTGAGGCAGAAGGATACCACAGCCCAGCAGATTGAGACTGCAGTGGCAGTGAGCATGCCACTGCACTCCAGCCTGGGTGACGGAGTGAGACTCCAACTCAAAAAAGAAAAAAAAGATCTGCAATTATTTCTATTTTGTGTGTCTTTAGCAATCTTTTTCTGTGCAGCTAGAGTGATATTTTCAGAACAATAATCAAAATGTGTCATTTCCCTGGTAAATTATTTTCAAAAAACACCTGTTGCTCTCAGAGCAAGTCTGAACAACACACCATGGCCACAATAATCTGTTTCTAGTCTACAATGACAGCCTCTTCCTCAACACTTTTTCTCTCTCATTTCCCTGCAAACTGTGCTTCTGACTCACTGGATGTCTTTCTGTTTCTCACATACATTTAGCCTTTTTCTGCAACCAGGCATTTGGACTTGCTGTTTCCTCAACCTGAAATTCTCTTAGAAAGGCCTTCACAAGTTTAGTTTGTTGTTATGTTTAATATCTCAGCTCAAATATCACTTCTATGTTTCAGGAATGCAACCTAAACTATATGAAAATATAAATCCCTTTGTCCTCATGCCAATCTTTGGAATGTTTGTCTCTGAAAAGAACACCTTGTCTTTTTGTTTCCCTGCCTATGTTGTTGCCATTCCCAAGCCAACTTGACTTTGGCTGAGTTTGGGCAATGGAATGGGAAAAAAAAGGTCTGGTTGTTGCTCCAGCACCTTCAGTCCGGCCTACAGAATTTCAGGTTCTACTCAGGGTATTAGATTCTCCTTTCTAGTAAACAAGGCTACCTTTCTCTGACTTCCCATAAACATGATTTTTTTTAAAACTATGACAGCTGCTCAATTTTTAAGTTGTTTGCTTTTAATTATCTAATTTTGAAGGTGGTAAATTCATGCCACAAATAATCTTTTTTTCCTGATATTTCCAAGTATTAATCACCGTTATTCTGCTAGGGCAGAGAGATAGATGTATTGCTTTTTTTACTAACAGCATTTCAAAGTAAGTAAAGGCACAACTAAGTAGTCACAGAGTGTTTCCCTTTCCAGTCAAATAAGCCCATTGCCTACAAAAATGTTTCCTTACTGGTTATCTTTGAGAACTCTTCAGGTATTCAGAATCATAAGGTTAAAGTGTCTAACTTGGCTTTTGTTCAAGATTATGATTAAAAACTAACAAAATGATGCCTAAATCCTGTGGTTATCCTTAGGAAAGCGAAAACCTCCTCAGGAGTAAATTGTGCACAAGAAAAAAATAAATAAAAAGACCTCATTCTCCTAATGACCTTTTTGGGATATGTCCAAATCTGGTGCGTTGCTCAGTCTTACTGTGTAAAGATTTGGATTTCAATGTCAGACCTTCAGTAATTTGTTTTGATTGTTTACTTCATGTTCTGATCCTAATTGTCCACTGAGACATCTATAATGTAATTAAGCCCTTTAGATTAATTTGCAAACATTTCCTTACCTTCCATATTCTTGGCATCTCTGTGATACTGGGAGCTAATATATTGACAGCTAGTCCTAAATAAAATAAGGGCTTAATTTAGGAATTTAGAAATGCTTTATCTAGCACAGTTAATAGAAAAAGTAAAAAGTGTGTTGTAAGTCTGACACAGGGAAATCTTAAATACACAGAATACATAAAATTTAAAAAGGCATTCACTTTTTAAATAGTTTAGAGAGTTACAGTGGGTGGAAACAGCCTAAGGTGAGGGTAAGGCAAAGGCCTCCTGCTTTCCTTGCTTTGTTTCTATTTACCGCTCTTCCTCCTCCTCCATGGCTTTAATGAAACCACATTTACTCTGGTTTTTCTGGTTTCTTTCTTTTTCTTTCTTTCATTTTTTTACAGAGTGTCTCTGAATGTCTTAAAATGGGTCTCATTCTTTCTGGAACATTTTTAACTGAATTAACCCTTTTAACACCACTGATACTCTGAGAGAGTTGGTATTTTAATAGATTACAAACTGCTTTTCCCTTTTAAATTATTTCATTATTTTTCTCTTACTTGTCTTTTCAAGAGCAGAAAAATATCATCTGTGACTGCCTACTCCTTCTCCCTCTACCACTCATTTTCTGGTAAGACTCTTTTGTTTCTTCCATATCTTTAATTGCTATCTTGTAATTCTGGTACTTCTTCTGTGTGTAGGTTCAATAGTAATGTAAAAATTCTTTTGATATTATTGAAGTTTTTTTTACACCAATCCAAAAGTATTTAAACACACACACACACACACACACACACACACACACACACACACACACACAAACACACTACAGAACCCTGTGGGTCTTTAAAGCAGTGCCTCAATGTCCATATTTAATTCTTCAGATATATGGGAAACAACTTAAATCTCATCAATTAAAAAAGTGTGTTGTGTAAGAAAAATGCTGTCCTAGGGATGAAATCCTGCAAGAACATCTATTAATTCTTCTCTTCCCCTCCGGCACCATAAACTCGCAGTCACACTTCCTTTCTATTTTTTCTGCTTGGCTGAATATGTCTGTTGTATTGGTTGGGTCTCAACATATGAATTTTGTGGGACACAAACATTAAGACCATAACATGACCCAACTCTGGGGAGAAAGATCCATCAAGAATGGAGAGGTCATGGGAACTGAGTGCTCCTCCTTGCAAGTAATGGTACTAACCCATCTTGGCGCCTTTTGGGATCATCTTTGGTCTTCCTGTTCCCCTTTACTACAGCAAATGCTAGCTTTTTTCTCTTGACCATTTCTGGAAACTAAATTTGAGTAATTAATTAAGGATGTGCAGGAGGTTGATTATTCTTATGATGACAAGAAATCCTGACAACTTCTCATTTAATGATAATTATATATTATATAATATGGCCTATTAGAAACAATATAGGTCTATTCATTTAACTTTGCAGTTAAGGAAACTGAGGCTAAAAATTCCCAAACCTCTGATAACAAACAGCAAAGAGACAGCAGATTATTAAATTATTGCTTACTCGTCTACACCGTATTAACGCATTCACAAAGTTAGACACAATTGAGAAAAAATCATCTGAAGTTGGCTTTGCCATTCTATATACAAAGTTGGGCATAGGCATTACTATTTGTTTTCAATAAGAACCAAGCTCAAAATTGACCCATTTTGCAAATTTTTTTCATTTTTTTGAAAAAAATTAATTAATTGAGAGAGTGATTCCAAGATGGTGATGGAGTCAGTTAGAGTGCATAAGTTTCCACATAAATGAACAAGTGAAGAGACCAGTATTCACCCTAGGATGCCAGCAAAAGTTGTGTGAATGTCTGATTGAGTGGAGATGTGGAAAGGAGAAGACTGAGATCTCCTGCACAGACAACTGCCCTGCCCAGCTGCTTGGACCTCAGTGTACTCTTAGGCCCAGATGGCAGGCACCATCTCTACAGAACAACTTGAAAAGGAAAAAGGATTAAAACAGTGAAAATCACTTGCAACAGGAGCCACCTGCTGCTGCAGCCTTCATGCCAGGTCAGACACCAGCAACACAAACTATGAAAAAATATAATGGAGTAACCCGAGCACAGTCCCAACTGAGTAGACCTGGATGCCCCATTCCCCAACTGAAGCATTTGAGGTTTGCTGTGGCAGCCTTGAAGGAGAACTCAGCCCTAGATCACAGCAAAATAGTTGTGAGTTTTAAAGTTACCCAGTACCCTTTTGTCCAGTGATCTGTGAGATTCCATGTGGTAAACCGGGGTTTAGATTTGAAGTAGTTGTGCTCTGCACTGCAACCTAAGAACCTAATCTCTGCTCACAGAGGATGAGTAGGGATGAGTTTGAAAGTGACCCTATACCTTTCCCCAGATTTGTGAGATGTGTGACTCATTAGCATCAGTACACAGGGAGAGGGCTAAACATATGCGGATCAGCTGCAGACACCTTCCAGCTTCTCCACAATTGCAAGGGGTGAACAGATTAACAGATTGAAAAGTTGGAAACTCTTCTCTTCCAAAAACCCTCCCCTCAGCTGCCAGCTAAGAGAAGCCGTGTTTGGGTCACTCCTACAAGAAACCTGAAGTCTTGAAACTGCTGAAAGAGAATGTTCGAGAATTACATAAGTTTTTTTTGTTGTTGTTGTTTTGGGACTTTCTGTTTGTTTCTTATGTTTTGTATCTTTGTGACTCTACCTATTTTTTTAATATAGCTTGTTGGGTATGGGCATTTCATTCTGTTTTACCCCTTCTTCTTTTTCTTTCTGACCAATAAGGCTATATATGAGTGTGAAAATTTCCTCATATTATTGGTTTTGGTTTTCTCGGAGTTTTTGTTTGTTTATATGCTGTTTGGTTTTTTTCTTTCTTCTTTGTTTTTGTTTTCTTTTTTAAAATTTTGTTTTGTTTTTGTTACTGTTGTGGTTTTCTCTCACTTTTTGCTAGTCTCCCTGTTTGCTGGTTTGTATCTTTTTCCTTCTCTCCTTTGTTCTCTCCATTGTCATCCCCTCCATATTTTCTATTAACTCCTTTCCCTTCCTTCATGTTATTTTGTACCCAGGGGAGATACATATGCTTCCATTGTATGGATATACTGTAAGATAGTGGGAAGTAGACCCCTGGGGGCCCATACACCAATCAGCAAACATTGTGATCGTCAGACAGCTTTTGAATCTCAGCAGTCCTTAACATAGCTCATTCAAATCTAAAATCTGCAAGGGAGTAAAATAGCTCCCTGCTCCACCCTGGCTCCAAAAATCGAACTAGTTCAGAGGCTTTAGTCAAGGGAGAATAGGGAGTTGAACAAAAAAAAGTGAAAACTACTCCCTTTCTCACTGAGCAATAGAAGTAAAGAAAAAAGAAAAATCCACTACAAATGAAGAAGAACCAAAGAAGAACCACAGGTACCAGACAAAGTCCAAACAGGATAGTCCACAAGTATACAGACTTCAGAACTCAAACAATGAAGAGCATCCATATTGACTGGTCTCAGACTACAAATGCAGAGTTCAAGGAATGGATGGAAAGATGAACAAAAACCAAGAAAAGCAAGATGAAAACATGAAAGAACAAATAGCTGAGGTGCAAACTATTAAGAATACAGTAAATTAAATAAATTAAAAGCTGACAAGCATAGAAAGCAGAATTAACCAAGCAGAAGAAAGAATCACAGAACTTGAAGACCAAAATCTGGAACTAACCCAATCTATTAAAAACATAGAAAGAAAGCTTAAAAAGATGGAGCAAAGCTTTCAGGAGATGTGCAACTACATTAAGAGACTGAATCTAAGACTGATAGGGATCCCTGAAGCAGATAAGGAGAATGAGAGCATCCTGAAAGAAAAATTCCAAGACGTCATCCAGGAAAACTTCCCGCATCTCATCAGGAATATGACAATCCTAATGCAAGAGATACAGAGAACACCTGCAAGGCATCAAATAACAAGACCAACTCCTAGACACATAGTAATTCACTTACACAAAGTAGATATAAAAGAAAGAATCCTAAAGACAGCAAGACAGAAAGGTTAGACTAAATACCAGAGAAGACCAATCAGAATAGCGCAGAATTATCTACAGGTACACAGCTGGCTACAAGAGAATGGAGCCCAATCTTCAAAACACTCAAAGGTAAACAATTCCAACTAAGAATTTCCTACCCAGCTAAACTAAGCTTCATCAGTAAAGGAAAATTAAAATTCTTCACAAATATTCCATCCCTAAGAGTGTATGCTGCCTCCAGAGCAGTGCTACATGAGATGCCTAAGATGATATTAAACACAGAATAAAGAAAAAAAAAGAACAACCACATTCCTTTCAAGAATGTAAGAAAACAAAGAACCAATAATGTATGCATCATGACTGCAAGATTGAAAACACACACATAAATTTACCCCCAAATCAAAAGAAAAACAACAAACAAATAAGTAAACAAACAACAAGAAAGTCTGTAGGAGCCTCATGACAGGGATAAACTCTGACATCTCAATAATCAACCTGAATGTAAATAGACTAAATGCACCACTGAAAAGACATAGAATGGAAAACTGGATAAAGAAACATGATGCAATAATGTACTGTCTACAGGAGATGCATCTCACCAGGAGGGACACTCATAGACTCAAATTTAGAGGATGGAAAACAAATTTCAGGCAAATGGAACATGAAAGCAGGAGTTGCAATCTTAATATCAGATAAAATAACCTTTAAGCTATCAACAATTTAAAAAGATACAGAAGGACACTACATAATGATAAAAGTTTCAATTAATCAACAAGAAATATCCATCCTAAACATATTTACCAAACACAGGAGCACCAGCTTTTATAAAGCAGCAACTAAGTAAACTTTAAAAAGATATTGACTCTAGCACCATCATAGCTGGGGACTTTAATACCCCACTATCTACCCTAAGTTCTTGAGGCAAAAAATCAACAAGGAGATCTGGAATCTCAACCTAAGTTTTGACCAAATAGATACCTACAGAACGCTCCACCCAACAATCACAGATTATACATTCCACTCACCATCTAATGGAATGTACTCCAAGATCAACCACAGCCTCAGCCATAAATCAAGTAAAAACAAATTTCACAAGATTGAAATACTGTCATGCACCTTCTCAGACCACAGTGGAATAGAAATAAATATCAACACCAACAAGGTTCCTCCAAAACCCACAAAGACATGGATACTAAACAGTATGATGTGAACAACTCCTGTATCAACATGGAAGTCAAAGAAGAAATTAAAAGATTCCTGGAAACAAATGAAAATGAAGAAACATCTTGCCAAAACCTCTGGAATGACATTAAAGCAGTACTTAGAGGGAAATTCATATCTCTGCAAACACATATGAAAAAAATGGTAAGTTCACAAGTTAACAGTCTGACAACTCACCTAAAGGAACTGGAAAAACAAGGCCACAAAAACTCTAACTTTGGCAGAAAAATCCAGATTATCAAAATAAAAGCCCAAATATGGGACATAGAAGACAAAAATATCATAGAAAAAAATTAACACAACAAAAAGCTTGTTCCTTGAAAGAATTAAACAAGATGATGGACACTTGGCAAGACTGACCAAGAAAAAGAGAGAAAAAACCCAAATAAACACAATCAGAAATGCAAAAGACAATGTCATAACTGACCCCAAGGAAATACAAAAGAATATCAGAGATTACTATGTACACTTATATGGAAACAAACTCAAAAACCTAAGTGAAATGGAGGATTTTCTGATAGCACACAAACTCCCAAGGTTGAGACAAGAAGAAATTGAGATCCTAAATAGACCAATACAATAACAACCCAGAAAATTGACTTTGTCATAAGAAAACTACCCACACACAAAAAAAGCCATGGACCAGATGGTTTTCCAGCAGAATGTACAAAACATAGAAGGAAGAGCTGATACCAATCTTTCTGAAAGTATTCTAGACAGTTGAGAAATATGGAAGGCTCCTCAAATCATTTTATGAAGCTAACATCACATTGATAGTCAAACCAGGTAAAGATCAAACAAAGAGAGAAAACTACAGACCAATATCCTTGAAGAACATAGATGCAAAAATTCTCAACAAGATTCTAACAAACTGTATCCTACAACAAATCTCAAAAGTCATCAGCCATGACCAAGTAGGCTTCATTCCCATGATGCAAGACTGGTTCAATGTCCTCAAGACTGTAAACATAATTAAATACATAAACAGATGTAAAAACAAGAATCATGTGATTATATCATTAGATGTAGGAAAAGCTTTTGATAAATCCAACATCCCTTCTTGATAAAAACCCTTGAACACCTAGGCATAGATAGAACATACCTCAAAATAGTAGGAGCCCTCTATGATAAGCCCACAGTCAACATACTACTAAATAGACAGAAATTGGAAGCAGTTCCCCTGAAAACCCCACAAGACAAGACTGCCCCTTTCACCTCACCTGTTCAACATAGTATTGGAAGTCTCAGCTAGAATAATTGGACAAGAGAAGGAAGTCTAGGGTATCCACAAAAGAAAAGAGGAAGTTAAGCTATCCCTCTTTGTGGATGACATGATCCTATACCTTTAAAACACAAGAGAATCTGTCAAAAACATCCTTGCACTGATAAAGGACATTGGCAAAGTCTCTGGGTATAAAATAAACATGCAAAAGACAGTTGCATACTTATACATCAACAATAAACAGACAGAAACCCAAATTAAAAGCACAATCCCATTCACAATAGCCACACAGAAAAGAAATACTTTGATATCTTCCTAACTAAGGAAGTAAAAGACCTTAACAATGAAAACTACAAACCACTAGTCAAAGAAATCCAAGAAAACACAAAGGAAAAATATTCCATGCTCCTGGATTGGAAGAGTTAACATTGTTAAGATGTCCATCCTACCAAAGGCAATCTAGAGATTTAATGCAATACCTATTAAATTATCAACATCATTCTTCTCAGACC
The DNA here is from genome assembly GCA_027257055.1 of Cephalopachus bancanus. Lineage (NCBI taxonomy): Eukaryota > Metazoa > Chordata > Mammalia > Primates > Tarsiidae > Cephalopachus > Cephalopachus bancanus. The sequence continues at coordinate 2,415,657 of JAPVLO010000243.1, read as the reverse complement.
TGTAAAAGACAACACAGAAATTCATATGGGAACATAAAAGACCACGAATAGCCAAATAGTCCTTAGCAAAAGAAACAAAGTAGGAGGTATCATACCTCCAGATTTCAAACTCTATTATAAAGCTACAATAGTCAAAACAGCCTGGTATTGGTACCAGAACAGGCATATAGACGAATGGAACAGAATAGAGATTTTGGAAGCAAAACCTAAATTCCTCAACCAACTCATTTTTGATAAAGCCTCCAACAACAACCAATGGGGCGAGGAGAATCTATTCAGTAAATGGTGCTGAGAAAACCTGCTGACTACATGCAGAAGACTGAAATAAGGTCCCTACCTATCACCATATACAAAAATCAACTGTAAATTGATTAAAGACCTAAATGTGAAACCACTACCTACAAGAATCCTAGAAGAAAATGTAGGAAACACCCTTATGGAAATTGGTATAGGCAAAATGAATGCCATAAAAGATAAGATAGACAAGTGAGACCTCATCAAACTGAAAACCTTCTAAAAAGCAAATGAAACCATCAAGAAAGTGGGGAGACAGCCTACGGAATGGGGAAAAAATTTTTCCAACAGCATATCTTACAAAGGCCTAATGTCTAGGATCTACAAGGAACTCAAACGTGCCAAAAGGAAAAAATAAACAACCCTATGAAAAAATGGGCAAAAGATATGAATAGACATTTCTCAGAAGACATATGAACAGCCAACAGATCATGAAAAAATGCTCAGCCTCACTAATCATCAAAGAAATGCAAATTAGAACCACACTGAGATACTACTTAAATCCAGTAAGGATGGTTATCATCAATGACTCAAAAAACAATAATGAAGAGGATTTGGGGAAAAGGGAACACTTTTACATTGTTAGTCGTAATGTAAATTAGTACAACCTCTATGAAAAACAGTGAGGCTATTTCTAAAATATATGAAAATTGACCTTCCATATTACCCAGCAACGCCCATTCTGGGAATATACCCAGAGGAACTAACGTCACTCTGTAATAAAGATATCTGCACACGCATGTTTATTGCAGCATTAGTCACAATAGAAAAAACATGGAACCAACCATGCTGCCCATCAAAAGTGGACTGGATAAAGAAAATGTGGTACATTTATGTGATGGAATATTAAGCAGTCCATAATGAAAAATAAAATTATGAGCTTTGCAGCAACCTGAATGGAATTAGAGTCTATAATACTTAGTGACTTATTACCAAAACAAAGATCTGAGTACCACATGTACTCACTCATAAGTGCAACTTGAACACTTGTCATAGTACCGTAAAAAGGGATTGGCAGTAGTGGGACACTGCCAGGGGCAGGGGGAGCACCTAACATCAATAAGGGTATCCGCACTTTACCTGTATGATGACCATGTATGAACCTAAAACTAATTTATACCACACATTTCAAAAATAAAATAATTTTTAAAAGATATTCCTATTTTTAGTTAAGTAGTATTATATTTTAAATTTAAATAGCAAGTGCTTCTTATAAAAGACTTTTATTGTTGTATGACTTCCACCATGATTACTAGCATTTACTATAAGCAACTAAACTAAGGAGTATTTGTGGGCTGTCAAAAAAATAATAATAAATTTGTTGTAGAGACAGGGTCTCACCATGTTGCCCAAGCTAGTCTTGAACTACTGGCCTAAAGCAATCCTCTTATCTTGGTCTCCCAAAGCAGTAGGATTAAAGGTATGAACCACAGCTCTCAGCCTATTTTTTCAAAGTAGTATATTATGGGGGATTTCTCCTAAACCAGAGCACAATATAATAAGATTCTCTGCTTTCACAGCAAAGTACAACACAGAAGCAGATCTTGAATTAAAATATTAATATCAAACATACCCACTGAAAACTAATAACACTACAACAAGATAAGGCAATTTACATGAGTATTTCATAAAGATTTTCCTCCTGAGATTCTTATATGATTTTTCTGTCCTCTAAGACGATTTTTTGAAAATTAAAGGAAAGTAGAGTGATTAGTTACATTGCCTTTGAGAACTAGATAAATATTTATGAAAAAGTAGTCTATGTATATCTATACAGAGATAATATACAGGGAAAGTAATAGATATTTAGAATAGAAATCTTAATCCTGTAGGATGCATCAATTGAATCAGAAACCCATAGTAGTTATTTTGTGATGTGGGCACATGAGCTCCATTAACATTTGACTCTGATTTGAAGCTTTTGTATTTCAGCACCTTCGAAAAAATCCACTGAATGCTGTCTGCTTCCGTGAGCAAGAATACCAATAATATCATTTTCTCACAGCAGGTAGCTGGACTACAGTAAGATGTAGAGGTGGATACCCTGGTGTTGATTCCAAGAATTTTCTGCTTTCTTGTAAAGTTTCCACAAGAGGCCTCATATTGCCTTCTTTCTCCCTCTTTGCTTCTTCACAATGCCAGGTGTTTTAAGTATTCCTTTGGGTATCTGTTGCCATTACAAACTTGTCTCTTGATAGTTTGGCTGTACCACCCACTCCTGGTCTCATCCACTTGGAGCTAAGAATCTAATTATGTTTTCCAGTTTGACCTACTTCACTTTGAGGAATATTTTAGTAAGTGTCCTAGTTGTCCTTCTATTTCTAACTATCTAAAACAACTTCCAGATCTGCTCCAACAAAGTCTCCAAGACTATTTACAGCATCCATCTAGACACTTGGGTCCCTACTAGGACTGTCCACAATATCTTTCAGAAAGGAGTCATCTGGTTGAATATATCTAGGTTTAGTCATGCAATTCAGCAAAACCAAGTTATGGGAGGGGAAGGAAATTTTCAGATTACACTGGAGAAGACTCAGCACAATTTCTTGTAATCCTAGAACATACTGAGATTTCTGGAGCAAAAGCTAGTGCCAACGGGTAGTCAATGAGCCAAATGTAGTGAGTGGATGTCATAGCAAATGGTATTTTCCAAAGGTGTGCTCACTACTACATATTGCATTCCACAAACTCTTCTGACAGTCTGACATTGAGATTCCTCTATTAAGAGGTGAGGACTATATTTTTCTTTATCCTTGAACTTTGTAGACCTATGTCACTGCCTCAACCAGTAGAACATCAGAGAAGTGATGCTAAGTGACTTCTGAGGCAATTTTGTAAAAGGTAATATGCTTTCTGCTAGTCTTCCTTGAGATACATGCCCTATACCGCCTTGAGCTGTATATGGGAAAGCTGGATTCACCTTCCTTGTGAAACGTGTGGGAAGGCCACATACAGATAGAGATATCAAACAGTCCACCTTGTGAGAGTCTCCAGTTTTCTGAGTCTTCTCAGCCTAGGCAATAGACATGAGTAGGTACACTTTCAGATGATTCTAGCACATAGCTTCCTGATCACCCCAGTAGAACCTGAATAGAACAAGAAAGAGCGGACCCCACTGAGCCTTACCTGATCATAAGCAAAATAAAACTTTTTTTTAAAAATGTGCTAAATTTAAGGTTGATTTGTTATGAGTAGCTAGAATAGACATGTTCTTTGGTGTTCCCAATGTTTTTCAGGAATTGAATTAGCTGCCAAACTCAAATTTGCATTTTACTTAAAAATACCGGTACAAGTTATTTAAAAGGTCAGAAAATCTGCCAACATGAGATAACAATTCTAAACAGCAATTTCAGTTGAAAAATGAATAGATTCTGCCTCTTTCAATAAAGCTTACAATTTCAAGTTTTCCACAGTTTCCATCACTCCATGTCCACTTATTTATTTACAATTTTAGCCTAGTCTTTTTTAACATTTAAGTTTGGACCCTTGAAGTGGAGTGTATGGCTCTCTTTTAATTTCTTAAAAAACTTAAGGCAACAATATAAGCATTACCCTAAGATACAGATGCAGATATTGGGCAATGACATATTTTCAATGCTTAACCTATGAGAAGTGAATAGTTAATACTGAAATTGATATGCAAAGAGAGACTTTGGTTTGTCTATTCATTTTTATAGCCATAACCATCTAGCAATAGGTAGGCAATTAGAAAATAGCTTCATGTCCATGTTTAGAAAGTACAGGCAATCGGCCGGGTGTGGTAGCACGTGCCTGTAATTTCGACTACTTGGAAGGCTGAGGTGGAAGGATCGCCGGAGTCCAGCAGGTCGAGGCTGTGGTGGCCAGGAGTGGCCACTGCACTCCAGTCTGGGCGACAGAGTGAGACTCCAACTCAAAAAAAAAAAAAAGAAAGAAAGTACAGGTTTACAGAAATTAGTTGTAGGGACAATGAGACTTCTGAACTATATTTTATTGAAGCAGTACAATATGCTTCATTAATCTGCCTGCATTATAGCTGCTGCTTGGTCACGTCTATGTCCCTTTCATAGCTGCTGTGTATACCTATTCTAATAAGTTAATCAGATTGGTTGGGTTCTTCAGAAGACTTTTCTCTTCTTCACATTGATCTCAGGCAAATATTTATTAATCTGATTTCCACTCTCTAGAAAAGTAGGTTCTTAGAACAATTCTGGTCTGAGAAAATGTCTCAGGAATCTAGACCATAGTAGCACTGGGGAACCATCTGAGAGTATTCTTACAGGAAGAAGAAAAACATTTAAACATGACGAAGAAAGAAAAGAAACAGCAGTGCAGTCCATTCCAATTTGTCATCACGGCACACACAAAGACAAACTAGTGAGACATCAAAAAAGAACAGTCTCATGGAGTTTGTCTGAAGAAAGGAGCAAGAAACAGATCTGGAGGAATTTCCTGAGACATAGTTGAAGGGTAAAGGGTGGTCTATGATGTTTCTTTTGCAGTGTAAAGTGTCACATTTTAGGAAAGTTTTTGTTTTGGACTAACTTCTCAAGGGGAAGTTATAGCAAACAACATTGGAAGGTACCAGGGCAGAAGGCAGATTTGTTTCCTAAGCAAAAAAATACATAAACACTTTTCTCTAGGCCAAAATGTGGGTAGGTTTACCAACAGTCTTCTTAAAGACTGAGGGGTTTTAAAGCTTGGGTTTCTCCAGTTGTGATGCAAGCCCTCTGTGTGTGCAACACCTGCCTGGGCCACTCATCATAACCACAACAGGACTTGTTTGACAAGGGGAACTAACATGAACATGATGCTTATACTATGAGTAACAAGAGTCTCTGTTTCTGATCAGAAATCTTGTGTCTTGTGTCCTTGAAACTGGGGCAGGTTCACTGACTAGCTTGTAAATAGGGGAAGATCACAAGAGCAACATGCAAAATCATTTCTTTTGGTCTTAAAATCATAGTTCAGGATCTTGCCCTACTATTGAGGGATATTTTTTGAGAAAGAGCAAGTAACAGTTTGGTACTACTTCTTTCTCTCACAATAAGAAAAAGAAAGACAGCTGTTGTCCCCTTTAATATAAACACACACACCCCCGTCCCCACCTCACACTCCTGGGCACACTGTGGGTCAACATACTGAGACCTGCAATTTGTGTTTAAAGCTGAATGTAGACTCTTTGCTCTCCACTGACTTCAAATCTACTGTATAAGTTCATCATATTTGCACACCCTTATTACAAAACAGACAACAGAAAAATTGCTACCACATTGATACAGAGAATGGAGAGAAGGATTCTGAGTGTAAAATTCTGGAAAGTGCATTAGAAGGAAGACTGTACTGGGCATCAGAAAATTAAGGAAGTTTTTGACAGTCAGTTATTAATATATGAGATCATTTTGGTGAAACAGCTTAAGGCAATGCCAAGAGGCTACGATGAAGCCAAAAATGTGAGCATTTCATGCCTGTCATAATGGACAAATGAAGAAGAACCTCACAAAACCCTTGAAGATAAGAATGACAGAACTTTCTTTCTTAGATTACACCCAGAGACTCCCAACATTTTTTTTTTTTTTTTACAGAATCCTAGTTCCCTGGAAGAAAAAAGGGGTTATAGTCTAATTTTAGAGCTCCTCCAAACTTATTTCAGTAGATGATCCTTTGCTTTTATATAAGCAAAAATATATTCTTATACATAAACTTGCTTTTCTTCAAGATACATTTACAGGGCTTTAAAAAGTTTACAAATCACAGCTGGGGGCTGTCTCCATTCTTTGTATTTAGGAAATCAGTTCCCCAAGAAATAAGTCAACACCTTTCTGAAGGTTATAATGGTCATTAAGTGACAGAGCTGATTCTCAAACTGGGTGTAATGGACTAAATTCTGGACTAGTAAATCCAATGTGACTTTATTTGCAGATAGAGCCTCTTAGGAGGTCATTAATGTGAAAATAAGTCATAAATGTTGAGACCTACTTCAACAGAACTGGTGTCCTTAAAAGGAAAAGAGACATCAGCAGTCACATGTACCACGAGAGGACATAGTGAGAAAGCAGCCATTTGCAAATCAAGGAGAGAAACCTCTCCTGAATCTAACCCTGTGGACACCTTGATATTGGACTTTCCAGTCTCTAAAACTATTAGAAAACAAATTTCTGTGTGTAAGCCATCCAGTCTGTGATATTCTGCTATGGCAGCCAGAGCAGACTAATACTCTGGGGCTTCCATTTCTACACTCACAGATTTTCACTACAGGTTGCCTTTTATGATGATTGTCAAGATGTCTTCAACTATAAAAACATTTAAGTCTATCAAAAAGTCACTCTTGGTCTGCATTTGAGTCTTGCAGGGAAAAGGATAAAAGTAACCCATCGACTTGTTTTTCATTTTTGCAGGCGGTTTTCCTTATTTACTGCTGGATAATGAAATGATAAAAGTGCTCAAAGCATTTTTTAGTTGGTTATGAAGAGAAATCAATACTGCTTTGTGTTTCAAAAAGGAAAGACATGCAAGGATGCTGAGGTATTAAACACAAGTGGATTGAATAGTTATTTGTGAGGGGTTGCTAACAATTGAATTGCTATTTTAATGTCATAACATGGCAGCACTCAAGATTACCTTTCACATCTAATCATACCATTTACATGGAAGTGGGAAAATGCTTCTGAAGTGGCCAAATGCTATTCACTGAATGGCTCACGGTAACACTAGAAATTGCTCTGGTGGAAAAATAATCAGATTTTCTGCCAGGCTCTGGGGAAAGGTTAACATTCATTCATTTGGAAAAAAAAAAGAGAAAAGAAAAACAAATAAAATCAAATCCACAAAGTACATATGTTATAAAAAGGACACCCTATTCCAAAAAAATATATACCATAAACTTAGACATTGGCTCTTGACTTTAAACCTGACTTTAACACTTGAAGTATATATCTCATTGATTTTGTCACTGGTAATAATGGAATTCTAAATCACTAAATAGTAAGAAAACTAGTCCCCAGGATTTGCGCAAATTATGATGTGATTAGTCATTACAAAGGCCTTTGAGATGGGTATATTATCACCATCCCCATGTTACAGATAAGAGTGTTAAGACAAAAAAAAAGTGTGTAATTTGAACATAGCTGGGAGGTGGCAGAGCAAGGATTGAAAACAAGCCCATCCAGCTCTATGGAGAGACAACATAGTGCTGTCACTAAGAGTTCCTACTGTATACCTCAAAGACACATCATGACAGACAGTGTATAGTGAGGGGGAAATTTCCTCACTCAGGCCCCAGGCTACTTCTGTTGCCCATATTCTCCATACCTATGCTCTCCTCCTATTTCTCTAATCATATCAAATATACAGTCAAACAAGCACACCAGACTTTTGATGTCTTTTTGTCTTTGATTTTCTTAGTGATCCTTTCTGTTTGTTTCACTTTTCTGGCACACTAAGCTCATCTGTTACAACCTTCAGAAATACTTTTCTAACTCCCTCAAAGAGTTCTCTCTTTGTCCTTCATCGCCAATAGCATTCTGTTGCACCTCTCAGGGGATGTGAGGCTGTCACGCAATTCACTATTTATCTACCTATCCTGCTCAAATGTAAACCATTGAAATGCAAGCTCTATTTTTGGTACACCTGGTACCTAAATACAAAAATGTTTGTATGTTTTATGTATATTGTTCATATAAATTTCAGTGTTTGAATATCAGAAAATACATAAAGTATTCTAGGTTAGCACAGACTTACTAATCATAGTGAATGTTTATTGAACACACTTGCTACATGCCCAGTATTGTGGTGGGCATTTTATGTATGTTAAGTGATGTATTCCTTGCATACCCCTATGACATTGGTACCACTAACTGGCCCAGTTTCTAGACAAGAATTCTGATGCACAGCAAGGTAAACATCTTGCCAAAGATGACACAACTCTTGAGTGGAGAAGCTGAGATTTAAATCTAAACATCTGACTCTATAGCCCACATTATCAATGATTAGACCATTCTGAATAACTAAGACCCAATATGATAGAATAAGGAAGACCTCTGAGTTTCTGTATAGATAAAGTGGTAGGGATATCAAACAAAATTAGACAACCCCTATCCATGTTATAAAAAAAAATTACTTCCTTTTTTGTTTAAAGGTTCTACTTGTAGTTGCATATAGCAATAGCTCTCTAGTGATGACAATTACAAAAACAAGCACCTATACTTTCAGAGGGCCTATTTTCATATGTTGATACTTGTATTGAGTGTTTAAAAAATGGACAATTCTAATAAGCACTCATAAAATGAGCGACCTGGAGTACCTGCCACGCAAGTGATTCTCTCAGAACTCCATGGTGAGCTGTGCTTTTAAGGACAGAAAATCCTGAACTTCTCTTGAAATGGCCCCACTTGGAAGAATGGATCAACCTTCTCAATGAGGTTATCATCCACCTTTTGCAGGTTAGGGGACAAGCAGACCTAGACCTAGCACTTGACCTACTGTGAAAGGGCAGCTCCTCAATTTACTGCATGGCCTTGTGTCAGTCTGACCCTGTTGTCAGATCAGTAACAGTAGATTAGACCAGCTAATTCTCTCCCAAGACCCCATCTGCCCTAGCATTTGCATGGAACCCAAGATCATTGTTATGAATGTAGGGTTTATTTGAACTAAGACAGACTTCAGTTGGAATTCTGCCAATTATTAGATATCTATGGCTGGGAAACATGCAAAACCAATTCTCAAGCTTCAGCTTTCACATTTTAAAATGGAAATAACAGAGTTCCGGTAAGATAGTGACAGCATAGGTGGATTTATGAAATTCTCCAAGTGTGAGTTCCCAAAAAGACTCTTACTTTTCTTCCCCCACCCCCCTGCCCACCACCAGCCACACTGGCCTGAGGCCCAGGGACCTTTGCTCCCATGCAGGGCTGGATATTGCAGCCCCTGGCTGCTGCTGCTCCACTATATGTGACTCCTGCCCACACGGGAGTCCCGGGTCTCGGCTCCCTCCCTGGCTACATCGTTTCGCCCAGCACCCAGCACCAAACTGCTGGTCACCCAGAGAGGCTCTGGGCACCCGCCACTCAGAAATACCGGTTCCATTTCTGGCTGAAGTACCCTGTGAGGGACCCAGGGCCAATCTCACCACCCACCGCCTGCCCTTTGGAGCTTTGGGGCTCTGGAGCTCTGGGCCTACCCTGGCTGAGACACTCAGCACACGATCCCATGCTTGTGTAAGGGAACAGCATATCTTAAGGAGGTGCTGATCAGAGACTCTCAGCTCCAGAGGAGAAAACTTCTGACCCCCTCCTCCACCCCAGCCTGCTGGTGGCACCCCAGATCCAGCACCCAGCTGTGCAGCTGATCCCTGGGGCCTCCCACTCCAGCACAGTCCATCACAGTGGATCACACAGGGACCCAGACGAGTGGAGAGAAAAGATCCACGGAAGTGAAGCTGCCACCTAGGCCATTCTCCAAGCAGAGATTTGCATTGCCCCGCCCACCTATCAGCGAGGTGGAGACCTCACTTCCTAAGGTAACATCACTAAACAGGAGACAAAGCCCGTCTGCTGCTTAATCAAACAAAGGCAACGTCACAGACCTCCCAAGAAGCAGGCTAAAAAAAACAAACCCAAGCTGCCAGTAAATCCAGCAGCCTGCAAGGAAAACAAAGTGGAGAGGCTGGAGATCAGAGCTGAAGAGACTTTAGACACTCAGGAAAGATTCCAGAGCTAGTCTGATCTCTTATTTTAACTTTTGATTTTATCATTTTGACTGTTTGTTTTGCTCACTTTTGTTCGCTTTCTGACTTATACTATCTGTTTCATGATTTTATTTGTCTGTCTCTGTGTAGCTACCAGTATCCTTTAGGGAATTTGACTTGTGTTTTTTTTCACTTCTCTCCGGCCTTGTGTCTCTTTTCCACCTGTTAGTTGGTATGTATGTCTGTTTTCCCTCTCACTCTCCTCTCTTTCTAACTTCCTACTGATCCCCCCTTCCTCCATTATTTTCCTCTTTTGTACTTCCTTTTGATCCAGGGAACAAACCTACATACCGCTACACAGACAAATTGTAAGGCAGTGGGAAATAGGTTCCAGTGTGCACATACACCTGTTGGTGGATGCTGGAATAGGCAGATAGATTCTGAATCACAGCTTCCCCCTCAATTAAATCTCAAAACTGCAAAAAAGTACAGCCCGCAGTCCACACTCCAACCTCAAAAGTGAACAAAGCCAGAGGACCCTCATAAGGAAGAACAGGAGATTGCACAAGTGAAACAAGAGCAACCCCACCTTCCCTGAAACACAGAATTAAAGAAGGGGAGGGAAAGGGGGAGAGAGAAAAAAATCTACACAAATGAAGAAAAACCAAAAGAAGAATATGGGTCTCTCCCAGACCCCTACGGGGGCAGACACTGAGAAAGCTGACTTCGGAATGCGAACAATGAAGAGCCCTCAGAATGACTGGTCCCAAACTACAAACCTAGATACCAAGATATTAATGGGGAGACTAAAAAGAATTGAGGAGATAAGAAGAAACTAGGAAGGAGATGATATCTGAGATAACAGTAATAAAGAATACCATGAATGAAATAAATAACAAACTGATAAGCATGGAAAGCAGAATTACCCAAGCCGAAGAAAGAATCTCAGAGTTTGAGGACCAAAATCTAGAACAAACCCAAACTCTTAAAAACACAGAAAGCAAGCTAAAAAAGACAGAACAAAACAGTCAAGACATGAGCGATTACTTCAAGAGAATGAACCTAAGAGTAATTGGCCTTCCTGAGGCAGAAAGAGAGACAGAGACCACAATGGAACAAACTTTCCATGAGAACATTCAAGAAAACTTCCCTTATCTAATCAGTGATGAAAAAATTCAAACACAAGAGATTCAGAGAACCCCTGCAAGACAAAAAATGAGAAGACCAACTCCTAGACACATAATAATTCACCCAAACAATGTAGGCATAAAAGAAAAAACCCTAAAGGCAGCAAGAGAAAAAGGCCAGATCACCTACCATGGAAGACCAATTAGAATAGCAGCAGATTTATCTACAGACACCCTGTAGGCTAGGAGAGCTTGGAGCCCTATCTTCAAAGTCCTAAAAGATAAACAATTTCAAACAAGAATAACCTACCAAGCCAAGTTAAGCTTCATCAGTGAGGGAGAATTAAAATCTTTCCCAGATATCCAATCCCTAAGAACTTACGCTGTAACCAAACCATCTCTACATGAAACACTTAAGAAAGTACTAAACACAGAAGAAAAGGAAAAATGAACAACGTTCTTCACAAGAATACAAGAAAAGAATAAAATACACATAAACCAACCCCCAAACCAAAAGAAAGACAAAAAACCAAGTGGAAGAACAACAACTCTATAAGAACTCTATAATAGGGATGAACTCTCACATTTCAATAATTAGGCTGAATGTGAATGGACTAAATGCATTACTGAAAAGACATAGAATGGAAAAATGGAAAAAATATCACCAGGCAAAAGTATATTGCCTTCAAGAGACCCATCTCACTAGAAAGGACATGCACAGACTCAAAGTAAGAGGATGGGAAACAAATTTTCAGGTGAATGGAACACAAAAGGAAGGAGGAGTCACGATCCTAATTTCAGACAAAATACCATTTAAGCTATCAAAAATTTAAAAAGATACAGAGGGCCACTACATAATGATAAAAGTTTCACTCCATCAACAAAAAATATCTATCCTAAACATATATGCACCCAACATAGGTGTGCCAACATTCATAAAGCAACTTCTAGGAAAACTAAAGAAAGATATTAACCCTAACACCATCATAACTGGGGACGTCAATGCCCCACTCACAACCCCAGACAGATCATCAGGACAAAAAATCAGCAACGAGATCTGGAACCTCAATGTGACTCTTGAACAAATGGACTTAATTGATACCTACAGAACACTCCATCCAAAGACCACAGAATACACATTCTACTCATCACCACACAGAATGCATTCTAAGATCGACCACATAATTGGCCATAAATCAAGCATAAGCAAATTTAAAAGGACCAAAATCTTACCATGTACCTTCTCAGATCACAGTGGAAGAAAAATAAACATTAACACCAACAAGATCCCCCCCAAAACTCACAAAGACATGGACATTAAATAACATGATGCTAAACAACTCCTAGGTCAATGATGAAATCAAAACAGACATCAAAATATACGAGGAAACAAATGTAAATAAAGAAACATCTTACCAAAATCTCTGGGACGCTATGAAAGCTGTAGAAAGAGAGGAATGTATATCCATACAAGCGCACATGAAGAAAATGGAAGGATCACAAAATAACAACCTAACAAACCACCTAAGGAAACTGGAAAAGCAAGACCATAAAAGCTCTAATTTCAGCAGAAGTATCCAGATCACCAAAATAAAAGCCCAAATCCAGGGCATAGAAGACAAAAGATAATACAAAAAATCAATGAAACAAAAAGTTGGTTCTTCTAAAGGATAAACAAGATCGATGATCCCCTAGCTAGACTGACCAAGAAAAAGAGAGAAAAAACCCAAATAAGCACAATCAGAAACACAAAAGATGAAGTCACATCTGACCCTGAAGAAATACAAAAGATCATTAGTGACTACTATGTAAACCTGTATGGAAACAAACTTGAAAACCTCAAGGAAATGGAGGAATTTCTGTCGTCACACAACCTGGCTAGGTTGAAACAAGAAGAAATTGAGATCCTAAATAGACCAATAACAATCAAGGAAATTGACTACGTAATAAGAAAACAACCTCCAAAAAAGCCCTGGACCAGATGACTTTCCAGCAGAATTCTACAAGATATTTAAGGAGGAGCTGATTCCAAACTTACTGAAGGTATTTCAGGTGATTGAGAAATATGGAACTCTCCCTAAATCATTTTACGAAGGTAACATCACATTGATACCCAAGCCAGGTAAAGACCCAACAAAGAAAGAGAACTACAGGCCAATATCTTTGATGAATATAGATGCTAAAATTCTCAACAAAATCCTAGCAAGCTGGATTAAAAAACACATTTCAAAAATGATCCATCATGACCAAGTAGGCTTCATCCCTGGGAAGCAAGGCTGGTTCAACATTCGTAAAACCATAAATGTAATTAAATACGCCAACAGATGTCAAAACAAAAACCACATGTTTTTATCATTAGATGCAGAAAAAACTTTTGATAAAATCCAGCACCCCTTCTTGATAAAAAACCCTTGAACATCCAGGCATACAGGGAACATACCTCAAAATACTAAAAGCCATCTACGAGAAACCCACAACCAGCATACTCCTAAATGGACAAAAATTGGAACCATTTCCCCTGAAAATTGGAACAAGAGAAGGATGCCCACTCTCACCCCTCCTGTTCAATATAGTATTGGAAGTCCTGCCTAGAGCAATCAGAGAAGAGAAGGCAATCACGGGTATCCAAATAGAAAAAGAGGAAGACAAGTTATCTCTCTTTGCAGATGACATGATTGTGCACCTTGAAAACCCAAGAGAACCTGTCAAAAACCTCCTTACACTGATAAAGGCCTTTGGCAAAGTCTCAGGATATACAATAAATGTGCAAAAGAAAATTTCATTTCTTTACACCAATAATAAACAAACAGAAACCCAAATAAAAAGCACAATTCCATTCACAATAGCTACAAAAGAAATGAAATACTTTGGCATCTTCCTAACCAGAGATGTGAAAGACTTTTACAATGAAAACTACAAAACTCTACTCAAAGAAATCAAAGATGACCAAACAAGTGGAAAAATTTCCCATGCTCATGGGTTGGAAGAATCAACATTGTGAAGATGTCCATCTTACCTAAGGTAATCTACAGATTCAATGCAATACCCATCAAATTATCAGCAACATTCTTCTCAGACCTACAAAAAACAACCAAGGAATTCATATGGAAACACAAATGACCAAGAATAGCCAGAACAATCCCCAGCAAAAAAAAAGAAAGCAGACAGTATCACATTACCAGACTTCAAACTTTAGTATAAAGCTACAATCATCAAAACAACTTGGTACTGGTATAGAAACAGGCATATAGATCAATGGAATAGAATTGAGATTCCAGAAGTGAAACCTCAATTTCTCAATCAACTCATCTTCGACAAAGCCTCCACCACCTATCACTGGGGAGAGGACAACCTATTCAGTAAATGGTGCTGGGAAAACTGGCTGACCACATCCAGAAGATTCAAACAGGACCCCTATCTATCCCCGTACACAAAAATTAACTTCAAATGGATCAAAGACCTAAATGTAAAACCTCAAACCATAAGAACCTTAGAAAATGAAGGATATAACCTCATGGAAATTGGAACTGGGATCCAATTCCTGAACAAAACCCAAAACCCACAGGCCATAAGTGATAAGATAGACAAGTGGGACCTCATTAAACTGACAAGCTTTTGCAAAGCCAAAGAAGTCATCAAGAGAGCAGGGAGACAGCCCACAGAGTGGGAAAAAGTACTTGCCAACTCCAGGTTTGACAAAGGCATAACCATCTTGGATCTACAAGGAAACTCAAATGTGATGAAAAGAAAAGAAAAAAAAAACCCATTATAAAATAGGCAAAAGATATGAACAGACACTTCACAAAGGAAGACATCCATGCAGCCAACAGACACATGGAGAAATGTTCAACCTCATTAATCACCAGGGAGATGCAAATCAAAACCACACTGAGATACCACCTAACTCCAGTCAGAATAGCAATTATCAATAATTCAAAAAATAACAGTTGCTGGAGAGGGTGTGGCAAAAAGGGAACACTTCTACACTGTTGGTGGGAGTGTAAACTAGTGCAACCTCTGTGGAAAGCAGTGTGGTGATTCCTAAAAGCTCTAAATATCAACCTCCCATATGACCCTACAATCCCCCTACCGGGAATATACCCTGAAGAACTCAAATCACTCTATCAAAAAGATACCTGCACATGAATGTTTATCACAGCATTGTTCACAATAGCAAGAACCTGGAACCAACCATGCTGTCCATCAAAAGAGGACTCGATTTAAAAAATGTGGTACATATACACGATGGACTACTATGCAATCATAAAAAATAACAAAATCATGAATTTCGCAGCAACCTAGATGGAACTAGAGTCTATAATACTGAGTGACCTCTCACAGAAACAAAGATCTGAGTATCACATGTTCTCACTCATATAGTGGACTTTGGTCATCCAACGTATTACCATAAGAAAATGACTAACAGCGGTGGGAAACTATGGGGGGAGGGTAAGGGAGATGGGATTAATGGTAGTAAATATCTGTCTGGGGACAGGAAGACACCTCTTATGAACAAGGGTGCCTGAACGAAGCATATTTGTATACCTGTACCCCACAATATCATAATAAAAATATTGATTATAAAGAAATAAAAATAAATAAGAAAATGGAAATAACACCAATGCCTACATCAGAAGGTTAATAATTAAATGATAGAATAAATGCCAAGCAGTTAATCCAGTACTAAACATGAACATTCATTTAAGCTTATGTAAGTCTTTCTACAAATTCAGAATGCTGTAGGGCTATCATGATCCTCATTTTACAGATACAGTGAACAAAGCTAATGGTAAAGAAGGTAGTTTCATTTTAGGAGGACAGAGATACTACTTTACTCAGCTAAATTATTTTGCCTCTCTATGCTTTATCCCTGGTGCTTTGAACTTCTAGCATCATGGAACTTTTGTCCTATATTCACTGGTTACTAGGGAGTCACAGAATGTAGCCCCAGCCATGCTTGCAAAAGACCAGTGCTTAGAAATAAGCAAGACATTAATGTGCCAAACCAAGTGAGTACCCTTACTGGGCACCCACTACGTATATTAACAATGTTCTATTCGGCACATTTGAGTTCCTTGTAAATCTGGATGCTACGCCTTTGTCAGATACAGAGTTGATAATATTTTTTTTCCATTCTGTGGACTGTCTCCCTACTCTCTTTATGGTTTCTTTTGCTTGGCAAAAGCTATTCAGTTCAATGATGTCTCACTTGTCTATCTTTTCTCTCATGGCACACTTGATTTTGGAGATTTAACCAAGAATTGCTTTCCTACCCCAATGTGCATAAGAGTGCTTCCTGTGTTTTTTTCTAGAATTCTTACTGTTTGAGGTCTTTGATTCATCTAGAGCTGGTTTTTGTGTATGGTGATAGATAGAGGTCCTGTTTCTATCTTCTGCAGTGGTCAGCCAATTTTCCCAGCACCATTTGCTGAATAAATTCTCTTCTCTCCAAACTTTGTTGGTGGAGGCTTTGTCAGTGATGAGTTATTTAAGAAAGTGACGTTTTACTTCTGGAAACTCTGTCCTGTTCCATTGGTTTATATGCCTGTTCTTGTACCAGAGCCAGGCTGTTTTGATTATTGTAGCCTTATAGTAAAGTTTAAAGTCTGGAAGTATGATTCCTTTCCACTTTGTTTCTTTTACTAAGGATTGTTTTGGCTATTCATTGAAGGGTGCAGGAAGTGACCAGAGAGGCTGCTCCCAAAATGGCACCGACACATCAGACAACAAAGGCCCTAGGTCTGGGCTTCTGTGAGCAAAATTCCCCATGTGCGTGAATTTCAAACCTTCCCACACGTCAATTTCAAACCTGCAAGCCTCCAATCCATAGCCAGCTTTGTTATGCATCCAATAGGACTATAACATGGCATTGGCCCCACCCTGCTCCCATGCAGCTCCTCCAATAGGAACATAGCACGGCCCCTTCCAGCCCCTGTCAGACTGATAAATACAGCCCTCTCCCCGCAACTCTCTCTCTCTTGGTCTCTCTTTCTCTCTCTCTCTGTCACTCTCTCCCTCTCTGCAGCTCTCTCCCCGCCTCTCTCCCACTTCCTCTCTCTCTTACTCTCTCTTTCTCTCTCTCTTTTTCTTTTTTTCCGTTACAGATCCTCTCTGTAACAACCCCCCTTTAATAAATCTCTTGGTCCTGGCTGGGTGTGGAGTCATTACTGGCATTGAACTCCTTTCATTGGTGCTGTGATTCAGATTGGGTGCTCCCTCGCCTTTGTGCGGGTGTATTCCTGTAGGCGGGATCCCCGACCTGGTGCCAGTGGCCACTCCAGCCCTCCTGGACCTTCCCCACCGTTTTGAACACATGACCTGCATCCACCAGAGACCATTGGATAGGTGAGTTCCCCAGACACGGAAGCCTGAAACTTGCCCAGGATCACCGGGGGGAACTGGCCATTGATTGTCCAGCAGCCTCTTTGGCCCCAAGGCGAGGGGGAACACACCCTGCCTTGGCCTTCATGGCCACAGCGGACCCTGAAGTCTTCCTTTCTCCTTTTCTCTCACCAAGCTACAGCTAAAGATTCTTTCCTCCTCCTTATCTCTCTCATACCTTCCCATGGCCGCCGGGCAGCAGCAGGCCCCAGGGGTCTCACATCTGCTAGCCCGTAGCAGATCTCGCCCAAACCCCACAAGGAATCTCATGGCTGTTGGGCTGCCGCAGACCCCAGGGGTCCCACGTCTGCTGGCCCACAGCATATCTGTTGGATAACAGGAGCCTCAGAGGCTCCATGTTTGTTGCCCCACAGTAAGCCCTATTCAACTGGCAGGAATCACAAGCACACTCCCACCCGCCACCCGTTCAGGTGCTTTCGGTCTGATTCAAAGATCCTCGCGCTAGGTGCCTTGACCCCCTCGGTTCTCCAGGAGGACCCTGGTTGTGCCAAACCCCTATGACGACAGGCTTTGCCATAGCCACACTTTTCAGACAGCCTACTCTTCGGGGGACACCCTGTTTAGTCTACCTGTCTGATCATGGGAGGCTCGTCATCCCTGCCAGCCGATTCCCCTCTTAAATGCCTCTTAAACAATCTCACCACACTTTCTCTTTTCCCTGATATCAAACCCAAACGCCTCATTCATTTCTGCATCCAAGATTGACCAACATACCCCTTAGACAATTAAAATCAGTGGCCCCTCAGGGGTCCCTCTATCCTGATATTATTTGGGACTTATATAATTTCTGTGAGCGTTCAAAACAGGGGGTGGAGATCCCCTATATTCAGTCCTTTTCTCTCCTCCATGAACATCCTTGCCTGTGTCTCAATTGTAACACCTCTAACTTCCACTCTCAACTCATGCTAACATCTACTGCTTCTCCTACAATTTCTCTTTCTCCCATTGTTCCATGCATATGTGAGCCTCCTCCTCTAAGTTTCCCTCCCCCCACTACAGACCCTGCAAGTTCCATTTCTGCTCCCTCTTCCTCCATCTCAGATTTCAATCCTGTAGATGGGCCCCCACCTTACAAGCAATCTAAGGCTTCCCGCCCCCACCTTCCTCTTCAGCCCCACCCACTTCTGATCCAGCAGTTCAACCTATATATCCTCCCCTTACAACTGTTCCCCAGTGTAGCTCTCTGGTAACCCGATCCAAGGCTACACCAGTCATACTAGCAGTTTACTAATATTGATTTAAACTCTATAAAGGGACAAACTCTTTTGGCTATATATTTTATCTCCCAGTCAGCACCAGGTATTAGACACAAACTCCAAAAATTAGAAAAGGGCCAACAAACCCCTCAATTAGAGCTATTGGACATGGCCTCTAAAATCTTTAACAACCAAAAGGAGGAAAGAATACAGGACAACCAACATAAGCAGGAAGTACTTCAGCTTTTATCTACCACTTTAGCAGAAAAAGCCACCACTGATAATCTTCCACCCCAGATGGACAATAGCAGAAGGGGTACCCAGCCCCCTTCCCAGGTTTGTTTCCAATGCCACCATAATGGGAATATGGCCAAAGACTGTCAAGCCCTGCCCACCAGCAAAACCCTGTCCCAAATGCAAACAGCATGGACATTGGGCTCATGATTGCCTCATTCGCCTAGCCGGAGGAGATCACATGGCCCAGAGGCTTGCTGCAATTAAGGGACATCAGGCATCTTACACGATCTCAAAGGGGGATCTCTTGGGCTTGCTCCAGTCAGCTTGACTTGCCCCTAACTTGGTAGCCCAATGTCTTTGGAACAAACTATTAAACTAACTGAGCATAGGGTGGAAATATCAGTAGCTGGCGGGATTATATCATGTGTTATTAATACAGGGGCTACATGCTTTGCTCTACTTAAATTTTCTGGTCCACTCTTTCCTTCACCCCTTTTGGTTGTGGGGGTACAGGGCATTATATCCAGGTCCCTCACTACACCATTACTTCCATGTGTTCTGGGAAATAAAATATTTCAACACTCTCTTCTTATTATGCCAATGTGTTCAGCTCCATTATTAAAAGGGGACATTATGACAAAAATTAAAACTTGTATTATTCTTTACCCTGAACCATCACCACTGTGCTTTTGGGTGCCTTTTGTATAGCTTTAAATTTCCCTAATAGTTTCACGTTGGATCCTATCTAAGCCCTTCCACTGCATATAAACTTATTGCTTTGGTTAAAACTCTAAGGTTAGGAAAATGTACAGAAAGTAAAGAAAGTAGGTGGTATAAGGTATGTTTTTAGTAAGAAAGGATAAATAAAAGATAAATAATTGTATAGGAAAGAATATTGTATGGTACATTTTTGTTCTATAATAGAATGGCTGGTTAAAGAAAGTATAGAACAAAAATAGAAGGTTTAAGCATGTCAAAAAATGGTATGAGCATGTTGAAAAATGAAGTATGTCGAACATGGTAGGTGAAAGTTTGTGAAAAGAAGTAAAAGAAACTCTGTAAACACTCAAGGCTACAAAAAAGGTTTAATTAGCCCTTCCCCTTGCTGTCTTTATTACAAAAGAGCAAGGTTTTTCTTTTCAAAATCGTTGGACTATCATTTTGGCTAAATAACTAACTTTTACAATAACTACTGTGATTTTGTGTTATAACATGCTTTTGAAAACTTTGCTACTTAAACTCTTCAAGTTCTTAATTCAGTCTCTAGGGTGAGATAAGCAGCAAGCTCCAAAAACCACACCTACCCCACTCCCTTCTAAATTGCCTAAAGGTCAGGTAAATTAATTTCACTAACAACATTGCCAAATTGCTAACAAACTTTAAAATCTCCTTCCAGGCACAAGGATTATTATCCAACATAGGATGAGTGACAAAATAACCTGGACTTCACTCTCTAGCACATCAATTGTTATAAAAGTATATCAGCACTTAACTTTTCTTCCAGGTTTTCTGTCTACCTCCACAGCCTGCGCCAGGACAGCTGGTTACTACCATCCTTGTGCTCATTAGAAGACTGGCCAGAACAAGTCAGTTCTGCACTTACAAGGAACCTTCATGGAACTCTCACCTGTGGAAATCTACACCTTTAGCACCTACCTTTGGGCCCTGCTCTGGCTGGTTCTGCACCCTTCCACCACTTTACCCCCACAACACCCCCGACCAGCAGGAAGTAGCCAGAAAAAGTAATGACGCCCCTCTCCATAAAAAACAGAAAAGGTGGGAATGAAGGGTGCAGGAAGTGACCAGAGGGGCAGCTCCCAAAATGGCGCTGACACACCAGACAACAAAGGCCCTAGGTCTGGGCTTCTGTGAGCACAATTCCCCGTGTGCGTGAATTTCAAACCTTCCCATGCGCCAATTTCAAACTTGCAAGCCTCCAATCTGTAGCCAGCTTTGTTATGTGTCCAATAGGACTATAACATGGCATTGGCCCCACCCTGCTTCCATGCAGCTCCTCCAATAGGAACATAGCGTGGCCCCTTCCGGCCCCTGTCAGGCTAATAAATACAGCCCTCTCCCCACAACTCTCTCTCTCGGTCTCTCTTTCTTTCTCTCTCTCTCTGTCACTCTCTCCCTCTCTGCAACTCTCTCCCTGCCTCTCTCCCACGTCCTCTCTCTCTCTTACTCTCTCTTTCTCTCTCTCTTTTTCTTTTTTTCCTTTACAGGTCCTCCCTGTAACAACCCCCCTTTAATAAATCTCTTGGTCTTGGCCAGGTGTGGAGTCATTACTGGTGCCGAACTCCTTTCATTCATGGTCTTTTATGTTTCCATATGAATTTCTGTATTGTTGCTTCCAGTTGTGAAGAAGAAGGAACTCAAATGTGCTAAATGGAAAGAAACAAAAAAGTCCTATTAAAAAGTGGGCAAAGGATATGAATAAATACTTCTCAAAAGAAGATATATGAGCAGCCTACAGATACATGAAAAAATGCTTAGCATCATTAATTTATCAAAGAAATACAAATTAAAACCACACTGAGGTAACTCTAGTCAGGATGGCCATAATCAATAACTCAAAAAACAACAGGTGCTGGAAAGGATGTGGGGAAAAAGAAATGCTACTATGTTGGTGGGAGTGTAAACTAGTACAACCTTTTTGGAAAACAGTATGGTGATTCCTAAAAGATTTAAAGTCAGTCTTCCATATGACTCTGCAATCCCTGTTCTGGGACTATACCTAGAGGAACAAAAATAATCCTATAAAAAAGATACCTGCATAAACATGTTTATTGCAGCATTATTCACAATCGCAAAAGCATGGAACCAGCCATGCTGCCCACTGAAATAGGACTGGATGAAAAAAATGTGATACATGTACACAATGGGATATTATGCAGTCATAAAAGGAGGACAAAGTTATGGCCTTTGCAGCAACTTGGATGGATTTAGAGCTTATCATACTCAGTGATCTATCAAGAAACAAAAACTGAGGACCACATGTACTAGTGAGCATATATCAGTATATATGAGCAGACCCTGAACATTTATCATAGCACTGTAAGAAAGGCTTTGTCAGTAGTGGGAAGCTGCAGGGGAAGGGAAGGGGGCACATGACATCAGTAAGTTTACCTGATCTCAAACCAGGTGAAGTGGAGACCAAAGTTGGGCCCAAACTTTACCTGTACAATGATCACTTATCTATCTAATCCTGAGTTGAACCCTACATCTTTAAGATAAAAAAATTAAAATTAAAACTAAAAAAACAAAGCAAAACAATGTTCCAGGCACTCATCCAAATGGTTTATGCAGATTACCTGCTTTAAGTTTCACAAGCTGTTTCACTAATACCCTGTTTTGCAAATCTGTACATAAATGCACATAGAAAAACATAGGCACAGCAAAAGTGAGCAACTTGCTCAGAAACACAACTAGTGAGTGACTAAAGTCTGAATTCAAACCCAGTACTTCAAACTTAACTATGACGCCTCCCTAATTCTACTTGCACCTCATTGTCAATGTTCCTAAGTTGGAAGCAGACAACTATAGCTACATATTTTTCAGTGTTGATCACTTTATTGTTACTCTCAAATTTACATATTTAAGGAGGAATATTGGTATCAACTTGTTAGCAATTTTTCCTGATGATATGTTTCATGTGAAAAAAAAGTTTGTAAAAAGACAGTAATACTGAGATAAATAGATTCCCCTGCTCCAAGTACAGTGAATTTGAACAAATCTATGGCAGCCAGAGAACCTTCTTATTCACCAAATTTACACAAGATTCTTTGAGCTAAATCCTATACTATAAATCTTTTTTTTTTCACCTACTCTCTCCAGGGTGGGGGATGGTGAGAAATACTTTAGATCAAGATGATATGTTTTTACTAGAAAGGACTCAGTTTTACAAAGGAGGAAAATAATTTAAAGTATATGGGGTTACTGTACCAGTGAGAAGGAGGGTGGTGGGGAGAACCAGAAAGTGGATTTTAAATTACCTCAATTTCAACTCAGCCTGCTCTCAGAACCTTGTCAATAATATTTCAGCCTTCTATTCAGTGCAGCTTTTGGCTACCTCTGACCAGGTTCCCAAAATGAGCCACAGACTCTGTCACTCTAGACTTCCAACTGTACTTTATCATATTCTATGGCCCTCTTTGAATACCAGCCCAACCCCTGGGTATTGAAGAAATATCCTGCCTTACTGCATAAAGATATCCTCTTTTGCCTTCATGCAGCAGCTGATTCTTTTCTGCTTCTTTCTGGAGACTGTCTTTTCTTCCAAACATTTGCCTACTGTGAATCTTATACTCGTCTGTTCTTAGCTACCATTTAAAATTATTGGTCCTTGTGGCCTTTCTGTTTGCATAATTGCTGGAAGCTGCAACCTCTAAAGAGGCAAAATGGAGGTTACCCGAAAATGGGCAAAACACTGACTTGGAGCAGAGCCCCAGTGGAAAGTGGCCATGATGGAGGCAGAGCCCCATGGATCCTATTGAAGGACTCCTTTTGGTCTTAAAGGAATGCGTACTTAGGCTTGAAAAACACTTCCCTTGATAAATGAAACAATTAGCTAGAATGTGCAAGGATGTGGAATTGGCAGTAAACCTAGTATAGAAACGTAGAAAGGGCTCAACAGCAAAAATTCCCCCCCTGAAGGGACAAGGGAATGTTTTACTACCCCCTTTCCCATGAAATTTTGCAACCTTTAGCTAAAAAGGAAAAACAAGTACTTCCTCATACCCTTTATAAGTAACAACATTGACAGTTGTGATTGATGAGAAAGTGAGAAACAGACAGAGTATCTCCAAAAACAGGTGTTTTAGGGAAAAAGCAAGTCACAGACATGCCTTTTGATTTAAGAAACAATTAGAAAGAGGGTTAAAATTAAAGTAAGGATTAGAATTAAATAAATAACTGTTATAATTAAAAGATAAATGTTTATTATAGATATAGGTATTAGTTAAATATAATTAATAGAAGGAATAGGAAATAATTAAGTTTTAAGGTAAACTTAAAATTATACACACTTCGATGTAAGTTTAAAATTAAATACATTTAGGATTAGAAGTAAGATTAGTTTCACATATAAGTGTAGATTTAGACTTAAGTTTTGTTTAGAAATATAAAATGTAAAATAGGTGATAAGAAAATAGCAAGTAAAATAGATAAGGTGTTTAGAATTAAGAAAGTTACATTTTTAAATTAATAGTAAAACTAATTAATATAGAGTATTAAGAATTCGTAGTGGGTAAGATAAGGGTAGTTATATAAAAGAGAAAGCAAGTCAATATATTGCTGCTAAAAGTGTATTAAGAAAATAGATTAGTAAAGGAAAAGAAATAGAATAGCGAAGGGAAGAGATTCAGTTGGCCAACAGGTCACAGGTTGTGGCTGATAAATTCTTGGCAGCCAGTGTTTTATTACATGAATAACACCACCAGTAGCAGGAAAGAACAAAATGAAACTTGTAAAGGTCAACTTCCCCATAAATGAAAGGAAAAAACATGATGTAAACATTTAATGTGCAACATGTGCTGCATTTTTGTGGGTACAGGTGTCAGTAAAAAAACTATATAAGCATGCAAGAATTGAATAAAAATTGGCAGAGTCCTGAACCCTACCGAAGAAGTTGACTCCTGTCGTTCTTCACCATTCCTGATTCTCCCCATTCAGGCCCTGACTCTCTCCTGGAGCTGGACTCTGGCACATAATTATAGGTACTGTCTGAATGTCTGCAATCTCTGGTCCTGGCAAACCAGAAACAAATGGTAAGACTTCCTTTAATGCTGTCTCTGTAGCTTCACTTCACCTTTCTTGGACTTTCTTTGAAGTCTGGACACATCAACTGAGTACACTTGACTGATCTGTACCATAGTCAATGGGTGATAGCTCTCCACTTGCAGTCTATGCTGGTTGATTCAGATCACCAGCTTAGACTATTGTCTCAGGGGTTTTTTTTTTGAAGAATTATTAAACCAGATGAAAAACATAACTTCCCTTCATTAAATATTTATTGATGTGATGGTGTGTTGAAATTTAAGGGTTGTGGAGAAAGCAGAGATGAATAAAGCACACTCTTTGTCCCACGGAAAGTAGATTTATAGAGTAAAAAAAATTAAAAATCAGCTTTCTAAATACCCAGGGTAAGTAGTGAAAAATAATGAATCGAAATACTATGGTCTTATTTAGTGTGGATTGCTGGGGAAGAAGTGTGTGGGCTTCAACTTAAAGACTTTACAATCTACTCAAAAATTTTTATTAGTTTTTATCCTGTGATGTTTACTACAGAGTTTTTCAAAATATGGTCTTTTGATAAAGTCCATCCAAATGATTTTATGAGCTTATTATAAATGAGCTATGTACCCTACTCCAGAACAAATTATCAGAATCTCTGAAAGTAGAGTCTACAGTTCTTCAAGTCTTACACCCATTCCATATGTTTTAGGTGTATGGTACCCTGCTTCTTCATGTCTCTAAGAAATCATAAGAGTGAAGACTCAACCATGTTTGGACCTTATTGAAGAAATACTCAAAGTTAATTTCTGGGGCTCTAAAAATAACTGTTCTAGTTTCAGTCCAGGATCATTCAGGGGAAACTGACTTCCCTCATTAATGTGATGTTAGTACCATGTTTCTTATCATAGGACTGTTCTACCTCATTGTATCCTGCTTAGTAAACTCTTAATCTTTCAAAAGACAGCTTTATTGTCATGTACCTATAATGGCTTTCTTGACCTTTCAAGGCCTAACATGAATGTAGCACTTATACTCCAAGTGGCATAATTCATATCTTCTCCCCTAGAAAGTGATCACTTCAGTTTTAGGGATAATGTCTTATGCATTGTATTCCCTCACACTACAGTATAGTCTGACAAAAACAGGCATTTTAAAAGCTAGTTAAATGCTTATTTTCAAGCATGAAAATTCCTCAGATAGTCAAACTGAATCTTGATGTTTACAACCAGTAGCACTTCTGAATGGTCAGTGTGCATATTATACTGACTGTTCACTATTTTGAGTATAACTGCTGCTTTTTGTTGTATAAAGTGTGTATATTTATTCTTACTTTTGTCTTTCCTCGACCTAGGCCTGCACAATTCAGAATTGCTATCAATATGGTTATGACTATTTTGTAATGCTAGTACTTTAATTTGCTAATCTTCACTATGAAGTGTCAACTTGTCTGATGTATCACTTTGGAGATTTATTTCTCTCATACTGTCATTGGAAATTATTTTGACCAGACTCGGTGGCTCAGCCTGTAATCCCATGTTTTGGGAGGCCGAGGTGAATGAATTGCTTGAGCCCGCGGGTTCGAGACCTGCCTGGGCAACTTAGCGAGACCTCATCTCTACAATAAATCAAAAAATTAACCAGACTTGGTAGCGCACACCTGTAGTTCCAGCTACTTGGAAGGCTGAGGTGAAAGGATCACTGGAGCCCAGCAAGTCGAGGCCACAGTGGCCACAAGCAGTCCCTGAACTCTAGTCTGGGCAATTGAGTGAGACTCCAACTCAAAAAAAAAAAAGAAAAGAAAATTATTTGAAGTTTTTATTTCTATTTTCCTCTTTGGGTTAGGGTTGTATCATGTATTATTATGAACATTTTGTTATTACTTGAAAATAAGGCAGACTTTCTATAAATTCTGCTATATTAACATCATTACCAACCCTCTCAACCACTTTTGAAAGCTTATTTATTTTTCTCCATGACTTTTGATTAAAAAGCAAATGTTGGAAGTATTTTGTAGAATATAACAAAAAATTACAACAAAAAAAGAAGGAAAAGAAGTTATAAAATTAGGAAATGCAGGTATCTAAACTGAGGGCAAGCTGAGTCACCTTCGTGGAACAGTAGTCTTTTTCTCTCATAAAGATTAGAAATTGTAAATGGTTCATTCTGATCATCACCTATGTTTATTTTGTGTCTAAATGTCCCTGATCCTCTAACCATACAAAGTGGTAGGGTATCAGCTTCAGCTTAAAGACTTAAATGAACTTGATGCAAGCAAAGTGACAGCAGCATGGGCATTCTCTAATAAATGATAACTCACAGAAGACTCTTATGAATAGAAGAAGGGACTGATTTTTCCAAAGGTGATTTTCCTAGACGTCAGCCTCATAGGATGACTGAGAAGAGTAGCTTTTTTTAGGAGAAAGAAACATGAATTTCAGAATCTGACAACTGAAGTCAACATTTGCCTTCGACATTTACAAGCTATGTGACCTTTGAGGAATTTTTTAACCTTGCTGATTCTCAGATTCTTTACTTATAAAGAGAGATAGTACCTATATGAAACTTATTTTGAAGATTAGTATGATAGAGATATCAAATGGTTGAAACATGATATGTACTATACTTTTATCCTCATATTATTATTTAAGAGGAAGCTATAGAAATAGATTCATTTTAAAAGAGATTTTATTCAAGTTCCTTAGTCAGAGATCAAATGAAGTATTTACCTTGGTAACATACAGAACTATTCATTCCAGAGGGCTGTGGAGACACTGAAGGAGAATCTAATGTAGGAACAGTGAAGCAGCTTTGAAAGGAGTGTCTGGAAATGTTAAAATGGTCTTCAGATATAGCTATTATTTTATGACCTTTATATAGTTTGATCTTATCATGTGTTAAGTACTTAGATAAGTTTTTCATTTATAGGATCATTTGGACCTTGCCCCAATCCCATAAAGTAGGCATCAATATTTTAATTTTGTATGCAGGAAAACCGAAATTAAGAAGGGTTCATAAGTTTCTCTGTGACCAGACAGCCACTAAATAAGAATGAAATAAAATAAGCTTTTGCAATATATGATTCCTTTGGTTAATTCCAAAGTTATTTGAATACTGCAAATATACAGTATCTATTATTATCAACAGGGAAATATAATCAAAAGAAGATTATAAAAGACATATGAAATATACTATGAGCATCTCATGGCATACATACACATTTACAGTGTGTGTGTAAATATATATATGTATACTATAATATAACTAATGGAGTAAGTGATGCATATTTACCACCTAATGTTTATGAGGCATTTCACAAAATAATGGGAAATCAATGGTGAAGACAGAGCTGGCCCTTCCCTAACAAAGCAAATGTCACAAGTATCTAAGTTAACACTGTATAAGTAGCACTGTATCAGACAGGGGATAACTGTTTGTAAGGTAGGCAGAGAGAATTTATTTAAGAAGGCAAGGAATGGAGTTGGGACTTGAACTGAGAAACGTTGGTTAGGTAAAGTCCAACAAAACTGGATAACAGCTTCAGAATCAAGCACCTGAGCCCCTCCTACATCATCAAGTCCTCAAATACTTCACCCCTCAAAAAGTAGGGCCATTAAAAATTCAAACATTAAACTTTAAAGACTTTTTAAAAAGTCTTTATGAATTAACATATACTGAACAGCATATTTGAAGTATAGAATATAAGTTTGACATAGGCACTCACCCATGAAACCATTGCTCCAATAGAGATAGTGAGCACCTTTGTCATCCCTGAAAGTGTCCTTGTGCCCTTTTGTACACCCTCCCTCCTGCCTGTCTCAGCCCCACCACCAGACACCAATAATCTATACTCTGGCTCTAGATATTAGTTTTTGTTTTTGGAGATTTATATAGATAGAGTCAGACAGTATGGATTATTTTTATCTAACCTCTTTAACTAAGCATAATTATAGAGGAATGTTCACGTTGTGTTTTTCGATATTCCATTATTTTTCATTGTTAAGCAGTATTCCATTATACAGACACATCACATTTTGTTTATTTATTCTGTTGATATACATTTTGATGCCGTTCAGTTTCTAGCTATTAAAAATAAAGCATGTATGAGCATTCATATATTAATTTTTATGTGAACATATGCTTTCTTTATCTTGGGTGAATACCTAGAATTAAAATAGCTGGAATATAGAGTAGGTTTATTTTTAACTTTTTAAAAAACTGCCAAACTTGTCTGGGAGTGTTGACTCACACTTGTAATCCCAACACTTTGAAAGGATCACTTAATAACAGGAGTTCAAGATCAGTTTAGGCAACATAGTGAAACTCTATCTCTACAAAAAAGTTTAAAACATCAGTCAAGCGTGGTGGCTTGCACTTTTAACCTTAGCTACTTAGGAGGCTGAAGTACAAGGTTGCTTGAGCCCAGGAAGTAAAGGCTGCAGCAAGATCCTGTTTCTAAGAAAGAAAGAAGGAAGGGAAGAGAAGGGAAGGGAAGGAAAGGGAAGGGAATGGAAGGGAAGAGATGGGAATGGAAGGGAAGGGGTGGGAAGGTAAGGGAAGGGAAAGGAAAGGTGGGAAGGAAGGAAGGAAGGAAGGAAGGGTGAGAGAAAGATAAAAATAAGTGAAAGAGAAAGCAAGGGAGGGAGGCAGGGAGGGAAGAAGGAAGAAAAAGTGGAAGAAAAAAAGAAATAAAAAAGGGAAAAAACCCTTTCAAAATGTTTTGTCATTTTACAATTTTTTCAGTCCCTCCATATTCCTACTAACATGCAGTATGGTCTATCTTTTTAACTTTAGTCATATTAGTAGATATTTCATCATGGTTTTAATTTGAATTTCCATAAAGACTAATGATGCAGAGCATCTTCTTATGGACTAATTGACTATTGCTGTAATTTCTCTGGTGAAGTCTGCTCAAATATTTTTATGCTCTCTTATTTATCTGTGAGCTTTTCCGTCATTGAGTTTTGAGAGTTCTTTATATAATCTGGGTACAATTATTTTATCAGATGTACATGCACTGTGAATGCTCTCTACCACTCTCTAACTTGTATTTTTATTCTCCTAACAGTGTTTTTTGAAGAGCAAAATTTAAATTTTGTTGTACTCAAATTTATCTCTTTTTTTTTCAGACTCAATGTTACAGATTTTCTTCTATGTTATCTTATGGGACTTTTTAAAAATAGACGTAGATAAACAAATTGTTCTATGGAATTTATACATAAAGAAATTTCTGAAGCTCTGAAAGGGGAAAATAAAATCCACAAATGACCTTTCAGTACCGAATTTTAAGATTCCATCTGATATTAAGAGTGTCTTTCATCTGTCTATCTACTAGTTTCACACAGATTTTTTTCTTGATTGTTTGCAAGCTTGACTGTGTTGAACTAAGATAGGTGTGGAAATCAAAGAACTTGCTGACAAAGATTAAACTGTTTAAGCATCTTGATAAGCAAACTCCTTTACAAAGTGATATGCTCTGATCAACTTACTTCTAAGATGGGCAGTGAGCTTTTAGAGGTACTGAAAAAAAACAAAAGAAACAAATAAAACAAAGCAAAACAAATTCCTTTGTCTACTTAATTTTCCTGGTTTCTTAACATAATGTTTTTATTTCACTAACAGGTACTTGCTCATACTATCTACTTGCCTGGAAATGCCCACCTTATTTTTCTCTGAATATTTGAATCTAATATATCTTTTAAAACTTGGTCGCCTGTAATCCCGCACCTTTGGGAGGCTGAGGTGAGTGGATTGCCTGAGCCCGCGGGTTCGAGACCCATCTGGGCAACTTGGCAAGACCTCACCTCTACAACAAATCAAAAATTAGTCGGGCATGGTAGTTTGAGCCTGTAGTTCCTACAGCTACCTGGAAGGCTGAGGCGGAAGGATCGCGGGAGCCCAGCAGGTCGAGGCTGCGGTGACTGGGAGTGGCCACTGCACTCCAGTCTGGGTGACAGAGTGAGACTCCAACTCAAAAAAAAAAAAAAAAAAACGTGGTCGCCACAGTTCACAGTAATCACTGTTATTATCCACAGCTGAGGACAACCAGCCAATTTCATTTATTTTCCTTACTATCTGATTTAGAGAAGATGAAGGTGTTAACTGAAACACATCTACCATTTTTTGCAACTGAACATTTACTATAAATAATTTTATGCTAGTTAATTTACATTTGGATAGTATTTGTACTTTTTACAAACAGCACAAAGTAAGCATCATGCCCTCAATTTTTCTGACTGCATCTGTTAAGTGTCTTTGTTGAGTAGCCAAATTGAATCCCTTAAGTTCTAAGAAGACATCTTAACCTTGGAGACATTGCACATAATAGATTGTCAAAAGTTATTTTTAGTATATTTAAATTACCTTTAATGCTGAATTAACTTATTCCTCGATGTATATTTATCATTTTGAGATGAATGTTTTCAAAGATTCTAATATCATTTGTCTTTTGTTCAAAAAGATAAAAGGATATATCCATTCTCAGTATGTTGTAAGGTGAAGCAGGCCTTTATCCTCATTTTAACAACGCTCTCCCACCAAAAAATAGAAAATTTTTACTAACATAGTAAAGGAGTAATGCACCTGATGTCAATGACATAGCTGTTATTTAATTCTCCAAATCAGATGGCAGATATGTATATATGAAAGATAACTGAAAATGTGAGAAAATTTAACCTAAAATGAAATATTAATACCTTAGTAGTATATGAAAAGATGAATGCAGAACACAAAATTTATATATATGTGCATTATAGATATATGTACACATATATCTACAAGCACAGTCACAAATATATTGGGATCTAAATTTAGAAAATAAAAGTATACATTAAAACTAAATAAATATATAAAGGTATAGCATAAAGTTATACATATGTATGCATTCATACATATGTTGTAATCTAAATTTACTAAAACTGAATATACATTTTGTTTGGTGTGTGTGTATGTGTTTGTCAAGCAGTGGTCACTTCTATCTGGTGGAATTAAGGACCATCTGTTTGGTTATTTACAGTTTCTCAATAGTCAATGTTATTTGTAATTAACTCATAGCTTTAATATTTGGAGAAAATAAATATTATAGGGGTAAATAAGTACTTTTATGAAGCAAAAAGTGAATGCTATTTGTTTGTGTCTTCTAATTCCTTATTAATATATATGCTTAGCACTGTTAGATTAGTAGATTGCATTAAATAATTTTGCTATTTTACCAAAGACAGATAACAGGAACAGGAAATCAGTCTCCATTGCATCCATCTGTTTAAGCAGGCTTCATGATCAGAGAAAGTAATAATTCATGTGAATTTTCTTTTCTAAATGCACAATATTTGTATACATTTATGGGATACATGTAATATTTTATACATGCACAACCTGTATAATGATCAAGTCAGGGAATTCAGGGTGTCTATCACTTCAAATACTTATCACTTCTATGTTGGGAACATTTCAAGTGGTCTCTTCTAGCTATTTTGTAATATATAAATATTGTTGTTAGCTATAATCACCCTTCTCTGTTATCAAACATCAGAATCTATTTCATTGGTCTAACTGTATATTTATACCATCTGTCAGCTTCTCTTCACTTCTCCCTACATCAACTTACACAGGCTTCCCAGTCTTTTGTATCTGTCATTCTACTCTACATCTATGAGATCAACTTTGTTAGCCTCTACATTGAGTTAGAACGTATGATACTTGTCTTTATATGCCTCATTTATTTCACTTAACATAATGATCTCCAGTTCCATCCATGTTCCTGCATATGACATTATTTTATTCTTTGTATGACCAGTAGCAATCCGTTGTGTATGTATAGCATAATTTCTTTATACATATGTCCATTGGTGGACAATTAGGCTGACTTCAAATATTTGCTATCTTAAATAGTGCTGCAATAAACGTGGGAGTGTAGGTATTCCTTTGATATACTGATTTTTTTTTTTATTTTGGGTAACTACCCAGTAGTGGGATTGCTTGATCATATGATAGTTCTATTTTTAGTTTTTTGGGAAATCTCATCTGAGTTTTTAAATTCTTTTCTTTTTTTTATTTTTTTGCTCTTTGCATTTGTAGCACTGACCTCAGCACTAAATGTATATCATACAACAAATGGTTCTGGAAAAAGTGGATATCTTCATGTCATGTATATGATATACAAATCTTCATATTTATCCTCAGTTAATTAGGAATATTATATTAACAACTTATCCAAATGCCTTGAAATCAAAGAACTATATTTCCTAAAATATGCCTGTGGGATTATATTTTTTAAATGTTATCATGAACAAAATCACCTGCATATAATATATTTATGAAGATTTCAGAGTACAACAACAACATACTTAGATTAAGTAGTCTTGGGTAAAACCACTGAATATTCTTTTTTTTTTTTTTTTTTTTTTGAGTTGGAGTCTCACTTGGTCGCCCAGACTGGAGTGCCGTGGCCACTCCCGGTCACCGCAGCCTCGACCTGCTGGGCTCCGGCGATCCTTCCACTCACCTCAGCCTCCCAAAGCCACGGGATTACAGGCTGAGCCACCGAGCCCGACTTGAATATTCATTTTTAACAACATGCCAGAAACTGAGGCAGAGTATCTGGTGGAATTTAGAGATAGTAACTACATTTCCCTTCTCAATATTTATCTGAAAATAGAGGTATGTAAAAGGATTGATAATTAAAGAAAAATATGATTCAAGTTTGGGTTCACGAAGAGATTCAGTTTGTTCACTAAATTAGTAATTGTACAATCTCACTTTTTCAGAATTGTCAGGTTTCATCTTTATTTTAATATCACATCTTCAAACTGGAAAAGCGCTGTCAGGTTTCTGAAAACAGCTGCATCTTAAAGCAACACCTGGAGAGAAATTATCCAGTGAAGGCAAAGGAGATTTTCTGAAACCAGGTACCCTTTGCATATATTTAGTTTTGTAATGCATACACCTACATAAAGGGATCATGTCTCCTCTTCAACCTTGTACCAATTAAGAAATCCAATGTACTCTTTTTTTGAGTTAGAGTCTCACTCTGTCACCCAGACTGGAGTGCAGTGGCCGCTCCTGGCCACCGCAACCTCGACCTGCTTGGCTCCGGCAATCTTTCCGCCTCAGCCATCCAAGTAGCTGGAACTACAGGTGCGCCTTACCACGCCTGGCTAATTTTTGACTTATTGTAGAGATGAGGTCTCGCCAAGTTGCTTAGGCGGGTCTCGAACCCACGGGCTCAGGCAATCCACTCACCTCAACCTCCCAAAGCGCTGGGATTACAGGCTGAGCCACCAAGCCCAGCTCCAATGTACTCTTAATAGTCTTTGAAATAACCATTGATTGAGGCAAAGTTTTTTTTTCTTCTTCCATTTTTGACCAACTATTGTGTGTAAATCACCATAGGAGCTTGAAGGAAGCATTGGACACAGCTCTTTTTATGGTGAAAAGGAAAAAACCCTTTGGCTTAGATAAGCTGGGTTTGAAAGTAATATTGTACTGAGTAGCTGCATGAACAAGAACCATCTCCCACACTTTTTTCTAAGATATAAAATGTAGATACCAATTTCTTCTTTAAAAGTTGTGAAAGGAATATTTACAAACCACATATCTAAGACAGATTAGTCTTAGATTATATAAATGACTTTTAAAATTCAAGAGTAAAACACACATACACAAGCAGTCCAATTAAAAGAAGAGAAAAAATATGTAGACAAAAATTTCACCAAGAAGTATACACAGTTACCAAAAATGCAAAATTGATGTTGAACATCACTATCCACCACAGAAAGGTAAATTAAAACCACAATGAGATGCCACTACACACTTGTCAGATTGGCTAAATTAAAAAGAATGACAAAACCAAATGCCTATGATTATGGAGAAAATAAAACACTTACACATTGATTATAAAAATGTAAAATGTTGCAGTTGCAGTTGCTATGGAAAATATTTTGGCAGTTTCTTAAGCAGGTGACCGTCGAACATTGTGGGAGTTGGGGCACTGATTCTTCCCTACATAGTCAAAAATCCAAATGTAACTTTTGACTTCCCAAAAACTTTACTGATTGCCTACTATTGACTTGAAGTCTTACTGACAGCATAAACAGTCAATCAACACACCAATTGACCAGAATCTATATATATTTTATGCATTCATGACATAGCTCACTTTTTCTTAATTTTCTCAATATTTCTAGGCTACCTAGTTCATAATTTTTTTCAAATCTCCAAAAAGCATACTTATGAAGAAATATCCACATATAAATTGACTTATACATTTCAAATCTATGTTGTTCAAGGGTCAAGTATATTTCTTAATATGCAAATATCATTTAAAACAACATTGGTTTCCTAGGCATTTGTCCCATGTAAATGAAACTTACATTTACTCAAAAACCTGTGCACAAGTGTTCATAGCAGCAATTATTTGTACTAGCCAAAAATCGGAAAAAAAACAAATGTCCTTGCATAGGTGAATAGTTAAGCAAACTATTATACCTGAATGCCATAGACTACTACTCAGAAATAAGAAAAATTGAAGAAACTATTAATAAATCCAACAATTTGGCTGAATCTCAAAGGAATTATGCTAAGCGAAACAGCTCCAAAAGTATCACACATTATATGACCATGTTTATAAGATATGATTGAAATGGTAAAATTATAGAAATAGAGACCAGATAATTGGTTGCCTTTATTTAGTAGCAGTGGATTTGGGAAAGGTAAATATGGCTGTAACCAGACAAGACAAGAGATCCTGGCTATGATGAAATGATATTGTCTCTTGAATGTGTTCATCAACCTCAAATTCCTGGTTGTGATATTGTATTATAGATTTGGAAGATGCTTGGTAAAGTTTGCACAGAACTCTCTGAATTATTTATTACAACTATGCATGCAAGTATTTGCCTCACATTTTTTTCAAAATAAGTACAATTTTATTTTAAAAAGGTGATTGGTGAGTATTTACAGGGAACGACAAAGGTTAAAATGGTTTTCAAATAATGCTGTACAAAGCCAATGATGGTGAGTATTTACAGTGAACAACAAAGGCTAAAATGGTTTTAAAATACTGCTGTACAAAGCCAATGATATGTTTTCAAGCAGGCATTGCCACAGAAAGTTTACATTCGCAATTTGTGAAAATATTTCAATAAGTACTCCTGAGAAAGAAGATAAATCTTCAGAAGAGTGAATTAACACAGGGAATCCACTAAAAAGAGACCCTACACTTAAAACAGCCCTTGAGACAAATTACTTAAAAAATACATGAAATAGTTATAATGAATAAACTACATTATTTTTTAAAATATAGACACATGCCCATGTATAAAAAACTGAATGATTAGGTCATTGCCTTGCTAAGCTATGGTGCGGCCATATGCTCTTTGAGCTATGACCAGGCCATGTTTTTCTTAAGCTTTTGTCCCTTCCCCTACCTTGGGGAGGTGAATCTCTTCTCTTTCTCTAATTTACTTTCTAAATAAACTATATTAACTAATCTAGAAAAAAAAAGAAACTGAATGATCTTTTTGGAGATGATGAAAAGTACGATAGATTTGAAGAGAAGGAAAGTTTGCAGTGGCAGCCATGGTAGTGTGCTACCTGGTCTCCCTACAAGAAATAACTTTTCATTCAGAGACAGAGTATAGTCAGCTGACAGCCTCCTCCTGCTAATGCCTTCAGCATCCACCTCAACTTTCCTGCCAAGACCATGCTTCTCCAAAGCAGTCTTCTCCAATAATTGAGCCCAACAGAAGTACTAGGAACTGACAATTTCTTTTAAACCTGGCGCTCATCTTATGAGCAATCTTTGCTTTGTATCTCCTCCTTGGTCATCCAAGAAATTTCCAAATGTACATTGCAGTTCGAGGTTCTCCCTGTCCAATCCAGCTTTTATTTCTCTTTCTTTTCAGAGGAAATATTCTTCATTCCTGGTTGGAGCTTTCTCTGCTCAACTACATTTTATCTGTTATCTTTTAAAATCATCAAGCCCCACTTTCTTCCTCCATTTCAGCATCTGCTTCCCAGAAGACCTAATTAATACATTGCTTTCTAGCTTTGTTTCTCTGTGGTCAGTTTGTCTTTCAGGTTCCTAAGGATGCACACATCTTAACTCTCTAACTTTATAAGTGCATGTATGTATGTACTTACATAGATATGCATGTATGTAATTTGTACAAATATACATTCACATATTTCTTCATATTTCGTTTTTCACATATCCCCATTTATCTAATCCAAAATCGCTCTCCCTGTCATAGACATTCTGATATATTTAGTACATATCCTTGTCATGTACTGTATTTAAGGGAAAGGTGACTGCATTTAAGACACTCTCATAAAACATGTTGTAGAAAGAAAATGATCGTCTCCCCTAACTTAGTAAACAATTGCTTCCTTAAAAGTAGCTAGAAAGAAAAAGTAAGTTTCCAGCTTCTATAAAGTTAGCTTTGTTTCTAGGTCAGATTGCTTCTTCGATTGTTAAATGCATGTGGTTTTACACCTCCTTCTTTGTCCTTGCCATCTCATTTTAGAAATCTTCTCAAGAAAATACTGAACATTTTGTGCTCTTGTCAGTAGCACATTTAGTACTTTGACCTATTGCAAACTTTATTTTCTGTTTCATTTCAAGACTTCTATTAATTGAATCAGATCTTGAATTTCACTTTGAATGAAGAAGACTTTGCTGAGAGTTCTGCATCGTCTTTGATAAGAAGAGAGACTGCTGATTTTCAGCTTTTATTATAACCTATTTTGTTCTGTCAAAATGTCCTTTAATACAGACTGTTTTAATCTCTTTAAATTAATGAATCTCGTTAAATTGCTCTTAAGAAAATCATTTTGATAATGGTTGACAGTTTTTTTTTTTTTTTGTCTCAGATGGATAGTTACAGTTTCTTTTTGTGAAAAAATAAGGGGGAAAAGCCTTTCCCAAAACTGAATTATTTTGTGTCTCCCTGAAGAATACTTTCCAGTGTTGGTTTTTTGTTCTGTGACCAAAGAGTGATTTAGTCGTAGAAGAAAAAATGACTTAGATACACATCAAAGAACAAGACCTCAGGGACAGAGAGGTTTAAGAAATTCTTATATTTTTGCTTTGCAACACTATCTCATCAACTTTGCTTCTAGCCTTGTACCTTTATCACTATTACAGTTTTTACACAGTGACCAATCATTTACTGTTATACTACAGTTTAACTCCAAGAAGATTCTCAAAGTCACAGGATGACTTTGATTCTGACCCATGACCTTATTTGGTACTAAAAATATTATATTTTCATATCCTGTACTTTTCATTTGTACATTTTAATCCATT
Source organism: Cephalopachus bancanus (assembly GCA_027257055.1). Taxonomy (NCBI): domain Eukaryota; kingdom Metazoa; phylum Chordata; class Mammalia; order Primates; family Tarsiidae; genus Cephalopachus; species Cephalopachus bancanus. The sequence continues at coordinate 2,377,698 of JAPVLO010000243.1, read as the reverse complement.
TGGAGTATATTTGTTAGCAGTCTAATAACATGTTATATTATGTTGTCATGACTACTTAGAACTATAAGGACTTAGAACTAGAGGGAGGAGGTAGAAGAATGGATTAGGTAGGGACTTAAGGTTTCCTACCTCCTTTACTTAAATGATATTAGTTTTCAACAGAATGTTCATGTTTTTTGAATGGGATAACATTTAACTACTCTTAGCTTTCTCTTCCAATTATCTCCACTCCTCAAAATATGTATGTGTATTTCACACAGTATACCCAGAGAAGATGAAAATATTATGCTTTTTAAAACTTATTATATGTTCCGACATATATGATATTTAGGCACTGCAGCCTTATTCAGGACAAGAAAAACCACAAGGGGAAAAGATGGAGAGAAGTGTCATAAAGGAAACCAGGAAAAGAAAGATACTGTTAGTAGCCAAAGGAGAGCACAGGAAGATCTTTGCATTCTGTATTAGGTTACATCTCTACATTTAGTGTTAGATTAGGTTCTGCATCCTTCTTTCATTGTGATCTTTCTTAAGACTACAAGGCACTGAAAAAAAATCTTAAATTATTTGAGTGGAATAAGAAAATTAAAGAATTATCCAGAAAAGGAATAAAATGTTCTACAGATCAAAATAGAGTGATATTCTTAGAGTTGTGTGTGTGTGTGTGTGTGTGTGTGTGTGTGTGTGTCTGTGTGTGTGTGTAAGAGAGAGACTGTTTCGTACCAGATATTATGCTAAGCAGTGAAAAAAAGCATGTAGTAAGTAGTCAAATATTCGCTATTGCCTAGGTTTTTGTAAGAGGATAGAGACATATATACCAGCTACTTTCCACCTCATACCATAAAATGCACAGAGATTTCCTACCTGGCACAAGTTTGGAGCCACCACAGAAGAGACAGAAACTTTCCTTCTTTATCATCTTAACAAAATTGTTCATGCCTAGGATTCTGGGTCTTCTGCGCAACAATTATTGAATATGACATTATCTAGTCTTAGATGCAAATAGGGAAAACAAAATTCCTTAAAGAATAAGCAAGAGCAGATTCTGCTTGATTGTAAATTTACCAGTCACATCTCTTGCTTAATGGGAGAGATTGGTCAAGTTGTTCTGGTCCATATTCCACAGGATTAGAATGAAAAGAGTGGCCACATTGACTGAGTCTGGGAGGAGATCTCAGCAGCTTATTTGAGGAACAGTCTTAACAGAGTGGAGAGATTGTGTGGGTCTTTGGGCTTAGAAGACTGATAGTTATTTTAAAGTGAATTGTTAAATTCAGATGAGGTTCAGCAAATATTTGAAGATGAGAACAGGTGTGTATGAATAGAATTAGGGCAAAGGATGTGATTTGTATTACTTTCAGACATAGTCTCCGGTATCTGAGATTGGATTTTAAAATGTTTCAGTTGAGACAGTATAGGAAAGTCAAATTGAGTCAGAAGAATGATCTTGCCAGCTGACTACTGGATCTTGAACAACAAGATCTATATATTTTTCTGTATCAATTCTAATCTATTAATTCTGCAACTCATAGGGAAAAAATAGAATAATTAACTAAAGTTTCAGTTTTGTTTTTTTTAATTCATAGGACTTTTAAATCACATACATTTTCCCAAAAGGTATTCAAAAACAGAATTGCTGTATCCTTAATGCAGCAATTCTATTTGTGGAAAGGGAAAAATAGAAGCCAAATCTTTTATCTGCCCTTGGAGTTTTCACAGCATAACCTCTCATGCATTTTTTTTCTTTTTCCCCAGGTGATAGATTATCAGGAGGCTGTTAAAAATACCAGAACTTTTAAATAATGTATTCATGAGACTTCTAACAACAAAATTTGAAAGTTAAGGAGAAAACTGCATGTGGAAATGATGAGCATAGTGTGGAAGATAGAGGATGGGCACTTTGTTTTAGAAGGAGAGAGTAGGCACTGGGAATGATAAAGGGGTATTTGTGTGTGTGTGTGCACGCATGAGTGTGTATATGTATGTCTTATTGAAACAGTTAGGAAATAAGTGAGCTAAATTGTTTCCTCTTTTTTTCTCCAAAGTTTATTCTACCAAATTTTCACACTACACTTGTAAAATTGATGCAAGTGCTTTCATTTATAACATGGAGACAACACTGAGTATCAGAGAGGTTAAATAATCTGCTGAGGTCACCCAGCATTTAATGGCAGAATTAAGACTCACACTTAGATCTGACTGCTGTCAATCCTTATATTAGTTGAATAATAACACCTTTCATTTAGAAAGTGATATGTTTGTGGTAGAAAATTTAAGAAATGCAGATGAAAAGAAAAATTAAAATGATTTTAATCTACCATTTAAAAATAACATTCTGGGTATATATTCTCCAGGTTATTTTCAGTATACCATCCTTCTTCACTTAATCACTGAGATTCTCCTTTCTGTCATCTGTAAAATTGAAGCAAAAGCAATAACAATTCCTCAGTTCCTTACAACTTTAAAATCCGATGATTTTTATACCTCAAGTGATTTTGCTTTCAATTTTTAGTTTCCTTAATGGAAAAAAAAATACCCCCACAGAAAGATAGGAAAATTTCCACAAACAGTTCAATTCCTCCTGCTCAACGATGACATTAAGCCAGGGAAAGCATTTCTATGTAGGCTATATAACACCTCATCCAACCCTCGTTTCCTGGACAGACTTCATATTTCTGCCTGGCCAACATGTATCTGCATCACCTGCCCCTGAGTACATTTAGGATGATTAGAGCAGGGAATAAGGGAAAGAAATCTGGCTTAGGAAGGAAATAACATTCGTGAAACTCGATGTGAATTTGGTGAATATGAAATTGTTGACCAGCTCGGGAACCTTAAGGAGTTAACGACCCAGCTGCCAGCACCAAATAGATTGATACCTAAGCAGAAACAGTGGTTAATCAGTAATCTCTACTTTACAGGTTTGGTCCTTCTGGTTGGCAGTATTATTCTTTGCTCCTGCCTTCTGACTACTGCACTGACAGAAAGATTAGAAAGTTACATAATTGCATTAGACTAAAAAGGCAGTTTCAGGGAGTTAAGTTGATACCCTAGCAATAATTTTAGAATAATTTGGAGAAGTTGCCATTACCTTGTTGTTTTGAGCTGTCTTCATTTGTCAGAAGGGACATAGAGATGTGAGAGTATCTATTTTTCAGATCCTAGGTACTTGAAAGATGAGTAAAAAGCAGTAACATGAAGATCAAGATCAAGTTGTTTGGAAAATAAGAGCATCACTAGAAACTTTTACAATGATGTACAGGTTTGTTTTTTGCTGATTTTTTTTAAGTCAAGCAAAAAGACTTGCATTCATTCACACTTAGTTTTCATTTCTTCTGCTTCAAATTTCCCCTTATTGTCTGGTCTCCTAATTTTTTTCACCTATCTCTCTCTCTCTCTCTCTCTCTCTCTCTCTCTATCACACACACACACACACACACACACACACACACAGAATGCAGTCACATAGAAATATAAACACAGAGATAAACTCAAACAGACATCCAAAAGCTCACAGATATACCTTAGACCACAGGAAGATTTATTTTTTTCTGGAATGAATTCTGCACATATCATATATGCCTACACAATATGCTCAGATGCCTCATTCCAAGTGATTTATAATTTTCCTTTTATCTGAGTCTCAATTTCAACAATTATAAAATTAAGATGAAAATGCAATCCTACCAGGATAGTTATACAGTTTTGAAATAGTTAAAATCTTTTGAATTGAAAGTGACAGAAAGTCAATGTGTGTTTTCTTAAGCAAAAATAGGAACCCTTTTGTGGTGAAACAAATTGGTTTCACACTATGGATGAACAGGAATGGTTCTGTGTAACTTGGGTACTCTCACAATTCTCTCTCTCTCAATCTTTGTCTCTCCACCTGTATTTCACATATCTGCTTCTCTGCATTGTTGAAGACTATTCTCAGAAAATAACATGCATGTCATATTATCGAATAACAGCCCACAATTCAGTAAGATATTTATGGAACAAAAAATAAGCATTGACAAGTGCTTCCTTGTCCAATTTCCAAGGTTTTCCTCAATAGAAAACCCTTAGTGACTACTGCCATTCATGGGTTCTTCCTTCTCTGACACATTGAAATATAGATACAAGAAAAGATACATATATAGATAATAAGGTGGAAATGTTTGTTCATTAGAATTTATAGGCAACTGCTTATAGAAAAAGCAATGAGTGTGAGAAGAATGGAGTGTCCTAAGTCATTTCCTCCTTGAGAAACAAAGAAAGACAATGGACCTGAAATTTTAAGGTATTTGATAATCTTAGAGCAACTTGAGTTGACTGGTGATGAAAAAATTTTTTCTAGTGATCACAAGAATGAAGACCTTACTTGGTGGCATAGAAAATTAATATAAGAAACTGGTGAGTGAATCGCTAAAGAAGGAAGCATAAAGAGTGCACATATAAGTCTTTCCTCCATCTGTTTACTTCACAATGCATAGTGCCCCCTAGGGTCATCCATGTTGTTGCAAGTGGCATAGAATTTTTTTTAAGGCTGAAAAATATACCATTGGGCACACACACACACACACACACACACACACACACACACACTCACTACAATTTCTTTATTCATTCTCCCATGACAGATATTTCTATTATTTCTATATCTTGGTTATCGTGAACAATGCTGCAGTGAGGATGGGAATGCAGAGAAAACAAAATTGTTTGATCTCACTTATATGTGAAATCTTAGAAAAGGTTGAACTCGAGCAGGAAGTAAAATGGTGGTTGCCAGGGGCTGGGAAGTGGCAAACTTGACTGAGTGGTGAAAAAGTACAAACTTTCAATTATAAACTTAATAATTTCTGGGGATCTAATGTTCAGCATAGTGACTATGGTTAATATTGTATTGTTTACTTGAAATTTGCTATACAAGTAGATGTTAAGTGTCCTCGCAACAACAATCACCTCCCCCCTACACACAAGGATCACTATGTGCCATCAGTTATACTCAATAAAGCTAGGAAAAAAGAAGGGAGCAGAAAGAATGGAGGAATGGGAGAGGAAGAGAGAGAGTGAGAGCAAGAGAGTGAGAGAATGATTGATATCTGGGAAAATTATGAACAAAGCTCTTTTTACATACTGAGAATAGACTTCCTTCCATTCAAGTACATGTACCATGAGTTTTTGAGAAGAACCAGGGAAATATCTGTACTAATTCTAGTAACTTTCTGGATTCTAGTAACTTGAGATTGTTTAAATTATTGACTCTAATCTGTACTTTTAAAATATCAAGTTATATCTCAGAAGATGATGGCATAACCAGGCGGACTGCGTGAGTCCCTGTGCGTATGAGTGATTGTATAGACAATTCTCCTTGTGTTTCTGCGTGTGGGAGTGTGAGAGGCTAACTGAGTGGGGACTCGAGAGCAGTGGCCAGGACCGTTCTGGGGAAGCTGGTGGCACTGCAGCTGCTCTGCTTGGACCCTAGCACTTTCTGGAGCACAGAAACTGCAAGCCATTTTCTAAAGTCAACAGAGCTTTTCCCGGGAAGAATGGCTGGAGTGATTGCTGACCCTATCACCACAGCACTGAGCTAAATGCTGGCAGTGAGGGCTGTGGAAGGAGTGCAGTGAGGAAGCCTGAGGCAGAGTCCTGAGGAAACATCCATCTGGGAGTAGCCACTCTGAGCCTAGACTGGGCTCCAGACCCTTGTCACCGGGTCCTGAGATCCAAAGACTGTGGTAACTCCTGGATAGGGAGCTAGCAACCCCATTGGTGACAGGAACCATAACCGGCAGACAACCTGACCAGACTCTCTAATGTCTAGGCAGAGAAGTGCTCCAGGGCAGCATCTGTGGAAAAGTAGAACTGCATCCTGAAACCAGGCACTATCTCTGTGTTTCATTGGGGCTGCTCTTTGCAACCTCAGAGAACATTGCCCCCATTGCATAAGCCCTGGCAGATAGCAACAGATGCAGAACCCCAGACAATCCACCCTCCACCCTGAGCCAGGTGCTGGATGATATACGCAGACAGTAGAACTGCCTGAGAAGTAGACTGGTGAGTGCCTAACTGACTCTCCCATGCCCTTAGCAACAAGAGAAAGAGACTGGGAGAACAGAACAGAGGCAGAAGGCCCAATTCTCCTGCCATAAACAGGATGCCCTGGGAGCTGTAACAAAGCTGACAGGGGAAGGAAGGGGACGAAATCCTGAGAGATGCTGTATAAAGTTATTTCAGTCCCCTTCCCTCACATGGGCATGCAATGGCTACCAATTGTAGGCAGCAGGGGATGAAGATTCTAACATCTTAAGTTCCAACAGCAAATAAGTAATCTTCAGTAACAACCCTACAATCACAGAACCCATCACAAGTCTATGCCCCACCACAAAGAGATATACTCAAGGTAAGAATGCTTTATGAATTTGGGGAGGGAGGGAAGTATTAGTTTGTTTATCTCACTTGATTGCTTTGTTTGTTCATTGTTTTTTCTTCCCTTCTTTCTGTTTCTTTATTCTTTCTCTTTCTTTTTTCTTTCTTTTTTACCTTCTTATTTTTCTTTTCTCTTTTTCTCTCTTTCTCCTTATCTTGGACTCAGGGTCTATGCAGACATACTTACTGTAAAGTCATATTATACAGAAATGAAGAGCGAATTCCAGTTGGTCCATTCACCAGAGAGCAAATATTATGACCTGCCAATAGGTTCAGAATCCTTGCAGCATCTCCAAGCCCTAGTATGTGCTCAAAACTGTATAGAAATAGCTCAATACCCCAACTCCAGCCCTACTTCATAATTGAACAAGCCCACAGGCTTGGCTCAAGGAAGGACAAAAGGTAGAGCAAATATCAGAAGTGACTGCTTCTCCATTTTTCTGCTGAGCAATGTAATAAAAGAGAAAAATAAGAGAACTGCTACAAATGAAGAAAAACCATCAGATACCTGTTAATCATCAGAGTCCCAGCAAAGAGTCAGTTCTAGTGAAAACAGCTACTGGTGCACAAACAATGGCTATCTCCAAGAACAACAGTACCAGGAAGGGACTTACAGAGATCAGAGAATTTGGGGATAGAATGAATAAAAGTTTTTAAAAAGCAAGGGCTGAAAGTAAACGAAATTGCAACAGAGCTAGACAGGATCAAAAAAGCATACTTAGAAATAACAGAAATAAAGAACTCCAACCAAGAAATAAATAACAAACTTAGAAGCATAGGAAGCAGAATTGACTAAGAAAAAGAAAAAAATCTCAGAGCTGGAAGACAAAAATATAGAATTAACCCAGTCTTCTAAAAATATTTATAAAAATCTAAGAAGAAAGAAAAAACTCTCCAAGAGATGTGTGATTTTATCAAGAAACCCAACCTACAGCTGATCGAAATACCTGAAATAGAAAGAGAAATGTAAAATATCTTGGAACAAACAATCCATGAGGTCATTCAAGAAAAATTCCCTCATCTGGCTAGAGAGAAGTCTATACAAGCACAGGAGATCCTGAAAACCTCTACAAGACATCTAATGAGAAGACCAACCCCTCGACACATAGCAATTCACCTATACAAAGTAGCTACAAAAGAAAAATGCCTAAAAGGAGCAAGAGAAAAAGATCAGACTACCACTTGGGGAGTCTAGTCAGAATTGCTGCAGACTTATCTGCGAAAACACTACAGCCCAGAAAGAATTGGATCCCAATATTTAATGTTCACAAAGCTAAACAATTTCAACCAAGAATTTCCTACCCAGCCAAGCTAAGCTTCATCAGCAATGGAGAATTAAAATCCTTCCCAGACATCTAAATCCTAAGGCAATATGCTGCTTTAAGACCAGTTCTATAGGAGATGCTTAAAAAGATGTTATGCACAGAAGAAAAAACAAACAGAAAGAAGGCCATATACTCCATAAGATCACAAACAAACAGAGAAGCAGCATAACACATAGCATAAGACAAAAATGAAAATACACACATATATGAACACAAAAGCTAAATGAAAACAAAACAGCCTTGTAAGATAATTATGTCAGGGACAAACTCTCACATTTCAATAATCAGCCTGAATGTGAATGGACTACATGCACCACTGAAAAGACATAGGATGGCAAACTGGATAAAAACACATGACCTAGTAATTTGCTGCCTCCAGGAAACTCATCTCACCACAAAGGATGCCCACAGACTCAAAGTTGGAGGATAGAAAACAAATTTTCAGGTGAATAGATCACAACAGAGGCAGGAGTCATGATCATATTATCAGACAAAACAACCTTTAATCTATAAAAATTTGAAAAGATACAGAAAGACAATACATAATGATAAAAGGTATGATATATCAACAAGAAATATGCATCCTAAACATATATGCACCAGCAGAGAAGCACTAGCTTTTATAAAGCAGCTAATAAGTAAACCAATAAAAAATATTGACTCAAAAACTATCATAGCTGGGGTATTTAAATACCCCACTAACAACCCTAGATAGATCATTGAGCAAAAATTCAACAAAGAGATCTGGAACCTCAACTTGATGCTTGACCAAATAGATTTAGTAGATACCTACTGAACACTACACCTGAAAGCCGCAGAATATACATTCTACTCAGCACTACATGGAACCTACTCCAAGATCGACAACATCCTCAGTTATAAGTCAAGCATAAACAAATTACACAGGATGGAAATACTGCCAAGCAACTTCTCAGAATACAGTGGAATAAAAATAAACTTCACCACCAACAAAATTACCCCCAAATTCACAAAGACATGGACACCAAACAGCATGATACTGAACAACTCCTGGGTCAACAAAGAAATCAAAACAGATGTAAAAAATCCCTATAAACACATGAAAATGAAGAAACATCTTACCAAAACCTCCAGGATGCCATAAAAACAGTACTAAGAGGAGAATTCATATAAGTATGAACACACATGAAGAAGTTAGAAAGAGAAAAAATTGAGCCCAACAACTCACATAAGGGAGGTGGAAAGGCAAGACCACCAAAATACTAACTTCAGCAGAAGAATACAAATCACCAAAGTAAAAACTCACATATGGGCCATAGAAGATAAAAATACCAGCCGGGCTCGGTGGCTCAGCCTGTAATCCCGCGCCTTTGGGAGGCTGAGGTGAGTGGATTGCCTGAGCCCGCGGGTTCGAGACCCGCCTGGGCAGCGAGACCTCATCTCTGCAATAAATCAAAAAATCAGCCGGGCGTGGTAGCGCATGCCTGTAATTCTGGCTACTCGGAAGGCTGAGGCGGAAGGATCGCCGGAGCCCAGCAAGTCGAGGTTGCGGTGGCCAGGAGCGGCCACTGCACTCCAGTCTGGGCGACAGAGTGAGACTCCAACTCAAAAAAAAAAAAAAAAAAAAAAAAAAAGAAGATAAAAATACCATAGAAAAAAAATCAATGATACAAAAAGCTAGTTCTTTGAAAGGATAAACAAGATTGATGGAACCCCCCCAGCCAGAATTACCAAGAAAAAGAGAGAAAAGTCCAAATAAACACAATCAGAAATGTAAAAGATCAAGTCACAACTGACCCCAAAGATATACAAAAGATTAACAGAGATTATTATGCACACCCATATGGAATCAAACTTGATAACCTAAATGAATTGGAGGACTTTCTAACATCACACAACCTCCCAAGCTGGAAACAAGAAGAAATTGAGATCCTAAATAGACCAATAAAAACCCAAGAAATTGACTCTGCCATAAGAAAACTACCCCCCCCCAAAAAGCACTGACCAGATCGATTTCCAGTGGAATTCTGTAAAACATACAAGGAAGAGTTGATGCCAATTCTATTGAAATTGAATAGAGAAAAACAGAGAATTGAGAAAAACAGAATTCTCACCAAATCAATTTCTGAAGGTAATCTCATACCCAAACCTGGCAAAAATCCAACATAGAAAAAGAACTACAGGCCAATATCCCAAGTGAATATAGAAGCAAAACTTATTCAACAAGATTCCAGCAAGTTGGATCTAACAACACATCTCAAAAATTATCCACAATGACCAAGTAGGTGTCATCCCTAGGATACGGGGTTGGTTCAATATCCACAAGACCATAAATTAATTAAATACTTCAACAGATGTAAAAACAAGAACCACATGATTATATCATTTGATGCAGAAAATGCTTTTGATAAAATCCAGCATCGCTTCTTGATAAAAATCCTTGAACACCTCAAAATAGTAAGAGTCATCTCTGATAAACCCACAGTCAACATGTTGCTAAGCAAAAATAAATTGGAAACATTTCCCCTGAAAATCAGAACAAGACAAGACTGTTCACTCTCACCTTTCTTGTTCAACATAGTATTGGAAATCCTATTCAGTCAAGAGAAGGAAATCAAGGCTGTCCAAATAGGCGAAGAAGAAGTCAAGCTATCCTGCTTTGCTGACAATAAGATTGTATACTGCAAAACTCCAAGATATTCTGCCTAAAAACCTCCTTGCATTGATAAAGATTGGTGAAGTCTCAGGGTTCAAAATAAACATGGAAAAGACTGTCACATTCTTATACATCAACAACAAACAGGCAGAGAACCAAATAAAAAGCACAATCCCATTCACATTAGTCACAAAAAATGAAATACCTTGGCAGCTTCCTAACCAGAGAAGTGAAAGACCTTTACAACAAAAACTATAAAACACTACTCAAAGAAATCCAAGATGACACAAACAAATGGAAAAATATTCCATCTCATGGACTGAAAGAATCAACATTGTTAAAATGTCCATCCTACCAAAGGTAATCTACAGATTCAACACAATACTCATGAAATTATAATATCATTTTTCTCAGACCTGGAAGTGACAATACAGAAATTCATATGGAAACATAAATGACCATGAATCGCCAAAACATTTCTTAGCAAAAGAAACAAAGAGGGAGGTATCACACTTCCAGACTTTAAGCTTTATTATAAGGCTACAATAATCAAAACAACCTGATATTGGTACAAGAACAACCGTATAGACCAATGGATCAGGAGAGAGATTCATGAAGCAAAATCTCAATTTCTCAATTGATTTACCTTTTTTAGGGTGGCTGTGCATTTATTTATTTTTTTAATTTTTATTTTAAAGATGTGGGGTACAATTCAGGGTTAGGTATACATATGCTCATTGTACAGGTAAAGTTTGGACCTCCCTTTGGTCTCCATGTCACCTGGTTTGAGGTCGGGTACCCTTATTGATAAAGTATGCCCTCCCACTGCCTCTCCTGCCAGTTTCCCACTACTGCCAATCCATTTCTTATAGTATTGTGATAATTGTTCAGAATCCGTTTATGAATGAGAACATGTGGTACTCAGTTCTTTTTTTCTGTGATAGATCACTGAATATTACAGACTCTAATTCCAACCAAGTTGCAGCGAAGTTCATAATTTTGTCCATAATAGCTGTGTAATATTCCATCTTGTATATGTACCACATTTTTTAAATCTAGTCTATTTTCAACGGGCAACACAGTTGGTTCCATGTTTTTGCTATTGTGAATAGTGCTGCAGTAAACATGCATGCGAATGTACCTTTTTTGTAGAAAGAAATGAGTTCCTCCGGGTATATTCTCAGAAGGGGGATTGTTGGGTCATATAGGAGGTCAATTTTTAGATCTTTTAGGAATCACCACACTGTTTTCCATAGAGGTTATACTAGTTTATACTCCCAAGACAAAGTCTCCAACAATAACGACTGGGGAGAGGAGAACCTATTCAATAAATGGTGTGGGGAAACTGGTTAATCATGTGCAAAAGAATGAAACAGGGCCCTTACCTATCACCATACACAAAAATCAGTTCCAAATGGATCTAAGACCTAAATGTGAAACCTCAAACTTTAAAAACCTTAGAAAATGCAGGAGACACCCTTTTGGAAATGGGAATAGGCAACCAATTCCTGATCAAAACCCCAAAAGCCCATGCCATATGAGATAAGTTAGACAAGTGGGACCTCATCAAACTGAAAAGTTTTTACAAAGCAAAAGTAATGATCAAAAGAGTGGAAAGACAGCCCCCAGAATGTTAAAAAAATATTTGTCAAATCCATATCTGACAAAGGCCTACATCCAGAATCTGCAAGAAACTCAAAACGTGCTGAAAGGAACAAAATAGACCATTAAACAGTGGGCACAAGACATGAATAGACGCTTCTCAAAAGAAGACACATGAGCAGCCAACAGGCTCATGAAAAAATTCTCATCCTCACATTGAGATACACCTAACTTCAGTAAGAATGGCCATCATTAATTAAATAAAAAGTAACAGTTGCTGGTGAGGACGAAGAGAAAAGGAAATACTTCACCGTTGGTGGGAATGTAAATTGCTTCAACCTCTATGGAAAACAGTGTGGTGATTCCTAAAAGAACTAGAAATTGTCCTTCTATAAGATTCAGCAATCCGCTTTCTGAAAATATACCCAGAGGAACTTACATCACTCTACAATAAAGATACCTGTCCACACATGTTTATTGCAGCACTATTTACAATAGCAAAAACTTGGAACCAACAGTGCTGTTCACTGAAACAGGACTGGATAAAAAAATGTGGCAGATATACATAATGGAACATTATGCAGCCATAAATAAGAACAAAATTAAGGACTTTGTAGCAACTTGGATGGATTTATAGTCCATAATACTCAGTGATTTATCACAGAAACAAAAAGCTGAGTACCGTATGTTCTCAATCATAAGTGGACCCTTAACATTTACATAATACTATAAGAAAGGGATTGGCAGTAGCCAGAAACTGCCAGGGGAAAGAGGGGGCACATAACATTAATAAAGGTCCTGATCTCAAACCAGGCAAAGTGGGGACCAAAGTTAGGCCCAAACTTTACCTGTGCAATGACAACTTATGTACCTAATCCTGAATTTTACCCCACATCTTTAAAATAAAATAAATAAATAAAAAATTATGATTTTTACATATATAGAGAGATTCTATTCTATTTTTTAGAACATACATAGAGAATTCTATATATATACATATATACAAAAGAGAGAAAGAGAGAGAGAGAGAGAGAGGAGAGAGAGCGCCAGCAAAGACTGGGCTATGAAGAACGATGGTGATAACCATGCCACAATATGTATCTACACATTCTCTCCCCACCCACTCCAGATTACGAGATCATGGCTTCTTGAGAGCAGAGGCTTTGATAATTCAATATTGCATATCTATTCCATATGCATAACATAAGTTTGGAAATAATAGGTTTTCAGTGCTCATTTTAGGAAATAAAACATGAATGGTTGAGAAGAGACAGACTGGAATGAAATGATGCTAAAAAGGAATAAGTGGAGGTAAGAAAGGATGGGACAAAAAGTTTATATTCTCTTGTTTCTTACTGGAGCAGAATAAAGGCAGAGTCATGCATGGCATTGCTGACAGCATTGGTATTTTGTTCTTACACCAGGAGTAATATATTCATTTTCCAGAATTTATAAAAACACTAAGCCTGTCACATGTTTCATGTTTAATTTCTTTTCATCTAGGCCTGACTATCCCTTTAATTCTATTTTTTACTTGAAACTTTGGCTCCCAAATCAGACAACTATTTCACACTAACTCCCAATCTTCACTTTCTACCCCTCTTGCTGGGGTCATGTTCCTGCTATGAGACTCTTTTGGCAACTAGAGAGTAGAGCCAGTTTCCAAGTGGAATCTGTTTCCAGGCCAAAGTTTTAGATTAGTGTATATATTTCTGGCTAAGTACCATCTTTAAAAATACCTAGATTTAAAAAAAAAAAATCTTGGCTTTGAAAAAAGAACCAGGAATGAGAGGAGCTTTTTTTTTTTTTCAGTTGGAGTCTCACTCACTCTGTCACTCAGGCTGGAGGGCTGGAGTGCAGTGGCACGCTCCCAGCTACCACAGGCTCACACCTGCTGGGCTCCAACGATCCTTCCGCCTCAACCTTCCAAGTAGCCCCGAAACTACAGACGCTCACTACCATGCCTGGCTAATTTTTTTTCGAGTTCTCACCAATTTGCCCAGGCAGGTTCCGAACCCGCCATCTCAGGCATTCCACTCGCCTCGCCCTCCCAAAGTGCTAAGATTACAGGTTAAGCCACCGAGCCCGGCCAAGAGGAGCTTTAAAGATTTGTGGCATAGTTAAAATTTCTGGTTGACCAAAAGAGAACAGGCTTGGTACTCATAGGTTAGTCTTGGCTAGTCTTTGATTTCAGCATTTATACATGGCGAGTTCACTTGCTTGACTTTCCATTACTTTGTATTTCCCATGTCTAACACAGGGCCTGGTACGTAGTAGGTCCTCAATGAATAATTGCTGACTAAATAAAAACATGTATGATTAAAAAAACTCTTTTCCACTCAATTTAGTAGCTTTGTGATAGTAAACAGAAAATGTAACTCTATGTTTGATAACTCAGGAGAGTATTAAAAGGTGGGAGGGGTGAAACTAACTCAAAAGCAGTAATTTAATACTGTATGTATCTCTAACTTGGAAAAAAGTAATCAAGCTTAAATTGTGTAGGCAATTTACTTACTCTGTATCATAGTAAGTTAGAGCTGAAACGGTATTAGAAGACGTTCATTTCAACCTTCTTTCTTTCTTTCTTTCTTTCTTTCTTTCTTTCTTTATTTATTTATTTATTATTTTTGAGTTCGAGTCTCACTCTGTCGCCCAGACTGGAGTGCAGTGGCCGCTCCAGGCCTCCGCAGCCTCGACCTGCTGGACTCCGGCGATCCTTCCGCCTCAGCCTTCCAAGTAGCCGGAATTACAGGCATGCGCTGCCACGCCCGGCTGATTTTTTGATTTATTGTAGAGATGAGGTCTCGCTGCCCAGGCGGGTCTCGAACCTGCGGGCTCAGGCAATCCACTCACCTCAGCCTCCCAAAGGCGCGGGATTGCAGGCTGAGCCACGGAGCCCGGCCCTTCTTCTTTTTGTGACAAGCAAACTGAGATACAAAAATAGGGAATGGCCTATTTCGAAACACACTGTTGACTAGTAACAGAATCAATCAGTTAGGTTGCGTTGATGAGAATTTTTGTAAAACGCTGATTTTCTTTTATTCTGTCTCAAAGCAGGACCCTTTCTTATATGGATGCTTTTGCTTTAAACACAAAATCAAACTAGAATGTCAAGCATCCTGACTCCTCTTGGGATCAGAAAAAGCTCACAGAAGGTTGAGCTGACAAAGTCACACAGTCTTTCTATGAGTTTACTCAGCCTTGTCCAAGCATTCCTCTCATAGCAGTAGGAGGAACTTTGCCTTATATGATCTGTGATTAAATTTCACTCTCTCCTGGAAGAAGTCCAGGAAGGAAATGCTTTCTAAGGGAGTGAGCAGAAAAGAAGATATTCTATGCTCCAGATACAGTGTGAGATGCGAGAGAGAGACAGGGAAAGGGAGAGGGAGAGGGAGAGAGGGAGAGAGGGAGAGAGGGAGACAGGGAGAGAGGGACAGAGAGAGAGAGAGGGAGGGAGAGAGAGAGAGGAGAGAGAGAGAGAGGAGAGAGAGAGAGAGCCGAGTAAGACTCCTTTATAAAGAGTTCTCTGTCCCACAGGGCAGACCGAAAAGTAAACAGCAACGACAACTGTACTGTGTGAAAAGGGGCTGGCAAAAGCCCACAAATGATGCTTTACTGGCATAATGGAATGGATTCACTTCTCCACGTAGGTTGAGGTCTGGGTGTTAGAAAGAAGCAATTAGGAAAGGCTTAATGCACAAAAGTATCTCCAGTAAAGAAGATGGTAGAGTCAAGTCACAGCAAGTCTGGGATGCCTAAAAGAACATGTCCACATAACTTGTAATAAAATCCTCCTGTTGCAGATTCTGGCCTCAGAAGGTCTGTTCTCCAGAGTAAGTTTCTTACACAATTTATGGTACCTTTATGTGGTTGAAAGGGCTGTGGAATACTACAGTTTTTTAAAACTGGGTATCCAACATAGGTGAGAGGGAGGAATGAGTATATAAGACAAATGCTAAATAAGAAACTTGTCCACTATCTGTTCTCCCTTATATGCAGGAGCTAGATGGCCCACAAAGATCCTAAAGGATCTAAAAGGAGGAAGGTGGATTAAGATTCAGAAGTTAGGGATGATGTTCACTATCTGGAGAATGGGTCACCTGAATCTCAATTCTCATGACCACATAGCATGTCCATATACAAAATATTCACTTAAACCCCGTGATAAAATGAAATGAAATAAAAATAAAATAAAAACTTGTTCCAACATGTCTGATCCTTGGGTAGACATCTTCTAACTGGTGGAAACAAAGCAAATTGCTCTCCAATCTCATGGGTGTCATTAGTCCATGATCTGAATGATAGCTTTCATAGAAATACCCCCCCAAAAAATCTCATTATCCAGAGACATAGATGTATTGGGAAAGGGACTTTGGTGGACCAAATTAAATATGTGTATGGGTTCTATTTATTTTTAGAAACTAAATTTGATATATTTTCATGCCAATACTTGATTTTAATCCTTTTTCATTTATCTCTTAATGCAGGTTGACCTGTGTATCTACCATATTCAAAGCCTCTGCCTTAGGTATTGATTAGGAAGTTTCATAACCTCTATGCTTCAGATGTTTGAATTAGAGTAGGAAAAATAAGATGGTTTTTGCCAGAAACTATTACACAAAAATTGAATAAGACAATGCAGGGTGTTTATTAAGAAATGTATATGGTGCTTAGCAGGTAAATAAGGGATCAATTATATGAGTGTAATACCATAGGCAAAAATTTGGGGATAAGAAATAACTTGCCTACTTAGAGAATCATGCAGGCAAAAGGTAGGGAAGATCAGGGGAGAAAAAGAGGCTTCATGCTGGTGAAATAATTGGATATATTGCTTTATGTGTTGAACATAATAGTTTAACTTAATTTAACAATCAATGGAAAAAAATAGATGCTATAAATATGCTAAAATTTTTTAAAGTTTATTTTGCTCTTTCCCAGAGGATAGAATATATTTTTCAAAATTTCTTCTTCAGTTTGCATTTCTGATATTTTATAAATTTTTTTTAAAAGAACTTGCATTAGGTATATAACATAGAAAATGAACTACACAAAGGATGAGTGAGGTACCATTTAGGGTCTCTGAAGACCAGGCATGCAACGGATGTTAGAGAAACAACACCAGTAGGAAGAAAATAGTTAGAAATACAATCATGAAAGTAAATAATTAGAATTTTAAAAGTGGTTCTCTTCAAATAAATCAATTATTATTGATTTATAAAATAAATGATTTACTGGGAGAACTGCCTGTATATATGCTTGCTGAGAATTCTGTCCTTATCAAAACTACACTCATCCATTACACCTATTCTTGGTTCCCAATTTTGAAGATGGAAGTAATTCAACAAATCCACCTAGGAGACATATCTAAATGACAAACGTCTGATTCTAAAGCTTAAGTGCAGCTATTATGCAGAAATGACCTTATACTTGCAAATATGGTAATTCCATAAAACAACACCCCTTCACAGGTTTAGTTATAAGTAAATATTTTCTAATGTAAACCTAAGACCAAAATTAAACCAAGATATTCTTTCATTATTAAGTTGTTCCATTGTACTTTTTATACGTAATTCTTCATATTTAAAATAATTTCTTTATTCTTCACTTTGAAAGGAGGAATGCCTTATTTAAGGCTGATTCAAAATCTTTTGACAAAACTCTCAAGTCAGTTGCTTTGCTATCTTCTGGATTTAAGTATTTCAGAGAAGTCTGAGACTAACTGTAGTTTTCTTACTTACTTTTCCAAAATATATGCAACATATTGTCTTTTACCTTATAATAAAGTTTGAGATACTCTGTCTGTCGATATATTGTTCTACATTAGTTGACTAATTTTTTTTTTAAATCTGCATATGTATTTTATATACAGCTTTGGAAAGATAGTATAAATTTTTCGTACCAGCTTTCCCCTCCCCAACAATTCAGGAATTACATTTATCATAAAATATAAAGTTAAGTGGAGGTTTTTCCAATGTCATTTATCAAGTTGTGGAATTTCTTTTCTGCTTCAAGTTACTGAGAGTTGTTATCAAGAAAGAAAGGATTTTGAACTTTATTGAATGTGTATTTTATTGTAATTATTCAGATGACCATATGATTTAAAAAAATTTTTTATTCCATCTTGATTTTGTAATTTACATTATCTGATTTCTCTAATGTGGAAACAGTCTTGCATTCCTGGATAAACCCACTTTTAAAAGATTGCTTGTTTTATTTGCTGATATTTTTGTGGAAAATTATTTCATCTATATTTTTGAGGTATATTGTTCTGTCATTTTCTTTTTCTTATAATATCTTTTTAAAATTTTAGTATCTGGGTTATGTTTCTCTTCTAAAACAAGTTGAAGAATCATCTTCTCTCTATTTTTTTTTTTTTTTTTTGAGTTGGAGTCTCACTCTGTCGCCCAGACTGGAGTGCAGTGGCCGCTCCCGGCCACCGCAGCCTCGACCTGCTGGGCTCTGGTGATCCTTCTGCCTCAGCCTTCCCAGTAGCCGGAATTACAGGCATGCGCTACCACGCCCGGCTGATTTTTTGATTGATTGTAGAGATGAGGTCTCGCTGCCCAGGCGGGTCTCCAACCCATGGGCTCAGGCCACCCACTCACCTCAGCCTCCCAAAGGCGCGGGATTACAGGCTAAGCCACCGAGCCTGGCTCTTCTCTATTTTTTAAAGGAAAATTGAGCAAAATTGTTATTACTTCCTGAAATATATGTTAGAATGCACCTATGAAGTAAATCCAACTTGTATTCTTTTTCATGGGAATGTTTTTGGTTAAATAAAATTTTTAAATAAATACACAACTTTTCTGATTTCTTATTTTTTATTACGTTAGTTTTAGTGTTTATATTTTTAAAAATAATTTGGGTTAAGAAAATACATTATTTCCAAGAATTTTATATTAAACTTGAAAAATAGTTTTCAAAAAAAATTGAAAAGAAAAGACCTATTTAAAAATAATTGTATAGGGAAAAAAAGAGGAATTATTTCCAGGTGAATAATTTCTTTTTCAGATGATTCAAAAGTAAAATGCAGTAATTTTAGAGACTGCCACCATAAATTGAATGTTCAGTAAAAAGGCAATGATGTTCTTACTGAGACTTGCTTAAATCTCACCTGAATGATGGATTTATTTCTGCTAAATTCAGAGCATGCAAATTCAAATCTAGTTATGAGAGCAAGATTAAAAGTGTCAATCAGTGGCATGGCCAGCATTCTAGATGAAATAGAGGGTGTTGTTGATGGGATACGCACCTAACCTTAAAAGGGTAGTCTAGCTAATGGTTGCCAATTTATTCAGGAGAAGCAAGAAATTGAATTATTATAAAAATGTTCAGCCTCTCAAAGTGCTGGGATTACAGGTGTGAGCCACTAAAAAAAAAAAGTTGTCATCTAATGTGTGTGTGGGGGGAGGTAAGCTTTAAAATAGAATCTGTCTTTGAGTGGCCAATTTTAGAAATGTGAATGGTATGTAGAAATATACTTTAAGATAACAAAATAAGATTTCTGATTCAGAATGGATAATTCAGAGAGGAAAATATCTAAATTCAAATATTTGCATGACCATGACACAGAAGCAGGATATGAAGTATTCTGTTTTAGGTACCAGTAGAATATTAAGAAAGATAATGAACACTTATCTAGCATTATAATGTACTGGATGACTCAGAGCATTTAATTATCAACATAGAATATAGATGCTTTTCTATCATTTTATGTTTTAAGAAAAGTAAAATGCAAAAATATTTAAATAAATTACTCCAGGCAGCACAGTTTTTAGGTAACAGAGTTCAGATTTAACAAGTGGGGGTGAGCAGGGCTTGGTGGCTCAGCCTGCAATCCCAGCGCTTTGGGAGACTGAGGTGAGTGGATTGCCTGAGCCCACAGGTTCGAGACCTGCCTGGGCAACTTGGTGAGATTTCATCTCTACAATAAATCAAAAAAATTAGCCGGGCGTGGTAGCGCGTGCCTGTAGTTCCAGCTACTTGGAAGACTGAGGTGGAAGGATCGCCGGAGCCCAGCAGGTCAAGGTTGCGGTGGCCGGGAGCAGCCACTGCACTCCAGTCTGGGCAACAGTAAGACTCCAACTCAAAAACAAAGCAAAACAAAACAAAACAAACAAACAAACAAAAAACAAGTGGGGTGCTGGAGACACCTCCTAATAGTTTCCAATAACAGATTGTGTTTTACCTCCTCCCAACTCTTCAGTCAATAGTGTCATGTTGGTAGCCTGAATTAATCCATGACAGAAGTATTTACAGCACAAAAATTGGCAAATTCTATAAACTATTCCCTCCTCAGGAGTCAGTTGTTAATCATTTTGCCAGCCTACCACTGAAATAATGTATACATGTTGTTTTAAAGACTGTGTTCTTAAACACTTATTTGGGAATTACAGACATCTCGAAGTAAGAAAGACCCCCCCCCCTTTTTAACGGTGCATTCATGCAATCACACTAGAGAATATCTGAACTTCTCTTGACTTTGGGGATATTCAACAAAAGTAGACAAAATTTAGGGAGAAAGCAGAGAATTTGAAAACACTCAATGGAATGATTAAAATTATTCGCTCTAGAGCTATATGCCTTTCTTTCAATATGCTTTAGATATTAATAATCTATGCAATGACTTTGTAGGGGAGGAAAAATATCTTTTCCTCATGCACTATCAGGTTCATAGCCAAGGCCCATATAACAAAACTCAATTACAAGAGAAAGGCACACAGATTTATTTAATTTAAATTGTATGTTTTGTGGGAAACTCGATAAGGAAATGAAGATCACCCCCCCAAGGTAAAATCCTATGTGTTTTTTATGGTAGTTTTGATGAAGTGGATAGTCATGAGTAGTATGATGGGATAAAGAATATAATCTAATGGGAATAAACTGGAGGCAACATAGCAAGACCTGTTTGTTCGGCTTCCTCTTTGTGTTCCCGTGTCTTCGGAGAAAAAGATGCTCTTTTCTTCTGGGTGAAGAAAAGGCACCTTTTGAATTGGAATCTTATGACCTGCTTCAGAGGAAGGTCAGAAAATCATTCTAAGTTTTTTTATCTGCTTCATGTGTATAGCGTGGAAGAAGGTCAGAAAGTGACATTCCTGTTTCTGCCGCTTTCTCAAATGTCAAGGTGTCATATTTTGGGGTAGCATGTCCTAAAGCCCATCAGTATAATAATAACATTAATTTATAGTTGGAAATTCTTACTAAGAAAAACAAAACTTTGGTTTTCGAAGTTTGAGCCCATATTGAGTTTGGTGTAACATATGTCATCATTAAACCTACAGCACTTTTAAGAATTGAAAGACAAGTCTAAAAACCTTGAAGTTTCATTTGAAGTCAAGAGGCTGACTCATAAACCAAATGAAACATTTCCTAAAAATGCCATCCAAAATCTGGAAGGGTTGTTTTATTTTGGGGGTGCATATTTCAGAGCAGCATGACATTTTCTTAGTCTTGTTTTATGTTGTAAAATATTGCAGTTAAGGTTAACAGACTTTAGAGTCTATTCTTTAAAGAAAAAAAAAGATATGTCAATTTTGGCCTTTTATGAAAATGAAAGCCCCCAGAGTACAGACATAATGTTGCTTAATAAAGGTTAATTCAAATTCATCAGTGTGCTGACTGCCCTCACAGGAGGCAGTTTGGGACAGAGAAATTTAACAAAAAATTTAATCATAACACAATGAATAAATAGTATTTTTGAGAAAATGAGGGAGCATTAGGGTAAAATACAAAATGTTCTTTGATTACTGTGGTTTCATACTAGTACAACTCTGTTTTTGGACAGTGGGTGTGTGCAGGTCACCTGCTGAGAACAGCCTCTTTTGATGGGCACCACCATGGCGATAAGTGCACTTCAACTTTGCTCTTTCTACTTGAAGTGTCTCCAGGTTAGTACTTTGGAAGTTATTTCACTTCTGACCTTGGCCATTATGATTTGCAGGCAAGTGACTGCAGTCATTAGCAGCTTCTCCACAAATCTGCTTCCCCTCTGTGTTTCCAAAAGGGTACGTGAATCTCTCTTCTTTATGTCATTTGTTATTTTGTTGTTTACTCTACATGTGCTATAAAGATTATATTTGAAAATTACACATAAATTTGATCATTTAAAAATTGTCCTTCAATTATCTGCAAACTTTCTAAAATATCTTTTTTTTCTTTTACCTACTAAATGTTGTAAAAAAGTTGATGCTTATGACTGCATGTATTTTTTTTCTCTTTCTTCATATGGGTAGAAAGAAAAAAAGTCAGATGTGCATATAAAAAAGAAAAGAAAAGAAAGAAGAAAAATAGGAGACCATAAAATATAAATAATCTTTATTATATACTTGCTAATTACTATGCTAAATGAGTTAATACATTTTTCTCATTTTATTGTCTCAGCAACTACCTATGATAAGACACATTTTTAAGGAGGCTACGGTGAAGCTCAGCAGAGCTAAGAGATTTATCCAATGTTAAACAAATAGTAAAAACTGTACTATAGGAATATAATGAACTGTTTAACAGTAACAAAAAAATTGCATGTACTGAAAATAAAAATTTAATTTTTACTATTGAAATTTTGAAACTTTACAACTGAGTTGAAAAGACAGTTAAAACTAAAGTTTAATTTTTAAAAGTTGTTAACAAGATTGAGCTCATTTTTTCCACTCTTATCTCTCGTCAAAGCAAACAAAAAACTAATCATGTTTTAGAGTAAATTCCAGTGGTAGCATTTTCAATTTTTTCAATTTCCAGTCTTCAATAACAGATGGGCTTTAGTGTGTATTTTATGAACCCAAAGTATGACAACACGCAAGAATATACATTTACATTGTTAATACAGAAAATAAAAATACATTGTCAGAAATACATTAATAACACAGTAAAGTGGAAAATTTCTTTAGTCTCAATAATTACAAGAGAATAACATTGGTATCCTTAAAGTGTTGGTTGTATACTTTGATACAGTAGACTGTTTTGGACACATAGAATTTTCAGAGAGCAACAAGTAAAAGATAATTTCAACTTACCACTTGAGGGTGCTGCTTGCCATCCAACAGTTAGCCTATGCTATTTTTATCAGCTCGCCAGAATTTCATTGTGCAGTTCATTGTGCAGTTTCATTGTGTGTAGTAGCTTATTACATTTTAACCTTATTTCTTTATAAAATTGAATAAGAAGTAAGACCAATTATGGCACTAGTCATAAAGAAGGGTTATTTCTCTGAAACATCAAAGTAGTTGATGTAAAAGTGAAAAAAACTTAAAGCATGCCTATGATGGTGAATCATCTGTCTCAATCATATGCTCATCTAAACTAAGCAGACAAACTAAATGTTGAAATGAAAAGACATAATTAAGATTTTATAATTATTTTAGCATGTTGCAAGAGTACATGTTTATTGCCCAACTTTTGCAATTTTAATTTTCATGCAAATTTTTAATGACACAATTTTTTAAAAACATACTGTCTGCAAAAAATATATTTTAGAAAACTAATTTTAATTTCTGTTTATCTCCTTATATGGATATTTGAAATCCCATTTACTTATGTAGTCAGCTCTTATTCTCAAAGATGAAATTCACCTTTTGTTCCCAAAGTTATAATCTACCTAGCCCTTAGCTTATTGTTATAGGAATAGTAATATCAATAATCAAGATGTTAAGAAAACAATGATGATAATGATAGCAGTGAATACTAATATCAATATAAGCCCTATAGGTGCATTATCCAACACATTATCCTCCCTAATAGCATTAGGTAAGTAATACTCATAGCATAATTTTTCAAATAAAGAAAGAGCTAGCATTATTTAATACTTCTAGAACATGACATCAGGTAACTGGTGAGTGGTAGAAGTTGTAACTAATTCCATGTCAACTTAAAACCAGTTCCAAGCTCTTTATCATATGTAAATTGTTCCTTATGTTCAAATTACTCATTATATATGATACACTTTTGTAGAACAGAGGGGTTTTACATCATCAATGCCACCACCATTATCAACATCACATCGCCATTATTCACACTGCCATTTTCCTGGCATAGTGAATTATCTCTTTTAAAATGAGTCAGCTGTAGATAGATTAGATAGATGATAGATGGATGATTGATATATGTGTGTGTGTGTGTGTGTGTGTGTGAGAGAGAGAGAGAGAGAGAGAAAGAGAGAGCAGAGAGATGTTAGATAGAGAAAAAAATAGATAGATAGCTAGAAAATACAGCCTTGGGAAATTTCACATAGTAATGGCAACTAGGTTGTTACCACTCATATTACAAAATGGCACCCAAGAAGTACCTCTCAGCTCTCTCCTTCATCACTAATGCCCATCTTCCTCAAAAGGAATATACCCTGAAGAACTCAAATCATTCTATAAAAAAGATACCTGCACATGTATGTTTATTGCAGCATTGTTCACAATAGCAAGAACCTAGAAGCAGCCATGCTGTCCATCAAAAGAGGACTAGATTTAAAAAATGTGGTACATATACACGATAGAATACTATGCACCCATAAAAAAGAACAAAATCATGAATTTTGCTGCAACCTGGATGGAACTAGAGTCGATAATACTGAGTGACCTCTCACAGAAACAAAGATCTGAGTATCACATGGTCTCACTCATATAGTGGACCTTGAACATCCAATGTAATACTATAAGAAAATGACTGACAGTGGTGGGAAACTATGGGGGGGAAGGGGAAGGGAGATGGGATTAATGGTAGTAAATATCTGTCTGGGGATGAGGAGACACCTCTTATCAACAAGGGTGCCTGAACGAAGCATATTTGTATACCGAACCCTTAACTGTACCCCACAATATCATAATAAAAAAATTGATTAAAAAAACCTAGTAACTACTCTGATTTCTTCCAGAATAGATTTGTTTTGTCTGCTTTTTGATATTTATATAAATGTAACCACAAATTATGTTGTCTTTCTTTTATTTCAAATCTAGTTTATTCTACTCAATATAACATTTTTGACACATATAGGAGAGGTTTATCCATTTTTATTACTATATACCAATTCATTGTACAAATTTGCTAGTTTTTAAATGTATCCATTGGATTTGGGTGCCTTGTGGTTTAGACCCTTAAAATCAGTGCTACTGTAAGCATTTTCTGCATGTATTTTTGGTGTATATTGGCATGGTTTTCTTGGGTTTAAGGCTAGCAGTAGAAATGCTGATTATAGTTTATATAGAAGTGTTGACTTTTTAATATACCTCCAAATAATTGTCCAACATGATTACAACAATGTACTCTACCACTTGCATTGTTGCAGAGTTCTAGATGACCCTCTCCAACTCTTGATATTTTCAATCATTTTAATTTTAACTCTTCAAATGAATGTCTTTTTCCATTTTTATGTAATTGTCTTTAAGTATTTCCTTTGAGTTTGCCATATACATTTCATGGATAGAAAATTAATTAATAGAACTAAAAGAAGCAAAGTTTTATTGAAAACTAGGTGGAGATGATAGTGATCAAGCACACAAAACAAGTAGAACACTTTTATATTTGTGGATATTTAGTGTATTTATGAGCATCTTGAATTGGATAAATGATAGTGGAATCCTTAAAGATAAAAGTTTCTGGCAAATTTCTGAAAAATTGGGAAAAAAGAGTGAATGACTTTCATCACCTAAAGCCAAGTATGACCACTTAACCTGAAAACAGTTATTTTTTTATTTTTAGAGAATGCTCACATCACTAAAAGGGGTAAAGGAGACTCATGAAATTGTATACGCAGCATCTCATCTACCTCTCATTCCACATGAAAGAAATTAAAACCCAAGTTCACCTTTGTGCCACAAATCCATCTGTAGCCTCCATTCAAATTTAATTACCTAAAATGTCACTTGATAGATTTGTCTGCTATTTTGTAGTGCTCTTGTTGGTCATAAGAATGCATTTGCACTTTATTTTTAAAATAATGGGAATTTATTAGAAGACTTTGAAAAGGTCACATTTTCCTTCATAGGTTTCATAAGGGAAGAACACCTTAGTTAAAAATACTAAACGTTGAACTTGCAAACGGTTATGTAAACAAGACCTCCATCTTTTCCTGCATACTTTGCTTATTATGGATTTTACCACTATCCATTCATTGTAGCTTCAATTTTATTTGATGATTCAGAGTTAGTCTCTTTTACTAACTTCTGTGGTTGTTTTTCATTTTTATTTATCACCACAATGTAAAATTCTACTATTTAATTTCTCTCTATTTTTTTCTTGAATCACAGATTTTATGACTTTTTATGGTACCCAACTGCTTGGCCTTTAATTTTCTTTGTTGGAATTGTGCCATTTTATAGATTTTTACCCCTGGATGAATCTAGGATTCAAGAAGCCTTTTATCTCTTATTCACATCCCACAGTATTCTCTAACATTTATTCTCAAATTGGTTTCCTATGTCAGTAAACAAAACATGAAGATGACAATTTGAAGGACAGTTTGAAAAGACAAGCAACATCCATTTTTAGTTTCTGAAGATATTTTGTGCTGAAGTCACTGGACTTTCATTATTCAAGACAAATTAAGATTTATGAAACTGCATTTCATCTAAACGTATGGGCCTAGTGTTGGCAACTGTGGATTTATGAAATAAAAGATGAAAATACATTTTCCTTTGACTGTTAGAAAGGCTGTTCAAATGGTAATAAGCAGGAATTATCATTTAAAAAGATCTCCTATTTTTCTGTAAAATTACAGCAGCCACTTTTAAAATAACATTTTCTATCTCTCAGAGAAAAAATGATCCATCATTATGGTTATTGAGAATTTTTCTACCTAAACTAATGAAGGTATAACCCTTCTTTTATGTTATAAAATAATGGACTGATTTTTAAACATCTATCCACAAGTATTTTTTGCATCAAGGTATATTACATGGATTCATAATTTCAAAAATTATGAAGACTATTTGTCTTAAACTTTAAACACAAAGAGTTTAATAGAATTTCTGAAGTTTAATTTTGACTTTAGTGGTTGGTTTGAAAATTAAACCTCAACACTGAGCAACTTTTTGTTTTTAATTATTCCTTTTTTTCAGTTTTAAATATATACCACATGACCAAATGATCTTACTTTATGCAAAAATAGGAAATTATTTTTATGTGTAAAGGGGTAACTTTGCCTATAGCTTATTTTTCTTGATTTTTCTACCGTTAAGCTAGTATGTGAGTAAATGCATTCATAGCTGTCCTTTTTCCTACATAAAGTCTCATTTCTTCCCTCTTATTTAAAAGTCTGTCTTTTATTAAAAGTGACACTGGGGCAATTTTGTAGTTTTTGAAATAGTCAGAAAACCATGTTTTTGAGATTTGAATTATTCATGGTTTAAGAATTTTCAGTAGTTGTAATCCTTTTGTAATTTTTAATGACAGGTATAATTATTTGACCTTTCCATAGCTTTAGTTTTCATGTAGATCCTCTTGTCTATTACCATTGTTCTTTCTTGACTCTGGAACTTGACATTCATTCCTTCATGCTTAGAAATTTAAATAGATCTCCCTGCATCTAGAAACACCCTGCCTAGCTCATCCATTACATCAGCACTAGAGTTTTCTTTTCAGCATGATATTTAACAGCACAACCTTTAAGATTAGTCAGCTGTAGGTGTGAGTTCAGCTCTACCTCATCCTGGTTGTAAACCTGAAGTACATTTTCTATCTTCTCTGGGCCTCAGTTTTCAGTTTGGAGAAATGGGGCTAATAATAATACATAACTCATAGGGTTGAAAGGATTAACCCAAATTAGATAAATACGATATTTATCATATATAGTGCCCATCAAATAGTATATGCTTAAAATCGGTAGTATTATATTTATATTTTTGCACAACACTCTCTACAAAGAGACCATAGATTTCTTGAGAACAGGGAGGATATTTCTGTTTTTTGCTTTTTGTTTTTGAAGGGCTTTTTTTTTTTTTTTTTTTTTTTTGGTCTTATTAAATAAGAGAGACTAAATTCTAAATAAATGATTATTTTGGAATGGTATATAATTCAACTGAATAATGAAGTCCATCTCACTGTTCTGTATTTCTGTCCTTAATTCCTTTGACACTGCATCTTCATGGCATTTATTACTGTCTCCTTCTTGGGTTTCTCTCTATCTGGTGACCTCTGTTCTGCAATATCATTGTTTCTGAAGTCAAGTTTATGGCCTGTATGCAAGAGGCAATGATATCCTTTAGATCCTTCCAATATATTGTAATGTGTAATCAACACATATTAGTCATGTAAGTAGAATTGAACTTGTTGCTGAATTTGATACAAAGTTTCAGATTTTTCTTTGTTTAATAACTCATAGTTTATAATTTTGAGTCCTACAACAAACCTAGAGTTTGTCCCTCTACTTCTCATCTGTGGAATGTATTTTAATGTGCTAATGAATGCTCAGATTTAGGAAGGATTTGTTATCCAATATATAAATCATTCCCCCTAAAAAAGTGACTGTTCTTATAAACCCAGGTATTAATAAATTCACTAACTCCTAATACATCCTGTTCCTCATTTCCAAGAAAATTTTCCTTTAAAAGCTGATTTTTATTTTCAAGAAAATTTCTTCCTATGGTTTTAATCCTATCTTTTGGGTTCAAGAAAGTTAAGCCTGATTTACTCTTTTTGGATGCTTTGAACTATTTCATGGTAACTCTTGCTTTTTATCTAATATCATAGAAAAATAATAAACAAAATTTCATTCAGTTATGCTTTATGGAACTTAATATTGGATCTTTTAAATGACAGCCTTTAAACAAATTTAATCCTGTGTCCTTTCTGACTCATACCTAGACCTGACAGTAGTGTGGTCTAACGTGGAAATGTTATGCCAAATATCCTCTGGGTACCTAAGTTTTAGATCAATTTTAGACTGATTAGTCCATTAGCATTGATTTTTTTCTTAAATTGCCAGCAACTGGAAACAGCATTTTTTATTATTTGCTTCTGATATTCATTTATCCCTCTCTCACCTTGAAATCACCAAATTGCTTTAACAGATATATGTTTTGCCCTATTAAATGTTATTGCTAATTTCTGACTCACTCTTTTAGCACATTGCCAACATATTTTTGGATCCTGATTTTATCAGTATCTGAAATAAAATTATTTTCCTTCTGAGTTTACCAACCACTTGCCATCCACCTCTGGAGTTACGTATATTTCCAACTACCTGGTAGCAAAATGTATTAACATTTATGGCATTTCTTTTTTTTTTTTTTTTGAACTGGAGTCTCACCCATTGCCCAGGCTGGAGTGCAGTGCAGTGGCATGCTCACAGCCACCCCAGCATCAACCTGCTGGGCTCCAGTGATCCTTCTGCCTCAGTCTTCCAAGTAGCCAGAACTACAGGGGTGAGCTACCACTCTTGGCTAATTTTTGACTTATTGTAGAGACGAGGTCTCACCAATTTGCCCTGTCTGGTCTCGAACCTGCAAGCTCAGGCAATCCACTTGTCTTGAACTTGCAAAATGCTGGGATTACAGGCTGAGCCACCAAATCTGGCTCACTTATGACATTTCTAAAACCACAACACCTCTCCTGAAACATCTCTCATTTTAAACATAAAATAGGCTCTTGTGATATCCAAATCCCAAGATATAAGTTGAAAGTCTAATTTTAAAATAGATATTAATATATTATTAATTTTAATGCTTTTTTCTATCTTTATATCACAACTCCTTTCATGTACATTAAAAATGCTTTAAATGCAAGTTTTTTATTTTCCAAAAACAATAAGAAAGATGTATATTCTGTGGAAACACTTATTTTTTTCTTTCTAAACTTAACTTGTAAGTATTCAAAGAAAAAATTTAATATTTTAAGTTATTGCCTAATGGCATTTTTATGATTGTTATATTCTCCATACTTTATGAAAACCTAAATTTCATTTAGTAACAAATTCTTGTGATAGTGTGTTTTAAAATATATAGAAACTCAGGTTTATTTTGTGGTGATGTTGAAATCCAAGCTGTAGGGGAGAAAAGTAACATAAGTAGAAATGTTTTATTGGCTTTGCATTTACGTTGGTTTGTTTTAGAATCATTTTATGATTTAGACTCTGCCTCATCCCTCCACTCTTTCTACAACTTTCTGTATCTTTGTCCCCTCAAAATACCTTGAGTTAAAATCCAAACCCATATCACATGTCTCTCACACAGAGATAATAGCTTCCCAACCAGTCTTTTGAGAATTTGTAACCTGAACATGGAAAATGAGAGGAAATTTTATAAATTAAAATTATATTTTCATGCCTCTTCTGTATAACTGTCAGAGAAAAAATAACAGCAAATATCTAATGAGTGAGCTCTGAAGTTAAAGTCTCTATGATCTTGACAAGTTCCCAACAAATCCTTCCCATCTCATTTCTTAGAACAATTTATATTTCAAACAACTTGGTAGACTTTCTGATATCCATCAACTCCTTCGCTCCTCTGTGAGAAATGCTCTTTCTTTCCCCTTAATTCATGTCCCTTTCTTGTTTTCCTATTAGGCACACAAAACATTATTTTAAACAAATAGACATAATCTTTAAGAGCACTTTTACAGAAAACTTGAACAGAAAGTATAGAGTTCTCACATTCACTCCCCTAACTCCTACACAATTGCCCTTATTATTAACGCTTTGCATTAGTGTAGTACATTGTGAATATTTGATGCCCCAATATAGATTCATTTTTATCAATTAAAGTTCATAGTGTATATTAGCTTCAATTTTCTGTGAAGTACAGTTTTATGATTCTTGACAAATTTCCTCTTCTCCACTTATTCGTCAAAACCTTAGTAACTATTGATTTTTTTAAATATTGCAGTAATTTTACCTTTTCCAGAATGTCTTGTAGTTGGATTCATACAATGGGTATCCTTTTTCTGAGTGACTTCTTTCTTCTAGCAATAGTCATGTAAGTGTCCTCCAGGTTTTTACATGGTTTTACAGTACATTTTTTTTTAGTGTTAAACAATAGTCCATTGTCTAAGTGTTCCAGAGTTTACCCATTCACTTATTGAAGGATATCTTGATTGCATTCAGTTTTGGCAATTAGACTGTGGTGAACATTATGTGTAAGTTTCTGTGTGAACAAAATTTCAACTCATTTAGGTAAATATCTAGAAGTGCAATTGCTGGATTGTATGAATGACTATGGTTACCTTTTTAAGTACTGCAAAATTTCTTCCAAAATGTCTTACAATTTCTTTAATTTTCACCAGCAATGATTGAGAATTCTTGTTTCTCTTAATCCTCATCAGAATTTGGTATGGTCAGTGTTGTGGATGTTAGCTGTTATTATAGATGTGTAGTAATACTTCACTGTTGTTTTAATTTGCAATTCCCTAATGATACATGATTTTAAGCATGTTTTCATATGCTTTTTTATAGTCTTCATTTTCCCTTTTTAAATTGCTTTGTTTCCCTTATTTTTGAGTTACAAACATCATTTTTAAGACAAAAATGTAAGTGAAAATCTTTTTAAAATTTCCCTCAGTCCTATCAGTCATAGTGGTTTATCCCTCCTTGGAATGCTGGTTCAATTCTATTCATAATTCAATAAAAACACTTGTATAACTGACAGAAATTGTTTTCTTATATATTTCATTCTTTTGTAGATGAATGTAAAGATTTTCAAAATGTGAGCATATCTGTGTCCCCAGCTCTGTGTATTTTCAGGCACAGAAGAAACATTCAATAAATGATTGTGAATGGATGTCATTAATTAATTTAGTTAATACAATTTTTATAGCCAGGCATTTACATCATTATCTCAAACATATGGTAAAATGTATTGTTACAAATACAGAAAAATAGCAAGGTAATATTTTTCAAAACGAAGAACATTTGAAAGGGATTACCCTTTGTAAGACATTTTAAAAATACTTTTGACTCTTTCTTCCTCTTCATCCTATGGTTTCTCAAAAATTAGAATGGCTGGTAGTAAGCTGGCTATATTATTCACAAAATGTGCATTCCTTTTAACCTGAAATTTTTGCCAAAAATCAGAATAAAAGAAGGTTTAAGTACTTTCAATCAGTTCCAGTCAATCAGTAATCAGTTCTAATGGGACGACGGAAAAACAGTTGTAGAATCATTTGACTTCTTAAATGGACCCGATTCACTGAACATTTTAAAGAACACATTATCATCATTTAATATATATGTAATTATAAATACATATATATGTAATTACATATATACATATATATGTAAGTTTAAGAAAAGGAAGATGAAAATGAATTGAGCAATATCTGGCGCATTGAGAATGCATTTGCTTTTATGTGACCCAGAATTCACGTATTTTCTCTTTGAACATTCTCACACATGCCTACAAGCAACAATAAATAATATATTTTTAATTGGAAGATACAGGAAAATATGTAAATGACCATCAATATGGTTGTATGGTGGAATGCCATATGTCAGATAACATAGAAAAATAAGGGCTACATAAATCAATGTGAATAAGTCTCAAAAACAGTGCCAGGTAAATTGCAGAATAATATGTATAAAACGATCATACTGATGTAATTTAAAAACCACTATATATTGTCTATATATGAACACACATTGTAAAATATATATTAAAAATGAACAGGTGGTAGATAGTTCTTGGAAATTAGTAAAGTTGAAAAAATCTAAGAAGAATGACTACTCCTCTTAGACAATAATTGCACTGGCAGAAATCTGTCTAATATAAGTATTTTGGAACTCTGGAGTATATTGAAGGCTTGCAACTTTCAGGAGAAGGTTTGGGTGATAAATTTTGGTTAATTTTGATCAATTTCTGCTTTTGTAGGAAGGTAGATTTTCTCAAAGAATAAACAGGGTACATTGTAAGAAAAAGGGTTTGTTTTGTTTTGTTTTTGTTTTTAAAAAGCCTCATTATAACATAAAGGCGAGAATTAGACCATGTGACATCAAAGGTCATATTCTTCAAAATCGGCCTATGTGCCTTTAGAATGTGTTATGGAGGGCAAAGTTTATTTTCCTTTTAGCTACCTAAACAGCAATGTGGGAATTTTTAGAACCTTTAGTAGTGCATATATGTCCAAATGCTGATTTCAAATTTCTCTAGTCTTCCAAATCTTTGTCCTTTCTCCTTAGGGCATATTGCCTATTCTTTTCAGCCAAGCCATCCTTCAACATTCTGGACTGCATGAGTGCAGCTCAAATGTAATGCCAAACAAATCAGCAGAATAGCTGTCAGACTTTCACCGGAAACAATATTAGCCTTGTCTGTTCATACTGAGAGCAGAATGGAAGTGACACAAATAAAATGTAATGGGATAAAATATGTTGCTCAATGTACAGTAACAAAGAACTATTGGTTCATGACTTTTTTCTCTCCTCACTACATTTCAATATAGTTTCTTTATGAGTTCTACATAGTGTTAGTTAATTAAGTGGTTACATTAGTGTCAAACACGTAAGGAGAGCACAATAAATGTACTTGAAAGGAATGAATAAATAGATAAATTATATTAGATTCAATAAATTTGTTATAGAATTTGTACTTATAAAAACAGAATTTCAAAGTTGGAAAAACAACAACGACAACAAACTTGGCTTAAAAGTCATCTGATGCAACTATTTTCCCAGAAAACAAATTTGCACTAGGTTCTTTATACATAGTTATTCTGATGCTCGTTAAATAGAAAATGTATTACCACATGAATCACTTAATTCCAATGATACACAGTGCCAAATATCTGAAAGTTTATTATTTTAAAGAATAATAATGGTCTATGGTAGCCACTCACTGAACTCATCCTAGATGGACTGTAGAAATTAGAGAATTAAGACGATTGTATACCAACTATTTGGGAAACTGAATTGGAAGGATCACTTGGGGTCAAGAATTCAAATCTACTTGGGCAATATAGTGAAACGCCATGTCTAAAAAAAAATGTTTTGATTAGTTAAGCATGGTGACACACTCCTAGCAGACCAAGCTATGAGCTGAAGTGGGTGGATCCATTGAGCCCAGGAGCTTGAGGCTTGCAGTGAGCTATGATCACGTCAATGCACTCCAGCCTACATGACAGTGAGAAATCTTGTCTCAAAAAAGATAAATAAATATATTTTTCATTAAAAATAAGATTATATAAATTGATATTATTGCCTTTGGATCTATGGCATGCTTGTATGCCCAAAGGATTAATGATATATTATACAATTTTAAACAACAGATTATGATGCCTTTACATCTACAATTTTATTTTGCTTAATACAATTATCTTCTGTTCCAATAAGCATCGTTATCAAAATTTAGCAAATAATCGGTCTCAGGCTGTAATCCCGTGCTTTGGGAGGCTGAGGTGAGTGGATTGCCTGAGCTCACAGGTTCGAGACCCGGTTGGGCAACTTGGCGAGACCTCATCTCTACAATAAATCAAAAAAATCAGCCGGGTGTGGTAGTGCGTGCCTGTAATTCCGACTACTCGGAAGGCTGAGGTGGAAGGATCGCCGGAGCCCAGCAGGTCGAGGCTGCGGTGGCCGGGAATGGCCACTGCACTGCAGTCTGGGCGACAGAGTGAGACTCCAACTAAAAAAAAAAAAAAAAAAAAATTGGCAAACAGATGAAAGTAAAGGGAATTGATAAGTATTTTTAGATGTCTAATATGTGCATGGTCGTTTTTTGCATTTTCATTTTGGCGATAATGTAAATATTGCTATTAATTCCATTTTAGGTGGAAACAGGTGTAAGAAATTTAAGATACATGTCCAAGTTTACACAAAAAAGTATTTTGTGGAGCTGGTGCTTGAACCTGTGTGTATCTGACTAGAACGTGCATACTTTATTCCTATGCTCACTAGCTTCCAGCTAGGTTTATTATTTAATTCGTAAACTATTCAGGAAAAAAAAATCCAGAGATATTCTTGGCAAAGGATTCACTTGATAAAACACACATGCCATTGGTTATTCTCTAACACTTAACATTTGTGATACTGTTTGCCGAATAGAAAGAAATGCTAAGGCTCAAGATCAGATGTTTACTGAACAGATTATTCTTGATGGTCTTCTGCTTAAAAGTTTAAAATTAAAAATAGAACACTACTCACTATTTGTCCCCAGCCAAACTGTGTGGGAGCAGCTACACAGATTGCAGGGCAAGGCTTCAGAAGCTCAGAGCTCGACAATACATCTTCCTTTGCCCCCAGTGTTAATATCTTCTCTCCTTTTCTTTCAGAACAGAAAATAGTAACTAATAGCTTGAATAGTTGCCACTTTCATCACTTTAACTGCGAATAAACTCAGTTTTTCTTTCACCCTTCAGAATCTACAGACCACGGATGACCACCTACGGCTCTATGGAGTCCTGAAACTGTTGCTTGGAGGGAATTACCACTGTGCTTCCAAAATATGTCTCACCACAAAAATGATAAATGGTGGTAAAGGGAGCAAAGATAGGATCTGGGGAGACTGTAAATGTGTCCCTCAGCTCTCTGAATGTACTTTGGGTTGCTCACCCTAAGGGAATGTGGTCACTGTTATATTATGTGGTAGGAGTAAATGAGAGTGTTCTTTTCTCCTCTGACAGAATTTGTAGAGCAAGGGGATTTTGCCTGGGGAAGAGGAGGAATGAAATGAAATATTTCCTTTTCTCTTGATCTGTTTAGCTAAGAGAAATGTGTGTATTCGTGGAAGGCATCAGTGTTGATTTTGCAGTCCAATGTATTAGTGTGTTGGGTAGGCAGAAGGGCATATTGAAACAAACACTGGGTTTGATTTTTAACCTCTGCCACTTGCTAGCTGACTGAACTAAGAAATACGATGTAAGTTCTCTGAACCTTAGATTTCTCAGTTGTAATATTATGCTATATTAGTCCACCTTGCTGAATTGACATGAAAATGGAATAGCCAGATTTAACAAATAAAAATGAAGGATACTTAGTTAAATTAGAGTTTTAGATGAGCAACAACACATTTTTTAGTAAATGTCCCAAATATTAAATGGCACATACAAATACTATGACAGAATTATTATTTCATACTTATTGGAAATTCAAAATAAACTTAGTGGCTTATATTTTATTTGCCAACCTTACTAGAGAAGTAAATAAAGCACCTGCTAGCACAATGCTTGACATAGATTTGTTATTCAACATAATTCATTTCCTCTCTGTCTCCTACATTTTTTGTGTGTGCTCCACATAAGG
This sequence comes from Cephalopachus bancanus, assembly GCA_027257055.1. Taxonomy (NCBI): domain Eukaryota; kingdom Metazoa; phylum Chordata; class Mammalia; order Primates; family Tarsiidae; genus Cephalopachus; species Cephalopachus bancanus. Next base: position 2,341,583 of record JAPVLO010000243.1, on the reverse strand, counting down.
ACTCATTTGTTTGTAAAAATAAGTCAAAATTCAATTTTTTTCTGAGCCTACTTATTAGTAAAATATATAGTCTTCTCTTTGATGGGGAATAGCTAAGGAATTTCTGCTTCCTTCCATCAAAGATTTCAGAAATGTTCAGTATATCAGGTTGAATCTCTCTCAGTAAGTGACTAAGGAAGTAAATTAGTTAGTGAACTAGAAAATACAGATAAGTATTACTTGAGTTTATGTAGTATCATTTTCAGAGGAGACACTGTTATTTAATTTATTGATGTTACATTTTACTTTGCAACAAGGAAACAATAGCAAAAGATAACTCTATTTTTATTTTTTATTTTTTTGAGTTGGAGTCTCACTCTGTCACCCAGACTGGAGTACAGTGGCACGCTTATGGCCACCCCAGCAATTCTTTCATCTCAGCCTTTCAAGTAGCCAGAACTACAGGTGCATGCTACTGTGCCCAGCTAATTTTTGGTTTATTGTAGAGACGAGGTCTCACCAAGTTGCCTGGGCTAGTCTCGAAACTGCAGGTTCAGGCAATCCACTAGTCTCAAACTTGCAAAGTGCTGGGATTACAGGCTGAGCCACTGAGTCCAGCCTCTTTTTTAAAAATTATTTTGAAGATGTGGGGTACAATTCAGGATTAGGTATACAAGTGGTCATCCTACAGGTAAAGTTTGGGTCTCCGTTTGGTCCCCACTTTGCCTCATTTGAGATCAGGTACATTTACTGATGTTTCCTCCCCATCCAGGCAGTATCCCACTACTGTCAATCCCTTTCTTATAGTATTATGGTAAATGTTCAGGGTCTGCTTATGAATGAGAACATGTGGTACTCTGTTCTTTTCTTCTGTGATAGATCACAGAGTATCATAGCCTCTAAATCCAGCCAAGTTGCTGCAAAGTCCATGTTTGTCCTTCTTTATGTCTGTGCAATAGTTCACTATGTATATTTACCACATTTTTTTATCCAGTCCAGTTTCAATGGGCAGCATGGCTGTTTCCATGTTATTGCTATTGTGAATAGTACTCCAATAAACATACGTGTGTAGGTATCTTTTTTGTAGAATGAGTTCCTCTGGGTATATTTCCACTAGGGGCATTGCTGGGTCATATGGAAGGTCAATGTCTAGTTGTTTTAGAAATCGTGACACTGTTTTCCGAAGAGGTTGCACTAGTTTGCATTCCCACAAGCAGTGAAGAAGGGTTCCTTTTTCTCCACATTCTCACCAGCATCTGTTGTTTTATTAATGATGGCCATTTTATTTTATAGTTGGGAAAATTGAGGCACTGATTGATGTAATAGATGATTTACTCATAAAGACCCAGCCAGTTAATCAGAAGTAGAAAATAATATTAAAGTTCAATTCCTTACATTCTAATTAGATTTTATTTTTCTATTAGACATCATAGGATGAAGAGAGCAAGATATAAGACAGAATATGTGAAAGTTTTGGAAACCTTCACAAAAAGATTGTTATTATATGGAAGCTAAATATATTTGTCACAATTAAATCTATTTTTTTATTATTACAATTTTAATATGAAGAGCAAGTGAGTTATACTTAAGCAACATTTAAATTAGATTAATGAGCACAAAAGTTGGTAATAAGAAATGTAGCTTCAATTTCATTTTTCAGTTGGAGTAAGTTCAGCTTTCTATCAATATGTTACTAAATTCAAACAAAATCCTTTTCTGCTGCTAAAAATAAAAGTTTTTCTTAACAGGGTAATTGAAAAGTGTATATTTATTTTTAATGTTCACCTACTAAATGTAATAAACACTACAATATGTGTTGTGTACATTTGATTAGCTACTACTCATAGGCAAGTGAATATTAAACTATTTTTAAATGGACTGATGTTGCAGGAAAGAATATCAACAAATTTTAGTGATCCTTGCATTTCAGGATACCTATGTCCTGTTTGACACTTATCACAATTTATATTCCATCTCACTTCTTTTCACTTTACAAATTCCAAATAAAGACCATCTTATTCTTGCATGAACTACTTCTGCAATACAAAAAAGTAAATACATAGAAAAAGCAATGTGAAAAATATAACCTCCTACTTGGCTTAAAATTGGCTTCCATTTATGTTCAAAAAATTAAATATATCTAAACATATTTGGAAGTAATTTATTTTATGTTGCAATTGACATCATTAACTGAGATACTAAAATATTAGTCACGCTCTTGCACCAGATACCTGCAATTATGCTTGCTAGCATTTTCAGAATCTCTTTCACCCAAATTCTTTAAACAAATGGTACAGACAATTATATTCTATAAATGCCAAATAATTTTTTTCTTATTTGCTTTTTAAAAAAATCCTTAAATTCAAGTATTTCACCTTTTTGTTTTCAAAGGCAGTATGAGGTCCACAGGAGGAAGTCCATAGCTTTCATCTTGATTTATAGAGATGATGATAAAAGTTTAGTTTCACAGCTTGTTGCCCACTCCTCTGGTAGAATGCAGCCTACAGCATATGTTCAAAGACAGGTTATCCATAGTTGAATGTAGTTTAATTTTAGTAAACATAGCCTATGGTAGGAACATATTGAATTTAAGTTCAATTGTATAGGAAAGAAAAGTAAGAATATTCCAATATGCAATATGTTTTCCAATTAATTTAATGCCTAAGAACTTTGTTTTGTTTTTCCCCCTTAATCCTTTGGAAGTTAAATTCACAGTACATGATAGTCAATATACACTATAAATGTGTTGATGGAATATGTAGCCCTAAATGTAAAAGTTATGACATTAGTTCATTCAGAAAATAATTTTCTGGAATGCTTTACATATGGCAGACACTGTGGTAAGGGTGAAATCTATGCTATTTCAATACTTGTCAGGTTTAATCTATTGTGGGACAATATATGCAAATTACAAATAATGAAGCATGTTACAATGGAAAAGTAGAAGATGCTATGAAACAAAATAATGTAACATTAAGAAAGACTTCTTTGAAGAAGGAATATTTGAACTGAAATTCTAAAGAATAAAGAGGCAGTCATACTCAGTAGAAGAGAGAATGCTCCTGTCTGAAGACTGAAAACGAGAAGGGTACTTGGCAAAGGGGTGTGGTGCTGGTTGAATATGATGCCAGGTCTTGCTGAACCTTTGGAAAGTCAATAGCAGGAAAATGACAAACTGATTTACATTTTCTCCCTTTCTGCTACAGATACAGAATGCACAAAGTTGGCAAGGAAGTAAGCAACAAAACCCATACAGAATCTCATGGAACTGTGTGGTAGCAAAAGAGGTGAGGAAAAATGGATTATTTGAAACAGATATACATTATTCTGAATGGGTAAGTAAAAACAAAACAAAGAACTTAGGCATAAAATTAACTGAAAAAATGTCATATATTCTAACATACTCACAGAAATATTTCATGAGTAATCCCAGAGAAGCCTGATAGCAATACTGACAAGCAAGGCATTGAAGAAAAGCTCCAAAATGAATGATAGTAAGAGATAAAATTAATGTTACATCCTTTACAAAGGCACCACATCACACAGACAGAGTGAACTCTTCTTAGCATGCAACTCTGAGGCTCAAGCTGTAGCCATATTGCAGAGAAATGGTTTGTTTTCTTGTTTGCTACCCTTACCAGTTTCCCTTATTCATGTTGCCCTTCTCCTGCCTTGCTACTCAGCTTCTTTATTTAGTATTTTTCGTACAACAGATGTTCAACACGTGTGAACAGGTGGAATAAATAAATGACAATCTCTATGTCAAATAGCTGGAATGAATGTGATTTTAACACAGTTGTTACCAAGCAGTTCCATTAAGACATATAAGATAAGAGCTCACTTATCTCTGCAATCATCCTAAATTAGGATAAACACATGTTATTCCACAAAAGAATCCCAAACATAGCTACAAAACAGATATGACTAAGGTGATGACATGGGAACCCGCAAGATGGTAAAGAGATGTTGGTAATACTCAAAATAGAACATCATTGTAAAAAGTTAGCAAAGTGCTTGCTTATAATTTTAAGAATAAAACAAAGGAGATGATGGAAAAGATACACAATTACATTTGATATTCTGTGTAAACAAAATATTAAACATTTTAACAATCAGTAGAATGTTTTTTGTCATTTGTTTGGATTAATGTGCCTTGGAATTGCTATCAAGTTCCCTAAGTCACAAAGATGATTAAGACTCAAAAATATTCAAGATATAAAGAGATAATAACATTGAATATCAGATGAAAATGTGTCAATGCATCTTATTTCTTTATTTTTTAAATTTTATTTTATTATAAGAATATGGGGTAAAAGTGAGGATTAACTACATAGCTAGACTGCATGCAGGTAAAATTTGGGCTTCTAACTGGCCCTCATTCCCCCAGTAATGAAGCAAATATGCTTTGTGTTGTCACATGCCCCCACTCTCCTCCTCCCACTCTCTTTCTCCCACTTTCCCCTAGCAGTGCCCAGTGACTGCTAATCCCTCCCTTGTTCTAATGTGACTAATGTTCAAGGCCCACTTATGAGTGAGAGCATGTAGTATTCAGATCTTTGTTTCTGTGACAGTTCACTTAGTATGGTGATATCTGGCTCCACCCAATTTGCTATGAAGTTCATTATTGTGTTCTTCTTTATGGCCGCATAATACTCCATCATATATATGTACCAGATTTTCTTTATCTAGTCCACTTTCAGTAGGCAGTAGAGTTGATTCCATGTTTTTGCTATTGTGAATAGTGTGGCCATAAACATGTGTGTGCAGGTGTCTTTTTTTGGAGAACAGTTGATGTTCCTCCAGGTATATTCCCAGGAGAAGGATTGCTGGGTCATACGAAAGGTCAATTTTTAGTTCTTTTAGGAATTGCCACACTGCTTTCCATGTAGGTTGAACTAGACTGCACTCCAACAGTGTAGAAGTATCCCCTTTTCTGTGTATTCATACCAGCATCTGTTGTTTTTTGACTTCTAATAATAGCCATCCTTTTGTAGTTTTAATTTGCAGTTCTCTGATTAGTAAAGCTGAGTATATTTTCTTATTTCTGCTAGCTGCTTGTATGTTGTATTTTGATAAGTGTCTGACCATGTACTTTCTCAACTTTTTAATGGGTTTGTTTGTTTCCTTTCACCTCATTTGAGTTTCTTGTATATCCTGGATGTCAGGCTTTTGCCAAATATATATATATAAAATGCAAGGTTTTATTTTTAGGTATTTGGTCCACTTTGAGCTGATTTTTGTATATGGTGATAGGGAGGGGTCCAGTTTCATTCTTTTGCATATGGTCAATCAGTTTTCCCAGCAGTATTTGGCAAATATAGTCTCCTTTCCCCAGTGAATGTTATTGGTGGCTTTGTTGAAGATGCGTTGGTTGAGAGACAGTGTTTTTGCTTTGGAAATCTCTGTCTTGTTCCATTGATCAGCGTATCTATTCATATACCAATACGAGGCTGTTTTGGTTATTGTAACCTTGTAATAAAGTCTAAAGTGTGGAAGTGTTCTCCTTTTACTTTGTTTTTTTTGCTGAGGATTTCTATTTCCATATGAATTTGTATGTTGTTATTTCCAGGTCTGAAAAAATGATGTTGATAATTTAATGAATCTTGCATTGAATCTGTAGATTGCCTTTGGTAGGATGAATATCTTGACAATATTGATTCTTCCAATCAATGAACATAATTTTTTTCGTTTGTCTTATAGAAGATTACAGGAAATTGGCTTGTAATTTTCTTTCCTTGTTGGATCTTTGTTAGGTTTGGGTAGCAGTATGATGTTAGCTTCATAAAATGAGTTGGGGAGAATTCCATCATTTTCAATTTCCTGGAATACATTTAATAAGATTGGTATTAGCTCCTCCTTGTGTGTCTTGTAGAATTCAGTAGGGGAGTCATCTGGTCTGGGCCTTTTTTGACAAGGAGACTTTTGTAATTGAGTTAATTTTCTGGGTTTTCATTAGTTTGTTTAGGGTTTCAATTTTTTGTTGTTGTTTCAACCTTAGGAGGTTGTGTGGTATTAGAAAGTTCCCCATTTCCTTTAGATTTTCTAGTTTATTTGCATAGAGGTGTTCATAGTAATTTCTGATAATCTTCTGAATTTCTTCAGGGTAAGTTGTGACTTTTTGTGTTTCTAATTCTCTCTCTCTCTCTCTCTCTGTCTCTCTCTCTCTCTCTCTCTCTCATCAATCTAGCCAGTTATCTGTCAATCTTACTTATCCTTCCAAGGAATCAGCTTTATGTTTTGTTGATCCTTGCTATGTTATTCTTCTCTTCTATATCCCGCAATTGTGATTTTATCTTGGTGATTTGGATTTTCTGCTGAAGTTAGGACTTAGATGATTTACCTTTCCAGCTCCTTTAGGTGTGACGTTAGACTACTTGTGAGCTTTCTGTTTTCTTGATGTGTGCATGCAATGCTAGGTATTTTTCTCATAACACTTCTTTCATAGTATCCCAGAATTCTGATAGGATGTGTCTTTGTATTTGTTTCCAGGAATCTTTTTATTTCTTCCTTGATTTCCATGTTGGCCCAGAAGTTGTTCAGCAGCATGTTGTTTAGTGCCCATGTCTTTGTGTGTTTTGGTGGGATCTTGGTGGCAAAATTTATTTTTATTCCACTGTGATCTGAGAAGATGCATGGTATTATTTTAATCTTCTAAAATTTGTTCACACTTGCTTTATGTCCAAGAATGTGATTGATCTTGGAGTATGATTCATGTGTTGACATGTAGAATGTATACTCTATGGATGTTGGGTAGAGTGTTCTGAAGATGTCTATTGAATACATTTGATTGACGGTAGAATTAAGGTTCTGAATATGCTTGCTGACTTTTTGCCTTGATTATCTAGCTAGAGCTGTTAGTGGGATATTTAGGTATCCAACTATGATTGTATGAGAGTCAAAGTATTATTTTCGTGTACTTAGTAGTTGCCTTATAAAACCTGGTGCTCCTGTTTTGGATGCATATATGTTTAGAATGGATATTTCTTGCTGGTGGTTTGATCATTTAATCATTATGTAGTGTCCTGTGGTATCCTTTTTAACTTTTGATAGTTTGAAGCCTGCTTTGTCTGACATCAGAATAGTTACTTCTGCTTTATTCTGCTTTCCAATTGCTTGAAAGATCATTTTTCAGTCGCTAACTTTGAGGCTGTGGGTGTTCTTTGCAGTGAGATAAGTTTCCTGGAGGCAGCAGACTGTTGGATCATGTTTTTTGTTTTTTTCCAGTGTGCCACTGTATGTCTCTTCAGTGGTACATTTAGTCCACTCATGTTCAAACTGATTATTGAAATGTAAGCATCTATCCCTGTCATAAGGCTCTTAAGGGATTTCTTTGTGTCCTTTTTACTCTTGCATGTATATATGTAAGCATTTTCATTTTTATGAGTGCTCTGTCTTCTGTGTTAACTCTGTGCTTGCCCATACTTTTGTGATGGGCTAGACTGTTCTTTTTGATGTATGCATTCAACATCCCTTAAGAGTCTCCTAAAGGGTTCTTCTAGAGTAGACATATTATCTTAGGGATTGGATGTCTAGAAATAATTTTAATTCTCCATCACTAATAAAGCTTAGCTTGGCAGGGTAGGAAATGCTTGGCTGCAGTTGCTTACCTTTAAGAACATTAACGACTGGAGTCCAGTTCCTTCTGGTTTCTAGTGTTTCCGCAGATAATTCTGGAGCAATTCTGATGGGCCTTCCCAAGTAGGTAGTCTAGTCTTTCCCTCTTGCTGCCTTTAGGATTTTTTCTTTCATGCTTACTTTGTGGAAATCGATTGCTATATATCTTGGGACTGGTCTTATCATGTGATACCGTGTGGAAATTATCTGAATTCTTGTGCTTGGATGTTCACCTATCTAGCGAGATGTGGAAAGTTTTCTTGAATTACCTATAAAATATTTATTCCATGGTGTTCTTAATTCCTCTTTCTGCCTCAGAAATATCAATCCTGTGTAGATTTGGTTTCTTGACATAGTCTCATATCTCTCAAAGAGTGTGAGCCTTATTTTATTAACTTTTTTTCTGTGTTTTTGACAGACTGGGTTAATTGCATATTTTAGTCTTTGAGCTCTAAGATTCTTTTTTCTGCTTGGTTGATTTTGCTCCCTATACTTGTTACTTTTTTTTAATTTCCAGGATGGAGTTCTTCATTTCCATTATTTTAGAATAGACTTTTCTGAAACTGGCCAACTCTGCTTTTACTTCTTGTATAATTTTGGTGAGATTCACTTCTAGTTTCACTTTTTTCTCTCTTTTTATTTTAGCTATACAATCTGTGACATCTTTGTCATCTGGGGCAGGTAGGCTGGGGGCGTCCTATTTTTTTGTGCTCTCCTAGCTGTTTTGGGGAATGCTGTGTCTTAGTACTTGGAGTGTTGTCTGTATTGTTTCACTGATTTTTCTTCATCCATGACAAGCCTCTCTTCCTCTCTGTAATTCCTTTTGGTTTTGTTGTTCTGAAGTTAGTCATCGATCCTCTGTTCTAGGGCCCTTTTTGTGGTTCAGTAAAGTTCAGTCAGGGAAGAGGGACTGGAATTCACTCCTGTTCCTTGCTTCACCCAGTGGCAAGTTTCTCAACTGTAGTACCCCCTGCTGCTAGCACTCTGCTTAGAGTGGGAAGTGCTTCTAGCCCAGAAACATTTCCACTGAAAAAAAACTATTGGGTATTTTTCCTATTGCTCCTTCTTTGTTCAAGTTCACACTCTGCTCCTGAAAAAGAGCAATTTCCCTACTATGGAGGAGGGGAAAGTGATACTCTTGCAGGCATGCAGGACTTGGAGGTGTTTCTTCCTAATCTACCTGGGAAGGTGGGTCATGTGACAGGGAGGTTCACTCTGCAGGTGAATTTTCCCTGCCTGTTAGTGGACTGGAACCATACTTACAACTGCTGATCCAGCATTGCTTTTTTCCTCCTATTCCTCTTGGTGTTCTGTTGTGCACTGCTGCTTCCTAACCAGGACTTCTTCCACATGGGACCAATGACTTGATCATGGCTGAGAGGGGGGTGAATGGACCCAAAGCACTTAGGTACACTCACCCACTCTCATTCACTGTGCAGTTTTTCAGTTTCTGTGCAAGCCTGTGCACAGCAAGGGATGGGGTGCCTGGATTCCTATGTCTGCATTTTTTTTTTTTGGGTCTCTATGTGTTCAAAGAGATCTTTTCTGGATGTATGATGATTTATTCATACAAAAGTGCCTGGGATGTCTCCATTTATGGTGGCTTGGTTCAGTGTCTCTTTTCTACCTTGTTGGTGAAAGTATAACCAGTCTGCTGCTCCATGGTGGTCATCTTGGTCCTAGCCAATGCAACTTATTTCTAAGGAAGAAAACTGTACAGTCTTGTTTTGCAATACAATGCTGTTTTAGATTATAGTAAAAGTGATATGTTTTAAAAGAATTTCCATTCCCAAGAAACTAAAATGTAATTTTATATTTTCAAATCACACCTCACATTTTAACTGTCACTTCTAAAAATATTGTTTGGAGCATATAAGACTTGTTATTTAATTTTGTTCATTTGGAATTACAGAATAGACATTATGACAGATTACTTAATTGGAAATAGTCTCTGCTTTTCTTTTCATTAAATAGTTTTCTGATATAAGCATTTTTAATTTTAACCTATTTCTTTCATGCTGTAAAGTAAAAAAGAAGATCACCATAGATATTTAGGTAATTTCACAAGTACTTATTTTCAGACAAAATGGAAGCATTAATAAATTTAAGCTAAATAGGCTCAAGTGAATATATTCTTTAGATGTAGTTTTTAGTGGTGTCAATGGAAATTAGCAAGTCGTTTGCAATGAAAATTTAATTGAAAGTTGAGGATATTTGAACTTTGCAGGAGCTTAGCACAATGGTTGGAGCATCCCTTTATTCGCTGCTTGAACCACAAAGTCTCATCTCTTTAGAGTACCACTGAGTAGCCAATTAAACCTTGTGGTGTTACAAATGGCACTAGTAGTGTGATATCTCTGGAAGAGTTCGTGATTTAAAAAAACAAACATGCATGCATGCATTTTTCTCAATGTGCATACACTAAAGAGGACAAATTCTCTTTGCAGAACACCATTTACTGAATATGTTTACTCTTGGAAAGACACAGAATGGGCAGGCAAGTTCAGCTGGAAGTCATGTATCAAATCGCTGAAATGCATCAAGAAAATTTTAAATTGTGCTAAGAGCTAATGATCTTCTGGAGGAATGTAGCTATAAAACTTACATCAGATAATTAGTGGGGTTGTGAAGGGAAGATTTAAAACTGTAGATATGAATGCTATTTATGAATGTCATTCTTACCAATAAAATTTTTCAGGGATTCACTAGCCATTACAATGGAACATTTGGCTCAAATAAGCCAGATTGTGTTTATTCAATACTATTCTCCACATCTAACCAACAATCTTCAGAACTGTTATCTTACTTTCTCTCAGCCACTCAACCAAGCCCTGAAATAACATAATTGCATTTTCTCTCTGTCCTGATCTCACAGTTTCTAAGGAAAGATGTTTAGATGTTAGTGATGGGAAATAATTTAGAAAACCTTATTTATCTATTTAAGACAACATAGCTGTAGGGAAACCCTGTCTTTGCCCAAATATACTTCTCCAGAAACCTTCCTAAGATAGGATTAGAGATAGGTTTTGTGATTTCCAATAATTGCACATGAACACTCATGAGAATAAGGCTAATCATTAAAAGCTATTTCTGCTATCTCTTTTGCTGAGGTCCTAAACATTAGTAGTAGCTTAGACCTTAAACAAATGTGTGTGAGAACCTCTGACAATGACTCTTACTGTGCTAGCAGCTGGGATACAAAGTTAAGTAATTTAAATATGGCTCCTCTCCCAGGGGTCTTATGGTCCCTGTCTTTCAACCATAGTTGAAAAAATGTCATTTCTTTACATTTATTCTCACCATCTATTTGCTTTTTTTGTAATAGTCATTTTTTTATATTTCTTAATAAAATTATTATTCTTAGACCTTTCCTATGTTTAGCTTCTTGGTCAACATTACTGATATAAATTTGGGCACATTCTTAGAAGAAAATGCCAATCGGGTGGTCAAAAACCAGAGGCTATGAAACTCATGTAAAATCAATGGTATAAGGCTACCCAAGCAGGTATTGAATAGTGGGCCTATGTGCAGATAGGGAATAAAAAAAGAAATAAAAAGTGTGAAGAAACTGTTGAAACACAATTGTAAGCTACATGTAGTAACTATGAATGACTGAGAAGTCACAGTAGTTGAATAAACCTATTGTGCAAATCTAAGGAGAGGAGAGATTTTTTTTCTTTGAACAAAATTGTTGCCTATGCCTACAAGCACAGTGGGACTTGGGGGCTGTGACTAAGCATCAAAATAACCACTTACAGTCTGTATGGAAAGAAAAAATAAAAGTTTATTTATTTTGTTGTTATTTTCAGCCACAAATAGTAATCAACAACAGGAATAACAGCAACAATAAGAAGAAAAATGATTTCCATTGGTCATTGTCGTTAAGAAATACATTTTACTATGATTGATAAATGCACTTATCTATATATTCTTTACATATTACTATTAAAGAAAACACTTCTAGTTATAAGGTACAGAATTCATAGTGGCTACACTAAAGGGAGAATGTGTTGTCTTATGCAGTTGAAGGATTCCATATGGCTGATTCCAGGCACTTAGCCAATTGCCATCAGAACTCAGATTCTGTTTTTTCTCTCGTCTTTCCTATGGGGGCTTCATCCGCAGACAGGTTCTCCCTTTAAAACAGCAGAAGCTGCAAGTATTTGCAGATATCAAACCTATCTTCTTAGAGAGTTCCATAAAAGCATATTTCCGCCAATTCTTCTAATCAAAAGTGTGGCAATTGAGCATCAATAGCACTGATGGCCCTTCCTTAAGTCCCTTGCCTACCTGACACTGAACAATAGCCTCAGTGGGCCTAGTCTTGACCACATTTGATTCATGTGGAATGAGTGGAGGGAATTCAACATGGAAACTGAGATGCTGCTTTAAGAGTGGGATTCATGATTGCTAGTAGACACGGATATCCCTTATTTTTTATTGGGGGGAAAATTTTGGAACTTAGAATAGAAGGATACTAAATTCAGAACAAGAGTCAAATTGTTGCAAAACCAATATGCGAGAGGAACTGCATAACTCTCTATTATAAAGTATAGAGCAAAGTGAGAAGGGCCTGAAGAATTGATTAAAAATGTCTCATCAGGTTCTATTCATTTTCATAGGATTATCAGTGACTGAGCTACACCTATATATAACTCACTGTATTGAGGAGGAAAGGTGAGTGGACAAGAAACAAATGGATAGAAAAACTCTCAGGTCTCCCAAGTGTCCTAGCCAGTAAGTACAGAGCTAGAATTTGAACCAATATTTGTCTGATTTTAAAGCAATTTTCAAGAGAAAAACCCACTAACATCTATACTCTTGCTTACCTAAGTAAAGCAATAATGTTTAGCTAAGGCGTTTGTTTCAAAGTAGTTTTATGGTGTTTTCAAAACTGTAAGAAAATTGGCAGGTGAAAATCACCATATAAAATGCTATGCATTTGAATAAGTCCACCTGCTTATGAAGACATTTACAGCTAAAGCAGAAAAGTTAACAATCTATATTCTAAGGTGAAAAAGACTACTTGTTAGCAGTTAGTGATGTGTTCATTTTGTACAAATCAACATATTGGTTTAAATATGTAAAGAAAAATAAATTTTTAAAAATAGACTTCATATTTAAGAGAAATGGAATCACATTTTGCCTCAGAATGCTGCAGAGTGAGTGGTTGAATTTAAATGTTGAAAAATTAAGCTTCTTTAAAAATGCCAGAAGTACAGTTATTTAGAATGTGACTACTGCCTTGTATTGCAGTGTTCAGTCTCCTCTCTCTCCCCATCTTCTTGGTGGCTAATGTGAGGAAATATATGACATGTGAAAAATAACCTCCTTTTTTCCTTTCCCTGATGGTGTTACCATATGGCTTTAGCATTTGGTTCCATCCTTTTCACCCTCCTACTATTTATTTATTTTAATCACTACTTGTGATTAGTGTAAAGATGGGTTCTGAGAGTCTATTCCTGGCTGTATTCTCACTCAAGTTTGGCCTCAGATCATTCAATTTCCCTTAGCTGCAGAGTCTGCCATCTTTAAATGAGCATAATGTTACTCACCAGTTGAATGAAATTCGTTAAAAAAGGATAGTTCCTTATGTTTTAAGAGAGTTTCTATTATCTGTGGATTTTTTTCTCCCTCAGTTTCAAAACCATCTGTGCCTTCTCATTTATGACCAAGACTTTTCTGAGTTTCAAATTTGCTTAGAGCTGACAAAACACAACATCTGGATTTCAATTCAAGGAGGAAAGCTCATTTGAAAGCTTTTTAATGCCCCTGGACCACAATGAGATCAAATTGAAGAACATTTTTTATGAGTTGAGTGCAAATGAATTAGAAACATGTGGATTAAATTTTTCTTAAACCTCAAAGGGAATTTAAATATTAAGGAAAAGTGCTTTGCAAACTGCTTCTTGGCTTCTGCCAAAGTCAGAACACTTGAAAAAAGAGTTGGTGATATCTACTGAATCCAAAATGTACCCACAGCATTTTCTTCTCCAATGTATAAAGAACATTTTGATCTTTGAATAAAAGGAAATAGAACTAAAGATTTGCAAGTTTTATATTCAATAATACTTAGTCTTCAGACTAAAATAAGAATATTGTTAGATTTCATAAAGCCTTTCCTTTTCTACTGCTGTTTGTTCTGTTTTATTTAAAAATTGCCTAGAATACAAATGAATGTTATAATTGTATCAGTGTGGCATAATAACCCCTCAGCCATCATATGCTTTATTTTGGAGGTGGGAGAAATCAATAATAAGTATTTATTTCAAATTTGCTTTATATAAACATTTTTATTATAAGTCAATTCTTTTTGTTGGTTTAAAACCCCTTTCTGTTCAATAGAAAAATAACAACTTTCTTCCCTTTTGAATACATATTAGTGATTTAAACACTCACTTTATATACAATATTGCTCTGGGGATGTGAGTGTGTGTACAGGTATGTAAAAACAGAGATTTATGAATACTTCCACTCACTACATCTGACCTTCAGGTCCCTGTACACATGGATGAAGTAGTTCTTCTATTACTTGCTGTGGAAACTCTGTCATGACCGTGGAACCCAATAGAGTCCCTGCAAACAACAGCCTTAAAGAGGACAGGATAAAGGGCACAATCATCGGTGCAGGAGCTGCAATTTTCCCAATTTCCTGAGTTGGAAGCAGCTTAAAATGATCCTTTGCTGGTAGCCACAAAATCTGGCAGTGATGAGGAATAATTCTCCCTCTCTGCCCTTTCCTCTGAAAGCCTTGATCTACTCTTATCCTGAGGGTAACCAATGTCATGACATGTCTGTAGCCTTCCTTATCACTGCTGCTAATAACCAATTCCTGCCTGGAGACAGCACCATGAGTACAATTTTAAATAGTCTATTCTGGCACAAAATGATTTTGTAAAGCAGACTCTGTAGTTGAGGCAAATACTCACAAATGTGCCAGTGATAACTCCAGAAGTCACTTGACAACATTGAGATAAAACCTTATAACTGACAACGTTTTTTTCCTCTACTATATCTTACATTTTAATAAAAGACCTTCAGAGACATCCTTGTACTACCACTCTCTCTACCAAGCGATGCAGTTGTTAATCCCAGTGAGAAAAGAAGTTTCCCAGATACACCTGTTCTGTGTGAAAACAATGAGAACTAACAATGTAGGGATGAAAAGGGGTGAGACAAAACAAAATCTCTCAAATTCAGAAAAATATGAGATAGTTTCAGAAAAATTAAAATGTGTTTTGTCAATAATAAAGCCAAAATTGAATATGCTGCGGTAAAAATACAGTCTGTTCTGTCCCCTGCTTCACTTGAGGGAAATCTTTAAAGAAGACAAAATCTAAAAGTTTACAGCTTCGTTCTTATCCATAATATAAAGTATTCAAAAACAATGCTTAGGAAAACAGTTGCATACAAATGATAAACCCAACAATGGAAACCTCTCTACTTAAGTGAGGGTTCAGAAACAAACGTGGTGCTAGAGAAAAGATGAGTTTAGGGAAAATGCCTTACAGAGAGAAGAAAATGAAAATGTACCCCTCTGATGGATTTTAGTAAAATTCATTGTCACACATTTGCTGGGAATATGTGGGAGGTTATAACAAAAGGACAATTCAAGTACTATAAAACATTCCTGATCAGTTACAATGCAGTGGTGAATTTAACACTTTTCTTAAGATATCTGAAATGATACATTCTCTTTTGGATGTGCCCAGTATATTCATTAAAGGGAATGTTAGGTGCCTTTAAATTAACATTTTATAGTACTTCTCGGAACCTCAAATCTTTACAATATGTGCTCGGTTATAGTTAATAAGAAAAATGTATTTTACCCAATCTGAATGCCAGATTATAGTGACTTCTAACTCCACTCTAATACTATATTGATCCTCATGAAAAGTACAGAAAAAAAATTATATGCCCTTGCTGTCAGAATATCTGTAGGGTGAGTCTTAACTATTGATCAGTTAAAAAAATGATCTTGCATGATTTACTTGTCTTTCATCTTGAAAGGTGATAATCTGTAAAGTTTTTCGTATATAATATGTGGATTTGCAAACATTTGTCTGCAAATGAGTACTTATCAATGAAAAAATGAATAAACAAATAATGAGCATTTTTTCTATCAATAGAAAAAATTTGAAAAAACCCTAAAAATAATCCACATACTATTCTTTATGTTCAATATGGAGCATTATTGACATTTAATAATATGACTTTTCTATTAAAGACATCACTTGTTTAAGTTGTGTAATAAAATATATTAATATTGCAATGCTCTCATCAGAGAAAAATGATTTATTTGATGGACTTTAAAACTTAAAGATAAAGCATTTAGTTATTCATTATTTCACTGAACAACCATTTATTGAAGGCCAAATGTGTTGGAAGAGCATAATCAAGAAGACACGGTCTAGATCGACAGAATAATAGGAGAAGCAATACCTCACTTTTATTAGCTACTAATTATAACAACTACTTATGACAACTACTAGCTAAACACTTTATACGTTGATTTATTGAATTGTCAGATACCATTATAAATTAGATGCTATTATTACCCTACTTTGCAGCTGAGAAAGCTGAGGCACATAGAGATTAAATCACTTAATGAAGGTCACATAAGTAGGAATAATCAGAGGTGGAATTGGAATCAAATCTATCTTCAGAACTAACCCTTTTCCTCATCATGCTTTAATGTCTTTGTGGCAGAGATCTAAAACATGCTGCTCCTTCTTAATAAACTGAGCTAAACCACAGAAAATATAGATGGCCAAATATTGTAGTGCAGCTGCCTCCACTTTGCAGATAGTCTCTTTCAGGCATCTAATTTAAAATGTCTAATTTATTGTGCAATGTGTCATGTTGGTTGCATGGGTTGTGCATAGTTATATGAGGGGTCTTGGCAGGACAAGGCTGAGTGGATTCTCTGGAACTTACGCACAATTCCTATGATGGAAGGCTCAAGCCGCTCTTCAGGACATCCTGTGTTCTCCTTCTCCAGATATGAAATAATCAACTTACCAGCTGTGAAGATTATTTTACATACTTTTTAAAAATACACACAAGAATTGTCTTTTTCATGGTACTCCTGTCTTCTGGATTTGCTAACAAAAGAAAGGATCTTTAATATGGCATCTGCTCTAGTTTGAGAACGAAAATATAATTACATACTAATTATTGTTTTTAGTTTCCTTTTTAATACTTTGAAGATAAAAGGGTTTTTGGGTGGAAAAAGCAAGATCTGGATATAAGGCTGATATTTACTTTGCAGATTTTTTCCCCAGTATTTACAGAGAAAGAAAGACAGGCAGAAGAGAGACAGAGACAGAGAAAGTAACTACTTTTCATGATTTATTTAGGTTTCCAAAAGCAAAGGGCAGACTTATTTAAAGTTCAACTTCATTTGCATTCAGCAAATACCTAAAATCAGGTATCAACTCTTCCATGAAAATCTCCCTTACAATGCCTACCCATTCAGTAATGATGATTACATACTTATTTTTTCTATAAAGTTCACAATGCTCTATAATCTGATACCTATTTTTTTCGTTTTGTTTTTTGGTAGACTGTGAAATTCTTGGAGGCAGTAGGTATATACTATGTATCTTTATTTTCTTCATTCAATCTCAAGAGTCTGGCAAGTTACTGTAGCTCAAAAATTGGTTGTTTAAATTAAAAATAGACATCATCATCCTGTGAGGTAAAAAGGAACTACTTATGCACTGTTGGTGAGAATTTAAAGTAGTACAGCCTCTGTGGAAATCAATATGGATTTTTTTTAAGTAAAAGTAGATCTAACATTTGATCCAGCAACCCTACTAATTGGTATCTATGCAAAGGAAAAGAGGTCACTGCACAAAAAAAGGCACTTGCACTTGCAAGTTATCACAGCGCAATTCACCATCGCAAAGACGTGGAATCTAGCTAAATGCTGATCAATTGATCAATGGATAAAGAAAATCACACACACACACACACACACACACACACATACACATACACACATCATGGAATACAAGGAAGATATAAAAAAGCATGAAATAATATCTTTTGCAGCAACTTAAATGGAATAGGAGACCATTCTCTTAAGTGAAGAAACAAGGAATGGAAAACCAAATACAGCATGTTCTCACTTATAAATAAATGAAAGCTAAGCTATATGTCTGCAAAGACATGTAGAATGGAATAATGGATGTTGGAGATTCAAATGGGAGGATAAGAACAGGCGACAGATGAAAAATCACCTGTTGAGTACAATGTGCACTAGTGGGTATGGCAGGTACACTTAAAGCCCAGACTTTTTTTTTCTTTATTATCTATCTAAAAAATTTTTGAGATGAAATGAGTCATTCTTTTATTCACTTTATTTTATCATAAAGATATGGGGTACAAGTCAGAAGTAGGTACATGAGTGGTTTACAGACAGGTGAAGTTTGTGCCTCACATTGGACCTCACTTCACCTGGATTAGGATCTAGTACCCTTAGTGAGGTTGTGCTCCCCCATCCCTCCCCTGGCAGTGTCCCCTACTGCCGATGCCTTTCATCTATTATCATGACACATGTTCAGAACCCACTTATACATGAGAACATGTGGCATTCAGTTCTTTGTTTCTGTGTTAGATAACTGAGTACAATGGACTTGAAAGCAATCCAAGTTGCTACGAAGTCCATAATTTTGTCCTTATTTATGGCTGCATAATACTCCATTGTATATATGTACTATGTTTCCTTTATCCAGTTCACTTTCAATGGGCAGCAGGATTGGTTCCATGTGTTTGCTAATGTGAATAATGTGGTAATGAACATGTGTGTGCAGGTGTCTTTTATGTAGAATGATTTGTGTTCCTCTGAGTATACTCCCAGGAATGAGATTGCTAGGTCATATGGAAGATCAATTTCTAGTTCTTTGAAAAATCGCCACACTTTTTCCATAGAGGTTGTACTTGTCTGTGCTCCCACCACCAGTGTAGAAATGTTCCCTTTTCTCCACACTCATGCCAGTATGTTTGTTTGTTTCAATTTATTTTGATGGCAATTCTTACTGTTGTTAGGTGGTATCTCAATGTGGTTTTGAATTTCATTTCTCTGATGATTAGTGAAAACCCCAGACTTCTTTACTATATAATGCATCCATGTAAACAAAAAACGATTTGTACCCCTAAGGCTATGGATATTTTAAAAATAAATCACATCTGTAGACATAATCATAATAAAAGCTTCAAAATGTTTCCTGCATAACATACTCTTGAAATTTTACATTTGTGATGTGTTGAAAATTGAAAAGAAGAGCCAAAGTAGGAACAATTAAAGACAAATAGTATAAGTAACTAATAGCTGTTAACCTTAATCTACTTGTCAGATATTCTGCAGCTTTTTAAAGATCTGTCTCCATTTATCTTCCCATCATCTTTTTTTTTGAGAACTTTTATAATGTATTTCTTATAGATCAAGAAACTGATATGCATAGAGATTTGATAACTTGCCTAAGAATGGGTAGTCAGCTCAGAAGTGGTGAGACTGAATGTGAAGCAAAGCAGTCATATTTAGAATCCTACACACTCAACCATGATATATACTACTTTTCTGGGACATGATGACTTTTTTGTTTGTTTGTTTGTTTTTGGTGCCTAAATATAGAAGAGGTGCTTTAAATGTCACCAAGACCAAATTTTACTAGGCAACAACTTACAAGGCAATGACCCTGTGGTAAAGTACAACAATGATGGGACAAACACAAATAAGAAACTAGGTCTTCAGATTGAGCATATAATTCTTTGACTGTATCTCTTCTCCAGTGGCTGTTGAAAGCAATCACTGTACACCTATGTGCCAAGGTTTGTAGTAGCCCTATCACAAAACCAAATGAAACATAATATAGACCCTTTGGATCTCACAGTTAAGTAGCTCGTTATTCTAGAGCTGAACTGTCTTATATGGTAACCACTAGCTACTTAGTTTGAGTTGTGATTAAAATTAAATAAAATTTTAAAATTAGTTCCTCTATTTCTCTCAGCACATTTTAAATGCATAATAACCACATGTAGTTTCATATCTACCATATTGGACAAAGAAAATATAGACTATTTTCTTCATTGCAGAAAGTTCTATTGGACAACATTACTCTAAAGAAATACATTGAAGAGCAAGGACCCTTAAATCAGAGAGTCAGGAGTTCTACTTCTGGATATATATTTTTGAGCATAATGCTTAATCTCTTTACTCTTTAGTACATAATTTATTCCTAAAATGAATGCAGTTTTAGTACTTACCTTCAAGGGTCATTGCCAGGATTATTTTAGCTAATCTACATAGACATTATGAGCACTTTTTTAGTTTATATGCAACCAATGATTATTGGATTTTAAAGTTATGAAGTGTCACTGGTATTGTCACTAGCAATAAATTATCTATACCTAGCAATGTACATGATTTGTTATGATATAATTCCTGAAAGATCACTATCCCCTTTCCAACTTACATATGAGAACAATTCTCTGAGAAATTACCCACGTAAATCAGATTTGTATGAGTGGAACAAAGAAAAACAAATTCATGCTACGCACATGACTACTCTGGGCATAGATAATTTTCCCAAACACTTACTGTATAAGTGAAACACAGATTACTTACTACATAAGTAAAGTGAAACACAGATGAGATACAACAATAAAAAAATTTTCAAAGAACTAGAAACAGATACTCTTCAGATTATTTATAGAAACAAGAGTTACTACCAATTGACTTGACTGTTAACAGTGATTGTTGAATGAGTTAGGACTCTGTCTGCCACTTAGTGGGCAGCACATGAACTTGAGGTTACACTTACACATCTGCGATAGATCTTCCTCAGTGGGAGGCACTAGAAGGAGATAATAAAATGTATTCGAGGATCTTCCATAGGAGAAATGTACACCTTGGGAGAATGAGAGAGGCTCTGTAGATTCACTTTTGATTGATCTTGGAGCAATTCACTGAATAAGATGTTAGGCATCTTGTACTATTCCAAAGATTGAACACCTGAAATTCACTGATAGATGTGTATTTGTAAGTGTTGCTGGACTAAAACATAGCACTTGAAAATGTTTGCTATCAGAAACGCTTATATTATTCATTCAAATGATAGTCTTCAAATATTCTTAGAAAATTATTTCAGTGTTGCTTTAATGCTGAAGCTCAATCTTCTAACATATGTAATAAATGAGGACATTGGTTAATTATTGTGTGCTTATTCTATTCCTGACACTTTCAACTCATATTTGCATGAGTTCATGTAGAAGCAAAAAAAGAAAAAGTAAGTAAAAGTAAGTAAAAGTAAGTAAAAGAAAAGTAAAATAAATGAGATACCTTTTATCTTATTGCATGGTAGCTATGTCCTCATGAGTATATTATTCAATTTTATTCAATATTCTTATTGGTGTGATTTGACCTATCTCTAGTTTTTAAGTGAGGATTAATCTAGATATTTAATATGAAAAACTCAATACATTATATACCCCTCATCACTTAACAATTAGAAACTAAAATTATGAAGAGTGGTATTATAATATTCAATCCCAAGAATATTTTGAGATAGGTATTATTAGCTCTTAATATAAATGAGGAACCTGAGCTTCACCAAGGTAAAATGCAATGTTCAAGCTCAAAAATATCAAAAGGAAACTTGGTACAATTGGCCATTTACACCCAGGTCTTTCTGATTACTTCTGCTTCCCTTAAAATGTTACATAGTGTTGCTATGAAGCAATATTAAAAACTTTTAATGTAATGCTGAAAATAATATAAAAAATTTGTCATGTCGAACAGAAAAAATTTGAAAGAAATATTGAATAAAATAATACATGCTGATCATTCTAAATTTCATCTCTAGTATGACTCTCTACCCTAAATTCCAGACTTGTATCCAAATATTTCTCCAAATGAATATGCCTAAAACTGAACTCCTGATTTCACTATCATCCAACTATCTCCATCTGCTTTTGCATTGTCTTTTTCTATCTCTCTACCTGAAAAAAATTCATCTTACCTGTTGCTCAGGCCAAAACCTTGGAGTTATCCTTGAATTTTCTTTTTGTCTTATACCCAATATACAACTACTCAGCAAATTTGCCCAGTACTACCAATAAACATGTCTAGAATGCAACCACTCCTTACTTCCTAACTTACCTTCCTACTTTCCCCCCTTTCCTTTATTGTATTCTCAGCACAGAAGCCAAAATAATACTCCCATTTTATTGAGAAAAGAAAAAAAACCAAAGTCTTTCAAATATTCCACATGGCCCTTAATCTGAACCCTCTCCCCTTATTAATTCTCAATAATCCCCTCATTAACAAATCTAGAGATGACCTTTTGCTCAAACCACTGTAATCACCCTGATCTCCACATTCCTTCAATAGTTCAAGCATGTTTCTACTTCAGGGCTGATGTATTGACTTTTTCTTGTATCTTCATTACCCTTTCTTCAGTATCAATACTGTTATCCAATAAGGTCAAAACATACCTTCTGAAAGTCTTTTTTCATACTTTCTCACTGAGTGCTTCCCTTGCGATCTTATTTAGAATTACAATCCCTTCTATTTTTCCTTCTTCTTATCTGTCTTACTTTTCTCCGTGATACATACATCACCCATTTAGGGATAAGATCGAATAGGATTGGATAATATATATTATCCAATATATATATTGGATAATATAATTATATTATATATATAATAAAATAATATATATTCTCCATTTTCCTTTGCTAGAATTTAATTCTTCTGAAAGAAGAACTAATTTGTATTAGTTTTGGTAACTTCTTGGCCTCTAGTACCTACACTAATGACTAGAACATTTTAAGTTCATATATATATATATATATATATATATACATATATATATATATATACACATACATATAACCTAAATAAGCTGTAAGTTTAATAAATATGTGTTAAATGTATAAGTGAATGAATGAATGCATGAGGGGAAAGGGTGCTATAATGGCAGAATGCTATTTTATTCTATGTTTTGTCTCTTATATGAACAATAATTGCTTATACCTTAGATGCCATGTTTTCTCACATGATAAATTTACTTTTTGAATTTCCATTACCATACCTTTAATGTTTCATTTCTTTCTGCTTTTCCTTGTTTTGATTTTAGAAGCTCTACTTTTGTCAGGCATTAGAAGAATCTAAAAATTTTATTGTTTGAAAACAGACATTTAATGATAAATGTAGTAATAGTTTATGGCTTTCTAGTTGTGGTGATAGCGGCAAGAGAGCAATCATTCACTGAGTGTCTTTTATGAGTTATGGACCTTGATTGATCCTTTATTTTTGTTGACTTATTTGACTCTCAGAAAAATCCTATGAAGCATTCATAATTAACTGAGATGGAAACTGAGGTTCAGAGATATAAGATCATGTGCTCAAGGTCACAGAGCTAGTGATTGAAAAGTTGGACTGCTCATGCAAATAAGGTCTCACCCATACAGTTCATAGTATCTTTATGTCTGAATATTAAAGTACAATATATCAAAAATGATTTCATTTGCTCAATACGTGCTTATCAACATAATTGATCATTATATAGATTGAACGTAATCAAAAAGAGTAGTTTCCCTATATACTTACTACAGCAAAGTTTTAAAAATAATTCGTAGCTCTCAAGTAAACTCTCTACTTTTGAGTTAACAATACTTTAATCTTTGTCTGCATGTACTTTTTTCCTGCTTCTAAAGGTCTTGTAGGATAAGCAAGTGACTCTTTACACAGCCTGACTTTCTTTCAGAAGAATGGTCTTGCTGCTTTGAAAAGAACTCATAATCACTCCATTACCTTTTCTTAGATATGGTTGCTGGACTCCTTGGAGAGGCTTTGAAATCATGACACTTCGTGCAACTGAAATGTGTTTTCCAAAAACTATTCTTTGTTGGGGAGGCTAAGGACTTTTTTTATTTACTTATGGACACAGCATGGATTATAGCCTCCCAGAGTGCAGAAAGGAAAATGGCAAAAACAAAATTAAAACCAGCTAGATGGTAAAGTAACTTACTTTTGTACAAAAGGAGATAGAGAAACTTTGATAAAGGAAACTTCTTATGAATTAATCAAAGTGACTCAAGAGAAAATATTATCAAATACCTACTGTAAAAAAAACCTTGTATAAAAGTGTCTATATGTTTTTTACCATGTGTCTTTGCAACAAGTCATTGATGTGGAAGTTATTCTTTTTATTTCAGCTAGTGGTGCTGATGTTCACAGAGTTTAAATATCAAAATCAACTGTTTAAAAGTCTCTTCAATATGAAAACTATGAAACTCCAGAGAAAAGTACAGAAGCAATAATAAGTCAGGAGAATGCTAATGGTAAGGATATTGTTTACTGACATACAGTTTAATATTTTCCTCTTTAAAATGCTCAACAGATTTTTCTTTCCTTTTATATTATCCTTGTCCCTAACATACTATTTTTAGAATTCTAGAGAACTAGAAAGTCTTTTAAAAGTTATCCTGGTGAAATGTTCCTTTTCTATGGCAAAATGCTCATGATTTGGTTAGTAATAATAAACTTTCCATTAAACCTCAAATTAGCATGAATATCCTGAATATCCTGAATCCATGAATATCCTGTCAAGGTTCTCTGAAATACAACTAAGGCTAGGATGAAATAACAAATATCCAGTTTATTGGGGTTTTTTTTCTATTTCACCAGAAACAACAACAAATACACAAAAATATATGACGTAATAGTTTCATGACTATGCACATTTGACTGTATAATAATATGCACATTTGACTGTATAATAACATTTGACTGTGATACCTGAGAGAGGTTAACCCTATAATTGTCCCCAGGTTATTTACTGGTGAGAGTTTCCAGACTGCAGCACTGAGAAGGAGAACCCAGGCAGAGGCCAGCCTCTCCTTGAAATGAGATGATGGAATGCAAAGTTTGGGAGTGTGGTGTAAGTTCTAAAATTTATATCCAATATTATATGTTGTCCTTAAATTTGATACATTCAGAAGGACCTCAGATGATCTAACTACAAGTTCTCCTTGTTATACTGTCTCTGATGAGGACCCCAGCCTTAGTAAAGGGACCAGACATAGTTCCTACTTATCCCCAAATGGCAATCTTCAGTTCCTGGAAGCCCATGGGATTCTTCAAACAAGCTAAAAATATTATTTTGCAGGAACCACGGGTCACCACACCTTCTTAGTAGTACAAAGTCTTCCTTCCACAGCCTAAAGCTTTTCACTCATTTCTGAATACAACTTCTGTGTAGCTCTGTGTTGTGTGCAGTGCCAGGCTGTGAGTATACATGACTAATAAACTGCAGTCCATCTCATCTGCTCAGTGTTCAGTGACATGTGTTTGGCTACCTCATAACTGTTGGATGAAAACTCCTTCCTCACCAATGAAACAAATAGGAGGCATATAAAATAAGGAGGAAAAGATGTGAAGAGTTTGCAGGTCAGTGGACTAGGAGAAAAGAGAACTATAGAGAAAAAGCTGTGGAGATTTGCAGGACATTTTCTCAAATCTTCATTTCATTTCATTATTGACAAACATGTGTGAGAGGAAGTACGTGAGAATCATGCAACCAGAAATGAAAAACTTATAATATTTAGAAAACTAATGCCTGAGTAGTGAGGTAAAATCAGGTATAGATTAATATACTGGAAGGCTACATAATATAGTTTAATAGCAAAAGCATCTATCTTTTCAAGGTAACTTATCTTTGTTTCGAATCAAAATTCAATAATAGTTATATAGCAGTTATATAACTTAAAATAGTTATATAATCATATCTAGTGCCAAAAAGGTTAAAATTCACAATGTATGGCATTTTATCAAGAATTAAAAGTAAGCAAAGAAGCAAGAAAATATGACCCACAAGGAGGAGAAAAATCAATCAGAAAAAAAAGACTGATATAACAGGAACACCAGATTAGAACATTAATACTTTTCTTATTATATCTCTAAATGTTAGAGACAGAAGACGAAATGTTAAACATGTTAATTAGAGAAATGGTTACAAAAAATTTCCAAATTGACCTTCTAGGTCAATATCTGAGATAACAAATACATTGGTTTGGGTTGACAGTGAAGTAGGTGTAGCAGAAGTGAAGACTGGTAAACCTGAATACATGCTAGTTGAATCTATCCAAAGTGAAACTCAAAGAGCCAAAAGAGTGAAAAAGAAGTCATGAACAGATCATGAGTAATTGTGGGTCAACTTCAAGTGGATCAATAGATGTATAATTGGAATTTGCAAAGGAAAAGAGCTAGGGACATGAGGTAGCAGAAAAAAAATATATTTGAGCACATAATGGCTGAAATGTTTTCCATTCTGATGGAAATTGCAACCCCACAGATTCAAAGCTCAACCAAGTCTAAACTCAACAAATATAAAGGAAGCACTGCCAAAGCACATCATAGACAAATTACTTAAAACCAGTGATAAAGAAAAATTTTTAAAAGCAGCAGGAGAGCCGGGCTCGGTGGCTCAGCCTGTAATCCCACGCCTTTGGGAGGCTGAGGTGAGTGGATTGCCTGAACCCGTGGGTTCGAGACCTGCCTGGGCAGGGAGACCTCATCTCTACAATAAATCAAAAAATCAGCCGGGCGTGATAGCACATGCCTGTAATTCTGGCTACTCAGAAGACTGAGGCGGAAGGATTGCCGGAGCCAGCAGGTCGAGGCTGTGGTGGCTGGGAGCAGCCACTGCACTCCAGTCTGGGCGACAGAGGTGAGACTCCAACTCAAAGAAAGAAAAAAAAAAAGGAGCAGGAGAAAATGACATATTTTCAACCAAAGTATAAAGAAAAGAATGATAGATTTGTCTTCAGAAACAATGCATATCAAAAGACAGTGGAGCAACAAATTTACTAAAGAAAATAGTGTCAACCGAGATCAACACATAGTAAAATGAGTCTTAAAAAATGAAGATGAGATAGACTTTCTTAGATATACTAAGCTAAAAGAATTAATCACCAGCAGACCTGTACTACAAAAAATGTTTAAAAACTCTCAGACAAAAGGAAAGTAACATCAACTGAAAATGCATATCTACAAAAAGCAATTTTTAATATCAAAAATTATAAGTATGTGGGCATTTATAAAATATTTATCTTCTTTTTAAATCTTTCACAATTTAATTGTAAAAAGTAAAAAAAAAGTATTATGAGTTTTATGATATGCTTAGAAGTTAAATATATGACAATAATATTACAAAGACCAGTTAGAGGGTAATGGAAGTACAGGAATATCTTATGCAATGCATTACAGCATATAATATTACTTAAAGTTATAAGTTAAAGAGATACAGTAAAAAAATGTTAAGAATTTTTTAAAAGGAGACAGGAGCCAATTGATAGGGCTCTCATTCTGGGACATCTTGAGAATCAAAATAAATCATGATTATAATATATTACAATGCATTGAAAAAATTAGAAATCCTTTCATTTATATTGATACAATAAATAGACAAAAATAAATAATTAGAAGGGTAGAATCTTCTTTGTTTTTTGAGTCCCTTAATTTCATACTTTCCTCATGTATAAAATGGTCCTTTTCATCAATCATACACAAAGATGGAGTTCTGTTAACCCAGTCTAAATTCTACATACTGTTAAACATTTTTCTGAAAAAATAAAAGGATCGTTGTACTGTACAGATAGTATGCTTGATTGAATGCATGAAATAAAATCTTATTATCTATATTTTGAAATTTGCTTGTTATTGCTCTTACTGATTTAAAAATGCAACTGAATTTTTAACTACTTACACCTAATACGTTGATCATTTAAGTCTTTTTGGAATCTTCTCGAAAATTATGTTTTCATAATATCACTAGTCCAACTTCAAAATTCAAGAAAAAGAGGCATATGATTTGATAAACATAAAGTTTCATTGATTCTCTGAATTTGTATTATCATTATTATTTTATTTTAAAATTTATTTATTTAAGTTTTTTTGTAGAGATGAGGTCTCACTATATTACCCAGGCTAGTTTCAAACTCATAGACTGAAGTGATCTTTTGGCATCCAAAAGTGCTGGGATTGCAGGCAGAAACCTTTAAAATGCATCTCTGTGCTCACTGTTAGTTCAGAAGCTGATCTATTTTGTTTTTTTAACCAAGAAATAACTCCTTATTTGTGACATCACCTGGTGTGTTCTCTTTCCCATAATTGATAGAGATCATATTTGTTGATTCTTATTAAAATAAAATCAAATTAACTGCTACTTTCATTTTTTATATATTTATTTTAAAGTTGTGGGTACAATTCAGAATTAGCTATACAAGTGGACATCATACAGGTAAAGCTTGGGCCTCCTTTTATTCCCTACTTTGGTTTGAGATCAAGTACTCTTATTGATGTTGTGTTGCCCTCCCCCATCCCCGGCAGTATCCCACTACTGCCAATCCTTTTATCGTATTATGGTAAATGTTCAGGGTCTGCTTATGAGTGAGAACATGTGGTACTGTGTTCTTTGTTTCTGTGAAAGATCAATGAGTATGATAGACTCTAAATCCATCCAAATCCATATGTTCATCTTTCTTTTTGGCTGTGTAATATTCTACTGTGTATCTGTAACACATTTTTTAAATCCAGTCAAGTTTTGATGGGCAGCAAGGTTGGTTCCATGGTTTTGATATTGTGAATAGTGCTGCGATAAACGTGCATTACAGGTACCTTTTTTGTAGAATGATTTGAGTTCCTCTGGGTATATTCTCAGTAGGGGGGATTGCTGGGCCATATGGAAGGTCAATGTCTAGTTCTTTTAGAAATCACCACACTGTTTTCCAAAGTGGTTTCACTAGTTTGCATTCCTACAGGCAGTGTATAAGCGTTCCTTTATCTCCACATCCTCGCCAGCATCTACTGTTGTTTGTTTTATTAATGATGGCCATTCTTACTGGGGCAAGGTGAAATCTCAATGTGGTTTTGATTTGCATTTCTCTAATGATTAGTGAGGCTGAACATTTCTTCATGTGTCTGTTGGCTGCCTGTATATCTTCTTTTGAGAAGTGTCTATTTCTGTCTTTTGCTCACTTTTTAGTAGGACTGTTTGCTTTTGTCCTTTGCATATTTGAGTATCTTCTAGATTCTGGATGTTAGCATTTGTCAGATATAATGTTGGCAAATATTTTTTTTCCATTTTGTGGACCGTCTCCCTGCTCTCTCGATGGTTTCTTTTGCTTTGCAGAAGCTTTTCAGTTTGATGAGGTACAACTTCTCTATTGTATCTCTCATGGCATGGGCACTTGGGGATTTGGTCAGGAATTGGTTGCCAGTTTCGATTTCCTTAAGGGTGTCTCCTGTATTTTCTAAGGTTCTTATAGTTTGAGGTTTTAATTTTAGGTCTTTAATTCACTAAGAGTTGAATTTTGTGTATGGAGATAGGGGAGGTCCTGTTTCAATCTTCTACATGTGGTCAGCCAGTTTCCCACACTATGTACTGAATATGAATAGATTCTACTCTCTCCCATGGTTGTTGGTAGAGTCTTTGTCAAAGATGAGTTGGTTGCGAAATTGAGGTTTTGCTTTCGGAATCTCTATCCTATTCTCTTGTTCCATATGCCTATTCTTGTACCAATCCCAGGCTGTTTTGATTATTGCAGCCTTATAATAAAGTTTAAAGTCTGGAAGTGTGACACCTTCACACTTCAGACTCCCCTCTCATTCTCATATGATCAGGAGCATCCCCTCCAGTGAGGAGATGCAGGATTTTGTCCTCCCCAAGTACTGGCATGGGGCAGCCTAGCCAGGCTCATCCTGGGGTAGAGCCCTCCTATCACAGCTGAGGTCCTGGTTCCACCTGGGTTCATCCTTCTTAGTCATGCCAGCTGTGTGGGTCTGACTTTCAGAAGATTGCTGGGAGGAGGGTGTTGGACTAGCCCCGGACTCACCACTGATCTCTTCAGTGGTCTTCCTCATCCTTTTCTGGTCACATCCTTGGTCTATCATCTGAATCAGGATACAGGATGGGGCACCTGAGACTCAGCACTCATCCTGTCCTTCTGGAGTTTGTGCTTTTGGGATATTCTCTCTGGGTCACAATCAGCCCCTGAGTATTATTAACATATGCTGATCACAGAGATCAGGTCTGTCTCTACTTGTGGAGCAAGCTGGAGCACTTTCCTGCCCAGTTTCCAAGATAGTAGCAGGGTGTCTGTTTCGTCTTCTCCAGTGGTGCTCTGCCTCTGGGCTTCCTCTCTGTGTTTCCTCCACAGCCCTTGCTGCCAGTGTCCAGCCAGGAACTTCAGTGGTGAGGCAGAGCCTCGAGCCAGCAGTTACTCCTAGCAGGTTTTCCCTGGAAAAGTCTTCGCTGACTTAAAAATAAATGGCGCTTAGCTTCTGTGCCCTGGGAAGTGCTAAGGTCCAAGCAAAGGAGTTGTGGCACCAGCCACTTCACCAGGAGAGCCCTGGCCACTTGCTCCTGAGTCCCCAGTCAGTCCCCGACTCATATGCCCACTTACTCACAGACACGTACATAAAATTTTCCATACATTCACACTGGGACTTGCATAGCCCGATTGGCTTTGCTGCCATCTTCCTCCCTTCCCCCCGAGTAATCTCTCATTTTCTAAAGAAGATATGTTATCTAATATCACATATATTGCAAAACTGGCTATTCCAGTAAAATACAGATTTAAAAAATAGATAATAGAGTCTTATCATATAGAGGCATGTAATAAGCTTTAGGTTTGCATATTTTAAAGAAAAAAGCTAAGTCAAGCAGAAAATGACAGTGGAATTTTTTTGTATTTTTCCTTAGCCTTCATTCCTTCTTTCCTCCTTTTTTTTTGTGGGGAGTGGGGTTGAAAAATATATACCAGTATCTGTTCTAGGTTCTAAGTAAAAGCTTAATATAATGAAGTATCATATATTAGCCATTACTGTCCCACCAAAAAAATTATGTCTTTTTATTTCTTGAAATAAACATATTCTTTTTCTTAAAATAAATCTACAAATATTACAAAGAATGTACTCTAAGTATCAATACTGACATTTAATAAATAATAGTACTACAAAAATAATTCAAAATGGGTTTTGGTAGAGGTTTTAATAAATACAGTTTCTGGGATTTCTTTGTGAACAGCTATTAGACATACTTTTGAAAATTATCTTCTGATAATAAGAAAACAACGAGATTCTTAGAATGGATTTATAGTAATCTTTATTCCTTTAGGAAAAGTAATTAACTGTTGTTTTTCTTTATGAATATATTTTAAGGAACAATTTCAGAAGATAAAGACATATTAATATTTGAGCCAAGAGACTGGACACTTGAAAGTGTTTAGTATTTTTTATAGGTGATTGCCACAAAAAAATCTGCAAGTATATGATACATAAGGTAAAGAAGAGCTTTTAGTTTTTCTTTATTTTGTTTTTTTGCTATAAATCATTTATCTTTCCACCAACACAAACACATGTATCTACACTTCACTTTTTAAAGGTTATTTTAAAAAACAAAGAGCTTGAAAAAGATAAGAGAGTGAACTTGTCAGAGTAGTTAATACAATCCTAGAATTAAAATACTGAACTTTTCCAGATGAAAGTGTCATTTGACTTCTGGAAAAACAAACAAACAAACAACTTGCTCCTGAAAGTATAAAAGTTCTAAGCCAACAGTAGATTTGATTTATTTGGCTATTATGCAACATATATGTTAACAAAATGCTAACATTTTAATAAAAAATAATGGCATCCAGAAAACAAAAATCTATAAGTGTCATGTTGGTGTCCAGAATGATTTTTTTAAAAAGATTAACATTTAAAAATAAGCAAATAAACACGTAAAAAAAGACTATTTAAATAACAAACTCTCTAGAAAAAAAGGATATTCTTAAAAGCTGATGCAATCAAAATTTTAAAAATATTCTTGCCCCTTATTTAATAATGCAGATAATTATCCAAGTTACAAATGTTGCAATAGCTTCTGAGCTCCAGTCTAATCTTCCCACCTCGCAAACAATGACATGGGGAAGGAGAAATACTTGGGTCCAATACGATCAGGACACAACAGGAGGGGAAAGTACTTTAAGCAGAAAATATATAGCGGATAGTACTTGCCTAAGAAACCTGAGATTGTGCTCTCAATATTAAGGATGGAATCATTTAGACTGGCTATTTACAGATGTGATTATCAAACTAGTCTCACACTGAACATTGTTAGTTTGTATGGGATACATTTCTTACTCTAAGTGTGTATGAATGTATGTATGTATGTAAATATTCATCCTGGGGTGAGAAGTTAGGCAAGATATATACATTTTGGTAGTTATTTATTAAAGTTCTTAGGAATAGCACTGGACCTATTTAATGCATCAAAATATTATTAGAGGGTGAGCATTTATTTGGCTAAGTGACTTTACAGGTGAATCTTTGTGGCCTCACTGATGTTAATAACTCCATTTCTACCCAGAGCCATGATATTTACTATATTCACTGAAACATCCTCTATCACAGATTTTTATTGGAGTCATTTAGCTCATTTTATGTATTTTCCCTCACAACCTTATCTAGGAAACCCATCTTCACCCCACTGCAAATAGATTCATTGCTATGTAAAAACACCTCCATAATACGCCTCTTTCTACTCTACTTAACTGACCTGCCCTCACTTAGTATCTAACCTTGAGAGCAGAAACTTTTACTATTATATTGCATAGATGCTCTGTTAAGTGACCAATTAATGTGTATAGAATATTATCCCAAATTAAGACAGGTTTTATTACAATGCAGTCTATTCCAAATGTAACTGAAAACATTTGTTGAGATCAAATTTGTACACACGTGTAATGATAACCATGAGTACTTTACTCCATGTTAACTTAACTGTGAATTCAGATAAGAGACTACATGGCGTGTGCAGTGAGTTCCAGAATGACTGCCTAGTTCTTTCTCAATAAGAAACTGAGAAGAACCATTAGCGGATGTAGTATAGAAAGTAGTGCTCAGTTCCTGAATGAATACATTGTCTCTATTCTAGTCAGATCTTTTCTCTTCTTTTTAATGTGTCTCAAAGTATTGTGCTTTCATGCTGTGACCTACAATTGATCTCTTTTGTGCTTTAGAACCATTTCTGGCATTACTTTTGCCTGATCTTATGATTGATCAAAATATTCTGTTAAAGAAAAAAAAAATCAGTGACACGTGTTAAAGCATGGTAAGGATGACTTTATTCAGGGCCATCACAATAGGTATAGGAACTACTGCAATGAGGTCTTGCATTATGGGAGAGAGATTGGACTCAATTTCAAGTACAGAATGGACAAGTGGGAATTTATAGCCAAACAGCAGAGTGGGGCCAGTGGATAGAAAATTACTAAGAGGAAACATCAGGACCAAAACAAAAATAATAATTCTGGCTAAACTGATCCAATAAGACTCTTGCAGAAGGCAAGCCAGGAAGATCAGACAACACCTGAAGAATGGTGGAGAATGAGGAACATTATCAGATATCAAGGATAATCAGATATTGAAGATAAGAGGTTCTGACTAAACTGACTTAAGAGGATTCTTTCACTAAAACTGCATTTTACTAGGAAATGTACAGATGGGCTTAGGAGAGGGTTCAGAATCCTCACTAAAATTTGGTGAAGCAAAGACTCTTTGTCAATATCTTAAGTTTTAAATGTTTATTAATTGATGGCTATCCATGTTTGCTCTACCAGTATAATTTGCCACCCACTTCTATGAACTCTTTCATTGTAATGTAGTGATTTTTTAAAAATTCTGTTTGCATGTTAGGATCAACTGGGGAACTTTTAAAAATAATTTTTCCTGAGCCCCATTTCAGTCCATTAAATCAGGATCAATGAGAGTGGGGTTTTACTAAGTCTTTTAAA
Organism: Cephalopachus bancanus; assembly: GCA_027257055.1. Lineage (NCBI taxonomy): Eukaryota > Metazoa > Chordata > Mammalia > Primates > Tarsiidae > Cephalopachus > Cephalopachus bancanus. The sequence goes on along the minus strand of JAPVLO010000243.1, from coordinate 2,308,142 downwards.
AATCTCCCTAGTCAATTATAATGTACAGCAAAGGTTTAGACCTACTGTTTAAATCTGAATACCATACTCCACCTCCTTTCTCTTTCTCTGCATTGCTGCAGTGACCATAATGTTTATATCATACTCCTTTGGTGCAAATTGCCTTATTCTAGGTATATCCCAAGCCAATAAAGAGTACCATACTGCGAAGAAACATAGGTACAATGTTATGTTCATGTCTGCATGCATGCATCTGTGTGTCATTATTTATGTCAAGGTGATTTATCCTGTAACAATTAATGAATATATCTATAAATCCATTAGTCCATATATTTGTATTTAATGCTACACTTTAGATAACATCTACCCCCATTCCTTTCCAGGTGAGACAAAAACAAAACAAAACAAAAAACTTCTTCCAAAATTTTTTCTCCCAGGAAAATTTCTGTAGATACATTCTTGAGGGAAGCTTAAAGGGAATAGATGCTTCATTATAACTGAGGTGATCTCTGCCTAATATGCACCTTGGTGAGTAGATAATCTTTCATTAAAATCAAAAGACTTTCTATATCCTCCCTCTTTTTCTATCAAAATTAATTTCATAATAGGAATATTTCTTGCTATAATCTTCTGTTGGTAATAAAATATAGGCAGATAAAATATTTTAAAATATCTTATGCCGGGCTCGGTGGCTCAGCCTGTAATCCCGCGTCTTTGGGAGGCTGAGGTGAGTGGATTGCCCGAGCCCGCGGGTTCGAGACCCGCCTGGGCAGCGAGACCTCATCTCTACAATAAATCAAAAAATCAGCTGGTAGCGCATGCCTGTAATTCCAGCTTCTTGGAAGACTGAGGTGGAAGGATCACCGGAGCCCAGGAGGTCGAAGCTGCTGTGGCCGGGAGTGGCCACTGCACTCCAGTCTGGGCGACGGAGTGAAACTCCAACTCAAGAAAACAACAACAACAAAAACCCAAAATATCTTATTATTGCCAATTAAAAAAATATTTTTAAAGTATGCTTTAAAATGTACTAATTAAAAAACTCAAAGACGTTATTTAACTAATATTAACGAAAAGCTATTATGATAATAAAGCTCATTTAACTACCCTTCTATACCAGTGCTTTTCCCTGGGGATAGTCTAGAGTAAGTCACAATGTGTTGTTCCCAAAACGTCTTTATGCATTTACAAATATGTACAAATGTATAGTTGCTGTATTCTGAACATAAGGCTTTTTTTCTTTAACTCTTCCCTATTTGTTATGTGTGATTTCTGTCACTCAGTGCCGTGTTGTGGAGAGGCTCTCTGCCTCTAGACCCTTATAGAACACATTGCTGGAGCATAATCTGAAGCACGCCTAAAGCCTCCCAAGAAAAAGCATCACTTGAAAGGGGACATTAAGAGAAAAAATAAAAGTTGACACCACTCTGCTTCTTTAAGTGGTGACTAAATGTTTGTAATGAAACATTATTATAGTGATGGGAGGAGGGTGTCAAATGAAAGGAGATGGCAAGCCGGGCTCGGAGGCTCAGCCTGTAATCCCGCGCCTTTGGGAGGCTGAGGTGAGTGGATCGCCTGAGCCCGCGGGTTCGAGATCTGCCTAGACAGCGAGACCTCATCTCTACAATAAATCAAAAAATCAGCCGGGCGTGGTAGCACATGCCTGTAATTCCGGTTACTTGGAAGGCTGAGGCGGAAGGATCGCCAGAGCCCAGTAGGTCGAGGCTGCGGTGGCCGGGAGTGGCCACTGCACTCCAGTCTGGGTGACAGAGTGAGACTCCAACTCGAAAAAAAAAAAAGAAAGAAAGAACGAAAGAAAGGAGATGGCAAAATAGCTTCCAAAAAAGTTCTTTGGAACAAGAATTAAAGCAGCACTTTAATAGTCCTATTTCGTTGTTTTTCTAAGATTGCCAGAACAGGATCACACTTTGACATCTCTATATTACTCTAGAGGAAAAGTATGAAGACCACAGCTATTAGAGGGGCAGGAGGGGATAAAGGAGTGATATTCCTCATGGCAGAAACACAAACAAGTGGCATTTTCTCAGTGTGTGGTCCATGAAGCACTTGCATATAAATGACAGCTGATGCTTGCTTAAAATGAGTATTTCTGGGCTCTAATCCAGGAACATTGAATCAGAATATCTGGGGTGAGCATAGACGTGTTCATTTAAAAAGTGCCCCAAATGATTTTAAAGCATAGGCAAGTTGAAAACAGTTAAGCTATGTCTTAGACATCTTTTATTTCATCAGTGCTGCCTCACTGTCCTGGACTTGACCACACTGGATCAACCCTGGGGCATCTGAAGAACATGACAAAGAGCAAAAATAACTGAGATCTCTGTAACCTACTTATTCTATAGGAGCTATTTGGGGGCGGGGTGGAGAGGATATACTAAGTACCCAACCCAGGAGAAGCAATTCTGGAAATTCAAAGTATAGAATTTATGACCTTAAGAGATTCACAGTCTGATAGAAAGCAAAAGTTACACACAGTGTTATTTGAGAAAAAAAAATGTATCACCCTAATTATTTGGTCTTGACTTTTACTTCCACTTTGGCTATGGAGAAATTCTGGATTGAGTCTTCTAACACCTGGTTTAAGATTTTCCTATTAAATACCACAAATGAATGATCATAATATAGTGTAGATTTTCTAGATTCTAGTCTCAAAATTCCAGCTGATCTACTACATGTATAAACATACTATATTCTGGGCTTTCAAATTATGTTCAATTTCAAATATCTTGTATTATTTTCTTAAACTATTGAAATATTTAAGAAATTATATAGCTTTAAAAATCCTTACTGTCTTTGCATTACAAAGTAATACAAAATAAGTTTTTTTCATTCATTCATTCATTAATTCTGAGTCATAAACTGAGAGCAATCTGTGCACTGGTATACTAAAGATTGTTAAAACTTTTTCCCTGTTCTCGTGGAGAACAGCCTAAGAGATAAGGCAGATATATAAATGAATCAAGTGTTCCATTTTGGGGTTTAGAAAAAAAAAAAAAAAAAAAATATATATATATATATATAATTGCTGTATAGATTATATATAGTCTCCCTTGTTTGACAGATAATGATGATTTCAGAATTTATGAAACAGATGAAATTTCTACAAAGAAATTAGTGTGTGTGTGTGTGTGTGTGTGTGTGTGTGTGTGTGTGTGTGTGTATATTTTGAGTAGAGTGGGAACACACATTCAAAGCCAGCCCAGATACGGGTAATCAAGGATAAGGCAAAGAACCTTATTTTAGCAAAGGAGAGGTAAAGGATCTGTAATGATCTGCTCGGCAAAAGTAATGTGCTCCTTAAATAGTCGCTATCTGACATGATTTTTCCATTTAATAACTAGATTAACTGTGACACAATAGGATTCAGAGCAGGGATGAGGGAAGGAAGAGGAGTTCTCAACACAGAACGGAAATAGGGCTAAAGTACACCATTGCCTTGCCCCACCAACTAGGTATGTCATTTGAGAAGAAGAGCACTCATCAAAGCATTTTCAGCGTAGAATCCTGAAATGCCTTCATTTGTCACTGGTTTCTTCTCCTAGCTGTGGCAGGAGTCTCAGATGCTAATTGCCACCATGAGTTCCTAGATTTACACACCACACACTATGACATAATTCTTGGGGAAGACAATGAGATTGGGGAAGACAGATCTCTTCAGTCCTGCTGTGAGAGATAGATAAGCAAACCCAAAGTGAACCTGACAACTTTCCCTTTAATTGATTTAAATTAGGAATTCCTCCAACTTCCAAACTGTTTTCTAATTAAGTTCGATATGAGTGATGGTCCATATTGTAGATGGTTGAAAGGTGACTTTTCTAAAATAATAATGAAGCAGAAATGTGATCTAATTTTGTAGAGGAGTTATCTATGTGCTATTCAAATGACATCTTTCAACATTTTAGGGAGTGGTGGTATTAGTTTATTTTAGATTTTAATATAAAGATAAATCCCCCTCAAAAAGCTTTCCAAACAGTAAGGCTCATCTTAAAATCAATTTGAATGATATTTATTTTTACAACTTTTAAAAATTAATGTGTTCTCAAGAAAATATTTGGAATATAGAAAATAGAGTACCATAATATCAGCCATAGTCACTGATAAAATTTAACATTTAGGGTGTACTTCTTTGATGCTTTATGTTTTAATTTGTACATAATTTTGAGATCACACTAAATATTCAGTAACAGTTGACCCTTGAACAGCACAAGTTTTAACTACACAGGTTCACTTAGGAGGTGTTTTTTAAATTTTTTTTTATACAAGTTACACCAATTGTGCCCGCCTTTCCTACCTCCCCTTCCACTTCCTCCATCTCTTTATCTCTATTACCCCTGAGAGGGCAAGACCAATGCTTCTTCTTCCTCTTCCTTCTCCTCAGCCTACTCAACATGAAAACAAGGATGAGGATCTTTAGGATAATTCACTTCCGCCTAATGAATTGTAACCATGTTTTCTCTTTTTAAACATAATTTTCTTAAAAATGTTTCTTTCCCAGCTCACTTTATTGCAAAAATGCAGTGTATAATGCATATAACACACAATAAATGTACAACTTGTATGTGGGATGACCATTTAATTTATTGGTAAGACTTTCCATAAATAGGCTATTAGTAGATAAGTTTTGGGGGAGTCAAAAGTTATACACAGATTTTTTGACAGCGTTAGGAGTTGGCGTCGTTAACCCTTGCATTCTTCAAGTGACAACTGTATGTATCTTTTCATGTGATTTAAAGTGTGTTTCCATGATAATGTAATAGTCTGCAAAGGTGAATTTAATCTTTCTATAGTATTTATTTGTACAAACCATGCCATATATTATTTGTCCATTCCTCTCCTTTCAGTCATGAGTGCCATTTCCAAGTATTCAGTATTTTAAATAAGGCTACACAACATATAATGTGGATATTGCAATTTTTTCCTGTTTGGGTTTTTCTGTTTGTTTATTTACTTCTCAAGATATATTTCCAGAAGTATGCTTAAATAGTTAAGAGCTATGGGACTATTTATAAAATTGAAGTGAAATTTTTAATAAAATTATTTTTGTTAAAGTTACCTCAATTTTTATTTTACCATTGGGGTAAGACTACCCATTTTACTATAAACATTCTTATATTAAATGTTAAGAGTTTTTCATTTGCTTATTTGACAGGTGAACATGTTGCCTCTAACATTGAAGATGGATTTGTATTTATTTGATTTCTGAGAAGCAGAATATTTCCATATGCACTTTTCAGTCAGTATTTCTTTTATAAATTACTTATTAAGATCTTTTAAATGCATAAAAACTGTATTGTCAATTTCTTATTTTTAAATGATATGGATGGTCTGGAGATAGATTTTCAATTAAAATGTGCATGGAAACTCATCTTTCTGCGGTTATACTATTCACAAAGTTTCAGTAAAATAATCTCAAATTCAACAATAATGAAAACGATCTCCCTTATATCATTCCTCATTTCCTCACTCTCCCTCCATACTTTTTTCCCTTAAGTTACTGACACAGCATTGTGGACCCCGGACTCTTTTCCACAGGTATGCAAACTTACTCTGAAGCTTTGAAAGAGAGGAAATACCTTGTAGGCACTTCATCCTTATTTTTATTTCCATAACAGAACATACCAGTGAAATATGAACAATGTAATGGCAACACTCAAAGACTGATTTTATTTTTAATGTACTCAGATTAGAGATGCAGATTTGATATCCTGGAAGAGAAAAAAATGTAGGATATGGTAAAAAAGCACACGTATAAAAATTCTGATTATGGAAATATCTGTGCTTCACAATAAGGTAAAAATAGATACATAAACAGGTAAATAAATATATATATTATTTATTTTCTTTATAAGGTAGAATACTGAAAATTTAATGAAATCAGTTTTGTATCACACATCTCTCTCTGTTCAACTCTTTATTGTGGCAGTTTTCTACAGATATTTCAAAAGTATTAACTTTATTGTTTTTGCAGCTGACTGAGATGAGTGACTATGAATAAAAATACTTAAAATAGCAGATATATCTTTATTGGTCAATGCACACATTTACACCTGTATAATAATAATTTTAAAAGAGTATACTCTTTGCCAGTCTTATATAAAGTACCTTGTATTATTTAAAAATATGATTTTTCTGTCTGGGCTCAGTAGCTCAGCCTGTAAACCAAGCGCTTTGGGAAGCCAAGGCGAGTGTGGATTGCCAGAGCCCGTGGGTTTGAGACCAGCTCGGGCAACTTGGTGAGACCTCATCTCTACAATAAAAATAAAAATAAAAAGTTAGCCAGTTGTGGCAGCTCACACCTGTAGCTCTGGCTACTTGGAAGGCTGAGGCAGAAGGATCGCCAGAGCCCGGTAGGTCGACGCTGGGGTGACCGGTGAGTGTGCCACAGCACTCCAGCCTGGGTGACAGAATGAGACTCCAACTTAAAAAAAAAAAAAAAAAAGGTTTTCTTAGACAATTTTTCTATAAAATTTGAAATGTGCTTCTGGGGGAAATTAAAGTAACTTGAGAGAATTACCCTTACAAGTTCTATATTTTAATTCCTACTAAAATAAAATAAAAATATACTGTCTCCAAATAAACTTGAGCTAAGACTATAACATAAACTATTAGTAAAAATAATATTTTTTCCAGTTAGAAAGTGAATAAATGGAATGTAATCTTCTTTCAAACTTCTCTCTTACATGTCTTGTTTCTATGAAGGATTTTTATTTATTTTTAAATCTCTGAACTTAGTTTTCTTGATTGCAAAATATGGTTGATATTTCCCACCTCTTTTCATGTATGAGGGTTATAAGAGATATATGTAAATTATATGCCATAGTGCCTAGCATTTGGTAGGTGTTTATTGAAATGTATTTTTATCAGGTCAGTTTTGTCTTAAGCACTACAAATTATGTATTACATGATCCTTAATTTTTCAGTGTTAGAGTTGGGGCAATGAGAACTACCTGTTGTTTTAGTATTTAAGAGAAAATGAAAAAAACGTAAGAAATGCAGTCTCCATTTTGAAAGCTTAAATGAATCTATTGATTCGTTTTCCTCAACAATATCACTTTAAAAAACAATAACAACAACAAAAAGGAGGATTAGTATGGTGAGATGCAGAAGATAATCTCTCTTCTGATCACCAATGAAGGGAAGTGTTAGTATGTTAGTTGTGCTTTTTAAATACATGTGGCTAGCAGAAAAAATAGGAAATGACATTTTGAGATCCACAGAAAAGGAACAAAATGGAATGTTTGAGGAAAATGCAGAGGGACCTATTAGGGGTGCCTTACAAATCGAGCCTTTGTTAGGTGTCTGTGTGACTGTTCAGCTGTCAGGATTTGTTTAGCTAATGACTCTACTTGTTACAATTCAAACCACGACTCATTGTTTCATTTTAAAAGATTCGTGATTTTCTTTTTATTCTTTGTTTTCCCTATTTGGAAAGATGATTTTACATGAGTATTTCTTGCTATTTAACAACATTGGACAGTTATTCACCTCCATCTCTCCAACTTCCCCCTCCAGTTTTGCTAACTGTTCTTCTAACAAACTACTATCTCTGCGTCCCTACCCTTTTCTTTTCCTTTTTTTTTTTTCATGATGCTCTAGACTTCATCTAGGATAAGTGCAGCACTCAGGTATTGAGGGAGTGGATTGCAGGGGCAGGGAAAAAAATGTCAGTTGTCATTTTGAAAGAATATGATGACATTTTTGAAATAGTTGATCATTCGTAAAAATGCTTTGTTAAAAAAATGTAGTTAAGTTACCTATACAATATTCATTATCATCCTAAAAGACTTAATATCCATTTGACAGATGAAGAAACTGAATCTTAACAAGGTTAAGTAACTTATTCACTGCACAAAACTGTTATGTTGTCAATAAACCCTGGCTTCTCTTTGAAAATATTGGCTATGAGACAACTTTGTGAAGTTTCATGAAATAATCTATAAGATTCTTGAATTTCTAATTTATAGAGGAGTGCACCAAAACTCAGGGAAGTTAATTGCTTGCATAAGTTCATGTAAGTGACTTAAATGGCTTTGATCACAAATTTATTAATTAGATCTAAAGTATATTCCATAGTTCTTGACTTTATAATGTATCTCTTTTGGTACTTGTCTGTTAATGGGTACTGTAACTGATATAAAAATTAATAAAACTTGGTTATTCTCTTTGATATAGCTTAGAGCCTATCAGGAGAGATAAATTTGATATTATAAAAATGTCTGGGGTATAATGTAGATAGTGATAATGGTCACCGGATAAGAACAGAAGTTAACTATTCTCTCAATTTGGAAATTGAGAGAATTTGAATGAGAAATGGATGGGTCTCCAGCCACTCTCCAAAGTGAAGGAATTGCATAAAAAGACGTGCTTACCAATTATGGAATCAATATCAAAGAACTGACCCTACAGCCATTCTAGAAGCATGATACTCTTAATTCAGCCCATAGTGATACAATACGGCTCTAATATTTTGAATTTTATCTTTTAAGAGAATTGAATATTGTTAATAGCGATTGTTCTAAAAATTACCTTAGGTTTAATGTATATTTAAAAAACCAGTTTGCTAGGAAATTTTGGAATGACAACAAAAATAATTTAGGATGATTCTTAATATACTTGATATTTTAACTACTTAGAATAATCTTTTAAATAGTTAGCATATTATATTCCCTCAAATACAGAAACTATATTTGGAAAAAATGTTAATTATTTAATAACTCTACGAACTGCAGTTTTAATGTTTTTCTAGTTGTTAATAGATTTTTTTTCTTTTCTGATTGTACTAACTTGATATTATTGAAAAAAATAAAATTTGGCAAATTGTTCAGACCTACGTTTATTTCATATTTCTTGTATTCACTTGCCTTGTCTGTAAACAATCTAAACTTTTTTTATCCTTTTAGGATTTATTTAAATTTTTAACATTTTTTATCTCATTGTTATGCATTATAAATGTGCCAGAGAAACTTTCTGCATTCTATCCTCACTGTGAACTACAAAAAACACTGGTTATAAACTAACAAAACACACATCAGCAACGATTTGTAAATAATGAAAGTCATCATTGTAATTAAAGACTGGCTCAGCCATGAAGACACTAAATTTAAGTTTAACGAATAAACAAGGGACCCTGCTAATATTTAACTTTAATTTTCTCCAAGCAGAATATTGGAAGTAGCTTGAAAACCTTGTTGGAGAAGAGAGAATTTTGAAACTCTTTATCTCAGGAAAAGATAAAACAGTTGAGAAAAGAGACAAAAAAAATTACATAAAACAGAAAATGTGATGAAAAAGAAGTTTACTGTAGCCAAAGTATTGGTGATCTGGACATCCACTAACGTTATGATGTGGCAAAGATTTAAACAGGGAGAAAATAATCACTTTTTTTTTTTAGTCTTTTGAGAAAAAATGTCTATTTGCATTCTTTGATCTAAGTTTATTACATGATTTAGATACAGTTGAGAGAATTGAGGCTCAGGGTTATTTGAGAAATTACTCAGGGTCACAGAGCTAATACATGAGGAATGAGGAATAGCATCTAGTTACAGCTGAGTCATAAGTCTAAAAAAATAAATTGATCTGATTTTCCATCAGTTTACTATCATTCTTTACTCTGTTCTAAAGACTCCAACTCAAAAAACAAAAAAATAAATAAATAAAATAAAATAAAGGCCTAAGTGCTTACATCACGAGATCAAGCATTTATTAAACACCTAAATAGGAAAATACTCCTCTTCCTGTCTTCCATTGATCGACAAATGTATCAATCAAACAGAGTACTTGTGAGTCTTGAAAGAAAAAAAAAATCAATATGAAAGATTAAGTGGGACAGTGTCCACTCAAAGGCTCCTCTGGGAAGTCACCAAGAGACGAGTTTGCCCATCCTCAGAGTTGAATCTCTATTGTAGTGATCGAAGTACCATATTCAAGTTCCTGATTCTTGCACATTTAGCTCATGTAAAGAAAAAAAAAAGAAAAAAGAAAAAAAAAACCCTCTTTAAACCATGTTCTGAGAGTCTGGTTTTCATCAAACTTTATCTTACCCTTGGGACAAATGTGGAAAGTAACTCTCCTGATATTTTAAATCATTTGATTTAAACTTTTCATTTGCACATAGGTATTTTTGAGCCCTTTTACTAAAAGCAGCAGTTCTAAGAATGACCCATATTGCATCATAGATAAAACAAAAATGGAGTTTCTGGGCTTTCAAAGTAGAAGACCTGAGATTTAGCAATGGTAAAGATAAAATCCTTCTCAAAAAACTCTTTGTCCCTTTCTTTTTCACAGGTGAAAAATCTGTCAGATATTTCTCCTATTCAGGATTAAAAACTGTTCTGATCTCTCTTGGCAACATAATCAATAACAGAGCAAATAATTTATTAACATGTTATTTCACAGATTATATTTAGATAATGATTCATTCCTTAATCTAACATTTTTTGTTTAGTTTAGTTTGACTTGGTTTTGTATTAATTTAGATTCTGCTTCTTCACCAGGGTCCATCTAGCTGCTCTGTGATGTCCCCTCAAAAGTGGAAGATGTCCCCTCAAAATTGGGAGTGAATAGCAGAAAAATGATTTTTCATGTACAGTATCATAATTAAAGCTGATTTTTTCCCAATTTGGAAACCACTGGTTTAGAACATTGACCTACTTTACTTATCAAAGATATACAAATATTATATTATGTTATATTATATTGTATTATATTAGTCCCAATGATTTTCAGGCACAGACCTACATGACTTTCTCTTTTCCCTTTTTTATTTTATTATTGTTTTTTTTTTTTAGAAATAAGGTCTTCCTATGCTGCCTAGGCTGGAGTGCAGTGGCTATTTAAACGTGCAATGATAGTACACTATAACCTGAACTTCTGGGCTCAAGCTATCGTCCTGCCTCAGCCTCCAGAGTAGCTGGGACTTCAGAAGCATGCCACTGTGCCCAGCTTCTCTCTTGTTTAAGTAAGATTTTTCTTATAAAATATTAGGCCTTACATGTCCAATTTTGTTTTACATGTAAACTTATTTGGGGGAGGAGGCGTAATGAATACAATGTCAGAACCTATCAGTGTATTGAAAGACATGCATTCATAGTTATGTTTCTGGTATAGAACTTTGCTTTATGGACAGTTGTGACCAATATTTTGCAATAAAATATAGTATTTTATCTTACAATGTTGTTTCACACAAATTCATTGTGCCCCCCGAGGTGCAGATATGTATAAAATGATGTTTAAAACAATTCATGGATGATTTGCTTCAATTAATTGAACTGTTTCAGTTAATGCTAATTTATGAACAACTGGAAATGGCTGATGTTGTGGATGCTACTAAGTACTTGGCTACTTTGGGAATTTGCTTAAATGTTGCTAACCTAGTGACAAAGTTTACAGTTACCCATAGTATGTGAATATGAATGCATACCATCAATATCACCACAATGACATTTGGGCTTATTGTTCCAGGAAGAGAAGCATTGACAGTTATAGATAAATTTTAATAGGAATTAATGACTCTTTAAATAAATTGTTGTTGACAAGCAACACTTTCAGAATTAAGTAATCTTAGAGTGGTGTTTGTAACTGTGAGCAATGTCTATACATGTTTATATCAACTGTCATTAACTTACTCATTTTATGAGAGTCTGGTATATGTGAAATTGAGAAATTTTTTAAAAATTTATTCAACGCTACTATAGGAGACTATATTAGACACCTGACATCCTTTCAAACAAGTCCTTCAGTATTGCTGTGAAATAGAAATTATTATCCTTAGTTTATATCAGAGAAAACAAAGGACAGCAAAGGCTACAGTGTCACTGCAAGATGCATGAATGTGATGAGTAGTGGAAAGGATATTTCAAAAATAACTATTATTTATTACTTATCTGTAATATGCCAGGTACTTCCCAAGGAGTCTATCATTTAATCTCTCCAACCCTGCATGAAGAGATATACTTTTAATTAAATGGAATTTACCTTGTTTTCTTTTTATACAAAGAATATTCATCAGATAATTATTATATGATATTGTGTTGTGTTATGATAATCTGGAAGTATGGTGAGGGTGTGGGAGGGAAAGAATGCCACACAGTTGTTCCAGGGGTATATTAGAATTATTAACATGCAGGTCTTTTATTTATTTATTTTTTGAGTTGAAGTCTCACTCTGTCACCCAGACTGGAGTGCAATGGCCGCTCCCGGCCCTGCAGCTTCCACTTATTGGGCTCCAGCGATCCATCTAACTCAGCCTTCCAAGTAGCTGGAACTACAGGCGCACACTACAATGCCCGGCTAATTTTTTATTTATTGTAGAGATGAGGTCTCGCCATGTTGCCCAGGCGGGTCTCGAACCTGCGGGTTCAGGCAATCCACTCACCTCAGCCTCCCAAAGTACTGGGATTATAGTCTGAGCCACCAAGCCTGGCTTCATCCAACTTTATTAAGTGTGGTGAAATCTTTATATTTTCTCATCTGGGCAGAGTAGAAGATTTGTAACAAAAATAACAATAAGCCATAGAAAAAGAAAAAAAAAAACTATATTCACAAAACCCAGACATTGGCACTGACAATGTTACTAAGCGTGAACTATAAACAATAACGTATATAATATTATATGTACAGGCATATGTTGTGTGGGTGTATATATGTGTGTATATGTAATTCTTGCTGTGCATATTTATCATTTATATGCTCAAAATTGAGAATTTAAAATGTTCCATTATAAGGCTTTTTTGTCAATTTCACATTTAGATATTTATGCTATTTAATTGTATATGATTAAAATGAAATATAATTGTTCATATATATGATCATTTATCTAAAAGATTATTAGACAAAACATGAATTGTTTTTAAATATTAGAATATTTTTAGTCTTCTGAATTCTCATTGCTAAAGGCATTTCTAGAGAAGGTGCAATCAATTCACATTTGTACCAGAAAGATATGAGTGAGGTTTTTTCCCATAAAACCCCAAGTAATTTATCATGTCCTTTTTAAATAAGTAAAAAATGGCATATTGTTATTTTCATTTATATTTTTGAAAGCTCATTATATATTTCAAACATTTATTGATCATTTACATTATCTTTTTGAGAAACTCTTGTTAATATCCTTTGTCTATTTTGCTATTGTAAAAAATTATTTAATTTTCCAATTTTGTAATGTTTTAATTAGGGCATTACTTCTTTATCATTTTGTTTTGTTTTTTCATTTTTCCATGTATGTGATTTTCTGTTAATGTTATAATTTCTAGAAGTTTTTAAGAACTTCATCATCACTATGGTCCAATGACTATTTTTGTTCTCATATATGTGTGCTTTTCTGTGTTTATACATTTACATAGATGCCATTTTTTTTCAAATATAAATTTTTAATCAGGCAAAGTGTTGCTAGTACATAATTTTAAGGACTAATGTAACTTGACCCTCTAGTTTTCTAAAAGGTATAAAAAGTTTTTAAATAATTTTTTTGGATCACCTGCCTATATTGCCATTGGTTTAGATAATTCTCTTTCCCTATTTTAAAAATAATAAATATAAGCCGGGCTCGGTGGCTCAGCCTGTAATCCCGTGCCTTTGGGAGGCTGAGGTGAGTGGATTGCCTGAGCCCGCGGGTTCGAGACCCGCCTGGGCAGCGAGACCTCATCTCTACAATAAATAAAAAAATCAGCCGGGCATGGTAGCGCATGCCTGTAATTCCTGCTAGTAGGAAGGCTGAGGCGGAAGGATCGCCGGAGCCCAGCAGGCGAGGCTGCGGTGGCTGGGAGCGGCCAGTGCATTCCAGTCTGGGCGACCGAGTGAGACTCCAACTCAAAAATAAAATAAAATAAAAATAAAAATAATAAATATTTATGCATATTCTAAATAAGTTCAATATGTACTTTTTTCCCATTAGTTAGATATCATACTTTATATCCTAATTTTTAAAAATTATTTTCACCTTATAGTGTGCTTTTTTACAAGAAAAAATCTTTAGTATTCTTATTCAGACTATTCTCAATATTTCTGTCCAAAAGTCTCTTTTAAAAATAATGTTTTGCTAAGTTTTAAAGAAATCACTGATATTTTTAAAAGTTTATATACATTGATATGTCAATATAAAAATGTTAATAATTGTGACTATTATCATCCAGAAAGATTCACATTCTCTCCATTTATGTATGTGCTCCTTTTAAGGTCTGAAATACTTCATACAAATTCTGTTGCTCAGTTTTTGTCAGTATTATTTTTATAATGTATAAGCAATGTATATAATTCATTGGTAGTGTTGAATATGTTTTTATTACATTGTAAACTAATTATTTTAAAGAAATATAATTTTTTTTTAAATTTGAACTTATCTTGGATTAATTTATTGGGCCACTATTTATTTGAAAACAACAAAAGAAACCTTTGGAGAATGTTACCTATGAGTATATCTGTCATCACAATTTGCCAGTACATAACTTAATTCCAGCACAAAATAAAATTTCAAAGTTATTAAATAGACTACTCAACAGGTAAATGATTCAGTGCATTAATTAATTCTGCATCTTTCTGAAATGAGCAAAAGTTTCAAAATACTAATAAGGTTGTCATATATTTTGATCAGAATTCTCTTGTTCTCCAATTTAAAATGCTTGTACAGTGTAAGGTATTGAAATCCTTTATTTAATTTCTGAGGTTCGTAGGTACTCTAAAACACCACAGTTTGTATATACTGTGTGATATGCTTTACCTCCTTCCTAAGAAGAGGGACTTTAAAAAAAATCAAATTATCAGAGAAATCTATTGATTCCCAAACAGTGAAGGCCAGAAAACTTTCAAAAATAAAGCATTTTAAGCCTAAATCTTTTTTCAAGAATTATTTATTACATAATCTATTAAAATTCTGTTCTTATTTTTATGTTCTTGCATTCTTTCTCTTTTGCATTAATTTAATTCTAGTACTCTTGCTGTCTATTGCCTTTCAGGATATAATGTCCATCTAATATGGTAGCTCCATTTGGGTTTTATGTAATGCCAAATGCTTACTTTTTAATCTGAATGTTAAATGTTTTGTCTTTTGATTTAAGATTAACCTTATAGATTACATCTTACTAGTCAGTAAAATTATCTCATTGATTATCCAGTACACTGTCAACTTGTCGTGAAGTTTAATAAATTAACTAATATAAAAATAGTGTTATATTTTGAGGTTTATCTTCTTTAATTAAGTAGAGGTAATTTTTTTACATTATTATTTCATTAATTTTCGGATGTTTCATTTTGTGTTTTTACTACTCTCTAAAATTTCAGGGATATTTTATTGGTTTTGCTTTCATACTCTTTTTGTTGGTTTTTTCATACTTTTCATTTTACGTCACAAAGTAAATTATATTTAAAGACAAAAAGTGACAGGGAGAAGGACTTATATAACATAATGATGATAACTTTAGTGTCTAAAACTTTCAAAAATAAAGTATTTTAAGTCTAAAGCTTTTTTCAAGAATTATTTATTGCATAATCTATTAAAATTCCATTCTTATTTTTATGTTCTTGTGTTCTTTCTCTTTTGCATTAATTTAATTCTAGTACTCTTGCTATCTATTGCCTTTCTGGATATAATGTCCATCTAATATAGTAGCTCCATGTGGGTTTTCTGTAATGCCAAATGCTTAATCTAGTGTAATTTTTCCATCAAATGATTTTATTAGAATGGAATGAATTATTAAATTCAGTTAGATTTAGGTAAGAGAGTGATATGTTTTATGTTGCATGATTAAATAGAAAACAAATATTACCTAGGCTATTAACAAGTAAAAAATAACACAAAAAACAACCATTGGTATTTGTTATATAGTAAACTATTGTGAGATGTAATAGTGGCATGTTATTACATCAAAAACAAACAAACAAACAAACTTACTAAAACACATCAGTAATCAAGACATTGAGGTACTGGAATAAGGATAGACATATATAAAATGAAATGAAATAAAAATTTTCTAAATAAACATACATATTTATAATCAGTTGATTTTAAACACAGGTGTCATGACAATTTAATGAAAATAGTCCTTTCCTATACTCTTAGTTTTCTTTAGAAAGGAAGCCAGAATAAAATTATTCTGACTATATTGTGAACCTGACCAGTCTGTGCTGAATTTGCTTCTTAATTCTAAAAGAGGCCATGAATGCCAGGAAAAGGGGGTTCAAATGACTATCACTAATCTTTTTGTTATTTTGAGTAGTTATTCATAACCTAAGAGAGTTAATATTTCATTTCTTGTACCTATTATTTATTTGTCATGATTTTCAATCCAGTTTTTATTTAGGACACCATTTTATAGCCTCACTGTTATACTGTCAGTCTTCTGTTCTAATATTGGCCAAAACTGAGAATACCTTTTCTTCTTTGCTTATACTGTATTTTATCACATATTATCTACAAATCTCTATCTCATGCAATCAACAATAACAACTTAATGAATGCCTCTTATATGCTGGAAACTAATGTGTCACATAAACATTTTGAGTATATTATTATAAAGCTTATATTCTAGTGGGAAAAAATAATAGGCCAATCATATTTATCAGACTCCATTTGTTCCTTAGGTTATATTACAAGCAATGTTCAGATGTTGTCCTCACTTCTAAATTTCTGCTTAACAATGGAAGTATTCTATTTATCCAAATTATTTTGAATTCCAGAGTTTTTGTTGCTGAATAGTAAGTGGTTTTATTGCTGAATCATTAGATAAATTCCTTAAATGACTCTACAAAACAAGAGAAAGATTATTTTGAGCACTTTATTAATTTCCAAGTGAGAATTTCCTATACTCTTAGCAATGTCAACTTTATTTTACTTTCTTTGAGATAAAAACAAACAAACAAACAAAATCTTAGGAAAGAAAAATAACAATTTTGAAAAAGAATAAAAGTTGGAAGACTCCATTTCTTTTAAATTTCAAAACTCACTAAAACACATCAGTAATCAAGACAGTGTGGTACTGGCATAAGGATAGACCTACATAAAATGAAATGAAATGAAAATTTTCTAAATAGACATATATATTTATAATCAGTTGATTTTAAACACAGGTGTCATGACAATTTAATGAAAATAGTCCTTTCAAAAAACAGTGCTGAGACAAGTGGATAGCCACATGCAAAAAAGTAAAGTTGGATACAAATCTGATCCCAAATTAGTCAAAGAACTAAATGTTAGAGTTTAAACTATACAATTCTTAATATAAAGGAAAGGGATATGTTTTTTTATACCATCATATTTTGCAATGAACACTTAGATATGACAGCAAGAACACTAGCCATACATTTTTTAAAAAGAAAAGTTAGTCTCCCTCAAAAATTTAGCAACTTTTATACATCAAAAAACGCTACCAGCCGGGCTCGGTGGCTCAGCCTATAATCCCGCACCTTTGGGAGGCTGAGGTGAATGAATTGCCTGAGCCCGCGGGTTCGAGACCCGCCTGGGCAGCGAGACCTCATGTCTACAATAAATCAAAAAAATCAGCCAGGCGTGGTAGCGCATGCCTGTAATTCCAGCTACTTGGAAGGCTGAGGCGGAAGGATTGCCGGAGCCCAGCAGGCGAGGCTGCGGTGGCCGGAAGCGGCCACTGCACTCCAGTCTGGGCAACCGAGTGAGACTCCAACTCAAAAATAAATAAATAAATAAATAAATAACGCTACCAAGAAAGTGAAAAGACAGCTCACAAAAATGAAAGAAAATATTTTAAAATCATATTATCTGATAAGAGGCCTGTATCTAGAATATATTAAGAACAACTACAACTGAATAATAAAAGGAGATAAATAACTCAAGTAAAAAATATGCAAAAATCCAAGAACATTTATACAAAAAAGATATATGAATGGCCAGGAAGCATATAAAAAGATACTCAGTATTGTTGGATATCTGGGAAATGCAAGTCAAAGTCACACTGAGAAGTTTGGGTTACTAGAATCAAAAAGTCACTTGGTAAGAAGTGTTTGTGAGGATACGGAGAAATCAGAATCCTCATACACTTCTGCAGCAAATATAAAATGATGCAGTCACTTTCAAAAAACAGTCTGGCAATTCTTCAAATGATTAAACATAAAAAATTACCACATGACTTAGTAATTTTACTCCTAAGTACATATCCAAGAGAAATGAAAACACATGTCCACAAAAAAATTTGTACATAGTGTTTAATCTCTCATTGTTAATAATATACAAAAGGTGGAAACAACTCAAATGTCCTTCAAAGGATGAATCAATAAACAAAATCTGGCATATCTATATAATGGTTTATTATTTAGTCATAATAAATGAATTGCTGCTATGGTTTGAATAGTTATATTTGTCCTCTAAAAGTGTGTGTTAAAATTTAATCTTCAATGTGGCAGTATTGAAAGGTGGGGTCTTTAAGTGATTGGGTGATGAATGGATTCATCCACTTATGGATTAATATATGAATAAATGAATATGTTTCAAGAGAGTGGAGCTCATAGCTTTATAAAAAGAGGAAGAGAGACCTGAGATAACAGCTAGCACACACATTGCTCACCATGTAATACCCTGCATTAATATACTGCAGAGTCCACACTAGTAAGAAGGCTCTCAGCAAATATGACCCCTTTGACCTTGGAGTTCTCAGTCACCAAAATTCCCTTTCTTTAAAAATTACCCAATTTCAGGTATTCTGTTGTAAGCAACAGAAAACAAACTAAGACAAGCACTGATACATGTTACAATGTGGATAACTTTGAAAGCAGTATGCCATTTATAAAAGGTAACATATTGTATGATTCTATGAATATGGAATGTACAGAACAGACAAACCTAGATACAGAAAGTAGAATAATGGTGTTTAGGGCAAGGGTGGATGGGGAATAAAGGGCAATAGCTAAAGAAAATGAGGTTTCTAGGCATCTTCAATAAGATGGCAGCGTCAAATTTATCAGCATTTTCTTCCCTACAAAAATCAACAATTAGCTATCCATGAATGAAAATATTTCTGAGAGGGCCGAAGAGTTCAAATGAAATATTGGAGTGGAGCAAAACAGGGAGCATAACCACACAGAAAGGATTTTTGAGGAGATCACTTTAGCGGAGACATCTGCAGATGACTAGGAACAAAAAAGAAAGGTAATAGTTCTCTGTGTCAGTCACATGATGTGCACCATCTAGACACTTCCCAGTGACCCTGGCAACTTTTGCTGCTGAAGACATCACAGCATCCATGACAGCCACGGACTTCTAACACTTTCTCAGTGAATGATCCCATATATTTTCCAGCTCCGATGCCAGTGGTCTGTTCCACAAAAGACAACCCTAGCTTTCATCAGTGAGGTAAGGAACAGCCATAGCCATTGTAGGCCCCAGCAGCAGAAGACACTGCTGTGTCCCCCAACCCCTAAAAAAAGTTGCTACTGTGCTGCCCCAGGACCAGAGCTGCCACCCCATCCCTACACAAACCCTGAACCCCAGAACCTAGGCTGCTCTGTGTGTATCTCCAATTCAGACCTCAATTCTATAGCTGTTCTGTTCATGCCAATGCTACAGTCCTGGTCCCACAACTGCCCTCTGTGTACCTATTGCATACACCAGAGCCAATACCACTTAGGCTAACCAGTGTTTCTGATCCTAGAGTCACTCCTTGCATAGCAGTCCTCAAGTTCTTGATTACATGGGTGTGCCACAGTACATGAGGCTCATAGGTCTCCATAAAGATTCAACTCATAAAGAACTCATCCTAGACACATTATAACAAAGCTGTTAAATTCAGACAAATAATTTTGAAAGCAACAAGAGAGAACAAATTTATCTTTTATCAGGGAAACTCCATAAAATTATAAACAGCAGCTTTATAGGTCAGGAGAAATTGGAATATTTAAAATGCTAAAAGAAGTAAAAACTTCCAGCCAAGAATACTTTGCCTGCAAAGTTGTCTTTTAGAAATTAAGAGATAAAAATTAGCCCAAACAAAAACTGAAGGAGTATATTACCACTAGACCTGCCTGACAAGAAATGCTAAACACAGCTTTTCAACTTGAAATGAAAGGATTCTAATTAGTAACATGAAATCATATGAGAGTATAAAACTCTCTTAATATGTTTTTCTCTCAGCTATTTAAGAGCGAAATAAAATATCATCTTAACTTGGAAAAAATAATAAAGGAAACAGAGTTTCCTTTTGCAGTGTTGAAAATGTTCTAAATTGATTGTGGTAATAGTTGCTCATATCTGTGACTATGTTAAAACACATTGAATCATACACTTTAAATTAATGAACTTTAAATGGATGAACTAGATATATAATAGAGATATATGTCTCTCCTTTTTGGAGAACAACCTTAAGATATAATTCACATACCACAGAGCAAGCAATAGGTTTAAAAGAAAAATTATAATTAAATAGAAATTATTCAGTTGTCGCTAGTATATCCTTCGAATTCCTGACCTCTTCTAAACATATACCCTGATCCTCAATTTATATTTGTTGCCCCTTAGCCTTATCAATTTTCATGAGGAGGAATAATTGATGCAAGGTGGTGTCTGAGGTTTAACTCCCATTTGGAAACTGTCCTAGAAATACTGATAAATTAATGTTACTATTTCTATGTCATATAAATAATGAAAAGATAAGTAAAAAAAGGAGTATTAAACATATTAAACCTATGAAAAAATTACCAATTATGTTCATGTATATTATATTTTGAAAGAATATGTGAGACTAGAGAGGAAACCATGGACAAAATGATGTTATGAGTCAAGGATATTTGAGTCTCAAATTGTTATTGAACTGTCTATCCTTATACATTGGTCTGGATTCTGTATATACTATAAATATTTCCTTGATCTAAACTAAATTGTTTCATTTATTATTGTCTTCTCTTGGGCCCCATATTTGTTCTTATTCAACTTCATAATCAAAATTATATCCCCTATGCACTAATTTCCAAGAGAGAAAAAAATGATCAAAAAGATCAAGCTAAGAAACAAGAGAAAAATTACTGAAAGAAAAAGCATTTCACTATGAAAAAAGGAGTTTTTAAACTCTACCTCTTCTTGCAAAATCTTGAAACCATTTTCTCCTCCTTCCTTTCCAGATCCAAGGTGGCCCTACTATCCTTGACACACATCAGAGAAATCAGAGGATAGCTTGAGTTTTCCCTACAGAATGAGTTGCACAGCCACCCTTGAAGAGCACCATGACCTCCTTATGTTAGAGGAAAGAAAATTTTAAAAGTAGTAACAAGTACTTTATACTGTATTATAATGAACCATGTAGCTTTTTTTCCAAAAAGTTTTCTTTTTGAATTTTTTTGAAGCTTACCTTTGAAATTCATCTGATCCTTTGATTTTTATCATACTCTCTTGGAATCTGTGATAGGGTCAATAGATGGACAAGTGGCAAAGTAAGTGCAATCTGAATCCTTCCCTTGTATTTATATGATTTGGGAAAATGTTTTCTCTTTTCACTGAGATTCTTAAATTTAAAAAAGAGGGTCATTGCCTTGTTAGACTGGTGTGGCCGTGTGCTCTTTAAGCTATGGCTGTCACCCTGCTTCCTGGCTTTGGCCCCCTCCCTCGGCCCCGCTCTCTCTCTCTTTCCTTTCTCTCTCTCTCTCTCTCTCTCCTCTCCCCCTTTCCTCTCTCTCTACAGTTTACTTTTAAATAAACTATATTTTCTATTCTAAAAAAATTTTAAATGGTACTCTAGAGCTGACAACAATCATCTTCTCTAGCACAAGAAGAGAGCTTGTTGTAGAGCAAACCTAAGAAGAGAAACAAATAAGAAACTGATAGTGACAAAGATCTTTGAGAGGTTTGCTTCACTGTAGCTCCTGGGGCTGCAATTTCTCCACTTCATTCTTTTTGCTGTAAATATACCCAGTTTCTTCTCAAATACAGTAGTCTATGAATATTATTATGATTTCAACTTGACTCAGTTTGGAGTTAATTACTTGCAATCATTTTTTTTTTTTGTCATCCATCCTGCAAATGCCCTGATAATAGATATTGATACAAATTGAATAAATTCATAGTAATTGGTTTATTCTTTGTGCATAGTAAACTGGTCTATTCTTTGTGAAATGGATCTTTCTCTCATTTTAAATACTGAAATACTACTTCATCCCTAAGTTCATCATATCTTATCAATTATAAGATGTATTATCTAGATTTCTAAACAAACTCTTTTTCCTTTTTCTCAAAGCAGAATGATGACAAGGAAATTGGTGAGGAGACATTAAGAAAGATTAATTATAAACAGTTTAACAAGTAAAATTTCCCCAGCACCTGTAAGGCAATGCCTGTAGCACTTTTCCCAGCTAGTTGCTTCCCTTCTTCCTGCCGTAGACATTTTTATGGCTCTGGGAAACTGCTCCAAATTTGGGATACACTCTTTTATTGCACATGTTTTTTTACTAGAATAAAAAGTCTGGCAACTCTTTAATTGTTTAACTTAGCTGAAATCACTGATCAGTCATGTAACAAGAAAGCAATACTGTTCCCGTTGACTTAACTTACATTCCCATAATCAATTTATTTAATCTTTTTTATGAATAATAGAATAATGTAACTTGTTCTTAACATTATGTTTAAAGGGAGGAAGGAAATCCACACTGTAGACTTGTCATCTGAATATCTGCAGGTCTCAGCTTTCTCATAGTACTGGGTTAGGAAAACAGTGAGACATGGTCCCTTTTCTCATAAATGATATGCTTTAATGGAGGTGGCATGTAGGTAGCATGCTTGCCTGAAGGGTAGACAATTAAAGTTGTCTATACTCCTTTTCTTCAGGAATCTAGGAAGACCCTAGTTTATAGTCACGTCTCAATTTTGAGATCATTTTCTCTAGAAGTCCCCAAGAATGCCATAACTAGTTAAAGTTGCAGTTTATATAACTGAATTTAATTTTCTGGATACTCTTACCTGCAATTCCCTATTCAATATCTATCTTTTGTATTATATGATAAGCTCCATGAGGAATGGGATCATGAGAGTAGGGACTATGTCTGATTTGTCCATCAATGGATTCCAATATATAAATTGTATTGCAGGTTTTTCTTTGTTTACAAATGAATACCATGGTTAGATGCTTTGATAATGAAAAGCACAAAAATCTACCAGCAGAAAAGACTCACATAAATAAATATAAACAAAAGACTCATTCAAATAAATATTTTAAAAATGAATATTTGTATCATGCTGACCATATTCTAAAAGACAATGACTGCATATTTATATGACATTGCATCAATACCAAGAAAATATCTGGAGTTATATGTGGATCATCTATAATATTAATATTTTTTAAATTAATTTTATACAAATACAACTTTGTAATGAGAGCATTAGGGAATGAGTTATCTCTCATTTTTACCACAAAGTTTTAAAAAGCAATCTACAATGCAAATACTGTTTTAGAACTCTGAACAAAATCCAAATGTTTTCTTTGAGGGTGGGATAGAGTAGAAATGCAGACAGAGTATAAATACAAAGCAGTGAAAATAATCTTTTTTGGCCCTTTGTTGTAGAGGCTCAAACGTGTGGACATTAAGAAAGGAGAAGGGATGTAGGAATGAATTCACAGCAGGCAGATTGCTTCTTATGTCTTTCAATTCATTCATGTGTAAAACACTATCATATCATAAAATTAACCATTAGGAAGCCAAGGAATGGAGCATATGGGGATTAATTTCCTGAACCTGACCAAAAAACAAGAGTGTATGTGTTTGTGCATGAGTGTATGAGTATTCATACAATGTATGGAATCTAGAAAACTATCTGTTTTCAGTGTTATATAGGGCAGGCATGTTTAGAACCACAAAAAGTTCTGAGGAAACTATCTCTGTACTTTAGGAATGACACCACTGTAAAGAGGTTGTTTTAGTATAACAAAGTGAAAACCCCATCCTTTAATCTCATGTTTAGGAAGCATGTCTGAGCAATAGACTTTGATGAATATATATTTGCTTATGTTTGTTTTTTAAAACTCTCTGGCATTTAAAAATTGAAGTCAAAGTCAGCTTGCAAAGATAGTTCAGAGAACTGTCAATTTTGGTAAACACAAACAAATTAGTAATTCATTTTCACAGTGATGAGGCAAGTCCCCAAGATTCTAACATAGTATTGACTCTTCTAATCATTTCATGGGGCTTGTACATAATCATCAATTGTTTAAGACAATTATCCTAGACCCTTTGGTTTCACCAACTTTTGGAGACTGTCCATTTTCCCATCTCTGAACTTACTCTTTGTCTTCTGTTCTTACCAAAGCTATACATTCTGTTACATCTATGTTCCATTTCTCATCTTCAACATATTTCTTTTTACATTGTTTGAACCACAGCACCATTATTTATTAGTCACATAAATTTATAAATGTCTCTTCAGTCTTCAAAATCTCAATTTTTCTATCTGTAAAATTGGTATTGCTGTGCAAATTACCTCCTCAAATTCAATACAAACACCTAGGAAATCTTAGGTGTTAAATGAATAGTAATTTACACTCCCTTCCTACAGGCTTCAAGGAGTACTGTTATAATACTACTAGGCAAAAATCACCCACTACTGGCATAATCTGCCACTATAGCCTTCAGTGCCAGATTGGACACTGGCAGCGAGAACCATGGATTAAATACACAAGAGGAACCTGTCACCGAGTCCTATCTGAGGACAAGATGCAGAGATGTCCCTACTGGTTTGTTCTGGTAGCTGGGCAGAGAAAGGCACTGGCCTGCCCACACGAACAAAACAGCAAAACTACACCCTAAGACTGAAGGGTGAATTCTACATCTCTCTGAAGTTGATCATGGCCAAACCAGGGAGGAGACCCCAGATGTAGTATCTCCAGAGGGACAGGCCTGCAGAGGAGACCCAGGATCCCATGCTCCAGCTGAAGCATTTGCTGTCTACAGCTGCAACCAGAGAAAAACTCAACTCACAGTGGATGAGCAAAGGCAGCTTCTAAATCTAAACACCCCCCAACACACCTTATACAAATTTCAGTCTATAAAAGGACACAGCTCCACATTTCCAACACGGGTCCAAAATTGAACAAATACAGAGGTCCTACCAAAGGAAGAATAGGGGATTGAGCAAAAAAAGTGGAAACTACTCCCTCTCTCACTGAGCAACAGAAATAAAGAGAAAAGAAAAATCCATCACAAAGAAAAAGAAATCAACAAAAAGAATATGGAACCCCACAAAGTCCGAAAAGGGCAGTGCATAAGAATACAGACTTCGGAACTCAAATAACATCCAGGATCTACAAGGAACACAAATGTGCCAAAAGAAATGAAGCAAGCAGCTCCATTAAAAAGTAGGCAAGCCGGGCTCAGTGGCTCAGCCTGTAATCCCGCGCCTTTGGGAGGCTGAGGTGAGAGGATTGCCTGAGCCCGTGGGTTCGAGACCCGCCTGGGCAACGAGACCTCATCTCTACAATAAATCAAAAAAATCAGCTGGGTTATGGTAGCACCTGCCTGTAATTCCGGCTACTTGGAAGGCTGAGGCAGAAGGATCGCCGGAGCCTAGCAGGTCGAGGCTGCGGTGGCCGGGAGCGGCCACCGCACTCCAGTCTGGGCAACAGAGTGAGACTCCAACTCAAAAAAAAAAAAAAAAAAAGTAGGCAAAATATATGAATAGACACTTCTCAAAATAAGACATGAGAGCAGCCAACAGATACATGAAACAAAGCTCAGACTCACTAGTCAAATAAATGCAAATTAAAACCACACTGAAATATCACCTAACTCTAGTCAGGAAGGTCATCATCAATAACTCAAAAAACAACGAATGCTTGAGAGGATGTAGGGAAGTGGGAACACTTCTACACTCTTGTTGTAAGTGGAAACAAGTACAACCTGTGTGGAAAAGTGTGTGGTGATTCCTAAAAGATCTAAAAATCCGCCTTCCATATGACTCAACAATCCCCATTCTGGGAATAAACCTGGACGAACAAAAGTCATTCTACAAAAGAGATACCTGCACATGCATGTTTATTGCAGCATTATTCACAATAGCAAAATCATGGAACCAACCGTACCGCCCTTCAAAACTGAACTGAATTAAAAATGTATTAGCCGGGCTCGGTGGCTCAGCCTGTAATCCCGCGCTTTGGGAGGCTGAGGTGAGTGGATGGCCTGAGCCCAAGGGTTCAAGACCAGCCTGGGCAACTTAGAGATACCTCATCTCTACAATAAATCAAAAAAATTAGCCGGGCGTGGTAGTGCGCGCCTGTAGTTCCAGCTACTTGGAAGGCTGAGGCGGGAGGATCGCTGGAGCCCAGCAGGTGGAGGCTGCGGTGGCCGGGAGCGGCCACTGCATTCCAATCTGGGCGACAGAGTGAGACTCCAACTTAAAAAATAAAAATTAAAAAAAAAATTTTTAAATTAAAAATGTGGTACTTATACACATGATAGACTATTACACAGACATAAAGAAGAACAAAATCATGGACTTTGCAGCAACTTGGACTGATTTAGTCTATAATACTCAGGTGATCTAAGACAGAAACAAAGAACTGAATACCACATGTTCTTACTCATAAGTGGACCCTGAACACTTTCATGATACTGTAAGAAAGGGATTGGCCATCGTGGGAAAATGTCGGAGGCAAAGGGGAGCACAAGACATCAATAAAGGTAGTTGATCTCAAACCAGGTGAAGTGAAGACCAAAGGAGACCCAAACTTAGCCTGTACAATTAAAACTTGTGTATCCAACCCTGAATTTTACCCCATATATTTAAATAAAATTGTAAAAAAAAAACTACTTTTGCAAATCCCTGTTTCTTTTTATTAATGATCAACACCTACTCTAAATTTTCCCATGTTCTATATGACATGAGGTAGCGCTGGGAAAAGGGGAAAAAGCAAAAGCAGACATAGGACATGGACTCAACAGTCTATTAAAGAAATTAACAACCACAGAGTGAATCCAGAGGATGTAGAAATAAAGGAGGTAATAACGATAAAACTGAATTAAGTAAAAAGCAAGCAATGGAAATAATCAACTAAACTTAGAACTGTTTTTTTTTTAAATTAAAAGACTAAAAAAAAACTATTCTGCAAAATTTGTTCAGGATAAAAGCAATAGCATAATTTAATATTAGGAATGAAAAGGGGACCCTAAATATACAGAGGAATTTTATATTCATGGGAGATTTCTAAACACAATCTTTCACCAGAATTTTTAAGACATATTTTCCAGACATGTTTTATTCACTTTCATGAATAAGAACTTAAAATTTAAAAGGAAAATCCGAATATACCCATAACTATTAATGAAAAGCAATAAACAAAAAGAATTCCTTCTCCTGAACACACACAAAGTACATTAGGCTTGGAATGAATTGTTTGATAAGCTAAAAAATACAAGTAAAATGACCTAAAATCTCTGCTACCACATTTCATTCAGATTTCCATTATCAGCTACACCTAAGAACCCAGATATAGACATGCAGGCATTAGTCATAGTGAATTATTTTGAGAATTGATTTGCATACACAAAAAAAGTGCTTGGCTTAATTCATTTACATTAACTAGTTGACATTGTTTCTTGTCATGAGAGCCAAGTTTATTCATCCAAAAACAGCAAAATTCACTACTTATAGTACTGAGAAAGTTGAATAAGATGTTTTATTTTATTTTGTTTAATGATTTGAAACTTTTCTATTAAGGATGTTTTAATATTTGACTTTTAAAAAATCATGACAATGAGCTTTTTTGAATTATAGTTCACAGTAGCTTTGTAAATGATCAAGATATATGTACAAACAAATTTTAGATGCTCTTGGAAACACATTTTAAGATATAGCACTTGTAATACATATTTCCTTTGAGTTATTCATCCTTTTGGGCTAATGAAGAGGACTCCATTTATCTTACATTGAAAATTTAGCCTACAATAACTACTCTTTCTTAACAGAGTCTCAGTCCAAAAAACTCAACGGTGTCTTGTGTCCTAGTTGGATTTTTTTTTCTCAGTATAAATTTAGTATCAGTGGACTGTTTTATTGGCAGTTTGTCTTGGTCATGACTTACTCTTACAAAACCATCTTCACAGTAAAACAAATATGAAAGATATTTTCCCCAAGGTAAGGGAAATAATTTGGATCAATATCAAAATCAAAGTCATAGGTATTTTAGTAGATTCTTGAGAACCGATTTCAACAATCCTAAGAGCCATTTTCTTTAATAGATTATCTTCCTTTTCCACAACTGTACAGCCACTATCCTATTATTGTCTTCTTTTCTGAAAAACAAGAACAAGCCTTTTGTTGTTGTTGTTAAAGATCAAGTTTTTCAATGGCACAGAACTATCGGGAATGAACCCAAAAGACAGTGGAAAGTTGAATCTTCCCTCAAGTAGTTTCCTTCTTAAGAGCACTTGCCGACTCTCTATCAATCTCATCACAGCTGAGTTCTTGGTCAGAGGGTTGAAAACCATAAGTGAAAAAAGCTCTTTGGTAAAAGGTAACTGATCAAACGGGGTCTTCTCATTAAGCATTTGGCACCTGCTACCCAGTGCTGCTTCTCTTGCTCTGGATGTTCTCAGAAACAACTTGTTGGCTCCTTTACGGGCTGTTGGTACACTGTAGCCTGCACTCCTCAGTGATTCTTCTTCTGGGTAGTTGTAATCCTCCCAGTCATCAATTTCCTCACTTTCATCCTAGCTCTTGAAGTTTGGGCCCATGACCTGGACTGGCTGCTCCCCAGAGTTGAGCTTGGTAGCAAAGTTCGGTTTTCTGAGCTTTCCCGTTTACTGGGCCTCCTCCTCCTCCATGGAGGATTCCTCCTTAAGCTGTAGTGGGGTCCTACTGCTGGAGGAATGCAGAGATGGCTACCAGCTCCCCCTGCTTACCTCCATCTGTGGCAGGTCACCCTCACTAGATGTCACATCCATCTGCAGGTCACTGCTCTCTTCATACAGCTCAGACAGCTTGGCCATTTCTGACATTGTGCAAACTGCTCAACCTCTGAAAAATGCCAAAATGTTTTGTCTTAACTCTTATAGAATTAAGTTTAAATAAATAATTTAAGAAGAGAAAGAATATAGTAATCTCCAAAAGATGAGAATGTGTTCATTTATAATAGAGATTAAAGTGATGAAATAGAAAAAAATGTGAGAGACTCTAAATGGAGACTAATTTAAAAGAAAATTCCAGGAAGCTTTGTTTGGCTGATTAAAATATATAAGTAGGCATCTATAAGTCATAGAAAAGAAAACGTTTTGGAAAAAGCATTTTGGACAGAGAATTGTCATATACAGGAGCTAAAAAGCATAATGCAGCATAGTCTTTGAGGAGTAAAATACACCTTAAATGTTGCTTTGGAAAATTCATTGATAATCATAACCCTAGCAAAACTGAGTGAAGAGATATAGGTAAAGAGAAAAAAGAAAATTTGTTCAAATGACTCTAAGTTCAGATGGGTAAGAAAGGAAGAGGCAGCCGGGCTCGGTGGCTCAGCCTGTAATCCCGCGCCTTTGGGAGGCTGAGGTGAGTGGATTGCCTGAGCCCGCGGGTTCGAGACCCGCCTGGGCAGCGAGACCTCATCTCTACAATAAATCAAAAAATCAGCCAGGCGTGGTAGCACATGCCTGTAATTCCGGCTACTTGGAAGGCTGAGGCGGAAGGATCGCCGGAGCCCAGCAGGTTGAGGCTGCGGTGGCCGGAAGCGGCCACTGCACTCCAGTCTGGGCGACAGAGTGAGACTCCAACTCAAAAAAAAAAAAAAAAAAAAAAAAAAAAAAAAAAAAAAAAAGAAAGGAAGAGGCTAGCAGGGCTCTGTGGCTCAACCTGTAATCCTGCGCCTTTGGGAGGCTGAGGTGAGTGGATTGCCTGAGCCCGTGGGTTCGAGACCTGCCTGGGCAGCGATACCTCATCTCTACAGTAAATCAAAAAATCAGCCGGGTGTGGTAGCGCATGCCTGTAATTCCGGCAACTCGGAAAGCTGAGGCGGAAGGATCGCCGGAGCCCAGCAGGTCGAGGCTGCGGTGGCCGGGAGCGGCCACTGCACTCCAGTCTGGGCGACAGAGTGAGACTCCAACTCAAAAAA
The DNA here is from genome assembly GCA_027257055.1 of Cephalopachus bancanus. NCBI lineage: Eukaryota > Metazoa > Chordata > Mammalia > Primates > Tarsiidae > Cephalopachus > Cephalopachus bancanus. The sequence continues at coordinate 2,278,116 of JAPVLO010000243.1, read as the reverse complement.
AAAAAGGAAGAGGTTTTAGTATGTTGGAGATGAGAGATGTTAACAGGGCCACATAGAATGTTACTTCTGGAAGGATTCTTAGGGATCTAATATCCCCTGCTTCAGTTTGAGGAGAAAGAATCTGAGACCCACCTATGTCCACTGTTATACCTAAAATTAGTGATAGAGCAATGGCAAGAACACTGATTTTCTTTGTAGATGCAGGGGCCTGTTCCTCTAGAGAGAAGATGGCACTTTGATATTGTCTTTTTGAGACTAATTCTAGTTTCTTACATACTTATCTAAAGAATTATCCTTATTCATTCTTCCTAATACAGTCTGATACCTTCACTGAAGCTGCTGATTAATTACCAAGAATCATCAAACTCTGCAGTGATGTCCCCTAGGCAAAGGCTGTCTTCCTTCATGAAATGCCAGTCTGGGTGAAGGTCTGGGATACTCCATGTTTTCTGACATTCTTGGCCGGTGGTCCCTCTGCCTGGGGCTGCTTCAGTGGGAAGAGGGTTGACTTTAACAAACAAGATACTGCTTCCCACCAGCAGGCCTGCTGCTGTTGTTGTTTCTAATCCTCCATAGGCGAGATCCTCCATATGCTCACCTACCACTACCCCAGAGCAGTATTGAATGAGTGAACAAGTGAATGGAAGGAAGAGACCAGTGGAATTTCAAAAGAGGGCTGGCATTAATCCCAACCAGGCAATAGGAAAAGACAAACACTATGTCACAAAGGAATGGAAATCCTGGGCCCAAATGCCAAGAACTGAGTTTCTGGTTCTGGTATGCCCCAGGCAATACTCAAAGGGGTCAAAAAGTACAGCTGTGCAATCAGATATAAATATAATTTTATGTTTCTTAAATTCATTAAGATTATAATTAGTAACATTACTATCCTATAATGACAAGTGTATAATAAGATACATTTAAGCATTGTATTTATGAATACATTGTGCTTTGCCCCTTAGCAATGTTGCACAATTTAGAAATATGCATGATGCAGTTTAAGAATATTTACATATTTTATATAGAAATTTAAAAATAATAGTGTGACTCAACGCAGAAGAATAAAAAGAGAAAACAAAGATATATAGATATGTGTGCATATAATAAAAGTCATGAAAAGATGTTTCTCCTGTCTCCTACTGCAGGTGTGAAGATACTAGCTGTCACAATTCTGGATTCTCTGAGTGTGCACAAAAGCTAAGTTTTATGTAGGCTTTACTAAGTGAATGATAGTGCATGGTGGGGTCACTGAGTGGTTATCTGGTAAGATGAAGAACTGCTTTGATGAGTGACTTTAGCTTGAGGAATCTCCAGTGACATGTTTGAAACTTTCCAAACTGTGCTACAGTCTGAGTTTTCCTGACACAATTACACGTCCTTCTGTTTCTCCTTCACCGGGAGTTAGACTTGCATTTTATTTTGAAGTCCACCTTTGCATTCCTTAATATTTATTTTTTGTATGTCTAATTCTGTTTTGTCTTCTTCTTGGGAGCTCAAACATGTAAGAATATTTAACTCATTAGCGTTATAAAAAATGCAAGTAACCAGGCTCGGTGGCTCAGCCTGTAATCCCACGCCTTTGGGAGGCTGAAGTGAGTGGATTGCCTGAGCCCGCAGGTTCCACACCCACCTGGGCAGCAAGACCTCATCTCTACAATAAATTGAAAAATCAGCCAGGCGTGATAGTGCATGCCTGTAATTCCAGTTACTTGGAAGGCTGAGGCAGAAGGATCGCCAGAGCCCAGCAGGTCGAGGCTGCGGTGGCTGGGAGCCACTGCACTCCAGTCTGGGTGACAGAGTGAGAGTCCAACTCAAAAAAAAAAAAATAAGTAAACTATTTAGTTTACTTATATTTATCTAATTGTAAGATGAGATCTTCAATGATTATAATATTACAACCTACTGATATAGCACTTTTAACAAGTAAAAATCATATTTTGAGCTTATGCCAAAACACATTTATGAGAATTACACCTTTGTTAAGATGGCCATCTCATCAAATTAATCTACATATCAGACAGTGGGCAAAGATGTAAGATTTTACAATATACAAGATTAGAGATGACAGAAAAAGCCTGACTCTATCTTCTATAATCCCTTAGATAATTTTTTTTGCTGCTAAGACTAGTTTAATTATCATATTAAATGATCACCTGTTACCTTGTATTTTGCCTTGTAACTTGGGCATTGTTGTCTACTTTTTTCCCTAAACTCTAAACTCCATTAAGAAGAACTATATAGTATATCTTTACGATTAATTATAAGGAATTATCATGGTATAAAATGTCTTTTCTACTTTTCCAAAATCTTTACATTATGACCTTAATATCATGTGAGGCAACTGTAGACAACAGTAAATTAAAACTAAGAAAGAAAATTTTTAAAGAGAAGAGTGAATTTAACAAATGAAGAAACTAAATTCCTGGAATACAAATAATGAAATAATTCTATCTACTTAACAGCATGCCTTTATTGAAAGCCATATAAAGGGAGGGTAGGATTGGCTGTTGAGGGAAACTGCCAGGGGAGGGAGGGGCACAACTTATCAACAAGGGTACCTGTATAATGAACATTTCTATACCCTGAATTGTACCCCGCATCTTTAAAATATAATGAAAAGAAAGTCATATGGAAACTACTAGCCTAGATTCTTGATTGTATTAATTAATTAATCATGTTATATATCACTTACTGGAATATACACTGAGTAAAGAGAAGCAAATGGCAGTCATTTACAAGCTTAATAGTATTCCAACTTATCCAACAGGTTAAAGATATAAAGACAATAGTGAACTCTTTAGGTTCCTGTAAGGGAAATGTGTTTTAGGAGCATTAAGAAAACTGTATCATTTAACATTTATGAGTAAAGCCATCCTATGCGGTTAAAATTGTAAAGGATATACTGAATCCTTGTTAAGCATTAGTTAGTTTTAAAACAGTTTCTAGCATTGTATGATGCATACTGTAGGGGCTTCACAAAATTCACTTCCTTTCTGTACTCATATTCCAGGATTTGACCCCAACAACTTATCATTGATTATGAGAATGATTTTTATAACTCTCCATCTTTTCACGAAGTCCCGTTTTTTCCAATTAGTTTAATGATAAAAATTTGCTGTGAAAGATCTTTACCTGGCCTTGTCTTCTAGAATTTGTACAGTTTTGGGGTCTATGCATTGAGGGTAGGAAATATTAGTAATCAATTACTTTTTATAGTTAATCACCCCATTCACTTGCTTTTCATTGATTTTTCATTATCTTGTGTGTGAGCACCAGACACATTAGCCTGATAAGCAAAATACACATTGATATGGCGTTTTCATTTTTCTCCTTTCAAATATCCCATTATTTCTCCACTCCATCAGTATCCATAAGTTTCAGTCAAAGTCAGTTCATTGGCATATCAACAGCTTATGCTCTACTCCTTCCCTTTCGCTTTCTTCTCAAACTTCCTACCATTTCCTCATAACATGCTATTTTTCTCAGGGGATACCTTTTCACTCTCCCTCATATTTCAGCATATGTATTTTCGTCGGTTCTTTAAAAGTCAGCTTACATCTCCTTTTCAAGAAGTATTCCTTCATGCTACTTATACCCAATGTCTCATAGGTGGACTTCCTATTAGCACCCTATGCATATCTTTTTCTTCTCACTTACTATATCATGTAGCTATTATTTTCTATCTTCTTCACAAGTATAGATGTTTTGTGAGTGCAGGAGGTTTCTCATTCTTTATTGTACTTTTAGCACTTGAGTAGAGATACATAAATATTTATCAAATAAATGCTGAATTAAATGAGGCTCTCCACAGTCAATGCAAAAGCTATTGATCATAGAAGAGAACAAGTAATAAATGTATCAATTACTGTCACCATTGTTTTAAAAGCAAATCATTTGTTTAATTAAGGCATTACCATTTTTGGTGTCTATAGTGCTCATTAAAAAAATAAAAGATATTTGAATGACTACTCCTGCTAATAATGTCTGTGCCAGGCACTTTATTACAAAAGTGTTAACACTAATAAGAAAAGTTAAATAGTCATAACAGTATTTTTAAGTGAGTTGTAGAAAACATATCTTTATTGCTTATTTGACCCAAAACAATTGGAAATATATATAACACCTAAAAAGTTGAGGAAATTGTATAAAGAACATCATTGAAGAGATGTATTTAATTTGTCAAAGATTGTTGGGAGTTATAAAATTATATGTATTTTGAGTTTCATATACCTGATAATAGAACCTCTTTTCTTAAAACATTCAGCTAGTAACTTACAAAAGCATGTATTAATTATTTGATATGTGTCAAGGATTTTTCTAGAATTGGTATTCTATGGAATACACTTCAAAAAACAATGTTCAAGGTAACATTTCACAAATGCCAACTTCCTTTGAAGCCTTGCAAATGTGTTACACTTATGGTAATAGAATTTACTTTGTCATGTACAGATATGAACGTATACATCAACTTAATAGGTACATCCTTGTTTTCATATCTGTCCCCTTCCTCAGGATCTAGCAAACATTCATACATGTAGTAGGAGTTCTGTAAATAACCATAAGTTTACCCAGTTCTAATTTGTTGTTGTAAAAGTCGAATTTAAAATGCTGAAATATTCTGGCTACTTGAAAGGCTGAGGCGGAAGGACCGCCGGAGCCCAGCAGGTCGAGGCTGCGGTGGCCGGGAGCGGCCACTGCACTCCAGTCTGGGCGACAGAGTGAGACTCCAACTCAAAAAAAAAAAAATGCTGAAATAATCCAGGAGACAACATTCTTAAGGAATGTGCTACTCCTTCCAACTCTTCATACAATTTCTCACATACTTGATGTCGTTTTTCATATACCTGATGCTGAGGTATCTGAAACTTTTCATATGTAAGTAAGGGTAGATGACTGCCAAGCCATGGTGAAGTGAAAGTCTTCCCCTGGTATTGCTGGTACTATACAATAATCTCACAAAAATTTGATGTTTTAAATGTGTACATCAGAAAATACTGATAGTAATTGTCATGCTACTAATCAAGTTGCCAGTCTATAAATACTGCTTTTATATTTGTTTTTAATGCCTATTCATTCTGGCTTATTTTGGTATATATTTATCACTTATATTATTTATATTATTATTACTGAAGTGAGTGTTGCCCCTTTTAATCAGACCTTTGAAACTTTGACTCATTTAAAACTTTAATATCTAAAAATAAATTTAGTAGAATCAAACTTGCTGTTATTAAAAATATTTAATTATTTCAGCAACATGGTATTTATTTGTCCCGGTAACCATTAAGAGATAATAGATGGTTTTTTTGCTAATATAGCATGAACACGTTGAATGAATGACATTTAGAAAGTAATTAACATCATTTTCACAGTTAATATCTTTCCTCATATCATGAAGATCACGCCTCTTGTTCTGCCCTCATGATGTCTGACATTCTTATTTTATAACTGATGTATCAATGTCTTACAACTGTCTTCAGTTATCTCACTTTTACAGTTCAAATTATGCATATCACAAATGCAGAGGCATGAGACAGGGTTGTAGAAACAGCTATTCAGGCAGTCTACCATGGAGGTCATAAATCAATTCCATTACACTTTTATTTAAGATCCAGGCATCCTTGTTATATCCAGCAATTAGATTAATTTATCCATCATGTTGGATATTTATTTTATAACAAAAATATTATTTTTAAAAGTGTCATTTCTAATTTTTTTTTCACACATGTACATAGGCTTTATTTCTAGAAGTATTTCCACCTGCCCAAGGTTCTGGCAGGTACAGCCTCACACATTGGATCACGCATTATTTAAAAGTAAATTAGAGAGAGAGAGAAAGAGAAGATTCACCTCCCCAAAATGAGGGATGGACCAAAGCCAGGAAGCATGGTGACAGCCATGGCTCAAAGAGCACATGGCCACACCAGAGTCTAGCAAGGCAATGGTTTATTTCTAAATGTTATATCTAATTTTGCATGTGGCTGTCTTGTTTCTTTTGAATAATTGACAAGAATTCAATTTTCTAATAATAGAACTTGTAATTTTTCATGTTTCATATTTTTCATTTGATAATAACTATTTTTGGCCAAGGATCTTTAAATTACCTTTTGTCCTTCTAATAATTAATATTTTAATTGAATTTTTGGTCATAACTATAAGAGAAACTGCACACAGAATTGCTATACATACACACTCCTATAATCCACAAACAGTTGGGTCAAGAGGTTACTCGTGGAAGTTCTACTTCAGTTCTTAGATGTGTTTCTATAGTACGCATATGCCAGAGTTGTATTTCCTCAATTATTTATTTTATTCTGAACAACTATTTGTGACTACAAAAGTGAAATTGATGTTTGGTACACTTTGATCAACAAAGCAAATTAGCTTCCTCCCCTCATGGGGCTTACATTTGGGAGACATAATTACAACTTGGAAAATATTCTATGAAAAAAAGAGAGAAAAAAAAAGGGAGGAGAGACACCAACAAAAAACAAGAAGAGTCTATTTTAAATTAAAGTGGTACGGTACGGACAATCTGTCTAAACAAGAACCTGCAAGAGAAAACAGCTCATAGAAGTACCTAGGTAAGGAAAGAATGTGGGTATCTTGAAAGAGTGTGAAATAAATAAGCGAAGTGAAGAAACCCTGTGTGTTCTGAGTCAGTGTGCGAAGAGAACAGTGGCAGGAGATGTAGTTGAAGAGCAAGCAAGGGTTAGAACACAGAGACCAACAAAGTTTGTTCAGGTAAATCCTAAAGAGATTTATTTAGGATCTTTAATTTTCTCTCTTTATTTCCTGTTCTTTGCTGCTTAAACACTCTTAATCTTGCAGCAGTAGTGTCTGAACAGATTTTACCTAACATTCCACCAATGTGAATGCTGGGATGTGATGATAAGCATGTTGAGATGTGGTGGTAATCTTGTGTGATGCTTGAAGATCTAGCCTTTGTTTTCCCTCAGGATATGCTAGACATATTGTTGTGTCATAAATAGTGCTCTCAGCACTTGAAAAGCAAAATATTCATAGCATTTGCTTAGAAATACAGTATTAATTAATATAATGTTGGCATTTAAGAGCTCTGTAGTTTGGTATCTATAGATACATGCATGCATACATATGTGAAAACTATTATGTGGGAAATAGGCATATCAGCCTGAAGAGGCTTATATGAGGATGAATTAAGATTACCTATGTAATATATCTATTCCAGTCCTAACGTTATTTGAGGTAATGATTAAATATTCTTTATTTTCCTCATGTTTTATGTGTCATGCACTGGATAGGGCATTTTATTTGCCTCTTACATAATGCAGCAATTTTGTTTTATTTTCCCTTTTTTCACAATGGAATGAATTGTATCACGTTATTATGAACTCTAATGACTAACATTGTTTGATAAGTAGTAGACTTTTATAACAGACTTGAAAAATGGCCATTTTTAATCCTCATACAATCTCTTGACTATTAACTAAGGCAATGGTTCTCAATGTTGTCTGCCCATGAGAATCACTCAGAGAGCTCCTAAAAATCTCTATGACCAGGTTTCTTCTGAGATCAGTCAAATAATAATCTCTGGGGCATGTCATGTCTATTTTTAATGTTCCCAGACGATTTCTTTTTTTTTTTTTTGAGTTGGAGTCTCACTCTGTTGCCCAGACTGGAGTGCAGTGGCCGCTCCCGGCCACCGCAGCCTCGACCTACTGGGCTCCGGCAATCCTTCCGCCTCAGCCTTCCGAGTAGCCGGAATTACAGGCATGCGCTACCACGCCCAGCTGATTTTTTGATTTATTGTAGAGATGAGGTCTTGCTGCCCAGGCAGGTCTCGAACCCACGGGCTCAGGCTATCCACTCACCTCAGCCTCCCAAAGGCACAGGATTACAGGCTGAGCCACCGAGCCCGGCTCTCCCAGATGATTTCAATGGGAAGTCAAGGTTGAGAACTACTGTTCTAAGGAACTGTGTATAGTGATGTCAGGATTATCATCAAAAAATGTATGCACTCAACTTTTTAAAAAATGTATTTCCCTTTTGAAATTCTACTCTATTTTAAAATTCCCCCAAAATTGTCAGTTTTATTATGAACCTTTTTCACTTGAAATAGGCTTTTCTTTTTAATATGTTTTGTGCATATAGAAATAGTAATTTCCTTCAGAAAGGAAACTGAATGTTAAACTCTGATTTTAGAAGGTAAGTTCCTTGAAGGCAGGAATAATTTCTGGAAAATTAATAGCCCTTAGAATAGTGACTTTCCAAATAATATGATTTCATTATTTTTTATCAAATTAAAATGAGTACACCTCTACATATTTAATTTTTAAATACTATATGTCAATATCAAAACATAGCTATTTATCTCTATGTCTATGCTTATAATGATCTATATAGATTTATATACAAATCAATATATGTTGATATAGATATAGATACAAATATAAATATATATATACATAATCAGTGCAAAAAATGTACACCTAGTTTTGGAATTTAATGAAATGGATTTAATACAAAAATATTAAATATAAATTCATGCTTTTCTTAAAATTATGTTAAAACTTTGTTTCTTAAACATAATAGGTACTCAATAAATATTTGATGATAATTTGTTGCATGACATCAGTTTTAAAAATATTTTTTGACTATTAAACCCTGGAAATAATAACATGCTCATTGTTTCAGAATAATTGTCAGATAACGAAAAAAAATGATTTTATCATATTGATTTATTTTCTTAAAAGACTGTTGGAAGTCGGTGAAAACTTTTGAATAGAAAGCAATGTAGTTCTGGCAAGATGGCGATGGGGCAGTTTGGTCCATGAGACCCTCTGTGAAAGAGAACACCCATAAAGACTCTCGGTCTCCCCCAGAGGCTGCAGCTCTCAGCCTGCCCTTCAAATGCTGCTGGTCGCTGACTCGGTTGTGCCGCCATTGCCTCAGCCAAGGCCATGGCTGCCTCAGCTGTAGCCGGCGCCACGGTCACCACGGCTCCCGCCTGAGGTGACCCACAGCTCCCAGACTGTGAAGCCCTGCCCCGTAGCACCACACTACTGAAGCCGCCGCTGCCACTGTCATGCCCCACCCCACACCCGGCACCCAGCTGGCAGAGTTCCTCCCATGCACCCCACTGCTGAAGTGGTGGCTGCCACCGCCACCACTGTTGCCTGCTCCCTTCCACCCTGGACAGCCCTTGGCTCCCATTCCCATGGAGTTCTAGGCTCCCCCACCTGCTGCACGGCTCCACCCAGTCGGCCTGAGTAGCCCAGTGCTATGCTGGCCTGCACTGCCCAACAGTCTCGCAGTCTACCTTCCCAGCTCAGTCGGGCTGCAACAGCAAAAGAGATCAGCTGGAGCTGTGAGACCAGCTCCACTCAGCTGGACCCAACCTCCAGCTTGGGATCCAAAGTAACAAAATCAAAATGGGAGGGACAGAAGTCCTGCCCTCATGGTAGATAGACACAGGCCAGATCTGAGTGGCAGATTTGGCAGGCAACCCAGATCTGATACACACACACACACACACACACACACACACACACACACACACTGCAGCAGGCCAGGGGCAACTGACCCTAACTGTGAGCAACTCCATCAGCCTGCAATGAGAGCTAGAAATCAGAGTCGAAGGGACATCAGACGTAAAGGAAAAGTCTCAGAGTGTGCTTGGTTCCCTTGTTTAAATTTTTTTTTATTCTTTGTCTGTTTGTCTTACCCATTTTCCCCCTTTTCTCTCTTTTCTTACTGTTATCAATAACATTTTTATACTTGCTTTGGTTCTGTTAGTTTACTGACTTGATTCTATTCTATTTTATTTTTTTCTCTTAAGACATCATGTTTGTATAGAGGAATAGTACACCAATAAAGAGGTTGGTTAGCTTGTGTCTCTGTATGATTGTATGCTTAGCTTTTTTGTATTTTTTTGTTTTTTTGTTTTGTTTTGTTTCATTTTTTTCTCTTATCTGTCTTTTTGTCTCTTTTCATTTGTTAGTTGGTATAGTTGTATGTTTTCCCTTCTACTCTTCTCTCTCTCCACCCCCCCACTCTCTGTTCCATTCTTTTCCTTTTTCTTACCTTATTTTGCTTTCAGGTAGTAAACTTATAACCCCACTGCATGGACAGATTGCAAGGCAGTGGGAAGTGGGGGTCCAGATTACCCATAAACCTGTCAGTGTATACTGGGATCTGCAGATAGATTTTGAATCATAGCTCCCCCCTTAATTAAATCTCAAAACTGCAAAAACAATCACCTCCAACCTACAGTCCAGCTTCAGAATTGAGCAAAGCCAGGTATATACATAAGGAAGAATAGGAGATTGAACAAGCAGAAGTAAAAGCAACCCCTCCACCCCTGAACAACAGAACTAAAGAAGACGAGGTAGGGAGGGGAGGAAAAAAGTGAGGAGGAAAATCTACACAGATGAAGAAAAACAATAGAAGAATATAGGTCACACACAGACTCCTGGGAGGTCAGACACTGAGAAAACAGACTTTGGAATGCAAGCAATAAAGAGCCCCCAGAATGACTGGTCACATGTGACAAACCCAGAAATCAAGACATTAATAGAAAGAATAAAAAGAATCGAGGAGGGAAAAGAAGAAAATAGGATGGAGTTGATAACTGAAATAACCACAGTAAAGAATACTGTGATTGAAATAAAAAACAAACTAATAAGCATGGAAAGCAGAATTAGCCAAGCAGAAGAAAGAATCTCAGAGCTTGAAGACCAAAATATAGAACTAACCCAAACTTTCAAAAACATAGAAAAGAAGCTTAAAAAGACAGAACAAAATCTTCAAGAGATAGACAACTACTTCAAGAGACTGAACCTAAGACTAATTGTACTTCCTGAGGCAGAAAAAGAGGCAGAGACCACCCTGGAACAAACATTCTATGAAATTATTCAAGAAAACTTCCTTCATCTCAACAGTGATGCAAAAGTCAAACATAAGAGATTCAGAGAACCCCTGCAAGACAACAGATGAGAAGACCAACTCCCAGACACATAAGAATTTGCCTAAACAAAGTAGGTATAAAAAAAAATCCTAAAGGCAGCAAGAGAAAAAGGTCACACTACCTACCAGGGAAGACCAATTAGAATAGCAGCAGATTTATATACAGAAATACTTCAGGCTAGGAGAGCTTGGAGTCCAATCTTCAAAGTTGTCAAAGATAAAAAATTTCAATGAAGAATAACCTACCCAGCCAGGCTAAGCTTCATCAATGAAGAAGAATTAAAAACTTTCCCAGACATCCAATCCCTAAGAAATTATGCTGCCTCAATGCCACCTCTACAAGAAACACTTAAGAACCTATTAAACACAGAGGAAAAGGAGAAAAGAATAACAATGTTCTTTACAAGAGTACAGGAAAAAGGAACCCCAACACCAAAAGAACGACAACAAACAAAGAGGAAAAATAACAACTCTATAAGAACATTATGACAGAGATGAACCCTCACATATCAATAATTAGCCTGAATGTGAATGGACAAAATGCACAACTGAAAAGACACAGAATGGTGAACTGGATAAGAAACCATGACCCCATTATTTGCTGCATCCAGGAGACTCATCTCACTACCAGGGACACACACAGACTCAAAGTTAAAGGATGGAAAATGAGTTTCCAGGCACATGGATTAAAAAAAGAGGCAGGAACTGCAATATTAATGTCAAACAAAACAACCTTTAAGCTATCAAAAATTTTAAAAGATGCAAAAGGACACTACATAATGAGAAAAGTTTCAATACATCAACAAGAAATATCCATCCTAAACAAACATACACCCAACAAAGGAGCACCAACATTTATAAAGCAACTGCTAAATAAAATAAAAGAGATATTGAGCCTAACACTGTAGGGACTTGAATACTTCACTAACAGCCCTAGGTAGATCATCGAGGCAAAAAAAAAAAAAAAAAATCAACAAGGAGGTCTAGAACCTAAACTTGACACCTGACCAAATGGACTTATTAGATACCTACAGATTATTCCACCCAACAACCACAGAATATACATTCTACTCATCACCATATGGAACATAATTCAAGATTGATCACATCCTTGGCCAAAATCAAGCATAAGTAAATTCCATAATGTTGGAATCTTGCCATGCACATTCTCAGACCAAAGTGGAATAAAAACAAATATCAAAATCAACAACATTTCCCCAAAGCCCACAAAGACATGGACACTAAACGGCATGATGCTTAACAATGACTGGATCAACAATGAAATCAAAGAAGAAATTGAAAGATTCCTGAAAACAAATGAAAATGAAGAAACAGACAAATATTGGAACCATTTCCCCTGAAAAGTGGAACAAGACAAGGAAGCCCACTCTCTCCCCTTCTGTTCAATATAGTATTGGAAGTCCTAGTCACAGCAATCAGAAAAGAGAAGGTGATTGGGGTATCCAAATAGGAAAAGAGCAAGTCAAGTTATCCCTCTTTGCTGATGACATGATTGTGTACCTCAAAAACCCAAGAGAATCTGTCAAAAACCTCCTTGCACTGATAAAGGACTTTGGCAAAGTCTAAGGGTAAAAAACAAATTTGCAAAAGATAATCACATTTCTTTACACCAATAATAAACAAGCAGAAACCACCCAAAAACACAACCCCATTCACAATAGCCACACACACACAAAATGAAAACTACAAAACACTTCTCAAAGCAATCAAGGATGACACAAACAAGTAGAAAAATATCACATGCTCATGGATTGGAAGAATCAACATTATAAAGATGTCCATTCTACCTAAGGTAATCTACAGATTTAATGCAATACCCATCAAATTACCAGCAACATTCTTCTCAGACCTAGAAAAACCAATACAGGAATTCATATGGAAACACAAATGATCAAGAATAGTCAGAACAATACCCAGCCAAAAAAAAAAAAAAAAAAAAAAAATGCCGGAGGTATCACACTACCAGACTTCAAACTTTACTATAAAGCTACAATCATCAAAACAGCTTGGTATTGGTATAAAAGCAGGCATATAGACCAATCGAATAGAATTGAGATTCCAGAAGCTAAACCTCAATTTCTCAACCAACTCATCTTCGACAAAGCCTCCACCACCTACCACTGGGGAGGGGAGAATCTATTCTGTAAATGGTGCTGGGAAAACTAGCTGACCACATGCAGAAGACTCAGGCAAGATCCCTATCTATCCCCATACACAATAATTAACTCCGTAGGGATCAGAGACCTAAATGTAAAACCTCAAACCATAAGAACCTTAGAAAATGCAGGACACACCCTTATAGAAATTGGAACTGGCATCCAATTCCTGAACAAAACCTGAAACCCACAGGTCATAAGAGAGAAGATAGACAAGTGGGACCTCATTAAACTCAGAAGCTTCTGCAAAGCCAAAGAAACCATCAAGAGAGCAGGGAGACAGCCCACAGAGTGGGAAAAAGTATTTGCCAACTTCAGGTCTGACAAAGGCTTAACATCTTGGATCTACAAGGAACTCAACATGCTGAAAAGAAAAAAAACAAACAGTCCCATTATGAAATGGGCAAAAGATATGAACAGACACTTCTCAAAGGGAGACCTCCAAGCAGCCAACAGACACATGAAGAAATGTTCAGCTTCACTAATCATCAGGGAGATGCAAATCAAAACCACACTGAGATACCACCTAACTCCATTCAGAATGGCAACTATCAATAACTCAAAAAAAAGAAAAAACAGTTGCTGGAGAGGGTGTGGTGAAAAGGGAACACTTCTACACTGTTGGTGAGAGTGCAAACTAGTGCAGCCTTTGTGGAAAACAGTGTGGCGATTCCTAAAAGCTCTAAATATCAACCTCCCATATGACCCCACAATCCCCCTACAGGGTATATACCCTGAAGAACTCAAACCACTCTGTAAAAAAGATACCTGCACACATATGTTTATTGCAGCATTGTTCACAGTAGCAAGAACCTGGAACCAACCATGCTGTCCATCAAAAGAGGACTGGATTTAAAAATGTGGTACATATACATGATGGAATACTACCCAGCCATAAAAAAGAACAAAATCATGAATTTTGCAGCAACCTGGAGGGAGCTAGAGTCTATAATACTGAGTGTTCTCTCACAAAAACAAAGATCTGAGTATCACATGTTCTCACTCGTACAGTGAACCTTGAACATCTCTTGTAATACTATCAGAAAAGGATTGACAGTGGTGGGAAACTATAGGGGGGGAGGGGAAGGGAAATGGGATTAACGGTAGTCAATATCTGTCTGGGGATGGGGAGAAACCCCTTATCAACAAGGGTGCCTGAACAATGCATATTTGTATACCTTACCCTTAACTGTACTCCACAACATTAAAATAAAAAATATTGATAAAAAAAGAAAAGAAAATGAAGAAGCATCTTACCAAAACCACTGGGATGCCATGAAATCAGTTCTAAGAGGGGAATTTATATCTCTTAGCATACATCAGGAAAATGGAAAGATCACAAGTGGACAACATAACAAATCAGCTAAAGGAGCTAGAAAGAGAGGACCACCAAAACCCCAACTTTAGCAGAAAAATCTAAATCACAAAAATAGGAGCCCAAATCAGGACACAGAGGACAAAAATGTCATAGAAAACATCAACAAAACAAAAAGTTGTTTCCTTGAAAGAATTAACAAGATTGATGGTCCCCTAGCCAGAATGACCAAGAAAAAGAGAGTAAAAGCCCAAATAAACACAATCAGAAGTACAAATAACAACTGACCCCAAGGAAATACAAAAGATTATAAAAGATTACTATGTACATCAATATGGGAAAAAAACTAGATCACCTAGATGAAATGGAGGATGTTCTGACATCACACAACCTCCCCAGATTAAAACAAGATGACGTTGAGACACTAAATAGACCAAGAACAACCCAGGAAATTGACTCTGTCATACGAAAATTACCTACAAAAAAAAAAAAAGCCCTGGACCAGATGGCTTTCCAGCAGAATTATACAAAATGTACAAGGAGGAGCTGATACCAATCCTATTGAAAGTATTCCAGGCAATTGAGAAAGATGGAATTCTGCCCAAGCTACATTATACTGATACTCAAACCACTGAAGCTACATTACACTGATACTCAAACCAGGTAAAGATCCAACAAAGAAAGAGAACTATAGGCCAATATCCCTTGTGAACATAGAAGCAAAAATCCTCAACAAGATTCTAGCAAATTGGATCCAAAAACACATCTCAAAAATCATCCACCATGACCAAGTAAGCTTCATCCCCAGGATGTAGGGCTGGTTCAACATTCACAAGACCATAAATGTAATTAAATACATCAACAGATGTAAAAATAAGAACCACATGATTATCTCATTAGATGCAGAAAAAGCTTTTGATAAAATGTAGCATCACTTCTTAATAAAACCGTCAAACACCTAGGTATAGAAGAAACATACCTCAAAATAGTAAGTGCCATCTATGACAAACCCACAGCTAACAAATTGCTAAATGTACAGAAACTAGAATCATTTCCCCTGAAAACTGGAACAAGACAGATGCCTACTCTAATCCCTCTTGTACAACATTGTGTTGGAAGTCCTAGCTAGGGAAATTAGACAAGAGAAGGAAATCAGGGTATCCAAATAGGAAAAGAGGAAGTCACGTATCCCTCTTTGATAAAGATAAGATCCTATACCTTGAAAATCCAAGAGAATCTGTGAAAAACCTGCTTGCACTGATAAAGGATTTTGGCAAAGTCTCGGGAGACAGAATAAATGTGCAAAAGACAGTTGCATTCCTATACACCAACAACAAGCAGGCAGAGACCCAAATAAAAAGCACAATTGTATTCACAATAGCCACCAAAAAAATGAAATACCTTGGCATCTTCCTAACCTGAGAAGTGAAAGACTTTTACAATGAGAATTATAAAATACTGCTTAAAGAAATCCAAGAAGACATAAACAAATCGAAAAATATTCCGCGCTCATGGATAGGAAGGATCAACATTCTTAAAGTGTCCATCCTACCAAAGGCAATCTATAGATTCAACACAATATCATCCTCTCGGACCAGGAAAGGACAATACAGAAATTCATATGGAAACATAAACGACCACGAATAGCCAAAACAATTCTTAGCAAAAGAAACAAAACAGGAGGTATCATACTTCCACACTTCAAAATTTCCTATAAGTCTACAGTAAGCAAAACAACCTGGTATTGGTACAAGAACAGTCACATAGCCCAATGGAACAGGGTAAAGATTCCAGAAGCAAAGCCTCAATTCTTCAACCAACTCATCTTTGACAAAGCCTCTGACAATCACCCCTGGGGAGAGGAGAATCTATTCAGTAAATGAATGCTGGGGAAACTGGCTGATCACATGCAGAAGATTGAAACAGGACCCCTACCTATCACCATTCACAAAAATTAACTCTAAATGGATCAAAGACCTAAATGTAAAACCTCAGACTATAAGAATCTTAGAAAGTGCAAGAAATACCCTTATGGAAATTGGAACTGGGAACCAATTCCTATTCAGAACCCTAAAGGTCAATACCTTAAGAAATTAGATAAAGTGAGACCTCATCAAATTAATGAGCTTCTGCAAAGCAAAATAAACCATCAAGAAAGCATGAAGACAGCCCAAAGAATGGGAAAAAAATATTTGCCAACTGTTTATCTGACAAAAGCCTAACATCTAGGAACTACAAGGAACTCAAATGAGTCAAAAGGAAAAAAAGAAAACAGCCCATTTAAAAAGTGGGCAAAAGACATGAATAGGCACTTCTCAAAAGAAGATATATGGGCAGCCAACAGACACATGAAAAAGTGCTCAGAAGCCGGGCTCGGTGGCTCAGCCTGTAATCCCGCGCCTTTGGGAGGCTGAGGTGAGTGGATTGCCTGAGCCCGCGGGTTCGAGACCCGCCTGGGCAGCGAGACCTCATCTCTACAATAAATCAAAAAATCAGCTGGGCGTGGTAGCGCATGCCTGTAATTCCGGCTACTTGGAAGGCTGAGGCGGAAGGATCGCCAGAGCCCAGCAGGTTGAGGCTGCGGTGGCCGGGAGCGGCCACTGCACTCCAGTCTGGGCGACAGAGTGAGACTCCAACTCAAAAAAAAAAAAAAAAAAAAAAAAGAAAAAGTGCTCAGCTTCACTCATCATCAGAGAAATACAAATCAAAACCACATTGAGATACCACCTAACCGCAGTAAGAATGGTCATCATTAATCAAACATACAACAACAGATGCTGGCGAGGATGTGGAGAAAAAAGAACTCTTCTACACTGCTGGTGAGAATGCAAACTAGTACAACCTCTTTGGAAGACAGTGAGGTGATTTCTGAAAGAACTAGAAATTGACCTTCCATATGACCCAGCAATTCCCCTATTGGGAATATACCCAGAGGAACTCAAATCATTCTACAAAAAAGATACCTGCACACATATGTTTGTTGCATCTCTATCCACCGTAGCAAAAACATGGAACCAACCATGTTGCCCATCGAAGCTGGACTGGATTTTAAAAAAATGTGGTTCATATGCATAATGGAATATTATTATACTGCCATAAAGAAGGACAAATATATGGACTTTGCAGCAACTTGGATGGATTTGGAGTTGGTCATACTCAGTGATTTATCACAGAAACAAAGATTTATCACAGAGTTCCATATGTTCTCACTCATAAGAGGACCTCGAACAATTATAATGCTATAAGAAAGTGATTGAAAATAGTGGGAAACTTTTGGGGGGCTAGTGGGATTGGCAGTTGAGGGAAACTGCTAGGGTTGGGAGGGGCATACCTCATCAACAAGGGTGCCTTGTTGATCAATGTTTATGTCCCTAACCCTGAAATGTACCCCACATCTTTATAATAAAAATTAAAAAAAAAATTTAAGAAAGCATAGTTGTTGGAAAATATAGATTATAGTTTTAAATCGGACAAATACTTGCTAGTTGTTTTCTCTTTCTGTGTTTTGGTTTCCCCTTTTATATTTATGGTTTTATAAGAAATATAATTGAAGTTAAGTAAACACCTTCTTCATCATTTCCTTGAATAAAAAAAAAATTTAACTATTGATTCTGTGTTACTATAGCTGGGTACTGACAGACTCAGGTGAATAACCAAACCTCCCCTCCCCAAATGTTTTATCCCTGATGACTCAGGAAAGAGACTGAGAATTCCTGATATGTCAATGATGTCTTTGCCTTGAAATTTCTATCAGGTAGGAAAGACCCAAAGGGAGTAGCTGGGAAGCGCCTATAAAATAAATGCACTCAAAGAATTGCATCCACTTAGTCACCAGTGTGAAGGTATTTATATTCTAAAGACATCTATATACATTGTTAACATATAGATATTGTTAAGATTAAAAAGAAATGAAGTAGGGAGGAAAACATTAACCTATATTTGTAGTTTTCATTGATAATTTTTTAATTCAGTATTTTAATTGCCTGTTGAGCATGTTAAAATTTGGCTAGTGCAACTGAGATTCTGAATTTTTTTAATTTCTTTTAGTTTTAATTAATTTAAAGAGGCATACTTGGCTAGTGCTGCCACATTAGAAGGTACAAATTTGCACTCTAGCCTCAGTATAAACTCCTTTGAAGACAGGGAGGTCACCATGTAGAAAACACCCATTGGTGGCCACCTATAGTGATCTTCTTTATTTTGAAAGCCAAAATGTGTCTTCTTATACCTTCTTCAAATGAGTTTTATTTCAATCCTCTGAAACCACATAGACAAAATCAAATCCTTCTTTGGCATTACATCCATCTAATCAAAGTAGTATTTTATTCTCCAGACCAAGGACTCTCCTTTTCATCAAGCATTTCTCAATTTTTTTTACTTTCTAAGCAAGTAGTATTGAGAACTGAATTGTGCCCCACACCCCCAATTCATATGTTAAAGTCTTATCCTCAATGTGATTGTATTTGAAAAGAGAGTCTTTCAAGATATAATTAAGATTCAATGTGCTCATAAAGATGAAACCATAATTCAATAGGACCAAGGTCCTTGGGAAAAAAAAAAGAGAGAGAGAGAGAAAGAAACACCATGTGTCTCCTGCACAAAAACCATGTGAGGACACAGAGAGAAGGAAGCCATTTGCAAACTAAGAAGAAAGACTTTGGAAGCCAAATCTGCCAACACCTTGATTTCAGACATTTAGCCTTCACAACTGAGAAATAGATTTTCTGTTGTTAGAGTCACTCGATCTGTGGTATTTTCTTATGACAAGCAGGCAAACTACCTACTACAAATAGACTCCAGTTTCTTTAATTAGGCAGATGTGGTTTGAAACCTCAGTGATTCTATTTGTTTATATTATAATATGTTCTTGGAAAATTTAACCTCAGATTTTTTCTGTGAAATAAATGTAGTAATAATAACTACCTTATAGTTTGTTTAAAAGGAATAAAAATATATGTAGCAGGCAACTGGTATTTAGCAGGTAGTGTGATTCTAGAATGTTCTTATTGACCTGTATTCCACTTAAAGTTTGATATACAGGTCTAGATGGAATGTTGCATGTATACTTTTATATGAATTTGACCACAGGCACAAAGGATACTTTCCAAATAGTTGACCTAATACATTTATAGTATTTTAGGGAAAGTATCTAACAGTTCTTTCCTTTCTGTGAAAGAAAGAAAGGGAATTGCTTTGGTAACAAGTTTGATGTTTCTAAATTTTCACCGAGATTAGGCATTGCAGGATTTATTGAAGTCATCTTGTCTCCATGTTGCTGAGATACTTGCTGTTGCTGACTGCAGTAATTTGTTACCTGTAGGACTTCCATTCTTACTGTGGAGGAAAAGAGTAGTTTTATATAAGTACACCACAGACAGCTTATTCACTTGCCCCCAAGAAATTGTTCATTACTTTTAAGAGGAAAGAATGGCTGAAAAATGTGTAGGGTCCACAGATGATCTTTTTGAAACTACAAACTGCTCCACCTGAACATAAAACTACACATCAAAAAGGAAAGAATAAAATTCTGTCAAAGTAAAGGTCAAGCACATATTTCAGCCCATATTTACAAATGCATTGCTAAGTTTAAATGTCTCAAATAAAGAATATGTATGTGCATATATATTTAATACAATTTGGGGAAGTTGAGACTAATTAAATGTTAATGAACATTTTGAAAAATAAACTACCAATGAACAATAAGTTTTAACTTGATCTTCATATGATCTGATTAATGTATAAGATATATATTCAATCTTAGGAAAGTTTATCATCCTGAAAGCTTATCTGCTTTTTGAAAGTAATTTAACTTTTTTAAAATATGAATACTACATTACATCCATGACCAGAAAATATTTTACTACAATGTACTTCTTTTACAAAATATTTCTGTCATAGAACATATATGTGATAAAGCATTGCCTAACAAATAATATGTTTATATGTCAATAATTTATTCATTTTCCATGTTTTCTTTAAAGGCACACATAATGCCAATTTTAGCTTTTCATTAGTAAGTGAAAACCAGTCTAACCACATTTAATTAATGCATTTATTTATTTTTCATCTTTCATTTAGTTTCAAATACCTATGAGAACAATGTAATGAAACAAGCATGGAAACTTCCCTGATGAACTTCACAATTTTGAAAAGATAAAGGTAGTGACAAAGTAATTACAAAAATCAAAAACAACAAGATAAGTCTGAGAAACTATCACAGCCAAAAAAGAGCCTAAGGCAGGCATCATGGTTAAAGGTAATGTTACGGTCCAAGTAACACTCGGTTGCACACCCTTGATACCAATAAATCAAGGGACAGGGAACTGATAGAAAGACATTTATTTCTGAGTTTGAATCCAGGGAGCAGAGCCCGACTCGGGGTTTTTCTAAAGTAGTTCTGCTTACCCTCCAGTTTTACAGTACACTTTTGTAAGTCCAGAGTTTTTAGTACCTACACATTAGCCATGTGACCAGCAAAGCATTGTATAGAACTTGAGTTTCAGCTGCATTTATCAATAGTGACATTTTTTCATCCAGAATTCCTGATGCCAGTTATCAGACGTATCTCACAGATTTGATCAGTGGGGCCTGGCTGAAGCCTTAATCAAGCTTGCCATAGAGTAAAGGGAGTTACTTTAACATAAAGCCAAGGCATTATGCAAAAGTTAAATAAATCACAAAACTTGTGATTACATTGATACAAAACTTATACATACCACAGGCTTACGATTACATTGATACTATATTATTCCAATGAATAACCACTCAAAAAAAGGAGATTTGCATCTTTCAGTTGATTGGGTGACGTCTACAGGGAAGTCAAGGATCCCCTGAAGCTACTTACTGGGAATGCACAGGAGATAAGGGGATTCAGTGATGTGCTCAGGAATGTACAGGAACACTTGAACCCTTGCTATATCCTTCTCTAGGAGCTGTGATAATATGGACCAACATTAGTGGGTCTCCATATCATTAATGCGGTATCCTAAATAGTATCCAAGGAAAGAAAGAAGACCTCAGGTAAAAACTAGGGAAACATGAATTAAGCATGGATATTCACTGTGACAAAAGTATAATACTAGTGTAAGATTTTTAAAATAGGGGAAATTGGATGGGAGGGCAACTAGGTATTATGTTTATAACTTTTCTGAAGATCTAACACTGTTCTAAAAGAAAAAGGTTATTTGCAAAATGTTATTACAATTATTAGTAAGGGAACAAGATGGCAGCAGTAGCATTGGTTTTGGTATCTTCAAGCCTCCTAACACATATAAAGCAAAAAGGAGAACCTCTTTTCACACCCAAATAAAACAAAACAAAATAAATAAAAGCAAGCTTTTTCTTCCAAAAAAAAAAAAAGAACAACAAAGCAAATCTGGGGATAAAGTATTATTGTAAAATATAGATAAGGGCAGGTAAGGCCAAAACACCAAGTAACAAGAGCTATGTGAGTAAGACTGTCATGTAATAATAAGCTGAGGAATTTCAAAGCAAACTTCTGATCATTCTAAAATCTGTGGAACAGAAAAAAATGACTAAAAAGCCCTCATTATCTAAAGAAGAGCTTCCTACTGAGAGTGGAAGCCACAACTAGGTATCAGAGTACCGCAGTATATTTTGAGAGTGGGCTTCAGATGTTGCAGTACATGGGTAAGTTCAAAGGGTTCTAGGGCTTTCTCTTATATTGTTATAGAAGGTATAAGTATGATGTGGGAAGGTCTGATTGTCTAGAATGGCTTGAATTCTCTGGGATATATAAAACAACTAGCAAAAGTCAGAGGTTTATAATGAGAGGAACTACTGGAAATAGAACAAAGGTATGGACTTCAGGGGAAAAGGAGAGAGAGGGTTCAAAAAAAGATAGGGCAAGGAATAGAATAGGCCGATAACTAAATGTGCTGGAGAGATCTAGACAGAAAGGCATTTTTTTTTTTCTTTTGTATAGTTAAGCAAGGGGATTCCTATAAGTACCAGGCTAATAAATTTATTCTGGTCCTTTCTTACCATCCTAGGAAAAAAACCACTTCCCAAAAGGGGTAACTCTCCATACTCTTAACAGATTTATTTAGGTTTAATAGACCATTAACAAACTGTGTATATACATATACAATCATCACCATAGTCAAGATAATGAATTTACCATATTACCCCAAGTTCTGCATGCCCTTGTATAATATACAGAATATACTTCTTGTCTCATCCTTCTCTCTCAACATGTTCCAAAATGCAACCATGCAGATGCCTCAATAGTTCCTTCCTTTTCATTGCTACTGAGAGATGTTTATATTCTTTCTAGTCTTTAGCCCTTACAAATAAATCTTTTGTGAACATTTCTGTGCAAGCACCTTTATAGGATCAATGTTTTTATATCTCATAGACAAATACCTAGGAGTGCAAATTGCTCTCTAAAGACATGTATCCCTTGATATTTTCACTGGTAGTATATGAGCATTCTGATTCTTCCAAATACTTAGCATCTCTTGGTATGTTCAGAAATTTTAACTTAGAGGTTTGCTATAATATCTCTTTGAAGTTAAAATTTACATGATCCTAATGATTAGCGATATTCAACTTCTTTTATGTGTTTATTTGCCATTTGCATGTTTTCTTAGATACAGAAATCATTTACCTTAGTGGGTTCGAATTTTTGCACATTTTTAATTGGCTTGCTTGTTTGTTGAATTTTGAGTCTTCAACATATTCTGGATTCAATTACTTTATGGTACCTGCAAGTATGTTCTTTCACTTTGTGTCTGATCTGCTAATTCTCCTAGCAGGATCTTTCAAAAAACAGACATTTTGAAGTTCAATATATTACTTTTTGTTTTAGGAATTTTGTTTTTGTGTCATATCTACCTAACTAGAAGTTACAAATATTTCCTCTATGCTTTCTTCTACCAATTTTATAGTTTTAGACTTTACATTTAGGTCTATGATTAATTTCGAGTTTTTTTTTTATATGATGGAAGTGTTTGGGGGGCATATAAATACATATGTATAATTGTTTTTCAATTCCCAAATGTTTTAGCATTATTTGTTGAAAATATTTTTTTACTCCACTAACTTACCTTTGCATTTTTGTTGACAATTAATTCACCAAACATGTATGGTTTGTATTGATGCCTTGGTATGTACCATTAATCTTTCTAATATTACATTTTTGTAATCACTATAACTGTGTAACATGTCTTGAGTTGAAGGAGTATAAGACCCACTACCTTGTTGTTCTTTTTCAAGTTTGTGTTAAATATTCAATGTCCTTTACATTACTGTCTCAAGTTAAGAATAAGCTTGCCAATTTCTAAAAACAAAACCAAGACACTCTGTTGGAATTTTGATTAAGATTGTGTTGAACCTATACTTAATTTAGGGAAAATTGGCAATTATCCTTATTGAGTCTTATGAACCATTGCAATATTATATCTCTCCACTAATTTACTTGCCATTATTGCTTTCTTTCAAAAATATTATGTCGGTTTCAGTATACTGAAATCACATGTACTTTGTTAAATTTATCTCTGAATATTTAATATATTTAATATAAAGTTTGTTTTTAATTTTCCATTTCTGGTATTTCTTCATTTGTATATAAAAATACAATTGATTTCTGTTTATTTACATTATATACTACAATGTAGCTAAATTCACTTCTTGGTCCTAAAATATTTGGGGTTTTTTTAGATTTCTTAGGATTTTCTTCTTACAATGTAAATTATGTTTACTACAAAATAAAATTACATCTTTTAGTTTCAAGTATGATACTTTTTATTTCTTTTCATACCTATGATTGACTAGAATCTGAGCGCAATGTTGAATTCAAGTGATGAGAGTGTTCAATCTTGCTTTGGAGCAAAGCACTCAGTCTTTCACCGTTAAAGTATGATGCTATCTGTAGATATTTTTTATGATGTGCTTTGTCTGGTTGAGAAGATTCCTCATTATTTCTAGTTTATTGAGATATTTTGTCATGAATTGACATTAGATTTTGTCAAATGCTTTTTCTGCACCAAGTAAGAGATGATGCCAACTCTCATTTTATTTCCTATGTTGGTTTATTAGCTTTATCTTCTTTTCGTTTTAGTTTAGTGCTTGACTTAGCCTTTGTTTTATCTATGTATCTATCTATCTATTTTGAGGTTATCAGGGTTTTTCTTTTAGTACAAGTATACCACTTCGTGTATAGTATAAGTACTTTACAGGAATATATTCAAAATATATAATCATCTCTTCCCCTCCCTAAACTTTTGCACCATTGCACATGTTAGGTTATTATATTATAAACACCATAATATATTGTCATCAATTTTTCCTTAAAGAGTCAAGTATCTCTTTAAAAGATTTAAATAATAAGAAAAAATTTTTGCCTGTACCCATTTAGTTACCATTGCTAATGCTTTTCACTTATTTATGAAACATTCAGATTTCCATCTATTATGTTCTTCTTTTCTTGCAGTGTAAGACTACTGGTGATAATTTTTAAAATTTTTGCAGACCCGAAGTGTCTTATTTATCTACATTTTTGAAAAATATTATCTCTAGTCACAGAATTTTAAATTGCCATGTATGTGTATTTTTACTTTTCCTCCTTCAGCACTTTAAATATTTTATTCTATTTTTTTTTTTGCTTGCACTGTGTCTTTTTTAGTTGCTTTTACGTTTTTCTCTTCACACTGGTTTTAAGCAATGTGTTCACAATTTGTATTAATGCAGCATTTTTCATGTTTCTTGGTTCATCAAGCTTCTTTAATTTGTGACTTTATGGTTTACTTACAATTTGAAAATATTGATGCCATTATTTCTGCAATATTTTTTATGTTCCCCTTTCTCATGTTTAAAATAAATTCTAATTGTACATTTAATAAGCCACTTAAGGTTGTTCTATGGCTCACTGATGCCCTGTGTTTTTTTTATTATTTTTCTTCTTTGTCATTTGAGATCATTTCCAGTATGTCTTCAATTCACTAATCTTGTAAATGTCAGGTGGCAGAATTTTTTCTCAGAGCTCTCTAATCACATCATGCAAAGTTCCTTCTTTTTTATTTGTTTGTTTTGTTTTGTTTTCAGTAAAACCTTTAGAATCCTTTGTGGATGTACTGAGAAAGACAGTAGAAATACACTATATTAGCTTCCTGGAGCTACTGTAACAAAGGTCCACAAGCTGTGTAGTTTAAACACACACACACACACACACACACACACACACACACACACACACATATATATATATATATATATATTCTCTCACATTTTTTGAAGACTGGGAGTCTTTGAATCAAGTGTTGGCAGGATTGGTTTCTTCCTAGGACTAAAAATCTTGTCTATTTCTGTCTCCTAACTTCTGGTGGTGTTGCTTCTGTCTCCATTTCCCCTACTCCCCTGACTCAGGGTCAAATCTGTCATCCCCACTGAGGTGCGGTGTCATGATCATGTCTCACTGCAGCCTCAACATCCTGGACTCAAATACTCTTCTAGCTTAAGCCTCCCAAGTAGCTGGGACAACAAGTGCACCGTCATAACCAGCTAATTTTTTGTTTGTTTGTACAGATGAAGTCTCACTAAGTTGTTCAGATTTCAAACTCCTGGGCTTAAGTGATCCTCTTGTCTCAACCACCTAAAGTGCTGGAATTACAGGTTTGAGCCCCTACACCCATGGTGTTCTCCCTGTGTCTCTGTGTCTTCACATAGGCCAAATTCTTTTCAGGCCATCATCTTATTGGAATTGGAGCCCATCTTACTTCCAGTTTGACATATCTTAACTAATTATATCTACACCACTTTATTTACAAATACATTCACATTCTGAGCTACCAGGAGTTACAGCTTTAACATATCTTTCTTGGGAGACACAATTCAAACCCTAGCAGACACATTCCTATCTGAATTGCAAGAAGTGTTTCCCCAAAGCCTCACAGGGTCAAACCAGAGGACAACAACTTAAAAGGTGATTAATCTTTACAAAATGCAGGGTGAAAATAAATAAGTCCTTGACTTCAAGAAGAAAAGGTTATTCCTGAACAGCAGTTCTTTAATGCAGTGCTTATATTTTATTAATAATTAATAAATGATTAATGCAGATTGCTTTCTTCCAAATAAATTATCAGAATGTATTATAACAGATGTGAATAAATCATGGGCTCTAGTTCATGAGTTGTCTGCACAAATATCAAGAGTATAATATATTATATTTAAATATTAGTTATGCATCTGAAATATGGGTGAGGACTCAATTGTAATATATTAAGCACTATTTCTATCAATGAGTTATTAATTATTAAAATTCAGCACGTTTTGCAATAACTTTCTGGATGCTTTATTGTTTAAGGCATATATTAATACTAGCAATTTCTCTTCTCCTTTTAATAGTATATAATTGGATTGGAACAAAAAGCATGTATAGCAATTAGATATAGCCCAAAACAATACGGGTAAAAAAAATTGTACTATTAAGAAATTTTCCTTTAAATTAAGAATGGAGTTATTTATTAAAGTTATTTTAGTTTCTTTTTAAATATAAATAATGTTTACATGATGCAAATAAACTAGCACACTGATCACTATGTATTTATCATAGCCAACATCATTGACACTATATATTGAGTGGTGACTTTGCGCCAGACATTGAGAGTTGTGCTGTAAAAATTTTCATTCTAACCTCAAAATAATCTTAATAATTGGCTGTTATTTTACTTCCCATTTTACATATGAGAAAACTGAGTTTTGAAGATGTTAAAAAAAATTCCAGCACACTGTTAACAGGGAAGAGCTAGCCATTCAAACTTAAAAAGTCTAACTACAAAGACAGTGCTATTAATCTTTGATATGCCAGGAGGTTCTGGGATTCAGGACAATTAAATTTGGAAAGGTTATTTCTTTTGAGCATGGAGATTCACTCAAACTCTTCAGATTTGATATCCCTCATGTGTAATTTGTAAGTATTAAGGATCACGATAGATGTGTACAGTGCATATAATAATCCAGTTCTTAGTGCCTTACATATATTAGCTCATTTAATACTCAAAATAACAAAGTGTGGTGGATTTCATATTCCTCTTTTAGAGATGACAAAGCTGAGACACAGTGATATTAAGTAACTTTTCCATGGTTATATATTAATAGCTTTACTAAAATGTGAAATCAAATTCTGGCTTCAAAGTCTCTGTGTTCAACAATTATACTGTACTATTTTATGTATTTATGTGTATATGTACATATGCCTACATGTATGTATGTATGTAAATAGAAGATTTACACTGTGCCCCAAGCTCTGGCATCTGCAACTCTCTGTTTTACATCTGACTTTTTGTTTTTAATATCTGAATCTTTTCTCCATTTTCCAAGAGCATTTTAAGGTAATTTATATTTCAAAGTCTATTAAAGTAAGTAATTTTGTCCATTGG
The DNA here is from genome assembly GCA_027257055.1 of Cephalopachus bancanus. Classification (NCBI taxonomy): domain Eukaryota; kingdom Metazoa; phylum Chordata; class Mammalia; order Primates; family Tarsiidae; genus Cephalopachus; species Cephalopachus bancanus. The sequence continues at coordinate 2,250,283 of JAPVLO010000243.1, read as the reverse complement.
AAAGCACTGACCAAGCATTGAAAATTCTCTTTTAAGATACCCTGAGTATATGATGGTGAGCAGCAGAAGTACAGCTAGTTCCAGCTTTCCATGGTTATTTCCAGCATATCCTTTTATTCTTATCTCCCTCCATACTCTGTACAACTTTCCGGCCCCAGTCTAACTTCATGAACGTCAAATACATGCTTCTTGTATTACCCTCGTGTCTTTAATAAATTGACCTAGAAGTGCCAAAGTGCCTTAGTCTAATATCAAGGGAGTAAAATGGGGACCTGGAAATTTAACAATAGAGTGATCACATAAAATATGTGTAATTTCTTGATTATCTTCTGTTGTGTGTTTTGTTCTGAAAATATTTCAATTGTATATTTCAAACAACCTTTCCCAATATTATTCCCAGTATAGATTTAATTAACAAGTATCATGTGGCTGAGAGTAGAGTTGTGCACAAAATTTATTTCATCTTCTGCCTGAATCTACAGATGATTCACATTTACCAGCTTCTCTGGGCATCATGTGACTTGCTCGTGTGATATTCTACTTATGAAGTGAACAGAATTGGTGCTCATAACACCAAGGAATGACTCACAGAAGCCTTTATGAATCCTTGATGTTGTCTAGTCCTTTCCTAAGTAGGATATAAGAATACACTGGTTTTGTACCAAAGCCACAGGAAAGAAAGGGCCTAGTTCCCTCAATTTACGACTTGGAGTTGAGTTGCCTGAGTTGCTGATTTTCATTTCAGATGAGCAAGAATAAACTTCTCTCATGTTTGAACAGATATATCTTTTTGAGGCATTTGCTACTATAGCTAGTATTATCTTAAATAATGCATAAACTAAAATAAATAAGTAAATAGTCAAAAGTTGCCATTATTGAAAAACATACTGAGGGGAAGCAGGCATTCTCTCTACTTCCCAGATAGCTAAACTTCTGTGTATACAGTTTTCTGTTAAACTCTCCAGCTTCATTTAAGTTCAGCCTTTCTTCAAGTCCGCTAAACTCTAAGAGCTACAAAAATATATCTAATTTTTCCTCTATATTTTCTATTTCTAAGCCCTGAATGTTGTTTCCAGGCATCTTTCAACAGCAAGCATCTTTTCTTTTAAATTACAAATATGAACCAGGCTCAGTGGCTCAGCCTGTAATCCCATGCCTTTGGGAGGCTGAGGTGAGTGGATTGCCTGAGTCCGCGGGTTTGAGACCCGCCTGGACAGCAAGACTTCATCTCTACAATAAATCAAAAAATCAGCCGGGCATGGTAGCGCATGCCTGTAATTCCGGCTACTTGGAAGGCTGAGGCGGAAGGATTGCAGGAGCCCAACAAGTCGAGGCTGCGGTGGCTGGGAGCGGCCACTGCACTCCAGTCTGGGTGACAGAGTGAGACTCCAACTCAAAAAAATAAAATAAAATGAAAAAATAAAATAAATTACAAATATGGAGATTGTACTACCTGGTACCACAGGACTATCTGCCAAACGTTTGTTATATGACATTGTGGTTACATTCTCCACCTCTAGAACTGGGCTGTCCAGTCTAGAAGCCGCTAGTTATATTCTGCTATGTTCTCAGTTACAGTAGCCACAGTCACAAACTTAATAGCTACATGCGTTTTGTGACTACCATATTAGATGAGATAGCTTAAAAACACTTTCATCATTATAGATAGTTCTATTAAACAGTGCTCTTTAAAGGTTGACTTGGGCCGGGCTCGGTGGCTCAGCCTGTAATCCCGCGCCTTTGGGACGCCAAGGTGAGTGGATTGCCTGAGCCCGCGGGTTCGAGACCAGCCTGGGCAAGCGAGAGCTCATCTCTACAATAAATAAAAAAAAAATTAGCCGGGTGTGGTAGCGCGTGCCTGTAGTTCCAGCGATTTGGAAGGCTGAGGCAGAAGGATCGCCGGAACCCAGCAGGTTGAGGCTGCAGTGGCCAGGAGCGGCCACTGCACTCCAGTCTGGGCGACTGAGTGAGACTCCAACTCAACAACTGAAAAAAAAAAAAAAGGTTGACTTGGAATTATGAACAATTGACTCTGAATCTCATTGCGTCTCTTTCCCACAATATCTCAAACATATAACTTGGGAATTAAATGAAACATTATATGTAAAATATATAACACAGTTCCTAGTAGTCAATACTCAGAAAATGTGAGCTATTGCTTTTACCCCTAGGCACATATTGCAGGTGTCTGTAAGTTTCTTCTAACAGCCTCGGTTTTAAGTGACTTGTATCAACCTATGCCGTCTAATATACCTTATCTCTTATTCTCCTATTTTCGTTTCACTATCTTATCACTTACCTTGGATATAATATCGACTCTAACTTCTGGCTAACATTTTTACTTAAATTTGCAAAAATACTTTGAAACTTCTCTGTCTAAACTGACTCAACACTTTAGATAAATATCTTTTATTGTTGCTATTGTTAAATTTTTAGTTCCCAGTTCCAAAGATAAAATTTTTAGCAGATTCTGGCTCTCTAAACAAATTCACTCTTCAACAGAGAAGACAGACTCTTAGTTACAAGTAAAAAAAAATATATATATATATATATTAATTACGTGTTTCTCCCTTCACTCCTAGAATCCAAAAAGAAGTAAGCCATGGGGGTTAGCTCTGGAGAGAGTAAGAATGACAAGATTTGCCATTCCATGTAGGGTGTAGAGAGGAGAAAGGAAGATGTTACCCTTGCCATTTAAAAGACACATCAGCTGGGCTCAGTGGTTCAGCCTGTAATCCCGTGCTTTGGGAGGCTGAGGTGAGTGGATTGCCTGAGCCCGCAGGTTCGAGACCCACCTGGGCAACTTGGCAAGACCGCATCTCTACAATAAAATAAAAAAACTAGTCGGGTGTGGTAGCGTGTGCCTGTAGTTCCAGCTACTTAGAAGGCTGAGGCGGAAGGATTGCTGGAGCCCAGCAGGTCGAGGCTGCAGTGGCCAGGAGCGGCCACTGCACTCCAGTCAGGGTGACAGAGTGAGACTCCGACTCAAAGGGAAAAAAAAAAAGACTCATCAAACACTGGGCCTATTTTGTCATTTGCCCAACTGTCATAACTCCACATACAATTCCATGAGATATATTTACAGTAATGTGACCCAGAATTTATTTCTAGTTACTCAAGTTTCTTTAGAAAGGCATGAAGAACCACTATCTTACTATCCCTGGATATAGTCATTGTTGTTATAGAAATAGGATGGGACTGAATGGTCTGCCCCATTCACATTAGTGAAACAATTCTTTAAATCAGATTACTAAAAGCCAGTTCCTTTTTTATATTTCATAGACTACTTGCATCTACATTCCATTTCTCCCTTAGCAATGTTGCATTATTCTACTTAGAATTTAAAGCCTATGGGAGTGTATTCTAACAACCTAATATCTTATTCACAACATGGGTTATTTTGGACACCTAAAAATATCACATTTTTGTCTAACTGGGTAGGTACTTATATGCTATGCAAGTTATTACTATTAACAATGGTCAAAATCTAGGACAATCTCTACCATTTATTGATGCTGCATATGATAAGTGCATTGTTTGGTATTTTAAAAAGAACAAAATAAACAGCTTTAAGTTGTGAGAATAAAATATAATGTATCTCAAAGGAATAGAAAAAAGACTAGAAAAGTTTAAAAATCACAGAAGGGTTGTACACATTATAAGAATAGCAACTGATTTTTAGGTCCAACACCATCAACTTCAAGTTTGTTCTTTGGAGAAGGGGCTAAGTGCAGAGATTTCCCAAGCAATACAAAGGAAAAATTACTAGGTACCTTAGAGCAAATCCCCTAGGATAGGTTACAGGTTTTCAACCTGAAAGTGTTTATTGATTGCCTGAGTGCTCCTTAAAGACTTTTTCATTCTAAATCTTTTGTAGTGGTGTCCTGGAATATGCATTTTAACAAGCTACATAGGTAATTAGACTGTCTGGTCTTTGAGAGACCATGTCCTGGACAGAAACTATAGTTTTCTTCCTTTGAGCTCAAAGTCAAATTCCACATGCCCACTAAGAACAATTAAGGCTAATTTTCTTTAAAAATAAAAATAAGAGAGAGAGGGAAGCTGAGATTTTAACTTAAACCAAGACAGTGAAAGAGGGAGACTGATGTAGAAAAGAAAACATTCATTTACTCAGCAAGTGCTGATGCTAGCCAGAAACTGTGCTAGATATTTAGGTTACAATAAGAATTTCATGGAAATTACAGTCTAAAGAATAACACAAATGGGTTAATATTTACAAACTCAGAAGAAAGCACTAATGAAGTTGATAATGGGGGATCTTGTCATCTGAGTAGTGAAGGAAGATGGTAAACAGAATACTAAGGCATCACCTTAGATTCATCTACCATAGAATTCCCCAAAAGCCGTGGTATGCAATCTAGGGAAGGCAGAGCCTCCATCAACATTCAAGGAAGCTCAGGCCTTTAGATAATGATGCTTTTCCTGATTATACAAGATTCTTTGAGTAGAACATTGTAAAGCAGGTTTTCAGGAGTAGGACTCCCAGACCTGGTTTTGTATTCCAGCTTCCCTTATGGTTGTATAACCTTGTTCAACTTACTTAACTCTCTGAGTCATAATTTTCTTCTTTGCATAATATGAAAAAATATCTATCATCTACACTTAAGCAACGATTGAATAAATGTACATTTACGATCTCATTTAATCATTGCTTCAAAGTACTTAGAATAGCCTTTTAAACAAAATAGAAACAAGAGTAAACTATTTTCTTCCCCATTGATTTTAACCTTTCAAATTGCCTCATTTAATCTCATGGTTTTAAATAACATTACTATACTGGTGACTCTTTTGATCTCTAGAATAAATGTTTGACTTCCCATTTGAAATATCATTATTGGTACTTAATAGTTATCTTGAAACTAACACGCTCTCCAATAATAATTATCCAAAGCTAAAGTTTTTATTTCCACTAACTCTTACTGCTCATCCTTGAATTGTGAACATATCAGTAAACAGGACTATAATTCAGTAAAATAAAATTCTATCAAGTCCTCTCTTTAAAGACACACAGTATCTAATCCCTCTGCAAATGTCTTTAAAAATGTATTTCACTGTGAAAATGGTGGTACCCAGGAGTCTTGTGGGCAGATACAGAGAGTAGTGAGTCTCTAGACAAAATCAGTTTTCAGCTGTTCTGTGTAAAAGAACCACCTCCACCTCCAGCAGCATACTAACACCACCAACACTGCTTTTAGTTAGTTTGTTTGTTTGTTTGTTTTAGTTGGAGTCTCACTCTGTTGCCCAGGCTGGAGTGTAGTGGCACGCTCATGGCCACCGCAGCTTTGACCTGCTGGTGGTCTCAGGCGATCCTTCCACCTCAACCTTCCAAGTAGCTGGAACTACAGGCATGTGCCACAACTCCTGGCTTACTTTTTGATTTATTGTAGAGACGAGGTCTCACCAATTTGCCCAGGCTGGTCTCGAACCCCTGAGCTCAGGTAATCCTCTTGCTTCAGCCTTCCAAAGTGCTGGGATTACAGGCTTGAGCCACCGCGCCTGGCCTAGCACCACAACCGTTTAGCAAGGAATCTTTGTCCAGGTCCTGTCAGGAACAGCAGCCACACCAGGGATTCTTCTAGTTAATCTAACTCTTATTTATTCTTTGGCTCTACCAGTCCTAGTGCTAACATGCTCCTCTACTTGACATAGCTCCAAAATCAGGATGAGTCGGAAGATATTTTAGAGAGGAGACATGTCAGTGACTTGGAATTTGCAATGAAATGCTACGTGTCTCTTGTCTATAAGAGAATTACTCCATGTAAGCCAAGTGATAATATATGTAGTGTTCTCCATTCTGAAGTGATTCATTATGTCACTAAACTGCCTACCAAGGGATCCCTTCAATCTGTCGATGTCCTTCCAGAAGAAGTTAGTAAGATCTTGGATGAAATGAGTCACAAACATCTGAGAGTCATTTGATATTCTTCCTTCACCCTGAACAAAATACTTAGACACATTTTCTCAAAGTTGTGTGTAAATAAAAAAGGTATTCAGAATCTATAACACACTATCCAGAAACATCCCATTGTTCTGCTACTAAGTCACTGCAGTTACATTGACTTTCTGGAGTTGTCTTTTTTTAAAATACAACTATGATCTGCCTGTGCCAATTATAGTAGCAGGAATGAAATTTCTGGGACTGAAAGTGGTTGGTGAGCTGTTACGGATGTCAAGTAACTTTTACACGTGGCACATCTTTGGTGGCAATAAACTCTATTGGGTTCTATTCTTCAAATATGTAAAAACTACAATGCAGAATGGTTATGCATTCTCCTGTTGAATTTTTCCCAAAGGGACAAGAAGCTGCTCTGTCAAGACCTTGATTCCTACATTTTGTTTTTTGAATATTATGATGGAGCCATTTTTTTAACAGATAATTTTTGAGACTTAGCTTGTTCCAATTAGTGTCAGTTATAATAAGATATTTAAATAATCTTTTTTTTTTTAAGTCAGAGTCTCACTCTATTGCCCAGGCTGGCTGGCAGTGGCACACATATGGCAACCACAGCCTCGATCTGCTGGGCTACGGCGACCCTTCTACCTCAGCCTTCCAAGTAGCTGGAACTACAGGTGTGCACCGTCATGCCTTATTATTATTATTTTAAAATTTATTGTAGAGACGAAATCTCACCAAGTTGCCCAGGCTGGTCTCGAACCCATGGGCTCAGGCAATTCTCTCACCTAGGCCTCCCAAAGTGCTAGGATTATAGGCTTGAGCTCCCATGACCAGTCGAAAGAAACTCTTAATGTATGTCAGCTTCTATGACTTCCTAAACCAAAAAAAAAAAAAAAAATTAGCAACTAAGTTGTTGAAAGCCAGTATGATTCTCGGAAAATTTTGTAAACAACCGCATATACTTTGGAGACTTTGAGTCACTTCCACTTCTGGCATCTGGGAGGATAAGTCAGAACCCATAACTTGGTTACAAGATGCACAAAAGGAGACCCCAAAACACCTGGCATTTACTTACAAAATATTGTGTATTTATGCTTACATGTTTAAACTTCAGCCACCTTCAAAGTACTCTCTGCTCGATGCAGCATACCTATTGAAATGCTTCTTCCACTGCTCAAATCAGATTTTGAACTCAATTCTGATGCCTTTTAGTACTTCTACCATTTTTTGTTTTGCCTTTTCCTCAGTACCAAAACATATCCCATTGAGGACTTTTTTCATCTGGGGAAACAAAATGAAATCTTTTGGGGAGAGATTGGTGAATAGGAAGTGTGGGCATGAGGGTCATGACATTTTGAATCAAAAACTGCTGAATACTCAATGCAGTGTGGGCAGGTGCACTCTTAAATCATCCATCATGAAATGGGCAAACACGATGAAAGAATCTCCAAACAAAAAATTCACTGAAACTGAATGCAGCCTTTCACAACACTGCTAGCTGGGACACTGACGCCACTGGATTTCCTAGTATATTTACCTAACAGGGGAAGCCTGTACTACAAGGGGTCCACCCTCCAAAGAATAATTCCAGTGTTTTGGGGATACTGCCTTGTATTCATCAGTAACAATCCAAGAATATGCATGCCTTTGTCAGTAAAGTTGCTTATAAAATGCAGCTGCTGCCAATTGAACACCTGTTTCTGAGCTCCGGGGCCCTAACAGTGATTACTCTGCTTCAGAATTGGCCACCTGTGGACTTTGATGGTCTAGTGAAAAAGACTTTATGGCTGAAAGGCTTAGCCCAGAGGTCCAGAGGGACTCTCACTGGGCCTGATAATGAACCTGCTCAAAAAATGTCCAGTCCAAAGTTCTTCTAACCTTCTTCTGCATTCCAATATCACAGCCTTGTCAAAGACCAAGTGATTCAGAAAGTGGAGTCTGAAGTCTCAGTAGTGGTCAGTGGAATTATTTTCCAGCTTATCACTCTCCTCATGTGCTTGGCTTATAGGAACCTGTTGCCCAACCTTTTTGTCCATTCTTCCTTAGTACCCATACCATTGCAGTTGGCACCTGTGTTTAGGAAAAAGGATATGTACAATTTCTTTTGCTTCCTACTCAGTGATTTTTTCAGATAATCTCATCTTCCTCTTAGGAAACACACTAAAGGGCTTTAAGCAAGGCTGTTACATACATTGCAAAGGTGAGGCCATACAAGTGATTACAAGGAGCATTCTAGTTACAGAGAAAGGAAATATTGTGTTAGAATTTTTAAATAAGACTCATAAGTTTTGTGAAATATTATCAGATAATTTGCAAATACCTCTTGAGAGAAGAAGAGGCCTACTTTACTGAGAAATATTACTTGGCTGCAGTCAGAAAATTCAGAAGTTATCTTCATGATCAAGGTACCTCTTATTGTTAGGCTGTATCATCTTCTAATGTGCAGAAAAATGAGGTAGCAGCTTTGTTGAGGCTCAATATGATAGAGAAAGAGAAGATTAATAATGACTATATATTTAACTCAATAAAACTGCTGTAACTAAATTAGAAAAAATGATTGGTTGCTAAGGCTGCCCATTCTCACTCCTCTTATTCAACATTGTGTTAGAAGTCCTAGCTAGGGAAATTAGACAAGAGAAGGAAATCAGGGGTATCCAAATGGGAAAAGAAGAAGTCAAGTTATCTTTCTTTGCTGATGATATGATCCCATACTTTGAAAATCCAAGAGAATCTGTCAGAAACTTGCTTGCACCGATAAGGGGTTTTGGCAAAGTTTCTTACAAAATATTTACAAAATAAATATACAAAAGACAGTTGCATTCTTTTATACCAACAACAAGCAGACAGAGACCCAAATAAAAAACACAATCCTTTTCAAAATAGCCACACACACACACACACACACAAAAGAAATACCTCGGCATCTTCCTAACCAAAGAAGCGAAAGACCTTTACAATGAGAACTGCAAAACACTGCTCAAAGGAATCCAAGAAGACACAAACAAATGGAAAAATATTCCATGCTCATGGATAGGAAGAATCAAGATTATTAAAATGTCCATCCTACCAAGGCAATCTACAGATTCAATGCAATACCCATTAAATTACCAACATCATTTTTCTCAGACCTGGAAATTCATATGGAAACATAAATGACCACAAATAGCCAAAACAATCCTTAGCAAGAGAAACAAAGCAGAAGGTATCACACTTCCACACTTCAAACTTTACTATAAGGCTATAGTAATCAAAACAGCCGGGTATTGGTACAAGAACAGGCATACAAACCAATGGAACAGTATAGAGATTCTGGAAGCAAAGTCTCTATTTCTCAACCAACTTATCTTTGACAAAGCCTCCAACTTAAACCACTGGGGAGGGGAGAACCTATTCAGTAAATGGTGCTGGGAAAACTGGCTGATCACATGCAGAAGATTGAAATAGGACCCCTACCTCTCACCATATACAAGAATTAACTCTAAGTGGATTAAAGACCTAAATGTAAAACCTCAAACCATAAGAACCTTCAAAAACATAGGAGACACCCTTATGGAAATTGGAACTGGCAAGCCATTCTTGATCAGAACTCTAAGTGCCCATGCCGTAAGAAATAAGATAGGCAAGTGAAACTTCATCAAACTGAAAAGCTTCTGTAAAGCAAAATAAACCATCAAGAGAGCAGGGAGATAGCCCACAGAATGGGAAAAAATATTTGCCAACTGTATGTCTCACAAAGGTCTAACATCTAGGATCTACAAGGAACTCAAATGTGACAAAGGGGGGAAAAAACCAAACAATCCATTAAAAAGTGGGCAAAAGACATGAATAGACACTTCTCAAAAGAAGATATATGGGCAGCCAACAGACATGAAAAAGTGCTCAGCCTCGCTAATCATCAGATAAATGCATGTCAAAACCACATTGAGATACCACCTAGCCCCCATAAAAATTGCTATGATTAATAAAACAAACAACAACAGATACTGGCAAGGATGCAGAGGAAAATGACCACTTCTACACTGCTTCCATATTGGAAAATAGTGGCAATTTCTGAAAGAACTAGAAATTGACCTTCCATATGACCCAGCAATTCCCTTATTGGGAATATACCCAGTAGTACTCAAATCATTCTACTAAAAAGTTATCTGCACACTTATGTTTGTTACCCCTCTATTCACAATAGCAAAAACATGGAACCAACCATGCTGCCCAGCGAAGTTGGACTGGATAAAAAATGTGGTACATATACGCAATGGAATATTATGCAGCCATAAAGAAAGACAAACATGGACTTTGCAGCTACTTGGATGGATTTAGAGTCTTTCATACTCAGTGATCTACCACAGAAACAGAGAGCAGGGTACCATATGTTCTCACTTATAAGTGAACCTTGAACAATTTTCATGATACTATAAGAAAGGGATTGACAGTAGTGGGAAACTTCCAGGGGAAGGAGAGGCACACATCATCAACAAGGGTACCGGAAAAATGAACATTTATATACCTAACCCTCAATTGTAATCCACATCTTTAAAATAAATAAATAAATAAATAAAGTAACTTATTTTTTTTTTAAAAAAAGAAATGATTGGTTGTAAGATGCTAATAGAAAAACCAGCCACTGCAATAATTGCCAAATAGTTATAGAAATATTGGTCACACAGTTACTGTCATCAAAGGACTCCTATTACAACAAACAAGGAAGTAAAGGAAGAAAGACATCTTATACTCTATATGACTCTCTGATAACAGTGGACTCAGCAGAGAAGAAGAGTTGATCGGTGTAACCATTCACTGTAACCTTCCCCACCATAATGGTTAAAAGGATATTTATGTCCAACTCTATGTTTGTTTTAAAGTAAAATAGTCTTTTAGAAACAATAAATAAATGACCAATAATGTGTATTCCAAATCCAACCACTATTTCCCTGGCTCTGTGTCCCTTATCCAACATCTCCCACTTGAGCTGCTGACATAGTTGTCCAATTGGTGTCTCTATTTCAGATCTTGACACCAGGTACAGTGGCTTTTTTCTCTCAACAACCAGATTAAACATGAATTTGGTAAATTCATTTAAGTCATCATCCTGCTCAAAACCTTCCAATGCTCTCCTACTGCATTTAAAATAAAATTTATTTTATTAATGCTAACCCACATTTCTAAGACAACTTGCCCCTTCCCACTTCTCTGACTTTATGTTTTACCATGTTCCCTCATTCCCATGTACCCAATGTTTCTTGTTAGTCTTCCAACAGGTCAAAAGGTGCTTATTTCCATTAAAGCATCATCATACATGAGATTCTGTTTCTGCTTTGGTTCTTCATATAATCAATGTCTCTTTTCACATGTGCTTTCCTTCATGGAGAGGCTTTTCACTGATCATTTTTTACAAAACAAAACACCTTCCATATGTTATATGCTACTCCTTTACTCACGAATATTGTTTATTACAGTTACCACTGCAGTTATCTTGTTTCCAATTTTTAAAATTTATTTTCTTGTTTTTCTCATTATAAACTCAAGAGCGCAAAAGCAATGTCTGTTTTCTACTATATTTTCAGAACATGTATGGTCTAGCACATACATAGCAGGCACTTGAAATAATGTTGACATGAATGTACCAGACACAAACAAAAAGGCATTCAATCAGGAGTTCAAGGTTGCACTGAGCTATGATTATAGTAACTGGCATCCATTCTGGACAGCAAAGTAAGACCAACTCAAAAAAAAAAAAAAAAAGATCAGTAGATACTATAGTAACCAAAAAAGCAACAGGTGCATTTCCCAGCTTCTTTCATCTCCTTGGCTAAGTTAAACGACTTGTTTTCCAAATGCACTGTAGTTTTTCATACCTCCTTGTCTTTTAATAAGCTATGCCTTCAAATTAAGCCATTGAAGAGCAACATAGACTGCGCTCAAGTTGCAGATGTAATGTCTCCCTCATTGGTTGCCTTTTCCTGGTTTTCCTTTTTCTTCTCAACACCCTAAGTGAGAGTTCACTGGGTCTTTACACACTATCTTGAATATACATGTCTTCTTAAAAACCTTTAGTATATCATATTTTGGTGATCTTTCATCCCTTTTTACCTACCTCAATAAAAAATAACCTATTACGGGCAGGAGTAATCTCTAATGTGTTGTATTAAGTTTCTGGCCATGCTACCTCTGAACTGTATGACTCTAGGCATTCTAGGTGATTTCTTAACTAAATCTCTGTGTGCCTCTGTTTCCATATTTATAACATAAAGAATTAGTTGCAAATGCCTCATAAAATTATATTGAGGATTAACTGAGAAATACAGTAAAGAATACACCATATACTAAGATAGGCCTCAAGCAGTCTCTAAATATTATCATTAATTATCATATTATTTATTTCCAAAGCTATCACAAAGTTTTATATACCATCGATACTCAATAATTGATAAAATCAAAGACAAATTATAATAGAGTTAAAAAGTCAAGAAATACTTTATCAATAGGCTGAAAATTTGCTAAGAAATTAGATTCTAGTGTTCTTATCACACACACAAAAAGAGGGAAAAAAGGTAATTCAGGAAGGTGAAGGATAAGGTAATTTTCTTGACTGTAGTAATCATTTCACTATGCATATATATGGCAAAGCACCATGATTTACACATTGCATATATACAATAATTTTTTCAGAGACACTTCCAAAGGAGAAAGAATCTAAACTCAATTCTCCTGAAACAAAAGAATTTTAAACACTGGGGTGAAACTAGTGGAGGATATTAGGGAAGGAGATTGGTCACTGTGATTAAGCTATGTGTGTTTGCTAATTGACACTTAAAGTTAGATTTCAATCCTTCCATATAAATTGAAAACAGGAGCAGTACCTTCCTAGACCATTAAATGTCAAAGTTTAAAATGTGAGGAGTCTATAGTTAAGAAGAAACCTGTCCAAGGTTCAGTCAGGTGGAAGAGAACTTTAAAGTCATCTTGATTACTGATTCAATAAAAGGTCAAAGTGATATAATCATAGTACAGCTAATCACTGCATTACTATGGTAATATGTAGCAAACAGAATTTGGAGTAGTCATTGGTGATGCTCATCAAATATGTCCAGATTTCTGCCTTTGGAAAAGTTGTGGATATCATTTTCTGTTTCACTTAAGAGTAGATAGAACTATGTGAATTGTTTTTTTCAATATATTATAGATAGAAACAACATAACTTTCTCTTGAACTGCAGGTTTGAATTGCTAGGGTGTTAGTCCCCAATGAGGCGATCTGTGATATTTGAAGGGGGACTTATTTGTCAGCCTGCTTTAGAGTGTGAAGCTGAGTCTAAGCTAATTCACAATGGACTATAGAACGAGAAGAAATAAACTTCTGTTATTAGAAGATACTAATATTGAGGCATTGTATATTGTTTGAGTATGGTCTGGACATCTCTATAACCATCCCAATTGAGTTCAATAAAATAAATAAATAAATAAAATTCTCATAAGCTCTGAAATCATCAACCAAAATCAATAATAACATAGGAATAGACCCCAAGTTGTGGAAAGAAGTTTTGTGTGGGAAGGGCATGGTGGGCAGATGTGTGCTTGGAACATTGGTCCCTCTTCTATTATTAAAAGATATTTATTTGTCCTTGTTCATTTTTGATAGAAAAATGAGCCATCAATTTTCTTTTATTTCAGGATCCTATAGATTTTCTACAAATTCACAGCAATGAAAACATTTATATTTCATTATTACAAATTCCATAGGGAGCTATTTCTTTCTCTTTTGTACTCCTTCTCAATTTCATTACATAATTAAAATGGGAAAGTTGCCTTAGGGAAATAATAAAATATGCTAGGGTACACCTGCCTGAGGTAAATATGTAGAAGTTATATATTTCCTGAATGTTTTAGATTACTTTAAGCTTCTTTTTAAAAATATACCTAGTGACCTGACATAGACAATTACCTAAACTTATGCAATATAATACTTTGAATAGCAATTATATTTTAATTAAAATGCCAAAGTGATTGAAAGGTGAAGAATAAGCTATTTACTGTGGGGACTCTTAAACAATAAAATAAGTGGGGAAATAACTAAAAGTATTTTTTTTAGTAATGCTGAAAAAGTGATACTGAGAGCAATTATTTTTTTTTCCAAAATGCAGTAATACATAAATAGAAGCAAATTAATTCTACCACTCAGCAAATTTCATTTGCTATGGGGAGATTAATATGAAAAGGGCCTCTGAATTTTTATCAGAGCAGAAAACTTAATAGGATATTTCAAAAATTCAGCTCTGGCAGGCTTGAGAATAGATAATGGAATTTTGCAGCTTAAATCTCGAGGTCACTATTTCAAAAATGCCTTAAGTTGGCAGTAACTAAATGGCATTACTATCTGATGGCACTACAGTGCCTATGTGAAATGAATTATTGGTTTCACTCTGATGGTTACCAGATAGGGATCTAATGCCATCTAAACAACTGGAGCTAATTGGTCCGATTGCTGGTATTTCAAGGAGGCATCCGACAACTGAAAATTGGAATTGCAATCTCACTCTGTACTTGGTTGCTTCCTCTTGATGAGCATGACAGGTGAGAAGTTTATCTGGGCCTATCTTGGGCTTTGGTGTAAATAAATCAAAGACTACCTCTGGCAGTTCATGCTTTTGCCCCACAGGGTCCTAGAGATCTGGCTTATTAAGTAGAGGATAATGTGTCTTGTCCCCTGTTTGCCTGGAAGGAAGCCTGTGCAAATGAAATGGTGATGTCAGAGGGCCCTGAGCATCATAGATAAGGACTTGCTCTAGGTGAAAGGAATTCGGGGAAAGTTGATATGGGTGCTTACTCTCCCACTGCCCAGTTTGTACAAAACTAACTCTTAGCATTTAAGACTGGTATAGCAGGAAGAAGAATTGAAGGCAGAAAGACATATGAGTGAGGGATACTAACCATTATACTGTGCTTAAGGTAAAATTGTGGATTATATAAAAGTATTGGCTCAAGGTAGATGACCTGGGTTCAAATACTGATTCCACCAGAAATAAATGTATGTTGGGTGTATAGCTTATCTTCCCAAAGCCTTCATTCCTCAGTCCCCTTATATAATTGTTGTTAAGATTACAACAGATGATGAGCATATGAAAGAGTCTAGCACAGAGTAAACACATAATAAACACTGATTGTGTTGTTAACATTTCTATTATAAGAAATTAGTGGTACAATCTTAGTAGTTATTGCCAGCACCTGTCTTGCAAAAACTGCCTCCTAGGCTTGTTATAATGGTCAAATGATATAAAAATATGTCCAACCTAAGAAATGCCATGCAAATTCACAGTGTTAATAATTATGACAGTATCAGATTTATTTTTATTTTTATATATTATGTCTTATTTCTCAACTACACCTTGTTTCTAAGATTCCAAACAATGGTATCAGGGACTGATTCACATTCTGAGCACAGAGTAAAACTGAATCAAATAGTAAAAGGAATAAAGAGGGGTTTGTGGGAAATTTTGGGGAAATATGAGACCTATCCATGCCTGAAGTAGGTTCCCTCATTCTTTGGGTTAGCAGGACTGCCAGGTCACTGAGCATTCTTTGTACATGCTGTTTATTGGAGCCAGTAGGTATTAAATTATTTCATCAAGCGGTCCTGTAACTTTGTAGCTCCCTGGTGGGTCTTCTAATCTCAGATTATGTTCACCCATCGAGCCATGATTGCTGGAAGGGTTATTACTATTTCTCATTATACTATCTCCTGAGTCCTCTTTTATCCCTTTGTTAAAATTATTCCACTGAGATTTTTTTTTTAACTCAAATTGAATTCCCTTTCTGACTCCCAGTCTGATATCATAGGTTTCCAGGTTCCTAAACTCTTAAAAATGTAAAGGAAAAACAAAATATGCGGGTTCAGTAATATTTACTTATTTTCTTGGGAAAAAATATTTCATTTTTTTCTATTTATTTTCTATGTATTAATCACAATCTGCGGTCAGGTCCTGCAGATAGTATGTGTTGTGTATGTTTGTGTGTGTATGTGTGTATACAGGTGTGTTGTATGTGGTAAAAAATAAGGATTCAATTCAATGTATGATATTGACTTAAATTTATAATGTATTTTGAATAAAATGGCATTAAAGTTAATAGGGTTTTTTTTTTCTGTTATGTATTTGAATGCCAGTCTCTGTTTCATTGGTTTTCTCTACCCCTGCTCTCAATCCAGGCCCTTCTTTTTATTTCTTCTTTTATTGATTGACCTTCTTAATATATGGCCATTTACCAGGCAGTGTGGAAGTGAATTGTACACGAACAATCAGAAACAATATATCAGTGGTTCATTTTGCACTGACTTATGCATTGTATCTTCCTTGGGCATATATAAAGATTGAACTTCCTGCCTGGTATTTTATGTCTGAAAATGCTTTCCTAGTATCTCTCATCAGGCATATTTTGGCCTCTTGAATATTTCCAGTTCTTGTCAAGTAAAAGCAAATCTTCATCAGAAAACAACAATTAACTATTCACTCCTCTTCAAAATTCATTCATTTTATAGACCTTGCAAGTGATCTATCCCCCAAATGGCCATACTTTATAAATCCCAGATCAAGAGACTAATATGCTCTTTTCTTTTTATGTGTTTTAGAATTTCTAGAACATCCTCATGTGTAATATGATAAATGATTAAAGACAGGAAATTAAGAGCTTTCCCCCAAAATGTTGGGTTTGTCTATAACAATTTGACATAGATTGTGTAGCTTTTATATTATGTCCTTACTAAAAACAAAAACAAAATAGCACATTAAAAAAAAAAACAAAAACAGACACAGCCCCTAGGACGTTATAGCTGATTGTAGTCTTCAAGAAGGACTGGACTATTTCTATTTTCCACCTACAGTATACCTAGTGCCTTATACAGTTCCTGGCATTGAGTATGAGCTCAACAAATATTTCCTAAAAGGAAGAGAAAAAAAGGGGCAGTAGCCACAGAAAGAATCACAAGCCTACTGAAGCTTGCAGAACAGAGAACAAAAGAAACAAAATAACTCTCAGAACATAGTAAGAAACTCCAGACTCCTGTTAACTTGTCTCATAATATCTAGAGTGTGCATCATCATACTGAAAATAGCTAGGAAATTTTTTTATTCATGATCCTTATTTAACTTAGTCTGAATAGAAGATTCTGTCAATTCCAACTATCCCTTCCTGGTAACTATTCAGACTCCAACTCAAAAAAAAAAAAAAAGTGGGTAGCACTTTTAAACTCCTAACTGCTCCCAGATCATCATTTTATCAGAAAGATATCACATACATCTATTGAAACTTATTCCCAATGTTCTTCATAAAGCAGTAGATCCTATATGCTAGGCACAACTCTAACAATCTTAGCATGTGAAATTTATAGAATTACCTTTACAGATTGTAGTAGTTTTAGAAAAGTTTAACAGAATGTCTACTATGAACCAATCATTATCTTAAGAGTTACCAAAACAAAAATGAATGATATATAGTCTCTCACCACAGGGCATACCTAGTTTATTGGAGTAGAAAAATATATAAATAAGCCAGGCTCGGTGGCTTGGCCTGTAATCCTGCGCCTTTGGGAGGCTGAGGTGAGTGGATTGCCTGAGCCCGCGGGTTCGAGACCCACCTGGGCAGCGAGATCTCATCTCTATAATAAATTAAAAAATCAGCCAGGCGTGGTAGCACATGCCTGTAATTCCGGCTACTTGGAAGGCTGAGGCAGAAGGATCGCCGGAGCCCAGCAGGTCGAGGCTGCGGTAGCCGGGAGTGGCCACTGCACTCCAGTCTGGGCAACAGAGTGAGACTCCAACTCAAAAAAAAAAAAAAAAGAAAAATATATAAATAAATATGCAAGATTAAAGTAAGTGCCATTCTTTATGGTCACCGCATAATTTACTAACACAGACAATTGGGGTTTCGAGTTGTTCTGATCCCAGACTTTGCCCCATCATTATATAGCTGCATGATCTTAGGAAAGTATTAAATTGTTCTGTTTCATTTTCCACATATGATTAATTAAGGTGATGTTGGTATTCATCCTCAAGGGTTCCTGTGAAGATTAAAGGGAAATAATGCATGTAAGTAGCTAGCACATATTAATTTCTTAATAATTAAATTATAATTGTTTTTACTGATAATTTTATTCTTTCTATAGAAATAATAAATTGTCTACCGATGAGTTAAGGAAAGAGTCCATAAGGAGCATGCATTTGAGATGACTATTTAGGGATGAGTAGGTACTGTCCCTGTGTTGTTGCAGAATACTGAATTCTGACAGTTGAAAGAGCATGTGCAAAGATTATCAGAATAAAATTTAATTTTCTATAAAATGTTGATCTCCAAATTAGACACATGGATGAATCCTCTTCCTATTGGCCACAAAAAGGCCAGTATTCCTCAGTAGATGAATTATACAATTTGGATCATTGATCATACAGAGATTCGTTGTCAGCTTGACTTTTAAGATTTGCCAGGTATTAGAAGAGCTTATTTATAGAAAGCAGATGGCTTTTTGTCATTTAATTCACTGAAATTTACTTAGTATGTGGAAGGGAGAAATCAAGCTGGCTCCATGATAAAAGCTCTCTAAATACATTAGCTCCTTGAGTGGACTGCAGAGGGACAAATAGAACACTGCCTTTAAAATGAATTAGGCTTCTTTTATGTTTTAGAAGAGATAAGACCAAAGTCCTCAGCGGTGAATGATAACATTAGTAGAAGCAATTTCAGAATTTGCTTTATCAAACGCTGAATCCTCTCTCATCCCATTGACCATGGTGCTGCTATCCTTATGACGTGCCCTCACTGCTTTCCTAGAATATAACAAGTTCAAACAACAATGCTTTATTCTAGAGCCCAAACTCACTTCATTCTTATTCTCAGATCTCTGCCTTGAACATCTATTCTTTTTTTTTATTAAAATACAATTGACTGCCGTCTGTTTATCTCATATTACATGGCACCTTTTGCTACCTTTTACAGTAACACATATTCTATACCCATTCAAAAACTGCCCTAAATTATTTATTCAATTGTTAGGTTTCATCCTGAGCTTCACTGTGACATATATACCTAGATGAGTATTTTCTGTCTATTCTGTTGATCTTGCTCTTTCTTTTCTTCTTTCCCTTGTTTTCTCTCTTCCTATTCACCACCTTATACTAGTTAGGCACCATTCAAGAGTGACAGGAAGTGCAATATTTGAAGCCAATAATTTTGTGTTCTGATTGTAGTGAAATTATGACTCATATATCTTGAACAGGATATTTTTCTCTGTAATTGTTTAATCTGTAAATAGTTCTAACTACCTCTTGGGATTATTGTAAGGAATAAATAAGCTAAAGTGCTTAGAAACAAACAGTACCTGGAAATAAAAATGTACTACTACTACAGTTGTTGCTTTACTAAAACCTAACTAATTCTCATTCCTACTATTGATAGGTATCAGAGATACAAAAACAGAAAAACCCTTATATCTTCCCTGAAGAAGCTCACTATTTAAGTTTGGAAGATCTTAGAGTACCATTATTTTAGGACAAAATATATGCTTGAGTATTTGAACAAATAATGAAGAGTGAAATACTGATTTATTTATCTTAAATAATTCTTGACCACTTCAATTTGTAAAAGAAGGCAACTGTGTCTTAATCTGAATGTACTTAGGAGACCTTGAGTTGGTCCTCTGGAGATCTGCACTAAACTGTGAGACAAAATATCACTCAAAATATCATGAGCTCAAAAATATCACTTCAGTGATCTCTTGCAGAAACATAGGATGGAAGAGGATAATAACTACCTCGTGGGTTTGCCTATAATGAATAACATGAGAAGTAAGACGCCTACAAAACACTCACTCATCTTTAAAACCTTATGGTGCCTCAGTAAGAAGAAATAGGTTTCTTGTAAGATAAAGCAAGACTTTCTGAAGGAACATATTAGAAATACTCAGTTATTTTCACCCAACAAAGGTCATACTCAATACTGGAATCAGAGTTTCCCACTGGAATTGGGTAAGGCTTTGCCAAGTTTGATTTACATTTTGATTCCCTGAATTGTCCAATTCTGCTTCTTTCTACTTTTACAGGCTTTGATTTCTAGTATGCATCTTCCACAAAAATCTCCATCTCAGACTCTGTTTCTGAAGAAACCAATTTATGATGGTGGAATTTAAATATAGAAAAATATACTCATTTGTTTAATACAGAATAAAATTTTCTAAGTACATTTCTGATATGATGAAAATATATTTCTTATTTATAATATCATTATAAGTATATTTATGGGAGTCCTCATCCCAGCAAGAATAGCAGAGCAGACATGTATATTTCAGCTCATTTTGTTCAAATTGATAGATGTCAAGGCAGTCTGAAAGTAATGGCCTGAATATGCTCATTGATGTCGTTTAACTGTTAGGATCTGCTATTCCAAAAATCCGTCTTCTTCTACTCTGCCTCAAAAGCTCCATTAAAAATGACAGTGATGACCGGGTTCGGTGGCTCAGCCTGTAATCCCAGCACTTTGGGAGGCCGGGGAGAGTGGATTGCCTGAGCCCACGGGTTTGAGACCAGCTTGGACAAATTGGCAAGACCTCACCTCTACAATAAATAAAAATAGTAGCCGGGTGTGGTAGCCCACGCCTGTAGCTCCAGCTACTTGGAAGGCTGAGGCAGAAGGATCGCCGGAGCCCAGGAGGTTGACGTTGGGATGGCCATTAGTGTGCCAGGGCACTCCAGCCTGGGTGACAGAGTGAGACGCCAAATTAAAAAAAAAAAGTTACAGCGATACAGTGATAACGGATGCACAAAATTGTGACTGCACTAAATACAACTTGATTGTACTTTCTTTTTTTTAAACTTGTAGTCTCACTCCATCGCCCAGGCCGGATACAGTGGCAGGTTCATGGCCACCGCAGCCTCGACTTGCTGTGCTGGAGCGATCCTTCCACCTCAGCCTTCCAAGTAGCCGGAACTACAGGCCTTCGCTACCATGCCTAGCTAATTGTAGAGATGAGGTCTCACCAAGTTGCCCAGGCTATTCTCCAACCCGTGGGCTCAGGCAATCCCCTCACCTCAGTCTCCCAAAGTGCTGGGATTACAGGCTTGAGCCATCATGATTATACATTTTAAAGGCAGTTAAAATGATAAATTTTATGTTATGAATAATTTACCAGAATTTTTAACAATGCTAATAAAAATGAAAGAGCTTAAGTCTTATGCTTGGAGAACAACAGTCAAAAACTGATTGTTTGGAAGTTGCGTAATAGTTTTTTATAGTCTTGTTGATTGGGGAAGTTGGGCACAAGAACAGGAAAGAAGAGAGAATGAAATGTACCACAGAGTAGTGGCTCTCTGCCTTTTCTCCTCTCTAGGAATTCTCAAACTTTAGGTGAACATAAGAGTCACTTGGGGAGATTGCTATAAAGTCTGTTCTGCAAGCTACAAATCTGTAGCATTCAACTAGAATCCTCCAGGCTTCAGGTTTTTTAAGTCCCCAAGTGATCCATTGTGCAATCAAGTTTGAGAAACTCTGTTCTACGTCCATACCGCTTACTAGCAAATGTATTTCATCCTTAATGGATCCTGTTATATACAGAATTTCTTAATTGACAGTGTGGAAGTGACATAAAAATTCCTCATCCCCCAAATTCTGACATTGTCTTCTAATTCCCCTAGTCTCAGGAGGGAGTAGGAGAGGAAGATGCTTTCATAAATAGGAATCACTTTGATTGAGGAATAGAAATGATATCAATGTTCAGCTTTACTAACAACCCATTGCTAAACACCTGAAATATGCAACTGCTTTTTTCCACCACTGTCAAATTCTTGGTGTCGAATACGTCTATCTCTTATTTTACTAGCAATACTGCTATAGCTCTTAAACTGATTTTTTTTTTTCTTTTAATTTTTTCTTGCTTTTTCCACTCTTTAATCTAAATGTCAGAATCATCTTCCAAAGAAAGCAGTTCTGGTTATGTCACTCTTGTATGCAAAACTTTTCAAAGGCATATTTTAGCCTGTATAATAAGTAGATGATCTGCACCTACCTCTGTAGATTCACATTTTCATCTTTAAGACCCTCCAGTGTAATTCTTTCACAGCTAGTTTCATTGTACTTTTCGTTTCCTTTAAAACATCTTTCTCTCGGCCGGGCTCGGTGGCTCAGCCTGTAATCGCGTGCTTTGGGAGGCCAAAGTGAGTGAATTGCCTGAGCCCGCGGGTTCGAGACCTGCCTGGGCAAATTGGCGAGACCTCATCTCTACAACAAATCAAAAAAATCAGCCGGGCGTGGTAGCGTGCGCCTGTAGTTCCAGCTACTTGGAAGACTGAGGCGGAAGGATCACCGGAGCTCAGCAGGTCGAGGCTGCGGTGGCCGGGAGCAACCACTGCACTCCAGTATGGGCGACAGAGTGAGACTCCAACTCAAAAAAACAAAACAAAACAAAAACTCTCTCTCTTTCTCTTTCTCTCTACTTCTATCTCTATGTCTCCCTCCGTCTTTATCTTTATCCTTATCTCTGACATCCTAAAAATGTGACCCATGCTATTGCCTCTGACTAAAATGCCCTTTGCCCTTCCATTGTCTGGTGAGCCTCGCTAACCTCTTAAGTCTCAGATTAAATATCCTTCCTCAGTAAACTCTTCCATACATGCTGCATCATTCAATGCAAATAAATTAGTAAAGTAAAAACTAAAAAATAAGGTGGTTAAAAAAGTTTTAATATGTTTTAAAAAGTTAAAATATGTCTGTAGCACAGTATGTATGATAGATTTTTTTGTTCCCCCTGCTCTCAAGTTGTGTCTCTTTCATTCACCACCTTATCATTAGGGCTTAATATTATGACTGGTGCTTTAATAAATGTATTTCCTCCCTTAACGGTGAGGCAACCTATTAATCTTACTTCCTGCAACAGAAAACCCTAAGAGAATGAAGACTTCATATACTCCAAGTTATTGTAGCTTTCCATTCCAGAACAATGTCTCTCTATTCTCAAATTAGATAAAAAATTTTTAGAGAGTTTCTTAAGTCTGAGATTAGTCACAAGAGAATTAAACCTTTAACTAGAATGATGATTTCTTGGAGAGAGGATGATTATAGCCTAGCACATCATAAGGGGACATAAGAGAGTGAACACAGTGTTGGCAGTAGAAGATTTATTGAAGCAAATTGAACGCCCCTCTGTCAATCTTGATAAAGTTCCAATTATAAGAAATAAAAGTAAGCACCAATTAACCCAGAAGCTAGCATAACTATACCTCCATTTTTTCTGGAGCCTGAGAATATAAATAGTTGAAAGATGACTCAGACTGATTAACCAATCCAGAATAGAGTAGCATATTATTGTCTGCTACCAGGTACCAGCATCTTACCATTACCTTTCCCTCAACACCCTTTTTTTTTTGAGTTGTAGTCTCACTCTGTCACCCAGACTGGAGTATGGTGGCTGCTTCCGGCCACTGCAGCCTTGACCTGCTGGGCTTCGGCGATCCTTCCGCCTCAGCCTTCCGCGTAGCCAGAATTACAGGCACGCGCTACCACGCCTGGCTGATTTTTTTGATTTATTGTAGAAATGAGGTCTCGCCAAGTTGCCCAGTCAGGTCTTGAACCTGCGGGCTCAAGCAATCCACTCACCTCAGCCTCCCAAAGCGTGGGATTACAGGCTGAGCCACCAAGCCCTGCTTTTTTTTTTTTTTTTTTTTTGCTCCTCCAAGAGTAAAAATCTGAAGACTCATTTCTCCTAGTCTCTTAGATCTATCTTTTTTTAGTTCTTTTAACTACTGGCTACAAGGCTGATAAGACTGAGGTTCATGAAAAGATCCATTTACTACTTTTTTTTTCCAATGTCAATACTGTTTTATTTTCCTTATTAAATTACAATTGCTTTGGTTCTTTTTGAAAATATAAAATAACATGATCAATGACAACAACCATTATCATGCAAAAATAAACAAAGCGACCTATTCACACTAATTTCTTCTAATATTGTTTTTTATAGTGAATATTTTTTTTTATTAATCAATATTTTTTATTATGGTTTTGTGGGGTACAGTTAAGGTTTAGGTATACAATTACATTTCATTCAGGCACCCTGTTAATAAGAGGTGTTTTCCCATCCCCAGACAGATATTTGCTACTGTTAATCCCATCCCCCACCCCCCCATAGTTTCCCAGTACCGTCAGTCATTTTCTTATAGTATTACGTTGGATGTTCAAGGTCCATTATATGAGTGAGAACATATGATACTCGGATCTTTGTTTCTGTGAGAGGTCACTCAGTATTATAGACTCTAGTTCAATCCAGGTTGCTGCGAAATTCATGATTTTGTTCTTTTTTTGTGGCTGCATAGTATTACATCGTGTATATGTACCACATTTTTTTAATCCAGTCCTCTTTTGATGGGCAGCATGGTTGTTTCCAGGTTCTTGCTATTGTGAACAACGCTGCGATAAACATACATGTGCAGGTATCTTCTTTGTAGAGTTATTTGAGTTCTTCAGGGTATATTCCCAGTAGGGGGATTGTGGGATCATATGGAAGGTCGATTTTTAGAGCTTTTAGGAATCGCCATAGTGCTTTCCACAGAGGTTACACTAGTTTACACTCCCACCAACAGTGTAGAAGTGTTCCCTTTTCACCACACCCTCTCCAGCAGCTATTATTTTTTGAGTTGTTGATAATTGCCATTCTGACTGGAGTTAGGTGGTATCTCAGTGTGGTTTTGATTTGCATCTCCCTGATGATTAGTGAGGTTGAGCATTTCTTCATGTGTTTGTTGGCTGCTTGGATGTCTTCTTTTGTGAAGTGTCTATTCATATCTTTTGCCCATTTTATAATGGGGTTGCTTGTTTTCTTCTTTTCAGTACGTTTCAGTTCCTTGTAGATCCAGGATGTTAAGCCTTTGTCAGACCTAGAGTTGGCAAATACTTTTTCCCAGTCTGTAGGCTGTCTCCCTGCTCTCTTGATGGTTTCTTTGGCTTTGCAGAAGCTTGTCAGTTTAATAAGGTCCCACTTGTCTATCTTCTCTCTTATGACCTGTGGGTTTCAGGTTTTGTACAGGAATTGGATGCCAGTTCCGATTTCCATGAGGGTATTTCCTTCCTTTTCTATGGTTCTTATGGTTTGAGGTTTTACATTTAGGTCTCTGATCCATTTGGAGTTAACCTTTGTGCATGGTGATAGATAGGGGTCCTGTTTCAATCTTCTGCATGTGGTCAGCCAGTTTTCCCAGCACCATTTACTGAATAGATTCTCCTCTCCCCAGTGGTAGGTGGTGCGGGCTTTGTCGAAGATGAGTTGGTTGAGAAATTGAAGTTTTGCTTCTGGAATCTCAATTCTGTTCCATTGATCTATATGCCTGTTCCTGTACTGATACCAAGCTGTTTTTATGATTGTAGCTTTATAGTAAAGTTTGAAGTCTGGTATTGTGATACCACCTGCTTTGTTTTTTGCTGAGGATTGTTCTGGCTATTCTTGGATGTTTGTGTTTCCATATGAATTCCTGTGTTGTTTTTTCTAGGTCTGAGAAAAATGTTGTTGGTAATTTAATGGGTATTGCATTAAATTTGTAGATTGCCTTAGGTAAGATGGACATCTTCACAATGGTGATTCTTCCGATCAATGAACATGGGATATTTTTCCACTTGTATGTGCCACCTTTGATTTCTTTGAGCAGTGTTTTGTAATTTTCATTGTAAAGGTCTTTCACATCTCTCGTTAGGAAGATGCCAAGGTATTTCATTTTTTTTTTGTGGCTATTGTGAATGGAATTGTGTGTTTTTTGGGGGGGGGTTTCTGTTTGTTTATTATTGGTGTAGAGAAATGCGATTATCTTTTGTACATTTATTTTGTATCCTGAGACTTTGCCAAAGGCCTTTATCAATGTAAGGAGGCTTTTGACAGATTCTCTTGGGTTTTCAAGGTACACAATCATATCATCTGCATAGAGAGATAACTTGACTTCCTCTTTTGCTATTTGAATACCTCTGATTGCCTCCTCTTCTCTGATTGCTCTAGCCAGGATTTCCAATACTATGTTGAACAGGAGGGGTGAGAGTGGGCATCCTTGTCCAGTTCCAGTTTTCAGGGGAATTAGTTCCAATTTTTGTCCATTTAGGAGTATACTGACTGTGGGTTTCTCGTAGATGGCTTTTACTATTTTGAGGTATGTTCCCCATATGCCTAGGGTTCAAGGGTTTTTATCAAGAAGGGGTGCTGGATTTTATCAAAAGCTTTTTCTGCATCTAATGATATGATCATGTGGTTTTTGTTTTGACATCTGTTGATGTATTTAATTACATTTATGGTTTTACGAATGTTGAACCAGCGTTGCACCCCAGGAATGAAGCCTACTTGGTCATGGTGGATGATTTTTGAGATGTATTGCTGAATCCAGTTTGCTAGGATCTTGTTGAGAATTTTAGCATCTATGTTCATCAAAGATATTGGCCTGCAGTTCTCTTTCTTTGTTGGATCTTTACCTGGCTTGGGTATCAATGTGAGGTTGGCTTTGTAAAATGATTTGGGGAGAATTCCATCTTTTTCAATCATCTGGAATACCTTCAGTAAGATTCGTATCAGCTCCTCCTTGAATGTCTTGTAGAATTCTGCTGGAAAGCCAACTGGACCAGGGCTTTTTTTTGTAGGAAGCTTCTAATTACGTATTCGATTTCCTTGATTGTTATTGGTCTATTTAGGGTCTCAATTTCTTCTTGTTCCAACCTAGGTAGGTTGTATGATGTCGGAAAGTCCTCCATTTCCTTAAGGTTTTCAAGTTTGTTTCCATACAAGGGTACGTAGTAGTCTCTAATGATCTTTTGTATTTCTTCAGGGTCAGATGTGACTTCATCTTTTGTGTTTCTGATTGTACTTATTTGGTTTTTTTCTCATTTTTTCTTGGTCAGTCTAGCTAGGGGACCATCAATCTTGTTTATCCTTTCGAAGAACCAGCTTTTTGTTTCCTTGATTTTTTTGTATTGTTTTTTTTGTCTTCTATGTCCTGGATTTGGGCTTTTATTTTGGTGATCTGGATTCTTCTGCTGAAATTAGGCTTTTTGTGGTCTTGCTTTTCCAGCTTCTTTAGGTGGCTTGTTAGGTTGTGAATTTCTGTTCCTTCCATTTTCTTCATGTGTGTTTGTAGGGATATAAATTCCCCTCTTACTATAGCTTTCAGGGCATCCCAGAGATTTTGGTAAGATGTTTCTTCATTTTCATTTGTTTCCAGGTATCTTTTGATCCCTGTTTTGATTTCGTCATTGACCCAGGAGTTGTTTAACATCATGCTGTTTAGTGTCCATGTCTTTGTGGGTTTGGGGGGGACTTTGTTGGTGTCAATGTTTATTTTTATTCTACTGTGGTCCAAGAAGGTGCTTGGTAGAATTTTGGTCCTTTTAAATTTACTTATGTTTGATTTATGTCCGAGTATGTGGTTGATCTTAGAATATGTTCCATGTGGTGATGAGTAGAATATGTATTCTGTGGTCTTTGGATGGAGTGTTCTGTAGGTATCAATTAAGTCCATTTGGTCCAAAGTCACATTGAAGTTCCAGATCTCCTTGCTGATTTTTTGTCCTGATGATCTGTCTAGGGTTGTGAGTAGGTATTAAAGTCCCCAGTTATGATAGTGTTAGACTCGATATCTTTCTTTAGTTTTCCAAGAAGTTGCTTTATGAAAGTTGGCACACCTATGTTGGGTGCATATATGTTTAGGATAGATACTTCTTGTTGATGGATTGAGCCTTTTATCATTATGTAGTGGCCTTCTGTATCTTTTTTGATTTTTAATAGCTTGAAGGGTATTTTGTCCGAAATTAAGATTGCTCCTTTCTTTTGTATTCCATTTGCCTGAAAGTTTGTTTCCCATCCTCTTACTTTGAGTCTGTGGGTGTCCTTTCTAGTCAAGTGAGTCTCTTGAAGGCAATAGATTGTTGCCTGATGATATTTTATCCATTTTGCCATTCTATGTCTTTTCAGTGGTGCATTTAGTCCATTCACATTTAGGCTAATAATTGAAATGCAAGAGTTGATTCCTGTCATCAGGTTCTTACAGAGTTGTTTCTGTTTGTTTGTTGTCTTTCTTTGGGGTTTGGAGTTGGTTCATGTGTGTTTTTAATCTTTTGCCTATACTCTTGTGAAGAATGCTGTTGTTCTTTTTTCTTTTTCTTCTGTGTTCAGTACTTTCTTAAGTGTTTCTTGTAGAGGTGGTCTGGTGGCAGCGTAAGTTCTTAGGGATTGGATATCTGGAAAAGATTTCAATTCTCCCTCACTAATGAAGCTTAGTTTGGCTGGGTAGGTTATTCTTGGTTGAAATTGTTTCTCTTTTAGAACTTTGAAGATAGGGCTCCAGGCTCTACTGGCCTGAAGGGTTTCTGTGGATAAATCTGCTACTATTCTAATTGGTTTTCCCTGGTAGGTAGTCTGGCCTTTTTCTCTTGCTGCCTTTAGGATTTTTCCTTTTACAGCTACTTTGTTTAGGTGAATTATTATGTGTCTGGGAGTTGGTCTTCTCATTTGTTGTCTTGCAGGGGTTCTCTGAATCTCTTGTGTTTGAATTTTTTCATCCTTAATGAGATGAGGGAAGTTTTCTTGAATGATTTCATGAAATATTTGTTCCAGTGTGGCTTCTGTTTCTCTCTCTGACTCAGGAAGCCCAATTACTCTTAGGTTTGGTCTCTTGAAGTGATCATTCATCTCTTGCAGGTTTTTTTCTGTCTTTTTGAGCTTCTTTTCTATGCTTTTGACAGTTTGGGTTAGTTCTGTGTTTTGGTCTTTGAGCTCTGAGATTCTTTCTTCTGCCTGGCTGATTCTGCTTTCCATGCTTATTAGTCTGTTGTTCATTTCCATCACAGTATTCTTTACTGCTGTCGTTTCTGACATCAGCTGTTTCCTATTTTCCTCTTGTCTCTCCTCAATTTTTTTAATTCTCTCCATTAATGTCTTGATATCTGGGTTTGTTGCATGTAACCAGTCATTCTGGGGACTCTTCATTGTTTGTGTTCCAGAATCTGTTTTCTCAGTGTCTGATTTCCCAGGGTCTGTGTAAGACCTATATTCTTCTTTTGGTTTTTCTTCATTTGTGCGGTTTTTCCCCCTCCCTACTTTTTCTTCCCTCCACGTCACCGTCTTCTTTAATTCTGTTATTCAGGGGTAAAGGGATTGGTTTTACTTCTGTTTGTTCAATCTCCTATTCTTTATGTATGCCCTCTAACTTTGTTCAATTCTGGAGTTGCACTGTAGGTTGGAGGTGGTCCTTTTTGCAGTTTTGAGATTAACTTAAGGGGAGAGCTGTTATTCAAAATCTGTCTGCAGGTCCTGGTATTCGCTGACAGGTGTGTGGATAATGTGGAACCCACTTCCCACTGCCCTGGAATCTGTCCGTGCAGTGGGGCTGTAGGTTTACTCCCTGAAATAGAATGTGGTTAGCAGAGGGGAGAGAATGGAGTAGATAGTGGGTTGAAGAGGGGAGTGGAGAGATAGAGGAGTAAGGGGGGAAACAAACGAGTGTGCCAACAAATAGAGAGAGAGGCCTTTACTGAAACAGATAAAAACAATAGACCACAGCTACAGATGAACCAACTCTCATACAAAAAATAAAAATAAAACATATAGTGATGCTAACATACAAGCTAACCAACCACCTTGTTAGTGTGCTGTTCCTCTATACAAAGATATGGTTTACAGAGAGAAGAAAAGGAAAAGGAAAAAAGAAAAAAAGGAACAATACAGTAGGAATAGAATTAAGTCATTAAACTAATAGAATCAATGAAGCACACTGTGAGACATTTTGTTTAAGTCCAATGTCCTTTCAGGTCTGATTTCTAGTTTTCTTTTCAAGCTGGTAAATTAGTTTACAGTTAGGGTCAGTTGCCCCTGATCTGCTGTGAAGGACAGTTCAGATTACCCTCCGTTCAGCACTCCAGTCTATGTCTATCAAGCTTGTTTCTCCCGTTTTGGTGTTGTTACCTTGAATCACCAGCAAGTGGTGCTATCTCATCTGCTCGCCCCAGAGGGTGTGGGGTCAGACAGGAACAAGATGGCTGCCTGCCTCAGAGCAGGCAACAGGAGCCTTACGGCGGGCAGGCAGGACAGTCTTGGTCACAGGAGAGGTGGCAGCGATCCCAGCAGATCTTCCCTGAAGGGGTTTGATGTGGATTGCCTCGGGCCCAGGGGGTGTGATGTGCTACGGCCATCACAGAGGCTGTGGCAGCTGTGGTGGTGGCAGCGGCAGCGGGGGGAGGGGCTGCAGTGGCGGTGGCAGAGGTGGCACCATTTGCGCTGCGGTGACTGTCCAGTCCGTTGCAATGTCCCAGCGGTGGAAACGGCCGAGCTCCGTATGACAAGCAGGCTGCGATGTTGGGGTCCACAGCCCCCTGGGGCGAGAGTCAGAGACCCACTGTAGATCTCCTTTGCAGAGGGCTTCAGAGACCGGGTTGCCCCGTTGCCATCTTGCTGCTTCTCCATTTACTACTTTAATAAAATGACACAATCCTCCAAAGGAACTAACCTAATGGTACAGGAAAAGTAAATATAATTGTACCAAGTTTTACTCCTAAAATGTGATGTATCTTTATAGATTTTCCAAAAACATGAGTGTCTACAAATCATTAACCTCAAGATAATGGCATGAAGATGAGTTCAGTTAACTAAGTTAACTAAGTTAACTGATACCCGACCAAAATTAGATCAGAGATATAGAAATTCAGTTACTTTAATTGCAGATGAGGATGAGCTCTTTATGCTGCAGTTGCAGTCAGAGATCAACAAATCACAGCCCCAAAGCCAAATCTGCAAACATTCAGTTATTGCAAATAAAGTTTTATTGTAACAACTATGTCTAGTCGTTTATGTATTTTTTTTGTACTTTTGTACAAAGGCAAAGTTGCATGGTTGAGAGAGATACTGCTAAAACAAACTAATCCTTTACAGAAAATGTTTGCTTACCCCTTGGGTTTAAAAGGTTCTATTACATTTTTACCAATTGATTTTATGGGTGATTAAGGAAAATATGTCTACTTTTTGAAGCCAATATAATAGAAGCAATAGTAGATAGCAGTTAATAGGTGAGAAATAAGTAGTAGTAGGCAAACAATCCCAAAATACACTGAATTTTGAGGTAGAAGATTTGAAGATTCTGGCATCCTCTTCAAAGTTAGCAGTTAACAAAAATATCTCAATTTGAGGAAGAGGATTTCAGGAAGAGGATTGACTGGATATATTTAATCCAGTCAATGGATTATGGGCGTAAGTGGAAGAAGATGAAGAAGAGGTTTTTAGAAACTCATCAAAAGCAGAGATCACATCTTATGCCTGAGATCCCAGTACTTAACCCAAGCATATTCTCCGAGAAAACCACTTATTTGTTATCAAACAATTGCTGAGTAACCAGTAGTTGAAAGAAAAAGTTACTCTAGATCACTAAGTAGTCCAATAAACACAACTTAAAACTTTATGCTTAAACAATAGCTGTATACGATTATTTTTGCTTCCAATAAAAATCTTTTTGAAAAATTATTCATATCAAAAATGTAGTAGCCACTTAACCTTGGATAGGTAATTCACCTTTTAGTGATTCAGTTTACTTATACACAAGACAGAGATAATAGTGGCTATTAATTCATAGTTATATTTAAAAGTCATAAAAATGTTGGCATAAAATAAATACTTAATAATGACAACAATAAATTTGTTGTCATTATTAAAAGAAACATTCGATCCATTAAAGTATTTGTGATAAACACATGTCACTAATGTTCACATTCCAATTCTTCAAACTTGTTTCAAACATGCAATTGGACTTATAAATATGCACAGGGCATTGGTCTTATCCAGAGGAACTCTTTCATGTTTTGCCCATATTCTGTTTTTTATGAAAGGAGTGGAGATGACTTTATCTGGCTCATGCTTTTCAAAAATTTCTTCCTTGTTGATGGTCTGATCTCTTTTCCTGAACTTCTGGCCTCAAGAGATCCTGTCTCCTTGACCTCCCAAAGCACTGGAATTACAAGCATGAACCACAGAGCCCAACCTTAGATCCCATTTTCTTCAGAGGAATCTCTTTTCTTCTTTCCTTACTATTTCTGGTTTTCTACAATACCAGAGTTAAGATTTCATACCTTAAATGTAGGTATAGATATTGTGACTGTACTTCATAAACATTAAAGCACTGGCCAGGTATTAATTTTTATGTATTGCTTTCAATCAATGGAAAAGTCCCTCACCTTCTTACCTAACACCACTTGGTGAGAGATATTTATGGTTTTAAAACATTCAGTTTTTCTCAACTTGGTCAGTTATTTTCTGGTTTTATGGCTTTCCAATAGTTTGGATTATTGGAAATCTGACACATATACAGGAAGCATTATAATAGCCAAATAACCAAACAATAATACTTTACTTATAAATATTAAATTAATTTTCATGGGCAATATGAAGTTGGATTATAAGCTTGACCAGAAACCATATTTTATTTATCTTTGCAATCCAGAACTTGTCTCATATCTGACAATTAGTAGGTACTCAACACTTTTTAAAATGTACATATTATCACTAAATCCCAGAGATAACTTTAGGTAGAGTAGCATCTCTTCAATACTCATGAAAAATAATAAAGTAGTAAAGAAAACAGGAAATTAGAACTTATTATAATTTATCATTTAAAGATCTTCCTAGTGTTTTAGTGCTAGTAAACACAAAAACAAAAGAAGATGGTTTCCCACTGACATCCTTATGGCATCATTTTTAATGGTCAAAATGAATTGTTTTTTATTGTAACCTACTTTGGCATAATCAGGTACTTTATATTCAATTGAGAAACTTCTGTTTCAGTGACTAATGTAGTAGCCATTTGCCATATGCGGCTACTTAAACCTAAATTAATTAAAATTAAATAAAACTGAAAATTCAGTTTCTCACTCCCACTAGCCACATTTCAAGAACTCAACTATGACATGGAATCAGTGGCTACCATATTGAGCAGCAAAAATATACAGCATTCCTGTCACTGCAGAGAATTCTAGAAGCTGCTGGAATAACTTCATTCATTCCCTGGAATTATTGACTAGGTTTGTCAAAACATTAGTTGGAACATATGGCCAGTGATAACATGGTTGGAATGTGTTGAAGTATCAGAAGGTATTTGAGAGTTGAAAGAGACAGTCCCTGAAATAAATAAATGAATAAATAAATAAATAAAACTATATATAATCTATTGGTATAACAGAATAAAATATTTTAATTTGTCTTTGTTTCTTGAAATGTTAACTGTACCCACATAATATGAATATGCATCCACATTTGAATTTAGGTTTTATTCGGGAAACATGTACCACATTTATCTACCAATAAATGGTATTTCATTGTGATTTTAATACATTCAGCTTTTCCTCATGAAGGTGTCAGAAAATTTACATAAAAATGGAAAACACAATTATGTCTAATTTTGAGTTGGAAAGAAATGACAGATTAGTGCAAACTTTCTCTCCCTTCCTGTTTCTTCTTTGAATCTGTAAGAGTTCTTATGAGCAAGATTTACTGAGAACCTACTACAT
The DNA here is from genome assembly GCA_027257055.1 of Cephalopachus bancanus. Lineage (NCBI taxonomy): Eukaryota > Metazoa > Chordata > Mammalia > Primates > Tarsiidae > Cephalopachus > Cephalopachus bancanus. Next base: position 2,216,830 of record JAPVLO010000243.1, on the reverse strand, counting down.
GCCAAGTATGACATTACATGCTACAGATTAAAGGAAACCAAAAATATTTCACCCTAAAATATACTTCTTTGACATATTTGGAGATGGTTGTTCATAGGGCCTGCAGACAAAAATAGCTCTGCAGAGCTGCCTTTTTGAAGGAGATTGGCATCTGTAGAATAAATCTGCATTGGTGAAATATACAGTCATGCTTTCCCTACCACCTACCCTTACCACTTCTCTTCCCCTTTGTCCAGACTTTGAAAGAATTGGCTCCTGGGAAAGAGACTGAAAGTCTGACACCTTTGAGTGTCAGACTTGTGAGGTTTCTTCTGCATAACAAGAGTGCCTTTCCTCTTCCATCCTTCCCATAACTGGTTTTGGTGTATTCCTAGCCCCTATTCTTTCTGTATCCTTAGACTGGTATAAAATGTTAACCATCTAGCCTTTTCTTTGACTTTTTCTTATATTGTATGACTCCTGTGTGTGTGTGTGCGCATTAATACATATTGTATGTATTATCTTGTATGTATTGTATGTATTGTATGTATATCTTTTATCCTATAAATCTGCTTTTATGTCAGTTGATTTTCAGTGAACTATCAGAAGACAAAGAGAAAGATTTTCCTTGGCCCTTATACTTTTGATGATTTGAGCACAGTAAGAAGTCACTTTGCTTGTTTCAGAGCCCATGAATGGGACAAATGAGGAAAAGCTGGCAAAGAAAAGTAAGAATTTTTTTCCAAGTCAGTTTTTCCAGTTCTCAGCCTATAAAGCCCAGGTTAAATAAGTATAGTAAGAGTCTTTGTCTTTTTCCTTTTCTAAATTAGATTAACAGAAAAAAATTAAATATAAACTACTTTATTTATGGAATAAATAAATTAGCTATATTTAGAAGAAAACTTTATAGAGAACTTTCTTCTTAAACAGCTATTTTATTGGTACCTATACAAAATATACACAGTATAACCTTAAAATCTCTTTTGGAAAGATTTTTTTTAAGGGAAGGTGGCAAAAATCAATTTTAATGCAAAATTAAAATCCTTCATATGTTCAAACTTCCTGCTTTGGATGCCCTCTGGGACTTTCAAACAAGGCACTCCAGCCTGCAGTCTGGTAATTAGGATTCTACGGCTTGACTGTCATGGCCTGGGTTTGATTTGTATGACTCTTGATCTTTTGGGGTACTCATTTATAATCCTTTCTACCTTCATGGACAGCTTTTGATTTTCTTTCTTACCTTCTGTCTCTTTTAATTTTCTATCTGTGAGGCGCATGGATTGTCAGCCTTTGTGTGCAGACAGTCAGCTGAGGAGCTGAAACTCTGAATTTATGGCTAGACAGAAATGTGGTTTGTTCCTCGTTTGTGGCTAGCAAAATTATCCTTTCTTTGAGCTGTCTTTGACAGTGTTCTGGATCTTGGGAAAGTTGCCGCTTTTGTTGCCTCTTTGGAGAACTTGGCTAAAACAATAAAGGACATGTTGGTTTTACTCTCATGTATGCTTGTTTGTTTTGGTTTTGAGTCATTAGTTTAGGTATAACTTTGATTTAAAACTTTGGTTTATATTTAGAGTTGCTACCAACATTTTTTTCCTTTTATTTTGCTTTCTTTACAGGGCCAGGGAGACACACTTCCCTGTATGCTGGTAACCAAACCAATGAGCGGATGAGACAGGATCTTCCCAGGCTGAGGGAGGAGGGATGCTGACTCCCTGCCACCTCTACCAGTCTCTCCACTATAGTAAAAGATCAGATTCTCATGAGACGAAAAATTAACTATTTGTATATTTAAAATGATAATAATTATTATTTTTTAAGGTGGCGTCTCACTCTGTTGCCCATGCTGGAGTGCAGTGACACACTCATGGCCACTATAACTTCAACCTGTTGAGCTCAGGCGATCCTTCCGCCTCAGCATTCCAAGTAGCTGGAACTACAGGCGCTTGCTACCATGCCCGGCTTATTTTTTGATTTATTGTAGAGATGAGGTCTCACCAAGTTGCCCAGGCTGGTCTCAAACCCCTGAGCTCAGGCAATACTCTCGCATCAGCCTCTCAAAGTACTGGGATTACAGTCTTGAGATACTGCACCCAGCCAACATGCACAAACAAAAAAGAAAAAAAATTCCAAAACAAAAACGGTTTAATTAAAAACTTCTGTTCCCTTTAAAAATCTTATTTCTCCCATGGGACGTCTTACTCAACTAGATTTTTTTTTTCCCTCTTAAACCCTGATAACTAGAATTTCATTGGCCTTTTGGAAAGCTTAAAACCTCTGCAAATTGGTTTCTCTGAGACATTCTTCCATTTACTTTTACTCCTTTTGAACTGACAGGCCATCTGGTGGAAGCCAAAAGGGCCATAACAATGGTCAGAAGGAAGGGTGTCCCTGCCTAACATCTCTTCTCCTGGCAATATCCTCTTCTGCAAGTAGCTTGCTTTAGTCCCCACTACCACCTGAGCTATACTGCACACACACAAAAATGTAAATTGCATGTATGCGGAAATGTAAACCTCATATAAGGCAAAGCTCACAGGAAGACAGGGATCCCAGGACTTAGGCATTAGCCCCCTGGACCCACAGGTGTAAATGTGTTCTCTTCACATTCCGGGAGTGCTGTTTGTCTCTCCACTGCAGGAGTCAGTTCTGCCACAACATTTTGGAGGCCCCAGCAAGATCGACTACCAAGGCCCTCCGGCTCTGCAGACTTGGAGGGACAACGCCCCTGGACGGAACAGGGAAGCGTGCACCCAATGGTATTCTGGATCCCTTGCCCCTCACGGGTGGGAGGCCCCTCCCGCTCCGGCAAGGCCGTACTGTCCCCGAGGAAGGTAAGGACTAACACTTCCGGAAGTCGTCTTAAGTAAGAAACCCTGGGATAGTCACTTCAGGAAAAACCGGGACCAGTAGTCGAGGAGGTATTGATCACTCTCGGGTATTTCGGCCCTCTGTTAGGTCTTAAGTACTGACAGGATTTAAAATGCGAATGTATTAACCTTGGACTGGAAGTGCATGAATGAGTGAGTGAAGGGTGGTCCCAAGATGTCAATCGCGGGATCTGATTGGGCCCTAACCTGCATTAACGTAATGACCTCATACAGCTGAAGGCAGTCCCAGCCCTGTGACAGGGCTGGTGTGGGTTGGGAGTTTATACCAACTCGCCAATTGCTAAGAGGCTCTCAAATTCCCCTCAGGGAGAAGGCCAGGCGGGTGCTGCGAGAAAGTGCTGTGAATTCGTCGATGTGGCTCCATGGCATTTAGGCTACGGAGTCTGAGTGTGCCCCAATATGTGGTACCATGGACTGTCATGATGGCTTAGTGGAGATTCATTGTCCTCACAGACTTTGACCAGGTGGGGGATTTATATGAGTACTCTTATGCCAAGACGTCCTTAAGATTCCATGAGGAATCCTGCCGGGTGGGCACCTGAGTGAAGTCCAACCGTACCTGGACACCCCTCCTATTGCGTCTCTGTTCCTGGGTTCAGCACATATAAAATGGGGACATCCCAATCTTAAGCCTGACCTACTGCCCCCTCCTGCATGATGCGCTATTTTCACACAGGTTTCTCCAGAGATTATGACATGAAGATGAAGCTACAGTCACCCTTCATCTGGTGGTTCCAAACCCGTACCCCCTCCTCAGCCTCATCCCACCTCAAGCCTCTCACTTTACCTGCCAGGACCTGAAGAAAGCCTTCTTCTCCCTCCCACTAGCCTGCTGCAGCCAAGAGCTGTTTGCCTTTGAATGGGAAGACCACACCATGGGGAAAAAGAATCCATTAACTTGGACTTCTCTAACACAAGGGTTCAAAAATTCCCCCAGCATATTCGGGGAGGTACTGGCTCCCAACCTCACACATTGCAAGCCACCTGACTGCATTATTCTTCAATATGTTGATGACCTCTTGTTAGCGGCCCCCAGTCATAAAAGGGATGAGGGAACTCTTTTCATTCCTTCAAACACGAGGATATAAGGTGTCTCAGAAAAGGCCCAAATATGTCAAGAGGAGGTCACCTATTTAGGATTTAAGATTAGGAAGGGACAGAAGTATTTAGGGAAAGAAAGGAAAGTGCCATCAAACAACCCAGGCCCAAGACCAAGAAACAAATATGAGAGTTTCTCGGCAGCTGACTATTGCCGCCTCTGGATCCCAGGCTTCTCCAATCTAACCAAGCCTCTCTACCAAGCCATGCCAGATCACAGGACAGGACCAATTAAATGGGGAGATAAAGAAGAGCAAGCATTTCAAGAAATCAAAGGGGCTCTGGCTACAGTTCCTGCCCTCTGCCTGCCTGACGTGGAGAAGACTTTCCAATTATTTGTGTAAAGGACCAGGTAGCACTGGGGGTGCTGACTCAAGCAGAGGTCAGTCACCTACCTATCTAAAAGGTTGGGCACTGTTTCATCCAGCTGGCCACCCTGCCTCCAAGCATTAGCAGCCACAGCCCTCCTTGTCAATGATGCCAACAAGCTGATTCTGGGGCAAACCCTACATGTGAAAGCTTCTTACAAAGTCATAAGTCTCCTAACTGGATTGGCCAGCTGATGGCTCTCCAATGAACAGGTCACTCAATATCAAGCCCTCCTATGCCAAAACCCAAGAATAACAGTAGACACCATCTGAACCTTAAACCCAGCTACCTAGTTACCAGAAGAGGAGGGTCCCCTGACCCACGACTGTGAAGAAATTCTAGGTGAGGTGTATTCTTCTTGACCGTATTTGAAAGACACCCCTCAGCTTTGGGGGACCAGGGAGTCAGTGTAAAAATTCAAGACTTTTTATTTGGGGGTTTAGGTGCTCAACGTGCAGTTGCATCTGCTTTTCACATATATGAGGGGAGACCCCCAAAACAACAGAATTATCTCTTGGAGGGTATGTCCCTTGTAGTACACTCAGAATTTGTTCATATCAAACTGTCTCCCAGTTTTTACCTGGAAGTCATGAGAAGGGTGTGTCACAATTTACAGAAGAAACGTCCTGATTGTGGCAAACAGGGTGACTGATTCTTCCACTTGCCCACACCATGCTGAATATTCAGCAGTTTTTTACCAAAATGGCATGACCCTCATGCCCCATGTTCCCTATACATCCAATCTTCTCCTGAGTGACTTTTTGTTTCCCTGGATTAAAAAAGGTCCTCAAAGGGAAAAGTCTTGTGGTTGTGGAAGAGATGAAGCAAAAAACAGGTGAAGCACTAACAGTCATCAAAATTGTCAAGTTCAAAAACTGTTTTGAGCAGTGAAAAAAGTGTCTTGTTAGGTGTGTTTCATCAAGCAGAGAGTATTCTGAAGGTGATCGTAGTTAAAACATGTAAGAATAGATGCACAATTTTTTGGTAAATAAATTATGGGGTCTTTTGGATCCTTCCTTGTAAATATTAGGCCTTGAAAACTTCAAATGTTTTGTTGGTCCTATTTATTAATGGTCTTCACTCTAAGTACAGTTATTCAGTTGGAAAATGGAGACTAAATTAGAAACTACTTACTTAACTAAAATTGATCTTATAAAATCCTGTGATAAATTCCTTTGATTTTGTGTTACTTTGGCATACATATTAATCTTTCTCTAACATAGATTCCTTCTTGAAAATTCTTAAATTCTCTCTCCATGCTTTGAGATGTAAATTGTCTACTTTGTTTTCTCCAAAACTTGATAAGGATTTCAACCATGTGGGACAGATAGACTTCAGCTTATTACATCTACAGAGGTATAGTTTAATCACACTCTTATGTTAATGAGTTTTACTTTTCTCTAGCTAAGATTTAAAAATTAAAGCTATAAAATCTTTATGGTTGTTTGAATTTTTTGTATATATATGTACATACACTTTTATTTACATGATATAATATTGACTTACAAATGGAGTACTCATAAATTAAATAGTTAGGTCAAATGCCTTTCAAGTTTATGTGACATCAGTAATTTTTGGTAAATAAGGATAGTTTTCAAAACATGGGTAAAATAAAATATAAATATCACCAGAATTTTAGGCATTTTTACCAAGGTTTACTAAGCAAATGAACAAAATATATAGTGTCTCTACTAGATGTTTTAAATCATAAAGCTGGTGCTTTTTGATATTTCTGATAGTTGATTAATTTTTATGGGAGATTAAGTCTTTAGTTTTGGGTTTTTGGAGTCTGAGATCTAGATACATGACCATGGTGAGGACTGGGGACATATATGTACCCAGCACCTGTGCCACTGGCTGCAGGGCAGAGTCAAACTTAATGCAGCCCCATCATCTCTGGCCCAGCTCTGCCTCCTGGCCATGCTCAGAGGGGTCAGATTATTCAAGTCTTGTCATCCTGGACTTTATACCTGGTAACTAACAATTAAAGTTGCATTTTTTTTTTTTTGAGTTAGAGTCTCACTCTGTCGCCCAGACTGGAGTGCAGTGGCTGCTCCCGGCCACCGCAGCCTCGACCTGCTGGGCTCCGGCGATCCTTCCGCCTCAGTCTTCCGAGTAGCCGGAATTACAGGCATGCACTACCACGCCCGGCTGATTTTTTTTTGATTTATTGTAGAGATGAGGTCTTGCTGCCCAGGCAGGTCTTGAACCCGCGGGCTCAGGCAATCCACTCACCTCAGCCTCCCAAAGGCGCGGGATTACAGGCTGAGCCACCGAGCCCGGCAAGTTGCAATTTTTAAATGAGAAGTTAGAAATAGTAATTAAAACTATTAGATGAAATTAAAACTACCAAATATGAGAAAAACAGTTCTGTATGCAGGGAATATAAAGAAAATTAAGTGTGATTTTTGGTAAGAAAGGTTATTAAGAAGCTATAAAGATCTGGTTTTTATTAAAGGAGAACTAATTTTATCAAATTTTCAAGTTATTTTAAGGTTAGTTCAGATTAAAGAAATAAAGAATGATACACATAAAATAAAATGTATATAATAATACGGGGAAAGAAAATAGAAGAAAAAATTTGTGAGAAGTTGTAAAACGTTTATGGAAATCCTATGTTGTGTATTTACAGCTGATTGAGATTATATAGATCCATTTGGAATGTTTTATTAAAATTAACTGTAGTATTAATAATACCCTAATACAAAAGTAAAATTTGATTTTTTCTTTTTAAAATAATATTATTGTGTAGTAACAAGAGATAAAATATCTTGTTCACCTTTTTGAATTAATTTCTCCCCAAAAGAAGAAAAAGAAAGAAGGGAAGAAAGAAAGAGGCAGAGAAAAAAATTCTCTTTGTCTCATTATGTCTTATGTTGTCTTTATCAGCTATGTTTGTATTGAAATAGTCCAAGGAACACTCAGCTGCTATCTCTCATGGCCAATAAAAGTTGAGAGGCAGGCAACTTGGGAGAAAGAGGTTTATTTCTGAATTTGAATGCAGAGAGTCAGAACTTAGCATCCTTACTCAAGTTTGCTTGACTCCTTGCATTTTACAGTTCATATTTATATGCACAAGTATTAAGGTTTGCTATAGACTAACATCAAGCTATGACATTTCAGAACATTCCTGTAATGTCTGCATCCCATTACTCTGACATTCATTGCCTATACATTTCTGTATCACCCAGAGCTTCATGCCTTTGTTATCAAAGACAAAGGAATGCATTATAGAGTTTAGTAACTTTTTTGTTTTGTCTGAGCTGGAGTCTCACTCTGTCGCCTGGACTGGAGTGCAGTGGCCGCTCCCGCCCACCGCAGCCTCCACCTGCTGGGCTCTGGTGATCCTTCCGCCTCAGCCTTCCAAGTAGCCGGAATTACAGGCATGCGCTACCACGCCCGGCTGATTTTTTGATTTATTGTAGAGATGAGGTCTCACTGCCCAGGCAGCGAGCCCGGCTTGCTAAAATTTTTAATAAATAATTTACAATTAGACTGAATTTTTTTGAGGCTTAGAAGAAAAGCCAAAGACTGTAATATCTGTAAGTATTAAGTAGATTCCTCACTTTTAAAGGTTCCCAAAATATCTTGAAGTTCCTGAACCTGTCAGGAAGTAACAATCTTTACTTAGTGAAAAGTCAGAAATCCTATTAGGAATTTGTGTAGACAAAGTGCCAAACCAGTTTTTTCCCAAATCTATTTGCTTTATAAAGTCAGTCTTATTCCCTCAAAGCAGTCAGGCCACATTTGAAAATCAGACATTGCAGTCAAAGCCATGGTAAAACAACCAGTGTCTTTAATTGTATCTTGTTACAAAAGAAAACAGATTCTTATTTAAACTTAAGCAAATAACTATATTGCCATAAAATAAGTATGCCCTGAAATAGTTTTTAAATTCTGGAGGGATCAGATAGAGAGAAAGGTAAATGTTTCAATTTCACTAACAAAATTGTGCTTTGTCCATTGTCATAAACTTAAAATAGGCTAAAAAAATTAAAAATTCCTGACTATAGAAAACCAAACATAAAATGACCAGCAATGTTTCCAGAAAAATAAATCATTAAAATTATCTTAGTTCTTCATTAGTTTAGTCCCATGTAATTAATTTTTTTTCTGCTTGATTTTTTGTTAGCAATTTTGTAAGTCCAGTTTTTCCTCCCAATTGGAGTTTTATCCCAATGGGAATTTTTGAAATTCTAACTCAGCAATATTTGAACCCAGTCTTAACCAGTTAAATCACACCCAACTTTGACCTCAAGGTTGTCAGAAATCTGTATTTAAGAGTACTCGTTGTCATCCTTTCTGTCAACCTCCTTGAATGCAAACACTTTAGGATTTAGAGTGCTTTTAAAAAAAAAGCATCAGAATAAAGCAACTCACTGTGGAGAGTAAGACTTAAAATGATCATGGTTGAACAGTCAATTAACAAAAAAAATTACTTCCTGTAGAGTACAACAATTTTACACGATAGTCATAATTATGACTAATAGCATATACCAAAACATGTCATATTTTTAGGAATCTCATACAGTTTTGAAACACATATGAACAGCTTATCCATACTGATTAGGAAGCCTCCCCATTCAAATCTTTTGCTAGACTGAAAAATGACAGGCATCAAACTTAGGAGAGAATCTACATGTAGTCTATTGGAATTACTGATAGGCAAAATGGGTACTGAGTAGTTCAAATTAGATGGATAATCTGTAACTTCACAATGTTAATGTAATCATAAATTAATAGAAGGTTTGGCTCCTAACAATACTAATCCAGTTTCCTGTTAAAACCAAGGGTAATCATTAAAATGTAGTCTTAGGTCTGATTTACCTGTGTTAAACCAACATCTATTTTAGTGTTCACTGATTTTGTTTTTTAATGATTTATCATTTTAAAAATAATAATAAATAAACTAACCTACTCTTTCCTGTGTACTCTGTGTAACCTGTTAAAAAGTTACTAAACTCGCCGGGCTTGGTGGCTCAGCCTGTAATCCCGTGCCTTTGGGAGTCTGAGGTGAGTGGATTGCCTGAGCCAGCAGGTTCGAGACCCGCCTGGGCAACTTGGTGAGACCTCATCTCTACAATAAATACAAAAAAAATTAGCCGGGCGTGGTAGCGCGCACTTGTAGTTCCAGCTACTTGGAAGACTGAGGCTGAAGGATCTCCGGAGCCCAGCAGGCGAGGCTGCGGTGGCCGGGAGCGGCCACTGCACTCCAGTCTGAGCGACAGAGTGAGACTCCAACTCAAAAAAAAAAAAAAAAAGACAAAAAACAAATAAAAATTTTAGCAATGCCAATTTTTAAAGAGTTCATGTGGTCAATTGCTATTCTTGTTGTACTTTGTGCAAATAATTAGGCCAAGTATTAAAAAACTAAATTCTACTTTGCAAATAAATTATTCTTACTATAATTTATATTGGTAGAAATGGGAGATCATCGAGAGAAAAATTGTGTTTCAGAAAGCAAAAACAAAAACCTGTAGTATACCTGTTATTAGATTCCTTTTTTTTTCTTTTGAGATTTTACTACTTACCTTCAATCTAGACTAAATTCTAAATTTTCAGTTCCATCCTATGTTTGACTGTGACTATTCAGACTAACATTTCTATTTTCTTTTTCCTGCCACCTTCTGACTTGAAATCGTGAGACATTAAAACTGCCTTTTTTCCTAAAGTCCTAGAAACTAGACAATTTATGATAAACTTCAGAAAATATCATTACAGTTTTTGTTCCTGTTGATGTGCGACCTGCTCAGAAACTTTACTAAAACATCTGATTTAAACGACAGTCAAGGAATATCTGTCAGATTGGCACTGCCTGTCCATATCAACTAAAGATGCTTCTGATACTCTGGAAAAACGGATTTGTGGATTACTCCAGACATTAATCTTTGTATTTCTTCTGTTTTCATTTTATTTACTTCTATTTCTTTTTAAATTATAGGTCTGTCTGCTTGCCTTGTGCATACAGGCTTAACTTTGAGAGTCCATCTGCAATGCCACCCCTGGACTGGGACACAACTTTGACTAAACTGACCTATTTTTATAACTAAGAGACTGATTCAAAACAATATTAAACAGTATACTCAAATTTCTGTTACAGCTGTTTTCGGTATTTTCCCCCTTTGCCTATCTCTTATTTAGAAAGTTTTAACCTAAAACTCTCCATATCTACCGATTCCAATTTAATATATGAAACTTCCTGAAAATAACGTTTTAATTGAGGGACAAAATAAAACCAAAAATATTTTACCCTAAAATATAGTTCTTTGACATATTTTGAGATGGCTATTTAAAGGGCCTTCAGACAGAAATAGCCCTGCAAAGTTGCTTTTGTGGAGGAGATTTACATCTGCAGAGAGAAGCTGCACTGAAAAAATAAACATTTAGCCCTTCTCTCCAACCATTTCTGTTTGTCATAATCTAGGAATGATTGTCCTATTGGAGAAAAAGACTGAGTATGACACCCTTGGGAGTTCGACAGAAACTTACTCTTTCTAAGACTGCCACCTATGAGGTTTCATCTGCATAATAAAACTACCTTAGTTAGTCTTTCCCTTTCTCTTCCTCCTGTAACTGGTTTTGGTGTATTCCAAGCCCCTACTCTTTTTATAACCTCAGGATTGTATAAAACTTCAATCATCTTACCCTTTCTTTGATATTTATGTTTGTTTGACTCCTGTGAAAACATTTGCATGTTAATATTGTTTCTCTTAGTCTTTCTTTTTTTCAGCTAATTTTCAATGAAACTTCAGAGGGTAAAATAAAAGTGTTCCTTTGACCCAGAAGAAAAAGGCACCTATATTCAAATGCCTTATAGTAAACTGGGAAAGACAAACACATTGAGTGGTTAGTTTTGAAATAGTTTTGAACTAACAAAATATTTGAAAAGAAAAATCGAAAATTTTTTGATGTGCGTCACAGAATTTGTTGAGATAATAAAAATACAGGTTTAGTATTCCTTATCTTAAATGCTTCAAGTGAAAAGAGTTTCAGATTTTGGATTTTTTTCAAATTTTAGGGAATGGGCCACATCTAAATATAAAATTCAAGTATGTTTCATATACACTCTATATTCATAACCCAGTTTATACAAATTTTCTTTTAGAATACTTTGTTTGAAACAAATATTTGACAGTGTTTTGACCACACAACCAGTCAGTCACATTAAGTCAGGTGTGAAATATTCCTCTGTGGTGTCATGCTGGCATTCAAAAAGTTTAAATTTTTTGAGCACATCAAATTTTGGAAGAAGAATGTTCACCCTGTATGCAATCCTGAAAGTAGATTTTGTTTAAGGGTTTAATGTTTTTAGACATTCTGCCATTTCCAAACACACACAAAAGAAAACCTACTCTTTTATTTTTTTATTTTAGTTATTTTAGTCTTCGCGCTCTCTTTATTTATTTATTTACTTTTTCTAGTTGGTCCAGCTAAGAGTTTGCTGCTTTTTATCTCTCCAAAAAACAACTCTTTCTTGTTAGAACTGCTTTTGCTGCATCCCATAAGTTTTGATATGTTTTGTGTTCATTTTATTGGTCTTAAGATATTATTTTTGTTTCCTTTTTTCTTTCTTTTGTAACCTTTTTTTAATTTTTGGAGAATGTTGTTTAATTTTATATATCTGTGATTTTTCTGAGATTTCTCATGTTATTGATTTCTAGTTTCATGATATTGTGATTGGAGAGAATAATACAACTTCAGTCTTTTTAAATCTGTTAAGATTTGTTTTGTGTTCTAATATATAATCTTTCCTCAAGAAAGTTCCATGTGTATTCTGTTGCTTTTAGATGGAATGTCTGCATATGTCTGTTAGGTTTATTTGGTCTAAAGTTTAATTCATATCCAATGTTACCTTACTTATTTTGTCTTAATAATCTGTTTATTGTTGAAATTGAGAACCCTTAGCCAGGGTGGTAGCGCATGCCTGTAGTTCCCACTGCTTGGAAGGCTGAGGTGGAAAGATATCCGGAGCCCAGCAGGTCAAGGCCGCAGTGGCCAGGAGCGGCCACTGCACTCCAGTCTGGGTGACAGAGTGAGACTCCAACTCAAAAGAAATAAAAGGGAAAGGAATTGGCATTTCACGTGGTTGAGGACGCCCACTATTATTGTGTTGCAGTCAATTTTTCCCTTTGGATCTTTTAATAGTTGCTTTACATATTTAGTTGCTCTAATAGAGTGTGCAAATATATCTACAATTGTTATGTCCTCTTGATGAAGAACCCTCCATCATTATTTAATTACCTTTTTGTCTCTTATACAAGTTGCGACTTAAGGTCTATTTTGTCTTATATAACGATCTGTGCTCTCTTTGGTTTTCATTTGTGTGGAATGTTTTCCCATCCCTTCACTTTTAGTATATGTGTGTTTTTATACATAAAGTGAGTCTCTCAAAGGCAGCATAAAGCTGAGTGCTGTTTTTACTCATTCAGTCATTCTATTTCATTTGATCAGAGATTAACCTGTTTGCATTCAACATATTTATACATAAGTTAGGACTTGCTACTGGCACTTTGTAATTTGTTTTCTAGTTGTTTCATATATTCTTTGTTTTTTCCTCTCTCACTGTCTTTCTTTGTGTTTTGATGGTTATCTGTGGTGGCATTCTTTAATTATTTTTCTTTTTATATTTTGTGCATACTATAGGTTTTTGCTTTGTAGTTACCACATACTTTACATAAATCATCATATATATATATATAAACAGGCTATTTTAAGCTGATAACTCTAATTGCATTCAAAACTCTACACTTTCACACTTTTCTTCTTATATGATATTTATGTCAAAATTTCAATATTTTAAAATTTATGTCTGCTAACTATGTATTATAGCTACAGTTGTATTAAGAAAATTGCATACCATATTTTTGGTATTAGAGTATTCTGAATATGAATATGCATTATTTTACAATCATTTGTTTTTAACATTCATAAATTTTATATTATTAATTAACAGACTTTTGTCTCAGCTAAAAAGCTCCCTTTGGCAATTCCTGTAAGGCAGGCCTACTGGTGAAGAGCTACTTTTGCTTTTATTTGCCTGGAAAGGTTTTAATTTCTTCCTCATTTGTAAAAGAATAGATTTTCTGGGTAAAGTATTCTTGGTTTGCAGTCTAGCTCCTTCAGTACTTTAAATATATTGCCCCACTCTCTTATTGCTTACAGGGTTTCTGCTGAGAAATCTGCTTATAAATGTATTGTGACTCCCTTAAATATAATGTTTATCCTTTGCTGTTTTCCGAATCTTTTTTGTCTTTGAAAATTTTCTTATGCTGTATCTTTCTGATTTCCTCTTTAGGTTGAATGTGATTGGAGACTTCTGTGCTTCCTGTACCTAGATATTATTTTCCCCAGATTTTGAATTGTTTTTAGACATTATTTTCTTAAACATGCTTTCTGGACCTTTTTCTCTATATTTCTCTGGAACTCTTCTTATGCAAATATTTGACCTCTTGATAATGTCTTATAATCCCCATAGGCCTTCTTTTTTAGTTTTTATTACTCTTACTGGACATTAATTTCAAATGTCTTATCTTTGAACTCATTAATTTTTTCTCTGCTTGATCAAGTCTGCTACTGAATCTTTCTACTATAATTATTTAGTTCAGTTATTGCATTCTTTATCTCTAGGATTTCTAGTTAAATGTTTTAATTGTTTCTATTTATTTGTTAAACTTCTCATTTTTCTTATAAATTGTTCTCCAAATTTTATTTAATATGCTATTTGTATTTTCTTATTGTTTCTTGAATTTCTTTAAGAGGATTTTTCTGAGTTATTTGTCAATCATTTCATGGCTCTCCATTTTCTCCAGGTCTGCTATTGGTTTCTTTTAGAGGTGTTATATTTCTTGATTCTTTATAATCCTTATGTTCCTACATTACTGCCTGCATACTTGAACAAATGACTACCTGCTCCAGCCTTTGAAAATGTTCTTTGGTGGTAATAGAACTTCACTATTTAGTCTATCCTGGGATTCTAGATGGGTCAGTTGGTAAAAAAGGCAAACCTTACCCCTGGGTTCTCCAGTTGTACTGGGCTGCTGTCTATGCTCTGAGTTCAAGTAGAGCTATATGCTGTGCTCTGTGGTCTGGTGAGATAACTGGCTGAATGTCACAGACAGACTGATCTACTGAATGGGCTCTGTGATTAACCATGATTAGGCATGTATGCAGAATAACATTCCTAGCTAAGCAGTACTGCTATTTGGAATCTGTAGTTGGTAGAAGTGTGTGCTGAGGTATTAGATTGGGCAAGGTCTTTGGGATTACTGCTCAGCCACTCAGGGGCAGAAGCTATGCCCTACTGATATACATGAATATTGCCTTTCCTCCCATGCTAGGAAAGCCTTAAGCAGACCTTCATGACTTGATGAGGTTACCACTCAGTCACTGAGGTTGGACAAATCCAGATGTTCCTATCTAAAGTTATTAACAGACTTGCACTGGTCTCCCGAATTAAGAAACGATCAGACACATCATTACTTACAGACTTGTACTGGTCTTCCAAATTGAGAAATGATCAGGCAGACTGTACCAGCCTTGGATGGGGTAGTCAACCAAAAAACCTAAGTTTGGCAGTCTTGTCTACTGCGTTTTCTGTAGAGCAATACTATTGGCTAGGTTCTTTAATAGGGTGCTTCTCCTGACCAGAATGCAGATTCCTAGACAAGATCTGTACGCTTTGAACTCCACTTTTGCTCTTTATTTTTAACTGATTCCAGGTGGTCTAAATCTGCTATTATACTCATTGTTCCCCATGGTCCCAGAATAGTGGGGGAAGATGAATGTCTCCACTCTCTTTTCCCACTATAGAAATCATGGGCCTAGGGGAATCATCTTTGTGTGATGCTGGGCCAGCTTAAGGGATGGGCAGCATAATCAAAGTGAAACTGTTTCCCTTACCTTTTATTGTTTTGTTTTTTTTTATTTTAAAGATGAGGGGTATGATGCAGGGTTAGTTATACATATGTTCATTAAGCAGGCACCCTTGTTGAGAGGTGTTTTCCTCCCTCCTATGACAGTTTCCCTCACTGTCAATCCCACCCCCATCCCCCCCCCCCGCCCACCAGCAGTTTCCCACTACTGCCAATCCCTTTCTTGTAGCATTATGAAAATTGTTCAAGGTCTGCTTATGAGTGAGAACATAGGATACTCTGTTCTTTGTTTCTGTGATAGATCACTGAGTATGAGACTCTAAATCCATCCAAGTTGCTGCAAAGACCTTATGTTTGTCCTTGTTTATGGCTGCATAATATTCCATTGTCAGTTCTGTGGCTGAAGGGAGAGTCTCAGCCTTGTTCCCAAGTTCTGAAATATTTGTGAAAGTAGTCTTGTTTGTGGATAGTTGCTAGGTGGACTTCTGTGAGGCAGACTGAAGTCAGATAACTTTTTATTCTGTCATTATGCTGACATCAATTTCCCTGGGCTTTCTTTTTAAAAGTTGAAAAGATTTACCTAATAGAAAAGAATAAAATTTGACTTTATGCTATGCATCCGACAATAGTTGTTGCTTGTTTGTTTCCCCTGGCTTTTAGTATAGATTTATAAAATGATAAGATTATGTATAACTTGTGAAGCACATTAACTTGTGTGGTTGACAAATTTTCTACAGCACTTCCCCAATATATTTAAATTGTAATGTTAGAAACCTGTGAATATGTTACCTTTAACTGGAAAATGACTTTGCAGCTGTAATTTAGTTTAAGGTCCTGGTATGAGGAGAGCATCTTGTATTAATCAGGTGAGCAATCTAACTACATAAATCTTTGAAAATAGAGAACATTTCCTAGCTGTAGTCAGATGGAAAAAGAGAAGTTCAGAAAGATGCAATGTTGCTGTCTTTGGAGACAGAAGAAGGGGAATGTAAGCCAAGGAAAGTGAGCAGCCTCTGGTAGTGAGAAAAGACAAGAAAATGCATTATTCACTGGAGACTGTAGAATGCAAAAAATACAAAATAAAAAATTGAGTCCAGTTGACATCTTGATTTTTGTCAATGAGAGTCATTTCAAATTTGTAAGGTATAGAGTTATAAGTGAATAAGTTTGTCTTAAGCCACCAAGTTTGTTATGATTTGTTACAACAATAATAGACGATCAATACATTTAAACTTTTTATATTTTATATTCAGGTATCCCATCTCTTTTGAAAAATAAAATATCTGATACCATTATACCCACACCCCTAATGGAAACAACTAGATAGAGTTGAATCATTTTAAGCAGGTGCATAAGCACTGAAATTATCAACCATTTTCTTCAAATATTATGCCCAGAAGTCATGTAATCTGCAGAACTGCTATGGAATTTAATTCCTCTGCCTCAGTCATTGTTACAAACTTAAAAATGTGGGTAGGGTAATTGGGTTATCACTTGTGAAAGCATGTTTGGAGAAATTAAATGAGCATCAAGGTTAAGAGATGTCTGAGAAGGATAATTCTAAAGTACTTGAGACGGTACACAAGGCCATTTTTTTGTTTTATTTGTCAAAATATTCATTTTCTGTGACTTCTATCAAAACCAACTTTATCCTTACTCCTAAATACTCATCTCTTTTGCACTAGCCACGCTGAAATAAAGTTGATCACATAATGTAATTTCCTGCCTTATTGATCTTGAATGTATTCTTCCCTGTACAGGATGTTATTTACTTTACTTTACTCTTCGCAGATTCCTTGGTCTTCATTCAAGAGCAAGACAAAAATTCAGTGCTCTAAATATTCTTCAGTAAGCAGTAGCATGTACGAGAGTTGCAACTGCAGTTTTTCCTCTTTTCTCAATTATCAATAAGTGAAAGACTCAAGTAATAAGATCAAATAAAATACAAGTATTATTAGCACTTGTTTACTCGTAATTACTTTATTACATTCAATTATGCATTCTTTGACTTATTTATCATAAATATTTATTGAACAGCTTATATATGCTAGACATCATAAAAAGCACTAGTGACATAGTTGTGAATAAATAATTATAGATCCTTCCGTCCCAGAGCTTAAAGCAGAATTCTACAATGTAGTAATGCTCATGATCCATCTTTATAACCACAGTGCCTGAAATATGAGGCTTGTAATAAATATTTTAATGAAGCACATAAGAGTGAACTTAGAGAAAGGGAGAAGGAAAGCAGAGAGAAAAATGAATATATAGGAGTAATAGGAAGAAGTAAGAGATGTAAGAGAAATAAGAGACATAGAAAGGGACAAAGTCAGGAAGGGAGGAAGAGCAGAGAGAGAAAAGGTAATATGTTCCCTTGCATACCATGTTCTCCTAACCAAAATTTGGGATAGACCTGGTCCTGAGGAAAGAGGAATAAGCAACTTTCTATAGAATATGCATAGCTGCCATCTTGACAGAAATTCATTTTTATTTAATGTAGAATATCAAAGACTTGGTGAAGCAGTTTTTCACAAACTTCCCCACTGAATTATTCTAATAGCAAAAGAGAGTGAATGAGAGAACCTCTAGAGGCTCTCAACCAACTAAAAGAGTGAAATTTCTTTTAAGTCTCTGAGTTGCTTTGAAAAATTCATGTAAATTTTGTATTCTACTTATAATATAGCCATGTTAGTTTAAACATAAAAAACATTGGTTTGTTTGTTTTTTTCTCAAATCTGTTAGTAAAATTTATGCTCTGAGAAATGGCATCCATAGTTACTGTGCAGTCACTCTCCTTCCTGGCACAGCACCACCTACTCTGCAGTAATAGACATATGCAGACTTGCCAGGCAATGGAATGTGGAACAGTCTGGGTCATATGGTCTCTGAACATGCCACCACAATAATATATGGCTGGAGACAGTGAATGGAACTCCTTGCCACCAACCAGGGACAGATGTCCACACTAGGAATTATCTGTTCTTCCTTTATATTCCTGGAATCCTTCAAGCATGTTAAAACAGCAATTAGTATTTAAGAAGTTCCATTTTAGCTGTTTCTAAATCAGTTAATAATATGTATTTTCCTTTTAATATCCTTCTGAGGAGACTAAAGTGCCTCTCATATAATTTTATTAACCTGCACAGCATTTCCTTTTCAAATATGGACTTTTTCATCACTTAAAGCACCTTATTTTATAACAAGTTAAAAATCTAATATCAAGCCATTCTCTGGCATAAGTAATAGCAATGTTTATAATTGAATGGAAGTTAAAGTTTGAGCTTTAAATCTGGATATTTTGCAATTAAGTTAATATAATAAAATAATGGGGCCTGTACATTTTTAACTCAAGTATACTGTATATACTGTTGCCACTGGGTATCTGTGGGGATTGATTCTGAGATGATCAAGACCCTGACATGAAAGGTATAGTATTTGCATATAATCTATGCACATCCTCCCATAGATTTTAAATTGTCTATAGATTAATTGCTTATTATGTATAATACAATGCAAATGCTGTGTAAATAGTTGATATACTGTATTGTTTAGGGAATAATGAAAAGGGGGAAAAAATCTGTATATGTCCAGTACAGAAGTTACTGTTTTTAAAATATTTTCTATCTGAATTTGGTTATCTTTTTGGATGTAGAACCCATGGACTTGAAGGGCCATCTCTTTTACAGTTTATAAATATATTTATAGTGATAGAGTCCTCATTTATTAAAGTGACCACTTCTCGATGTGATAACTTATATAGATATTTCTAAGTATATATGCATGGGAGCATATGTAAATATAAGTAATAATATTGTAATTCATTATAATATGAAAAAAAATAATATTGTTATTCTACTCAGTTGGATGTCTTATATACCTGAGAGCCAATTACAACTCCTCTTTTTATATGTTTACTGGAAGGCTTTCTAAAATATTAGAGAATAGTTTTTCAAAAGATATCTGGAATGATTCTTTCCCATTATTCAAATAACTCTTAGCCTGGAGGCTTTTGTTTTCAGGATGGTTGTAAAGCCACCACACAGAGAGAAGGTATAGGTAGCTGGCATTTTTCAGTGTGTGAAGTGGGGAAAAGCATGCCCCTTACCTGCTAAAATTGCTTGAACATGTTGAAATGCAAATAATAGACTATATATTTAAAATAATAGAAATTTTTTAATTTTTTTCTTTTTAAAGTTGTGGGGTTCAAATCAGGATTGGTTATGCCAGTGGTTTAGGTAAAGGTGAAGTTTTGGGCCTACCATTGGACCTCACTTTGCCTGGATTAGGATCAGGCACCCTTACTGATGTGATGTGCTGCTCCCCTTCCCTGGCAGTGTCTTGCTACTGCCAATCCCTTCTTTGTAGTATGATGATAAGTATTCAGGGTCCACTGATGAGAGAGGACATGTGATACTCATTTCTTTGTTTCTCTGATAGACCACTAAGTATGATAAACTCCAAATCCAACCAAGTTGTCCATATTTTTGTTCTTCTTTATGGCTGTGTAATATTCTATCATGTATATGTACCACATTTTTAAAATTGAATCTGAATAGGCTAAAAAAATGAGGATATAACTTTTTTTAACTTTAAAATAGGTTTAATGGATTATTAGCATCTGTCTGAAATTGATAATGATAATGATCAGCTTTCACATTAACAAGTACTCAGTACAACATGATTCAATTCACACAGCAAATATCTATTAAACTTCATTATTTTGGGGTGTGATGATATAGCACCAATCGAGGGAGAACACAACAACAAACCTATCCTTTCTTACACAGCATACAGTTTAGTTAGCACAATATAATTCAGAAGGCATTAGGCAGTGATAATTGTTTATTGCCAAAGACCTAGGAAGAAAAGAGCCTATACCCATTCCTTGAAGGAAGATGCCTAAACCTGGACTAGACCTGTTCCTTGGTGGATATCCAAGGAATTGTTTCTGGTTTCTAACTATTAGGAGCAAGCATGCTAAGAAAAGGTATATCCAGGAATTTGTCTGTACTTAAATGCTGTTGGGTCAGTTGTGGGTCCTTAAGATCACCCTTTTATAGGAGGATTCCCTAGAAGAAATCAGAGAACTCTGTGAAGCTAATTCCCCTGGAGAGTTCAAGCAGATATCTTGGGGCCCAAAGTGTCTACCCTAGATTGTTAGCAAAACTGCCTGAGATCCCAGCTACAGGAATACAGGCAGAATAGTCTAAGGGTTTATGAGTTTAAACTGAGGAGATAAGAACTATTTTTGAAATGCATAGGTCCTGATAATTCTAGACCTGCTGAGTCAATACTTTACCGCATAGGACATGTTCATTTCTGGGGATAAATGCCAAGGGGGTGTTTGAGTTGCTGGGCTGTAAGATACTTACATATTTTTTGTTTGTCATTGTTTATAATAAGCCAAGCTGTTTTCTGTAGCGGCTGTACCATTTTGCATGACCTCCACCAATATGGAAGTGACCTGAGTTCCTCACAACCACACTAGAATCTGATACCATTCTTGTATTTTGTTTAAGACGTTCTGATGGATATGTCATATCTCACTATGATTTTATTTTATTTTAATTAATTAATTAATTAATTTTTTTGAGTTGGAGTCTCACTCTGTCGCCTGGACTGGAGTGCAGTGGCCGCTCCCGCCCACCGCAGCCTCGACCTGCTGGGCTCCGGTGATCCTTCCGCCTCAGCCTTCCAAGTAGCCGGAATTACAGGCATGCGCTACCATGCCCGGCTGATTTTTTGATTTATTGTAGAGATGAGGTCTCGCTGCCCAGGCGGGTCTCGAACCCGCGAACTCAGGCAATCCACTCACCTCAGCCTCCTAAAGGCAAGGGATTACAGGCTGAGCCACCGAGCCCAGCTCTCACTATGATTTTAACTTACGTTCCCCCAAAACAGTTAACATCTTTTCTTGTGCTTATTTGCCATCCTGTATCTCATCTTCTTTGGTGAAATGCCTGTCCCAAGTTTTTTGCCTATTTTGCAATCTAATTTTTTTTCTTTAAGTAAAAGTTGTGTTTGGAGACTTCCTCACACCTTCCTATCAGATATGTGATTTAAAAATGTATTCTCTTCATCTGTACTTTTGTTTTTTATTCACTTATTGGGGTCTTTCTCAGAGCCTTGGTTTTTAATTTCAAAGACTTTCTAGCTTCCAGAAATGTAAGAATAAATTTTTACTGTTTATAAACTGTTCAGAATATGGCATTTTGTTATAGCATCCTAAACAGACTAAAATAAGGTGTACACACATAACTGCTAAACTAAATATGGCATGTGATTTACAGCATTTTGGTGCAGCTTGATATCACTTAATCTGAATCTGTGTAAGATTTAAAATGTACTATGCTATTTTTAACTTATTAGCTGAATAAGTAATGAAATTTTGTCTTTAAATTATACAAAAAAAAAAACAAAATGGTAACAGATTTTGATTCTCAGAAAGTTTCTGCATTTCCCTCCAAAAGCCTAATTTCCCTTAAATTAGGTTACCGACTCATGAAATAAAAGACCTGGATTTTCTTCAGATTGGATTTTGTAACTAATATGTATACTTTGCTTTTAATAGTGACTGCCATCATGCAGTTGTTCCAGGAACTGAGGCTGGAAGGAAGGTGTAGAATTAGCCTTAGGGTTGTAGAGACACTGTGGTGTAGTGTTTGGGATCAGAAACTGTGGAGGTAATGAGCCTGGGGATGGATCTTGGCTCTGCTACTTCCTAGCTACATCAAGATCAATATGCTGAGTCATTTTCTTTCTCTCTCTCTCTCTATTGTGAAAAAGATTTAACAATTTTTATAACATGTTTTGTTTTATTTTGATTTGAATTTTAGTTAAATAAGGGAGTTATATTCTTAAAGCATTCAGCACAGCACCTGACACATTATTAATAGCATATACTGATGACCACTTACGTACCTAGTTCTGAATGGTACACAACATCTTTAAAAAATATATTTTAAAAATTTAAATAGCATTTACTTACTGCTACTATTACTATAAGAAGTGGGACTTCAGAAAAAAGGATGATGGCAAGCATGAGAAGAAGAGAATTGTCTGACATATCTGTTATTCTTGTGATGTCAGCTATATTTGTAGTATTTGGGCTATGTGAAGGTACTCATCTTCTAACCTTTCCCAAATGGCTTACAATAAATATTCCTTTTATTAGTATATATGATCTTTTATTAGTATATATTTCTTCCAATTGAGATATCTCTAATTAAACTGGAAAAGTTCTTGTCTTCACAATAGCAGATGAAAATAAGATTTAAATGTTGTCATTCATGTCATGTAGCTAATAACAACTAAAATAAGCTAAACAAAAATAGGTCATATAAAGAAAAAAATAGGGTGAGGATAAGAGAATGTTTTAATTTTTACTTCTGATTATACCAGAACTGATCAATTATAGTAACCGCATACTTATTCATTATTTTCAACTATTCTATCTAATATATACCTGGTGTGGGGAATAAAAATTAAGAAAGGTACAGTCTCAACTCTGAAGCTTAGAGTTGAGTAGGTATAGTTGAGACCAGAAACTGCAATACAGTATAAATGACCTCATGGAAGTGTACGGGGGGCTGAGGACAGAGAATACAGAAGGTAAATATGCAATTCATTTTTTACCTTTTCTTCCAAGAATATATAGTACTTCCTGATGAAGATAGTTTTAAAGAACACTCTGAGATGAGAAGGAGTAGAAGACCTTCAAGTTTGTTCACTTTGTTTTACTTTTTGACAATCAACAACAACAAAAACTGTATAGAAGCAAGCAAAGGTAATAACCTATTAAATATTCTGAGTACTTATGTGCCATGTAAATTATTTAACTTCAGTTTATTAACAACAATTCTACAAGACAAGTGCTATACTTTAATCTCTCTTTTCTAGTGAAGCAGTGGAGGTGTAGGGAGTTAAGTCATTTTCCCAAGGTCACAGAGTCATAACGTTGAACCAGGACTACCGGCCAGTCAGTTTAACTTCAGATCCCACACTCATAGCTATTGTGCTACCCTTAGTTCTAGCAAGAGTGTGTAGAAGCCATTACTCAGAAAGAATCAATAAAATAATCTATGTCTGTTCATCTTTAGGTTAAACAGCCTAAGCTCATTGCAGCTGGTAAAGTCATAGTTAGACCATTTAAATATTCACAATAGAACAAAATATTCCTTCCATAAAATAGACCTTTATGTGACTACAGATAATATATCTAGGAGTAAAATATCAAAGTTATGAGAGTCAAGATTGACTTAATAACAAAAGAATGTATTGATTTAAAAAAAAAGAAAAACTTCATTACCGTGTAGTAAGACTAATTGTGTTCCATCTACCACATCATATGATTGATCCACATTAATAGATTTCATTGTAAAAATGTTTAAAAAATGCAAATACAATAAAATAATATTATATCTCAACTAAGTCTTAGAAACACTCTCCTGAAACCATATCTAACTGGAAAAATGGCTTAAATATTTCTGGTCACACTATGGTCTAGAGGCACCCATAAAAGGGCACATCAGTAGAACATGGTCTTGAGTGTCCTCCAAGAAAAAAAAAACAATGTTGAAAATGCTGTTATATAGATTTTAATAGTTCCAGTTCGATTCCTTATAATTTGCACAACACCTCAATCTATGTTTTATTACCTGAAATATAGAATAATAATGACCATTTTGCAAAAACACAATACATAGACCTTCCTTAGTATCTGATAGATAGTACATACTACATATATTCATGTTATATATGTAAATTAATAATATTACATCTCCCTGACAATTTTTCAGTTAAGCAGTGAAAGAAACATACACTTAATGACACAGAACCATCATGCATTTTGTTAGCTCATTTTAATAAACTTATTTTTGTAAATGCATAATAGAATATTATAGAGAAAATATGTCAAATATAGAAATATTTTAAAATGCTGATCACACAAATGCAGTCACAATTAACATGACACTGCTTACCTTTACAGACTTTACGATGCAATAAACTCTTTTCCCAATGCAAAGAGTTGGGTTATTCCTTGTCTGCTAAGTGCTGTAAGTATGGTTTTGCTTTAACAATTTAGATAATTTTTATTTTTCACCAAACTGTAAATAACTGATACTAAAATTTGCCTTTGTTTTTCTGAAGTCAAAAATGATAGACATACATTTGTTTTAATTTTATAAATGCAAGGAATATAAGGAACTTGAATAAATAATCTACTGCTATGATTTGAACGTCTTTGCCCCTCTAAATTTTATGTTGAAATTTAACCCCCAATAGAACAGTATTAGTTAGTGTGGCCTTTTGGGAAGTGTTTAAGTCATGAGGGCTATACATGTGTGAATACCCGGCTGCTGTAAAACAGGTTTGCCAGAGTGGGTTCTCCTTTTCCGCTCTTCTGTCATGTGAGGACACTGCACTAGCTCTCTCTTGCCCATCTGCCTTCCGTCATGTGAGGATGAGTAAGAGAGGCCTCACCAGAAGCCAGCACCTTAAGCTTCAACTTCCCAGTCTCCAGATCTGTGAGACAGTAAGTTTCTATTCTTAAACATTATATAGTTTAATATATTATATTATAGAAGCACAAAATGAACTGAGACACATGCAAATAATTTAGTTCATGATATATGAAGAGTTTTGTTTTAAATACAAGGCTGAAGAACACTAGTGAAGTAGGGGAAAAGAAGGAATTTGTTAACCCTCCAAGTGCAGATTTTATATTCGAAACCCTTTGTTTTCAGGTAGGAGATATCTAGGCCAAAATCAATAACCAACTTGAGGATTTTCTCCACTAAACTTATACAAATCCTTATCTTTCCTTTCCATCTAGATTTCTATTCTTGAATAGGTTCTTCAAAATTAGCATCCTATGTATTGGTTGTTTGCATTCACATCTATGGTTCAAGGGCAAATAGGAGACTCTGTTCATGCTATTTTGTGTTACATATTGCTGAGGTGCTAATTCTTCCATCATCATAAAAGATTATAATTATCTCTGGATTTATTCACCGCTATATGACTCACAAAAACATACTCGGACACTGGTGTCATGTATATTTTATTAAAACCTCACCAAGCATCAGCAAAGATAACTATTCGTACTTCCAGAATTTTTTATTCATGTTTATCCACAATGGGTGAAAGCAGCATGCAAAATAAATGAAGAATGATACCACAAATGTCTTTAGAGAGATATTAGAAGAGAATCAGCAGAGAGGGTTATGAAAGTTGTATGAGCCATATATTATCTATGCATATGTTACAACGGTCAGAACATTTAGTATGTCATGCTCCATACCAGTCCCAAATAATATATTTGACACATAATGAAGTTCTAGCTTGGGATGGAGAAACAAACTCTGCCTTTATTGCCATTTTTAAAAAATGAGTTTGTCTTTAAATGTGCTGTTCACATGAAAAGTCTCAGCACATTTTCATGATCATTTGAAACCAGTCATTGGTATGAAAACATCAAACATCTTTGCTCTATTGCAAGTGTAAGCATTAGCATCGTTTTCTTAGCTTGAGTAGAGCTCAGTTTCCTAATGCCATTCATATTCCTTTTTGTCACAGTGTTACTAATGAATATTGAAGCTGAAGACAGAAAATAAAGCGCCCAAGACAAGGTCAATAGGTTAAAACTGTAGTATATTTTTAAATGCCTGTAAAATGTTTCTTTGAGCCCTGGAGTCATATGGTGAAGTGGAAGATGAAGAGGTCCCCTTCACTTAAACTGGCATTTTTTTCTAATTAGCATGTGCCAATCAGGGCTGAGGGGAAAATGCATTATGATATTTCAGGCAATGCAATGGAGATGCTATTCAGGGAATGCAAGGTTAGCAAATCTATAAGGGTATTTACAGGCATTTATTTTATTGTTATTTTTATGGCTATGTCCCTCTGTGAATGTAAAGGATATGGTTTTGTAGAAACAGAAGGTCAGAGCTAGAAAAGTATTGGACGTAATTTAGTCTAGACTCTTCATTTATAAAGATGAGGACACTGCAGTCCAAAAAGGTCAAGGGAATTGCTTAAGTTCACATAACTAGAAAGAGTAAGAATGAGGAAAGAGATCTGTCGCAGAGTGTCAGTCGTCCCATTTTTTTCTATGTTGTGACCTAAATGACCCACAAGTCAAGCAAATATTCAGAGAATACTTTAAATGTGATACCTTGAAAATTGAATTGACCCCATTACTGATGACAAATGGTTTCAAATCTCAACTATTTTTTCCACTGAATTCTAATATTGTTTTATGTGGACTGTGTAGCAAAGTAGCAGTAATATGGTTACAAATTAAATATTTTGACCACTGCACTGAAGTTGTATGTTCCTAGTATCAATATCTTTAACTTCTATTTGTGTAACCTTAGACAGTTGATTTCTCTGTACCTGACTTGTCTTATTCAGAAAATTTGAATAATCATGGTTCCAAACTCATACACTTGTTCTGATGTTTGAGTCCACATGAAGTATTTAGAAAACTATCTAGTTCAAAGTTAGTCTTCTATGTATGTTAGCAGATATTATTACTTGTATTAATCTTCATGATATTAAGTAGACCTTTCCTTTCTGTTCATTTATATGTACCTGATTGGACTGATGAATTCATCTTGCTCTTGTAAGACTGCAGTTCCCATCTTTGGACAATGAAGAGACATAAGAAGAGTTTGTTCAATTCTTATGTAATGAGTATATACAAACTAAAAGATGTGTTATTCACATAGGCATGGTGGCTCACACCTATAATCCCAGCACTTTGGGAGACCGAGGTGAGAGGATTGCCTGAGCCCACAGGTCTGAGACCAGCCTGGGCAACTTGGAGAGATCTCATCTCTACAATAAATAATAATTTTTTTCAAAAAGTAGCCAGGAATGGTGGCATGTGCCTGTAGTTCCAAATACTTAGAAGGCGATCGCCTGAGCCTAGCAGGTCAAGACTGCCGTGGCTGTGAATATGCCACTGCACTCCAGCCTGGGCAACAGAGTGATACTCTCACTCAAAAAAGAAAAAAAAAAGTGTTGTTCGCTTCAGCACATACACAGATAGTCTGTATTGATGTATAGAATTCAAAATTCTGTAGTTTGGTGATGTTGAATCAAATGAAAACCACATCATAAGTTATGGTGCAGGAAGTCAATCAAGTATGTGGCCATAATTGAAATGCATTTGTTAGTTCAAACTAAATAACTTGGGAAGACAACTACCAAGCCAATTTCTTTTCTTTTTTTGATACTTAATATTTTACATTCTTACTTATGAGGTACATGTATTTTTTACATGTATAGAATGTATGATTATCAAGTCAGGATATTTGAATATTCATTACTTGAGTACTTATCATTTCTATGTGTTGGTAACTTTTCAAGTCCTCTCTTCTAATTACTTTGAAATGTACAATATATTGTTGCTAGTTATAATCACCCTACTCTACTATAAAATACAAAAACTTGTTTCTTCCATTGCACTGTAAGTATGTACCCATTCACCAATGTCTCTTCATGTCCTCCTTCTACTCTCACACCTTACTCAGTTTCTGGCATCTATCATTCTTTTTTTTTTTTTTTTTTTGAGTTGGAATTTCACTCTGTCGCCCAGACTGGAGTGCAGTGGCATGCTCCCGGCCACCGCAGCCTCGACCTGCTGGGCTCCAGAGATTTTTCCGCCTCAGCCTTCCGAGTAGCCGGAATTACAGGCGCGCGCTACCACGCCCGGCTAATTTTTTTATTTTATTGTAGAGATTAGGTCTCGCTTGCCCAGGCGGGTCTCGAACCTGCGGGCTCAGGCAATCCACTCACCTCATCCTCCCTAAGGCACGGGATTACAGGCTGAGCCACCGAGCCCGGCTGGCATCTATCATTCTATTCGCTACCTACATGAGATCAACTTTTTTAACTCCTACTTATGAGTGAGAAGACATAATATTTCTATTTCTCTGCCTAGGGAATTTCATTTAACATAATGACTTCCAGTTACATCCACGCTATTGAAAATTACATGACTTTGTTCTGTTTTGTGGCCAAATAGTATTCATGTGTGTTTGTGTCTCTTTAATATATGGATTTCTTTTCCTTAGGATAGATACCTTCTAGTGTAAGATTGTTGAATGATATTGTAGTTTGGTTTTTACTTTTTTGAGAAATCCCCATACTGTTTTTTATAGTGGTTTTACCAATTTGCATTTCCACCAACAGTGTATGAGTTCACCTTTCTTCACATCTTTCCCAGCATGACATTTTTAAATCTTTTTATAATACCTATTCTAACTGGATGATATTTTATTGTGCTTTTTATTTGCATTTCCTTGATAATTCGTGATGCTGAGGATTTTTAAATATATTTCTTGGCCATTTGTATGTCTTTTTTAAAGAATTGTTTATTCATATCCTTTGTTCACTTTTAATGGATAATGTTTTTATATTTTTGAGTTGTTTGAGTCGTTTGTACATTAGTCCTTTTGTCAGATGAATAGTTTGCAAATCTTTTCTCTTATTCAATATGTTGTCTCTTCAATCTGTTGATTCTGTCTTTTGCTATATGAAAGTTTTTTAAAAAGTTAACTCCATTTGTCTTTTTTTGTTTTAGTTTGTCTGTGCTTTTGAGGTCTTAGCCATAACATCTTTTCCTAGACAAGTTTCCTTTTTACAAAATTATTAAACAATATATTCTGGCTAGATTCTGTGCAGTACAATATATTGTTAATACTGTTGACCTCAGGCCTATAGGAACATTTCTTTATCCACTCCAAATAAAAAGTGTTACTTCAGTGGATGCTCATTTACTTTACAAACATCCTGTACATGCAGCCTACTAAACTGTATTCTGGGAAGAACTGCCCAGAGCCTCCTTAAGTCACTCTTTTGATATATATAAAGAAAAGGCTATGAACTTTCAATCTAAAAATAATCTTAGAAAAAAATTTTTTAGGACAATTAGGGTGAATGTTTCATTGCTAAATATAAAAACTTTCTGTATGATAGTTTCATGTTTTATTTTTCATGTAACCACAACATAAATGTTAACAAGGTACCTATCAGGTAACCATTAAGTAATTCATGAAAGTAATGAAATAATGTTTTGTTTTTGTTTTTTGTTTTTGAGTTGGAGTCTCACTCTTTTGCCAAGACTGGAGTGCAATGGCCGCTCCTGCCCATCGCAGCCTCGACCTGCTGGGCTCCAGCGATCCTTCCGCCTCAGCTTTCCAAGTAGCCGGAATTACAGGCGCGTGCTACCACGCCCGGCTAATTTTTTGATTTTATTGTAGAGATGAGGTCTCGCCTGTCCAGGCGGTTCTCAAACCCGCGGACTCAGGCAATCCACTCACCTCAGCTTCCCAAAGGTGTGGAATTACAGGCTGAGCCACCGAGCCCGGCTGTGAAATAATGTTTTAATAGGAATGATCCAACGTTAGAGATCATGAAAATATTTACTTTGATAATTTTTCTAACATTCAAATAGAAAGGCAATACACTACTTAGAATAGCCAGGAACCCTGATTACCAAACAGAACACTGTAGCTCAAGCAGTTTTTTTCTTTAAGAAACAAACAACTAATTGATTTACAAATTACTTGAAGTCAAACACTTAATTTGTAAGTAACTCAAAGACTTAAATGGCCCATGTGGACTATTGACTATTAAAATCATAACATAATCACAATAGCAACAATTCATAATGAAGCTAGGACAATAGTAGTTAGATTTCTTTCTCAATGGAGACTGCTGTAGTCAGCTTTTAACGACATTCGTTCTGATTAATGTTTGCATTATGCACAATTTATTGGTCACCTGCTCAGCAGAATCTTTTCAGTGAAAGATTGCACCCAATGATGCTTCACCAGTTTCATCTCCATAAAGCATATCTAGATTACAAATTGGACAACAGAAGACTAATTAACACTGATCAGCAGATGTGTATGCCGAGGTGTTGCCCTGAGACAAATTTACAACTCAGTTCCTGAAAAAGAAATTCATTTGTGACTTCTCACAGAATACCTAGATGGGCATTTAAAGTCTATCCCCAAGGCCCTCTTTCCATATTACAACATCAACCCATCAGTCTTCAGAGTTACATAAAAGGAATCTGATGAGGACCACGTTAACATTTATGTTGAGTTTAAATAAAACATGAAACTAACATCTTGAAAGACTCTGAGTTGAACAAGGCAATATTCACACCATACTATTCAAGAATTATTCATGAAGCTTCAGTGCTTCTCAAGAATTTAGTTTCTTATATCTGATTTTACTTAAAATTCTTCCTGGTAGTGATTGTTTTTAGATGTTTCGTGCACAGATTTAGGAAGTGTGCAATAAAAGGAAGAAATAGTTTGAGCATCTAATGATATCTAAACACTTTAATTACCTGATCATCTTCCTACCTGATTGTTAAATATCTATTTGTTGAGGTGAGGAGGGTGTTAGTGGGGGCAAAGGGAAATGTTTACATTTAAGGAAAATAGATTTAACAGAATGATTCCACTGTGAGAAAAATTAAGGCTACTCATTCTCTGGGTAAAGTAGGAGTTATTTTCTAATGATTTTGTTACAATAATTTCTTTGTTTTGTCTTTAAGCAAAAACCTGGAGAACTCACATCATTGACCAAAGTTAATTGGTATTCATCTCACAAACTTCTAAAATTTCTTGCCCATATCTGTAAGAGAACATCATCTTTTTTCTCGAGTTTTTCTCCTTTTATACTCAAAACTCGCTCAGCCTCCAAAGAGAATGTGAATGCTATGAAGTTACCCACCCTGTCATCCTTCAGCCCCTATGAGCTCATTTCCATCTGGTCTTTGATAATTATTTGTGAAGTAATTCTTTGTCTTTTAATAAATAGCATTCCTCTTGTTCCAGAAATTCCTTATGGTTCTAATTTGCTAAATCAGAAAACATAACCCCTTTAGTGACTATAGATAGTTTTATTTATTACTTTAGAGGTTTATAGATTTTAAAGTACTTCCTCGTATGTTTTTTCGTTTGATAATGATGAACACTTAGGGCCATTGAAAGCGTATGCAAGACTGAGAAAGGGGCTATGGCAGATGTGACATTTATGGGATTTCACACAGGGCCAGAAATTAGCATGAAGAAACCAAGCCTGTTCAAGTGTGTAAGACTCATAGTCCATAATCAGAGACAGGGTGTCATTTGTATTTACACACAAGCAGAACCGAACATGCCAATCAAGAGACATTTACCAGCATTATGCTTTTCTCTTGTTTTTTCTCTCTCTCTCTCTTTTTAATGCTGGCTTGCCTTTTAACTCTGGTAATATCCAGAATAATTTGTGCAAACTTAAAGGATAGAAACCATTTTGACCCAAAGTATGTTTTAGTTAATAAAAGAAGAGAAAGAAAACATACACAGCATATAAATGCAAAATGATTATTTCAGTTGGAGTGTTTTATTCAGTTTGAAATTAAAGTATTTAATGGAGAAAGGGTAAACTGAAGTAGGTTTTTGTGATTAAATGTGTATTATGATATCTATATGTTACAATGACATGTAGGTTTTCTCTGTGACACTAAATTGTTTTTATCACTTTTTCATATTTAATTTTTATATCACAGTGTCAATGCTTTTTTTTTTTTTTTAGTTGGAGTCTCACTCTGTCACCCAGACTGGAGTGCAGTGGCCACTCCCGGCCACCGCAGCCTCGACCTGCTGGTCTCCGGCGATCCTTCCACCTCAGCCTTCCAAGTAGCTAGAATTACAGGCATGCACTACCACGCCCGGCTGATTTTTTGATTTATTGTAGAGATGAGGTCTTGCTGCCCAGGCGGGTCTCGAACCCGCGGGCTCAGGCATTCCACTCACCTCAGCCTTCCAAAGGCACGGGATTACAGGCTGAGCCACCGAGCCCAGCTAATGCTTTTTTTATATAAAGAAAATAACCATTCTGTTTCATTTCAGAACCATAGAAACTACATATTAAAATATATTTTTCTGGAGGGAGAACAAAGTGGCAAATCTGTCTCTTTGTGTCTTTTTTTTTTCTTTTTTGAGTTGGAGTCTCACTCTGTTGCCCGCGACTAGAGTGCAGTGGCATGCTCACGGCCATCCAGCGTTAACCTGCTGGGCTCAGGCGATCCTTCCACCTCAGTCTTCCAAGTAGCCGGAACTTCAGATGCACACTAGCATGCCCAGCTAATTTTTTTATTTATTGTAGAGATGAGGTCTCACCAAGATGCCCAGGCTGTTCTCAACTCATGGGCTCAGGCAATACCCTCACCTCAGCCTCCCAACGTGCAGGGATTACAGGCTTGAGCCACTGCACCTAGCCATTTATGTCTTAAATGTATATACCCTTTTTGTTTTTATAAGAAAATATTTATTCTACTAAAATATAGAATAAAAATTCTCAAAAATGTTCAAGAACTCATATTGGAAAATCTAATTTTAAACATTGTTTACATGACTTATTTTTTAAAAATGCATTCTGATGAAATAAAACATATATCCAAAAATTGTGCACAAGTTATAAATGGATCAAGTACATTAATTTTGAAATGTGGATACACTTGTTTAATAACACAGATCAAATTTGAACATTATTAGCATCCCAAAATCTTCCTTTATGCTCTTTCTCAGTCACTATGTTCAAGAAAAGAAGCCACATCTACGATCTTTCTTAACATAGATTATGTTTGCCAGTTTAAAAATATATACTAATGGAGTCATACAGGTTGTATACATATGGCCTGTTTGTATTTTATATAGTATATATAAAAATATATACTAAGGAAGTCATACCTACATTTGAATGTATTTCCAGTTTGAATTATTATGAACCACCTGATATAAGTATATTTTATATGAATTTGATCGCATTTTGTTGAGTGTAAACTCAGAGTAAAAACACCTGGTTAAATGATATGTTATGTGTTTCAAAGTGATTGTATAGTCATGTGCTGCCTAATGATGTTTAGATCATATCAGACAGTGGTCCCAGAGGGTTATAGTAGCGTACTTTTACCTTTTCTGTATTTAGAAATGTTTAGATACACTAATGCTTATCACTGTGTTACAATTGGCTACAGTATCAGTACAATAGCATGATGTATAGGTTTTTAGTCTTGGAGCAATAGGCTATGCCATTTAGCCTAGGTGGGTAGCAGGTTATACCATCTAGGTTTATGTAAGTACACACTATATTGTTAGCACAATGATGAAATTGCCTAACACACTTCTTAGGACATATCCTCATCATTAGGAGACACACGATTGTACTATTATTTGCTGGCAGCAATTCACACGTAGGCTTTATTTGTTTCAATTTTGGTCATCTGGTTGGTGTATAATTCACCTCTGTATGGTTTTAATTTGCATTTCTCTACCATCTAATGATGTTAGATATCATTTTGGATAAGGTACCTTATAATGTATTTTGCCTTTTTTATTGGATTGCCTAGCTATTTCTAATCTAATTAAAGGAGTAGATTGAAGCATGGAAAAATACATAGATTGATTGCTAGATGCATAAGCAGATAAATAGATAGATAATGAAATGGCCCTATTTGTTCTTAGTAATATTCTTTGCTCTAAAACATATTTTCTCTGATGTTAACAAAGCCTCTTTAGCTTTATTTTAATAAATTTGGCACAGTATCTTTTTCCATCCTTTTACTTTCAACCTGCTTGTGTCTTAATGCTTAAAGTGAATTTCTTTGGGGGGAAAGATAGAAAACATTTTAATATGGTTGAGTTTTAATCTACTCTCTTCTTGTTTATTTTCTATTTGTCAGTTTTGTTTTTGTTCTTTTTCAATTGAGTTAATGATTCCACTTTGTATTCTTTGTTGACTTGTTATCTATATCTCTTTACTGAGTTATTTTAGTGGATGATGAAAGACTTACAGTATATGCATTTACTTATGGCACTCTCCTTTTTTTTTTTTTTGAGTTGGGGTCTCACTCTGTCACCCAGGTTGGAGTGTAGTGGCATGATTATGGCTGACTGCAGCCTCAACCACCTGGGCTTAGGTGGTCTTTCTGCCTCAGCCTCCCAAGTAGTTGGAACTATAGGCATGCACCACCACACTTGGCTATTTTAAAAAATTTTCTGGTGAGACAAAGACTCATCATATTGCCTAGGCTGTTCTTGAACTCGTGAATTCAAACTATCTGCCTGCCTTAGCCTTGCAAAGTGCTGGGACTACAGGCATAACCCATCAAGACCGACATTATAGTCTACTTTTAAGTGATATTATATCACTTCAGCTATTGTAGAAGAAGGTTACAGGAGTATATTCCTGTTCCCTGCAAGGGCTCTATGCTGTTTGTGTCATACATTTTACTTCTACGAATGTCATAAACTCCTCTATATATTGTTTTGAGATATTTTAAAATTTAAACAGTCACTTATCTTTAAAGAAATTTTAATAATAAGGATTTTTGATGGTTTTTATTCTTCTATAGTAGATTTAGTTTTCCATTTGCTCTTACCTTTATTTGTTAGAAGGACTTACTTTTAACATTTTCTATAATGCAGGTCTATATTAATGAATACTTACAACAGTATTATTTCTGAAAACTTCTTCATTTTTGTAAAATATGCCAGGTAAAGAATACTAGGTAGCAGACTCTTTTATGTTTTTTTCAGTAACTTAAAAATATTGCTAGTTGTCTTCTAGCCTAAATTATTTTCATTAAGATGTCTGCCATTTTAACTTTGTTTCTCTGCACATAATGTCTTTTTTAAGGTTTTTTTTTAAAGCACTGTTTTTAAGCAATTTTATTTTGATGTGCTTTGCCTTTGGGACACTTTAAGCTTCCAGTGTCTCTGAATTTTTAATTTTCATCAAATTTAGAGTTGTTTTACATTGTTTCTTCAAACATTTTTGTGTCTTCTTTTTTTCATACACTCAGATTAAAAGGACATTAGACTACATAAACTAAACCACAGTTCATTGATACTCTGTTTTATTTCCAATTTTCTTTTTAATTTGAATATATTACTTTGCTATGTTTTCAGTTCCATTCATCTGTTTTTTACAATGTCTAATCTTCTGATAATCTTCTGATAATCAGCATATTTTTATTTCAGATCATTATAGGTTTAATTTCTAACATTTGATTTTGACCTATTTTACATATTTATTTAGCATATTAACTATTTCCTCTGGTTTCTTAAACACATGGAATACAATTTTAATAATTGTTTTAGTGCCTTTGTCAACTAATTCTACCATCTGAGTCATATATTGGCCAATTTCAGTCAATTTTACCTTTAATAGAATGAGGAAAATAAAAAGCACTAGCAACTTTTCAATTTTCATTAATACATACAAGATAAATCTGTATTTTACAGTTAAAATGTGTACAAAAAGTCCATCCCTAAAGTATTTTTTTCCAATATAAATTTTCTAATGACAAAACTTTGTTTAATAGTTACAGAGAGGAGAGAGATAACGTGCAAAATATTTTTAACAAAAATATTAAATTCTTGCACTATCAGTTAAATTTACATATTAAAGTTATTTTGCCATTCAAGAGTCAAATTTATGAGTCACTGAATGTTAAAACTGGAGTGTAATTAAAAAATAGTGGTATATGAATGGAAAAACTTCAGTGAATTAGACAAAAAAGACATTATATTACATAATGTTGCATAGTCAGTTAATAGTTTACTGAATGGTAATGTGAACAAAATACACTGACATATACTGAATCAAGCTGTCTTCATTTAATATCATTAGATATTTTTATATTCCCATAATATTCTTGAATTAGTTTAAGTTACTTAGAAACAGTGCAATCCTCTGAGTTTTTCTTTTAAGCTTTTTTTAGATGAGGCCAGAAAGTTTTATTCCAAAGTTAGTTGTCATCCACTACTAAGGCAAGATTCTTTGCGGAACTCCACCCAATGACTTGTACGTTATGAGGTTTTTTTATTAGCTGGTGGTGACAGACTTTATTCCTGGTTCTATGGGATCTCTAGGCATTGTTCCCTCTGAATCTTTTGAGTGGTTCTATCTCAAAAGTTGCTAGCTTCCTCACATTCATTTGTTGATCAGCACTTAACTAATTAAAGAGGGACCCTCTGAAAAACTCTGGAGTTCTGTCTCTGTGCAGTTTTCTCCTTTTTGATACTCTGTAAAGTTTAGTCACCTTTGCCTGTCCAAATTCCCAACCCTGTTTTGTTGATTAGCGACAGTGTAGTAGGTGTTGTTTTTTGTCTTTTTACTAATAGCCATTCTAATTGGTATGAGGTGGTATCTCATTGAAGTTTTGATTTGCATTCCTCTGATTATTGATAAGCATTTTTTCATTAGTTTGTTGATTCCTACATGCCTTCCTTTGAAAAGTGTCTGTTCGTGTCCTTTGTCCACTTTTTTAATGGAGTTATTATTTTTCTGTCGATTCATATGAGTTTGGTAGTTTTTTATATTAAAAAATGCTGGACATTTTGGGGAAAATGGCAATTCAGTATGTAGAAATAACATTTGCATTCAGAAAAAGGTGCATCCCTTCCATCAGGCTGCTAGTTTAGGGGACTGGTCAAACTGTGGATCTGTATTTGTGCTTTGTTTTGCATTATTTAGGGTCAGTTTCACTACAGTTTTAAAATGATTTAAGAGTGGAATCATGGGCCTTCCTTTATGATACCTTAAGTTCTGCATGCTTGCTCAGCCATTGCTATCACTTCTGTGACTGCTGAATAAAAGAAATTCTAGGCTTTACACTATCAGGAAGGCAAATGTTTCCTTGCCTGTAAAGTGTCAGAAGTGCAAAAAGGAACACTTGGTAAGGCACGAGTATTAGGATAGAATTATTGGGGCAGGACAGTCTTTCCCGAAGCTCTCCATGTACCCTTGACTTGATACCAAGTACTTCTCTGACTCCTGTTTTTTTTGTGAAAGCACGTGATGAAAAAAGTTGGCAGGTGGGTGCAAATTTTCTTTTCTGTCTGCGGTTCCCAGGGATGTTAAATTGCTATGTCAGTTCACCCTTGAACTTTGAAAATTCATTAAAAGTTAAGTTTTTTTTCTTTTTTTTTCTTCTTAACCCACATCTGCAGCCGTTTTCT
Source organism: Cephalopachus bancanus (assembly GCA_027257055.1). Taxonomy (NCBI): domain Eukaryota; kingdom Metazoa; phylum Chordata; class Mammalia; order Primates; family Tarsiidae; genus Cephalopachus; species Cephalopachus bancanus. The sequence goes on along the minus strand of JAPVLO010000243.1, from coordinate 2,179,588 downwards.
CCATTCCCACTGCTTCACCAAGGTTGACAGCAGCCATAAGTTTGTTCTCTCCTAGGACGGGCTCAACACTCTCTCAATTTTAGTTCATTAGATTTCCCCACATTCTCAGCTCTCTACTGAGATTTATAAACATAATATTGTAGGTTATTCAGCTATTCCCATCATTAAGGTAGGAGAACATTCTCCTGTGACTTTCTACATCCTCTTTGACTAAATGCCTTAATATATATGAAAGAAAAATGCAGAGCATATAAATTACACTATTTTCTTCCAGAGATTTATTTGCTTTTCTTCCCCAGTATTTGAGTTTTAGACTGGTCTTCTTCCTGTTTGCCATACTCCTGAAGCTGAGACCTTCTAGGTTTGAACAGAAGGCTTTGTATGTTTACCATGGTTCCTGGTCCTTGACAGGTCCTTCCATTGTTTTTCTTTCTGAGCATTGTGAGACTGCCAAATCTCTGCCAAGACTTTTTAACTTTTAAGAATCATGTTTTTACACAACTTTTAACCTTCTATTCCTTAAAACGTGTAAGTTGGCATGTGCCTTGTGATCAAACTAAATAATTGGTTGACTTTTCTGTGGTTCTAGCTCCCTCGCCCTTCGGGGATTTTTATACCCCAAAGCCTAAAAGACTTGTAATTTTCAAATTTCTGGGTTTTTTGGTGTGTTTTCCTAGTCCAAAAATGATTCTACAAACAAAGGTTACAAACTTTGTACCACAATTATTTATTTATATGTCCTACTTTGATCATCTCAGATGCCCTGAGACAGAAGAAGAATACATAAAAGTGGTGGAAAATATAGGATCTGTACTCTCTTCTTTTTCTATCTCTACTTTTTGAAGCCTTCAAACTATTTCATGTTCTGAGTGAGAGATTTGGTGTGATATTCCAACAGAGCCTGAGGTAGAGGGTTTAGAGATAATTTTTTTTTAAGCAGGATTTATTGAGAGGACAAAAAAGATCCCACCGTGAGAGGGGACCCGAAGGGGTTGCCCTAGAGATAATTCTTAAGTAAAGGACATTGTTTATGCAGCTAGTAATTTAAAGTGCCCGCATCATAAAAAAGTAAGAGCCAAAGTAATCTATGAAAATTTCAGTTTTTTTTTTTTTTTGAGTTGGAGTCTCACTCTGTTGCCCAGACTGGAGTGCAGTGGCCGCTCCCGGCCACCGCAGCCTCGACCTGCTGGGCTCCGGCGATCCTTCCGCCTCAGCCTTCCAAGTAGCCGGAATTACAGGCATGCACTACCACGCCCAGCTGATTTTTTGATTTATTGTAGAGATGAGGTCTCGCTGCCCAGGCAGGTCTCGAACCCGCGGGCTCAGGCAATCCACTCACCTCAGCCTCCCAAAGGCGCGGGATTACAGGCTGAGCCACCAAGCCCGGCTAATTTCAGTTTATTTTAAATCACCTCACAAGAATTATATTAAAATGAAAAGTTATAGTACACCATCTTATTGGTAAAAGTATACCAACTTTCCACTTTTGCTGTACATGCTATAAGTCAGAATGTCCTAGCTTAACGTTGCTTAGTTCCTATGCCTTGCCCAAGTTCATAACAGGTAATGGAAACTGCTAGTCAAAACTCTCAACATCTGCCCTATTCAAACTTAAATTTGGACTTGAAATTATTTCTGTTTTTCCGATGTTAATAAAGAAAATGTCCAGCCAATAATTGAACCAAGCTGAAATTATCTTCATTATTCCCTTCTTCTACCCTACCACATCAATTTAGGTTTTAGGGCAGAAGTCAGGTTGTGTAGGAGTTTTATAATTCTGGCTTTCCTATCTGAATGATTATCCTCAAATCCATAATCCTGTGTATTAGATACCGTAAACTGCTCCCAAATTATTATATGATATTTACATGCATAATTATATGCTTTCTTCTAAAAGGCTATTGAGTAAAATTCCTTTCTTTTATAAGGTTCCAAGACTTTTCCTGTGAAATTTTTTGTTAACAGACTAGCATTATACAAGTATAACACAGGACATTTCCTCTGCCCAATATATTCAGAAATAAACTTAATTACTAAATATTGCCTGTCCACGATTTTAGGTAAAGAGATAAATGCTCTTGCATATTAATTCAATTCACAACAGAAGTCAGAAGTAATTTAATGCATATACTGATGAAAGTTCATATTCAACGTACACTGTTATTTCATTCACCTTTGAATGGCTTTAAATAATCGTCCTCTATTGCAAACATGTCACTTGGACAAAATATATCCATTTATTTGCTACTCCAGACCCCTATATGATTTAAATAAGAAAAACAAACAAACAAGATAGAAAAACTTTGAAGCTCTAATAAAACTTCTCATTATTGTAAGACTTTTTTATATGTTAATTTTTTTTTACATGCATCCTAAGGGATGTGTAATACTATTTTCATTTTCATATCAAACATGGTAATACTAATAATACTGTAAGAAAGGAATTGGCAGTAGTGGGAAACTGCCAGGGGAGGGGGCTGGGATTGTCAGTTGAGGGAAACTGCTAGGGGAGGGAGGGACACACCTCATCAGCAAGGTACCTGCATAGTCAATGTTTATATACCTAACCCTAAATAAAATCTTTAAAATAAAATTTTTGAAAAGGAATAAGGATTTGAACCCAGAGTTATCGCTGTCAGAATTAGAACTCAATGTTTTTTGAAGTGCCATTTTTTTCAGTAGCAGTTCTGTATATTGTAGAAAATTTATGTGTATATTAGATATATATCTTGACATGCATTCATAGACCTAAGTGTGCACATGTATACAGTACTTATATTTTAAAAATTACTACTACATTGAAGAAAACTGCTTTGTATTTAAAAAGAATGTTTTAGCCGGGCTCGGTGGTTCAGCCTGTAATCCCGCGCCTTTGGGAGGCTGAGGTGAGTGGATTGCCTGAGTCTGCGGGTTCGAGACTCACCTGGGAAACTTGGCGAGACCTCATCTCTACAATAATTCAAAAAATTAGTCGGGCGTGGTAGCGCGCGCCTGTAGTTCCAGCTACTCGGAAGGCTGAGGCAGAAGGATCGTGGGAGCCCAGCAGGCGAGGCTGTGGTGGCCGGAGCGGCCACTGCACTCCAGTCTGAGTGACAGAGTGAGACTCCAACTCAAAAAAATAAAAATAAAAATAAATGTTTTGTGTCAGTGGCAAAGGATGAGATTTTGGCATATCCTAAGAACTGAAGATAGGTTTAGCAGCTTATTTTCCTCAATCTGGAAATTCTGACTACTTTAGTAAGAGCCCATATCAATTTCTCACTTTGGCTTAATGTGCCTCTTAGAATGCTTTGAAAGATACATGGGGCTTTAAATTGCAACCTTGGTTCTTTTTACCTTCTCATAGTAGAAATAAACTTTAGCGATTTTTCTTTCTCCCTGCATCTCCTTATTACTGCTTGCTCTCCTTGTCCAAGGCCACTCTATTCTCACCTGAAGGATAGTGCCTATCACTCCCTCAGATTGCACTGCAGAGGGACAATTCGGAAAAATACGTAAGAACAATGTGCACCAACAGTATGGTATAGATGTGTAGATATCTACATACATACATCACATGCAGGATTGGCTGTGTGTGTGTGCTCATTTGCATGTTTGTTAAAAAATCTTTAACTCTAAGAGCAGAAAAGCTGAGATTAGAATCTCAACTCTGCTATTATTTTGGCAACGCGATCCTCAGCAAGTGACAAGTTCCCCTAAAACTGAATTATCACATTTATAGAATAGGAATAATGTTGCCATCCTAAGGATTTATTGGAAGGATATAATGACATAATAAATAAAGGCAAATGGTGGAGGCTAATACTATTCATTTAATAACAGTTTACTATCAACTAATGACTAACTAGGATCTATGTATTAATACTTAGTATTTCCATGTGCACATTGCCATTTACTAAGTTTGTATACATGGTAATGGGTCAATATCAAATCAGTTTTCAAAATAGAGCATTGTAATACAATCATTTTTGCAAGCAGGATGCTGTGTTTCTTTGTTTTAAAAAGGCTTTGCTGTAAACTGAAAATTTTACAAAGGCTCGGGTGGCCATTTTAAAAGAACTCGCTTCACGAGCCTTCCTATTGGCAACCGACTATTCTTTCCAATTTCCTGTGACTTACACATCTGTTCACCATGACAGAAAGCCATGCCACTATGTGGGCAGAGGTGGGGCACGCATTGATCTCTGTGACATGCCATTAGCCATCCTCTTTCACTTAATACAATCTGACGTGTCTTGACCAGTTCAATTTTCCCACTGAAGACACTGTGTTTAATAGAATTAAAACTCCCTCTGCTCTTATGTTTTACGTTTAGACAGATACAGTGTTGTCTCCTCTTAACTCTCTTTATTTTGGATCATTTTAGCTAATTCTTCATTCCTTTTTAATTGCTATAGTAAGTGAAAGGCAAAACAGTTCCCATAGCCTGGGTAGAATGTGTCGGTCAATCTTTTGAAACATTTAGAGTGCTAGCTGAACTATTTTGTAGAATTGTTCTTCACTTTAGCAGTTTGGAAATTTTTTCTTTGTTGTTTGCAACAGTATTATTAATTCACATTCTAAAATGTGAAGTTCTAGCTTTGTCTATAGAAAATATTTTATCTTTATTTTGAGATTTCTATTTTTCCTAAGGCAGAATACTGTTAGATAGATAAGAAAATCTTAGTGATCCAGAATCAAATCCTTTCAACAAGAAAGTTCTCTAACTCTTTGTTTCCTTTTTTGTCTTACTAAGATGAGCCCTTATATTAAACTATAAGAAAACGTGGGAGGCTGCTGGGCTCGGTGGCTCAGCCTCTAATCCCGTGCCTTTGGGAGGCTGAGGTGAGTGCATTGCGTGAGCCCGCAGGTTCGAGACCCGCCTGGGCAGCAAGACCTCATCTCCACACTAAATCAAAAAATCAGCCAGGCGTGGTAGCGCACGCCTGTAATTCCAGCTACTCGGAAGGCTGAGGCGGAAGTATCGCCGGAGCCCAGCAGGTCAAGGCTGCGGTGGCCGGGAGCGGCCACGGCACTCCAGTCTGGGTGACAGAGTGAGACTCCAACTCAAAAAAAAAAAAAAAGGGAAATTCGGGAGGCTCCCTTATAGAAATTGGAACTGACATCCAATTCCTGATTAAAACCCCAATGTGCCCGTCCAATGCATAACAGATAAGATAGACAAGTAGAACCTCATCAAACCGAAAAACTTCTGCAAAGGAAAAGAAGCCATCCCATGTCTGCAGGGAGACATCCCACAGAATGCGAAAAAATATTTGCCAACTGTGTATCCGACAGAGGGTTAACATCCAGGATCTACAAGAAACTCAAAGATGCCAAAAGGAAAAATACAAACAGCTTCATTAAAAAGTGGGCAAAAGACACGAACAGACACTTCTCAGAAGTTATACGGGCATCCAACAGACACAAGAAAAAGTATTCATCCTCACTCATCATCAGAGAAATGCAAATCAAAACCACACTGAGATACCACCTAACCCCAGTAAGAATGGCCATCATTAATGCAAGAAACAACAACAAATGCTGGTGAGGATGTGGAAAAAAGGAACGCTTCTGCGCTGCTGGTGGGAATGTAAACTAGTGCAACCTCTTTGGAAAACAGTGTGGTGATTTCTAAAAAAGTCAGACATTGACCTTCCATATGACCCAGTAATCCCCCTATTGGGAATATACCCAGAGGAATTCAAATCATTCTACAAAAAAGATATCTGCACATGCATGTCTTTGCAGCACTGTTCACAATAGCAAAATCACGAAACCAATTATGCTGCCCATTGGAACTGGACTGGAAAAAAATGTGGTACATATACACAATGGAATATTAAGCAGCCATAAAGAAGGATAAACATATGGACTTTGCAGCAACTTGGATAGATTTAGAGTCTATCATACTTAGTGATCTACCAGAAACAAAGAACAGAGTACCACATGTTCTCACTCATAAGTGGATCCTGAACATTTATCATAACACTTTAAGAAATGGATTGACTGTAGCAGGATACTGCCAGGGTTGCAGAGGGGACACAACATCAATAAGGGTACCTGATCTCAAACCACGCAAAGTGGGGACCAAAGAGAGGCCCAAATTTTACTTGTACAATGACCTAGTCCTGAATTGTACCCACATCTTTAAAATAAAAAATAAATGAATAAATAAACATCTACTTGAAAACAGATATCAACATTTCCCTAAACAACTCTTGTCATTCTCTAGGAGTTCACAATAGAACAATTTTTGAGAAATAGGAGAGTAAATTTTATCAAAGATATATTTTGTTGATAACTAAACACAGTGGTAATCATAGAATTAGGTTGCATTTAATCAATGTTAGCACTCTATTTCTCTTCCTCAGTATTTCTTCCTTCCTTTCTTCCCCTGAGTGAGGAGAGTTCATTGCATCTTTTAATGTCTACGAAAAATGTCTGAGGTGGTCTTTGATAGCTTCATTCTACACATGAGGAAAATAAGAAAAAAAAAAAACTTAGCAAGGTTATATGGTTATAAGATATTTTGTCTCTTCCTCTTTTTTATTTTCTCAGATAGCCCCAAAATATTGACAGCAATTGTTTGAGTTTGCTTCACCTTTTTCAGACATCTTTCATTAGTATTGCCTGAAAGGGCCATTTGCAAAGTGATAGTGAGAATGATAACACAAGAGCAACTACCACTGGGAAGGACTTAAAATGATAGTAAGAAAGAACAATGGCAGAACAATCATACAAACTTTATGCAGTTTAGCTAAGAATTTTCATATGCTTCTGTGTGTGGTGGTGGTGATGGTGGTGGGAGGTTGGGTCTACCTCCAGTTTTCAATGGTTTTCCATAGAAGAAATAAAAATGAAGAACTTTTGAGCACCAGGTAGACTTTATCTCACAAATTCTCCTCCATCTCTACCATCAATCACATTATAGTGTTTGGGATTTATTAAACACATCCTCCGTTGGTAGCAGAGTTCATAGTAGAATAACACTCTCCCCCTAAAAAATACGTATACCCTAATCCCTAGAACCTATGAATATATTACCTTCCATGATAAAAAGAGACTTTGCAGTTTGTAGATGTGATCAAATTAAGGATCTTGAAACTGAAAGGATTATGCATGACTACCTGAGTAGGCCTAATATAATTACAAAGGTCTTTCTAAAAGAGCATCAGAGGGATGGTTAAATATGTTACACAGTTGAATTTGAACAGAAAGTAAAGGGCCACAAGCTAAGGAATGTACAAGGCATTTGCAAGATGAAAAAGGCAAAGGAAATAAATTTTCCTTTAGAAGTACCATAAGGAGTGTAACCCTGACAACACATGGATTTTAGCCCAGTGAGACTTTTGATGTACAAAACTCTCAGGTACCAGAGGTGGAAATCAATCTTTCCCATTGTATTTCCATAAGTGTCTAAAATCTCTTTTCTTCCTCCTTTCCTCCCTCCTTTCCTTCCTCCCTCCCTCCCTTTCTCCCTCCCTTCCTTCTTTCCTTTCTTCCTTTGTTTCTTCAAGACAGAGTCTCAATTTGTTGCCCAGGCTACAGTGCAGCATCACAATCATAACTCACTGCAGCCTTGACCTCCTGAAACTTCCCACCTCATTCTCTTGTGTAGCTGAGACTACAGGTGCATGGCAGGATCATTTATTTTATTTTTTTGTGGAGATGGGATCTTGTTATGTTGCTCAGGCTGGTCTTGAACTCCTGGGCTCAACTGATTCTCCCCATTAGTCTTCCAAAGGGCTGGGATTACAGGCGTGAGCCACCATGCCTGACCCATTTTGCAGTTAATATAATGTATGCTTTTTGTTTATGTTGCCGTTTCATTTCATCTCTTCTGGTAGAAGTTAAAATTCCAGAGAGCATTGAAATCTTATCTCTTCCCATCTATTTGAGCAATTTGAAGATATCTCTACCTCTTGATTACCTTTTGATTATTACAACATACAGCACAGTTTCAATTTATTAAATCAAACATTAAAAAAAATCTGAGAGAGGCCAGGCATATAGGGTTATGCCAATAATCTCAGCATGCTGGGAGGCACGGTGGAAAGATGGCATATGCCCAGGAGTTCAAGACCAGCCTGAGTAACAGAGCAAGACCTCGTCTCTACAAAACACTTTTAAAAAATTAGCATGGTGGCATGTGCTTATAGTCTCAGCTACCCAGGAGGGGATCTTTTTTAACCAAGGAGTTTGAGGTTACACTTCTTCACACCAGCCTGGACAACAGAGAGAGACCCTGATTAAAAAAATTAAAAAAAAAATTGGTTTGAGGGACAACTATGTGTAATGCTCAGCAAAAGAAGCAAGGGATAATAAAGTTACTTTAAGTTATTTTAGTTGCCAGGTAAGACAAAACTGACAGTAATGTGAGTCCAATCTGTGGACTCTCACCAAGATGAAGTCTAGAAAGTGAGCTTAAGGTGGAAATATTTTCTGGAATGGAAAGATACAGTTAAATTTTGAGAGGCAAGTACCTATCATAGCTGTTGAAAAATAAAAATTTAAAAGAAGTCATGTCTTTATTTCTGATTGCCTTTTAATATCACTTGAAATCAGAGAGTGTGTTTTTGCCTCATATGAAAGAATTTTAACTTTCTTTAAACTATAGTCCAAATCTTTGACAATTGTAAACTTGGTTAATGCTTCTCATTAGAATTAAAGGAAGAATTAATCATTAAGATAATGTTCATGTTCTCGGTTTTTGGAAGGGTAGAAAATTTTATTATACAGAGACTATGAAGTCTCATACAGAGACTAAATAGTCTTCAAATTCAGAAATAGAATAATTTCTCTATTGATCTTGATGGTCACTATGTTTATAATCTATAAGCATTTCATGAACTTAAAGGAATATCTTGGATCTAAAAAAAAAAGCCAGAAATCAAGAGGAAAAAAAAATAATTTTCTGCAAGATGAAATATGTTCGGTTTTGAGGAAATAAGGACACAATATTTTAGGTTCAAAGAATTGAATTATTTATCTCAAAGACTAATACCCATAGCCTCTCCAAGACAGATTTATTAGGATTTCCCTTTTAAAGATAAGTTAGAAAAAAAGAGGTTAAATAACATGAAAAATATATAAATTAATAAGTTTTTAAGTGTCCAAAAAATAATGTCCATCATATTGAAAAAATGTTGTAGGTTAAGTTTTCTGACTTTGCTATAACTTTTCAGTGGGAATTATGTTTTCTAAGACGGCATCTTCAATTTTAAATTAAGTAAGTTACGTATGGCAAATTATTAGAGAAACTAACTATAAACAGCCTTCTAACTTATTATAAAAACTGGTATATTAAAGCATTTTAACATATATATGATATAAATTTGACCCTCTAAAAATCAAAGTGCCTATCTATTGCTTATAAAGATTAAAAATAAAACTACCTCCTTCCCATTAAGTGTATTTTATAAACCTTTGTATTTTTAAAAAATAACCATTTTATATTCTGTGTTTACCAGTTGGCAAAATCTAGTAAGGTTGAAACTCAGATGACATGTAGTAGGATTCTGGACAAAAAAAGAATAATATTTGCCATAGAGACACAATGATAGGTTTCTGTAGAAAAGGGTGTATGTTTATTCATATGTCGACTTGGCTAGGCTGCTGTGCCCAGATAGGTGGTCAAAAATTTTCCTGAATCTTTCTGTGCAGGTGTTTTTGAACGAGATTGACACTTAAAGGGGTGGACTTTGCGTAAAACTGATTATCATCCACAATGTGAATGGGTCTATCCAATGAGTTGAAAGCCTAAATATAATACAAGAATGATCTCCCCCGCCCCGAGCAAGAAAATGCACTGCCAGTAATCTGCCTTTGAACTTTGAACTTTGAACTTTGAACTGCAGATTTTGGACATGCCAGCCTACATAATCGCATAAGCCAATTCCTGAAATTCTCTTTCTCTCTCTCCATATTCTATTTGTCCTTTTTCTTAGAAGAACCTTGACTAATACAAAGGGATATGTGATTTATGTTCCAGAGATAAATGAAACAGAGGAGAAAACAACGAATCATGAATAAGGCATATTATCAAGAGTAGTATATATCATTATAACAAAAAGTGACCTGCATGTGTGAGACAAGGAACTAATGTCTCCCAGCTACCAAAGACTGGTCTACTTGCTTCAAAATTTAACCCTCATGGCCTCTCTAAATGATATTCATTATTATCCTCAATTTCCAAAAATGGTAGTGAGACCTAAAATGTTAACTAATACCTAACTTTAAACAATCACAAAATTGTTGGCAAATGCACAAATTAGACATTCTTCAGTTTTAGTTTTTACTCTACCTAGCACCTCAAGCCCAGTTTGATTACACACACCACCCCCCTCCTCCCTGACCATACACAAGATCCTGCTGGACACTACTGCTACCAGTTAACCAGATATTTAAGTAGCAGTCTCAATTAACATGGACAAATTTACATTAAACTCAAAGTGCATTATTAATATGTTTCTCAATGGATGACTCCTACTGGATTTGTGCATCATCACTGATTCATATGATGCAAGTCATATGAAATGCCATAAATATAAATGGCACATATGATATTCAATTATAAGTTTTATATCATTCTAAATCACTACACATATAGCTGAATCAATTATGGGAAATTAACATTCTGGGAGTATCTCATACCTACAGCCAACATGTGGACTCTTGCAATGGAGAGAAACCTTCTCCAATGGTCCCTCTGTGACTGAGGTTTATTACCTCGATGATTTTGTTGCTTGTTGTAACCCAATATGTATGTTAGTATACCTTAAGGAATAGGTTGTCATCCGATTTATTAGGTGGAGTATCTTACATCTTTCAATGGTAAGAAAAATTTTATATTGACATATCCAGAGTTTTTATTGAAGTTATATTAGTCCTATCTATCAGAGATATGCTAGAAAATCTATAACTTCCACCAAAATGTTGCCCATGTGAGCAATTCAGTTTATGAAGTGCAATCTTCTAAGGCAGGCTTAGGGCCTTGTGATTCATTTTTCAACCTATGTGATGTTTAATGATTTTGTCAAAATAAAAACTAATACACAGTTCTATGTCCATCATCGAATTATGCCATTCAATTTATAGCTTAAGCTATGAAAAAAGACATCAAGATATGGAGGTCTGACGAGTGGGAAATAGCTCCAGTCTATGCAATTCTCATTCCTCTTTTGACACAGATACTTGTAGTGGCTAAGGAGTTATTTGGCTTATTATTACACTGGGAATTTGTTAGAACAGAGTAATGACATTGTTTCATTATGTCAAGCATGCAGATATTTGTCTAGGGTATACAGTCAAGCCACAAAAATGATTAATACAAAAATGAAACTATATAAAACAAGAGGGAAAGGGGTTGAAAGGTCTGTATCACTTTGTTTAAACCCATCTTAAATCCCATTTACTAAACTACTAAGCAGTAATTCCCAAACACATTCATTTTTCTTAACTATCCTAGTCAGAATATCAATAAGCATTTTTGCAATGTATATGTGTGTATGTGTCTGCATTTGAGTGTGTATGCTTGTGTGTATGTGTTCGATGTGAGTGCATGAATGCACAGACCTTTTAAAAGGTTTAGTACAAGTCATATTTTGTTTTCATTGAATTTTTTATGTATTTTCTTGAGAATTAGATATTATTAAATATTGTCAAAAAGATAGAAGTTTAATAACAATAACATAAAAATATTGTAGTCCTCTGTTTGGAGACTATGACTTTTGAAAATGAAGTTTACATTGGTTATCTAGATAGCAGTATTCATAAAAAACAGCTGTTATACTAAGTCTGGTGTGTTTTCACATTCAGAACAGATAAAAAACACCCCAACTATTTATAAAAAGTTAATTTTCTAATATTCTTTTAGTCCTCTTCCCACAGTATTAGACATCTAATATTTGCCAATAATTCTTACAAAATCCTTTTATGCTGGTCTCCTTGCATGCCCCTCTGAAACATGCATGGATTTAGACCTAACATGTAACACCCAATATATACCTGTTTCACCTGAAGGGCACTGCTACATATGGTGAGATGCCTCATGACAGTGCATGAAGACATTTTATTTCAGTATTTTGATAAAACAAATAAGTTCAAATTGTTCGAAGACTAACCCAGAACCTCACAGCAAATTAGTAGGGAGTTTGGACTCATGCTCAGGCTTGTCAGATTCAAAGGCCCATGTTCTTTATGTAACATCACACAGTCCTCAGAAGTTGCAGAATGCCAACTGTAATGGGGTAAAATCACAGACACATGTCAGATTTAGAGCTTATCACCAGTATGTTCAGCACAAATAATCGATCCCCTCTGCATGAAAGACCCTGCCATTAATCATTTTGCCTTTTTCTCACATATAGCACATGACTTGAAAAGCAAGGCTTACATGGGAATGAAATTTACATTTTTAGTCATGCTTATTTTCCTGAATTGTATTTCTTAAAAATCACCTCTAATGCCATCCTAACCAAATTTTTTATCACCCCAAATTAGTCAAAATTTATCTAGATAAAGTAGACTAGTATTAAAAATAGAATCTTGGGATTTTGTGATCAGTAATGTGACTTAAGTGGAATAACATGTTGGGGATTCTGGGAGATAAAAGCTGTCACACAAATAAATGAATGGGTTAGCGGGTCTTGTAACAGAAGAAACAAAGAAGAAAAGAGTCATCTGTTCAAGTCAAGTACTACAATAAAGGCAACAGAACAGATGTGTGCCCAGTACAGGCAGAGGACAATACCAGAGGGGTTTTATGTGAAAGGGGAGGCTAAAGTGTGTAAGTCAAAGCAAAAATTGTTTTTAGAGTTAGATACGCATCCAAAGAGTTCAGTTCAATCAAAAATCATACTGCCCTAAGACATAAACCATTTCACCAGAAAGTTTAAGTAACACTGAATTTTTTTTTTGTAGATAGTAGACATGCTGAAAATAAATGCCGTTGAATTGCTGAGGAAGTTACTTTCTTTACCATTCTTTCCACGTATTCTAATCTTATTAATAAAGAAGTCTCACTTTTAAATTAACATGTCTTTACCACTTTATTAATGCTTGCTAATTTCTCATGTGTAGTGATATAAGCTTTCTCTTTAAAATGCATTTATTTGCATTAAAAGACAGTTAATTGAAATAAAATTAAATAGAGACTTTATACAAATGTGGTGAACATCATGATAGCATAATATAATTATTGAGCAGTAAAGCACCTGTGTCAGTTACTCAATTTTAGAACTAGTCTTTCTCTAGTTGTCTTTCATATTTGAGTGGAGAACTGATGCTGGAGAGTCAAACACAGGTCCAGTTGAGGCAAGAAATAACAGGTTTATATAATTTCTGATTATCTACTGAACAGCAAGTCCTGGACACAGAGATAAATGAGACTTATTTTCTGACCACTCTTCTCCCAAGTATGATTGTTTATTTAGTTTCTGATCAAAATTTTCTGTAGTAAGTAGTCCTATTACTGGCAGGTTTCTTTGAACCACAGACTGTCTTTTTATACCATGAGATCAGTCATAGAATCTCTAATCTCTCTTCTCATAGTGCATGGCAGGTACTCATCTCTCCCTGGACTATCTTTCTCCATTGAAATGTTCTCAATTCTTTCCATCATTTCTCAGTTTTCTCTTCATAATTTTGATTCTTTATCACTGAAATAATTCCAGTTTTCCATAATTTTAAGCATTATAGCCAGAGCTGAATTTACTTTTTTAGAAGTAGCAATATTATTCTAGAAATCAGAAAATAGATTATCATCAACTGAGGCATGATATTAAAAAGTCTCTCCATTTTTGTTTCAGCCCAAAATCTTACTAGTTTTGTGTGTTGTTTTGGTTAACTCCAAATCAGTTTTTACTTCGTTCTTAAAAGTACTGAAGACATCTTAAGTAATTTTTTTTAAAAGCTTGTAAGTTATATAATTAGCAAACTAGCAAAAAGATTACCCTCTCCAAAGAACCACACATCTTCTACCAATAATGTTCTCTAAATTGCTGAGATAATATAAATAAGAATTTCAAAGAAAGGGGCCAAATAGGTAAGAATATTAGATTCATCAGTCATATGAATGTATTTTATAATAATTTTTTAAAAGACTTCATTCACCTTGAGAGAGAGACTTTTAAATCTTTAAAAGTTTCCAAGTTATGAAAAACAAAACCTTTCTATATCTCTTTCCACGAATTTCTCCCTACCCCAAATTCATAATCATTTACATATATGTGGCAGCGCCATTTTGTTTCTGGTGGAGCAAAGGAGAAGAGATAAAACTGATGCAGAGAAAACACTTGTATTTATTCTTTGTCATAATATATTTCTCAAACACTGTAAGTGGCAGAAAACTACAGATTAGTTCCTAGGCTAAACCAAAAAGTATAGAACTCTATACTTCTATATTTCTGTTACACAAAGGAAAATGATCTTCCACTTTTTCTCTTTATTTACAAAGGCCTGTAACAGGGTAGTAGTCCTGGACAGCAGTGTCTTTAACTGAGGGAGGCTACTCAATTTGCAGAGTGCAAAGAAAAGAGGAATCATTATGTAGATGATGAGATATTCAAAGCTATTCTGCCTCAATGAACTTTGTGACCAAGATTAGGCCAACATATCTCTAACATTAATTTGCATACAGATCATGTGGAAGACCATGTTAAAATGCAGATGTTGATTCTCTGCCTCTGGGGTGAGGCCTGAGAGTTTGAATTTCTAACAAGTTTTGTGGAGGAGCTCTGCTGCTAGTCTAAAGACCACACTTGATTATTAAGAGAATAAAGAAAAACTGGTAGATTAAAAATTTCCTAACTCTGTTTCCAATTCTATTTTAATATTAGACCACTGTATGTTTCACTTACTCAATAAATATTTATTGAGCATCATATTTTCCAGGCACTGCTTTAGTTGCTGGGCATTCAGTGGTAACTTTCTCCCAATGTCTTTAGGCTTAGGTTCAGAAAAGTAGATCTCTACTTCAAAACCTCTTAGCAGTCAACTGGGCAAGCAATTTTAAATAGCTTTGATGTTAAATTAAAAGAAAGGACTGCAGAAAATAAAAACAAAAATAACTTGGTTTTGAAAACTAACTCTGCCATTTAACACCTTGCCACATTGTGTAGATTAACTAAACTCTGAGCTTTAGTTTTCTCACCTGTGAGGAATTAAAAACTATATTTAGAATATTCATACAGTGTCTGGTATGAGCAATAGTTTTTTAAAATAGTGCCATTGTTTTTGCCCCTATTGTGGCTTTCACTGAGGCACAAGGTGAAACTGAACCCATGGAGACATATGTAGAGATGATCCATGAGGGACTGAGGTAAAAGGGAAACAACTAATGACAATTTTGGAGGATCCTTAAAAATAGGTTCGTAGAGGCATTTACACCCCAATTCCAGGGATTCTTATGTGCATCAAAACTGATCTTTCCTTAATTATAAAAATGTCTGAATTTGTAATGGAGTCATGTATAGGCAATTACACTTTCTGTACAGGCAGTAGAATGAGACAAAATAAAGTGGTCAAGACGGTTGCCAATTATTCAACCAGGATTCACAAAAGCATATCGATCCAGGAATCAGGGGACTTCCTGTGCAATGGGTAAAGTGCTGCAGGGAGTGAAAGTCTCAGAGGATGAGGAATGGCTCCAACAGCAGAGGATGGAATTAGAAAGAGCAAGGCAGAGAGGAAGCAGGGCCCTTCTGGTTAGACAAGGACTTGGACACCCGGTCCTAGCCACGATCCAGTTGCTGACCTACTGAGTATCCAGCTTCAGGATTCTGATAGTTTTCTTGACTTAGACCTCAGATCTGAGAAAATATTGTCTAGGAGAATAAAAATGAGAGTCATTTCTGGATAAAATGAATGATGGGAGAAATATAAACCAAGATACAGTGCTCAGTTATACACATTAACCATAAAATAAAGGAAGCACTTTGTCCTGTGCTGTTCTGTATGTTTTCATGAGACACGTGCATTTTAAGGGTTATCAAAATGCATGTGACAGTGCTTTGATTGTATGAGAGAGAAATATGTGGTCAGCTCAAAGCACAGGAAAAAAAAAATTAAGGACATGAGTCAAAAGTTATATTCATTTATTAATATTATTTCAGAAAGCAGTTAGAAACCATAGTCTGGGGCTACAAACTGTGATAACATTATATAATTCTGAAATTTTTGTTACTTCTTTCCTTTTCTTATTTTGTTAGTATCACTCAAATTTTCTCTCATTAAGGAATATAATCTTTAAAAAAATTGCTTTTAGTGCTTGTCTGTCTTGAAGATCACAGAAAGAAAGAACTAAGAGACTGTATTCTGCTCTGATGCCAGGCTTGGATAGCAGAAAAAGATGATACATGAGTGAATGGCAATGGGGGTGGGAAGAGAACAAACCCTAAATCAGGTTAAGCACTTGGGGGCAGTAGGGAGAAAACCAAAAGCCATATTAGACTTGACTAATGTCCTCAAATATAGAGAACCTTTATTGTTTTGAAATCTACTGCTTTCACAGAGCTGAAAACCTTTACTGATGAGCTTGGCAGAGTGGAGAGCAGGTAAGAAGGCCAATCATTATCGGCAGCAGCAATTAGAGATTCACAAGCTACCCCAGGAAAATCCTGAATTCCTAAGAAAAATGAACTTCTACTCTTGTTCTTATTTACCTTTCTGATCTCAGAGTGGAGTTCTGTATCAGAAGGAATTTAAGAGACTGTGGCCACATGGCAAAATGTCAGAACACTTGGCAACTGTCAGCAAACTTGAAGGCTGACTTCTCCCCTTGTCTCATTAATCCTAACACAACAATGTCTTGTGTACACTGGCATTTTAGAAACTTTCCCATTACTCCTTTCTGATAATCACCCAAAATAAATTACTGTTCCCCAGTGAGACTTTACCCTGCCTTTTCTCATAACCAGCTATAAATATACCAACATTAAATGGGTGGATAAAATTGAAAAGGTGACTTCGCATTTTTTTTAACTCTACTGAAAATGTCATGTCCTCAGTTGGAAACATTCAAAAGACCATTTTGCTTCCTCTCATCATATAACAAACCATGTCTTCTTTCTTTATATCTGCCTTCTCACATAGTTTTACTTGGTCGTGGTCCAAATTAAAGTGTAAAGAGAGACACTGCTTTCATAGTAAATTGAGGTCTGGGGAAGATGTGTGAATTGAACAAATGAGGTGCAGCAAAGGCATGTAAATTGATTAATATAATGCACTTGAATGCATTGTACAAGAATTGCCTTTCTTTTCTTCCTCAGCATTTACAGTCTACATTTTTAAAGCAACACCAAGGAAAATGTCATCCTCATTATAAAACGAAAGGAATAATCTGGATAATATGTCTTAAATTCAGCTACACTAATGAATAAATGATTGTGGGGTTTTTTTTATTGCCTACTGTTGAAAATGTTATTTCTGAACTCTAGCCAGGATCTATATTAGTAAAGAAAAAAAAATTAAAGTAAAAGTGACCTAGTGGTTCACCTAGGCTCTATGGTCACCAAATATAGGGACAGATTATCAAAACTGGAAACAACTTATGCCATCAAAAATTTAGTTTTGCTGGCTGACCACATGCAGAAGATTGAAACAGGACCACTACCTACCACCATACACAAAAATTAACTCTAAATGGATCAAAGACCTAAAAGTAAAACCTCAAATTATAAGAATCTTAGAAAATGCAGAAAACACCCTAATGGAAATTGGAACTGGAAACCAATTCCTTTTCAGAACCCTAAAGGCCAATGCCTTAAGAAATAAGATAGACAAGTGGGACCTCATCAAACTAATGAGCTTCTGCAAAGCAAAAGAAACGATCAAGAGAGGAGGGAGACAGCCCACAGAATGGGAAAAAACATATGCCAACTGTATATCTGACAAAGGCCTAACATCTAGGATCTACAAGAAACTCAAATGCGCTGAAAGGAAAAAAACAAATAGCTTCTTCAAAAAGTGGGCAAAAGACATGAATAGACACTTTTCAGAAGAAGATATATGGGCAGCCAACAGACACATGAAAAAGTGCTCAGCCTCATTCATCATCAGAGAAATGCAAATCAAAACCACATGGAGATACCGTCTAACCCCAGTAAAAATGGCCATCATTAATAAAACAAACAACAACAGACGCTGGCAAAGACGCAGATGAAAAGGAACGCTTCTACACTGCTGGTGGGAATGCAAACTAGTGCAAACTCTTTGGAAGACAGTGTGGCGATTTCTGAAAGAACTAGAAATTGACCTTCCATATGACCCAGCAATTCTCCTATTGGGAATATATCCGGAGGAACTAAAATCATTCTACAAAAACGATACCTGCACATGTATGTTTGTTGCAGCTCTATTCACAATAGCAAAAACATGGAGCCAACCATGTTGCTTATTGAAGCTGGACTGGATAAAGAAAATGTAGTACATATAAACAATGGAATATTATGAAGCCATAAAGAAGGACAAATATATGAACTTTGCAGCAACTTGGATGGATTTGTAGTAAATCATACTCAGTGATCTATCACAGAAACAAAGAACAGAGTACCATATGTTCTCACTCATAAGTGAAACTTGAACAATTATAATACTTTAAGAAAGCATTTGGCAATAATGGGAAACTGTGGGGGTGGGAGATGGGATTGGCAGTTGAGGGAAAATGCTAGGTGAGGGCAGGGCATACCTCATCAGCAATGTTACCTGGATAATCAATGTTTGTATAACTAACCCCGAATTGTACCCCACATCTTTATAATAAAATAATAATAATAATAATAATAATAATAATAATAAAAGAAATTTAGTTTTGATTGGACAAATTCAAGTTCATTTTTCTATCTCCTTTTCCTCCTTAAAGATAGACAAGGGTCAAGACTTATATGATTTTTTTTCAAACACCTTATATTCATATACTTAATAGTCACAATGTTTTAACAATTTAAAATATCATAATAATGATTCCTAGAAAAGGTATTGGGAAACATTAGTAGAATACATTTCATGTTATGCTTTAGAACTGACAAACCACTTTTACCTTTGTTTTCCATTTTATTCTGCTTCAATGGAAATAAATGTAACCTCAGTGTGCAGATAAAGAAAATAGAGGTACCTAAGGACTGACAGCTGCTCTGCAAAGAATCTAATGCTCAGAAATAGAACTTGCTCATGGGCTAAAAGTTGTCTCATGTAGTATCTCAATCAGTCCTCAAAAAAGGTGTGATGAAGTAGGTGTTGAAAATAGTTTTTCCACAAATGAGTAGCAAAATTTCAAATGACAATAATTAAAAAGTATCTGACTCATTCAACTAACAATATCCAAAGAGATATTTAAATTTAATTTGTTTGTATTCCAAATCTTGGCTCTTTTTCTCTGTATTATAGAGAAAAGATAAGTATATTTCTTTCCAATGTAATGTAAAAGATACCAAGAAGCAATAAACTACAGTAGTTAAAAACGCTAGCCAACACTGGAATCAGATTTTCATAGGGAAAAAAAAGTACCGCATATACTGGTTTGCTCTTGGAGCAGTTTACTTAATTTGTCTGTGTTTCAGCATTTTGTCTGTACAATGATACTAAAGATAGATATTCTCATAGGGAAAATTTCAGCAACCTATGAAATACAGCATGCAAACCCTGTTGCATACTATGCAGTCAATAAAACTTACTATGAGATAATAATAATTATAATAATACTAAGATAATAATTATTCTTAGTATTTCCCCTACAGCATAGTCTAGAATCAAGTACTATTTAGGGTTTATGCCAGCATCTTAATTCAATACCCATCTTCTGAATGGCAACATGCTAACCATATTGTACCTGTAAAATATCCCTGATAAATATATTATCTCAGTAACTTAGGAAAAACACCAGCATGACTGTATGATGTTTGCCAAAATAGGTTTGTTTAGGGAAAGAAGATAGGTTTACTAAATGGAAATGAAGCTCACTTGCAAGAGTTCATTGTCTCAGAGGGCCCAGCACAATAGTTAAGATTGTTATGTTTTTATACAGTTTACAAAGTAAGACATTTTAACCTCAATTGGTCAAGACCATTATTTCTTTCCTGACCAAATCTCCCTATGTCTCACATCTGCTTGGGGCCATTGGAGTTGAGGTTCTCTGTGAACATCTTGGGGATCTGGCTCAAGGAAAACTGTGCCACAATTACATGGATTTAGTAGGGTATATTTATATTGTTTAGTGGTTGTGTGTGGTTGTTATTGCTAGCTATCTCAAGGTAGAAATGACTTCCAAAGTTATGCCTATCTCCCTCATATCAACATATGTCTTATGGCCCCCAGCACCAGAATTATATTACAGAAAAGAAGGAAGATTTTAAATTTAAAATTCCTCTGTGGAAGAATCTTACAATCAATACACATGTAACTTTGTAAGAAAGGATTTTGTTCTCACTGAGGCCTAATCAAGCCACAGTTTTTTATCTCTTTAAGAATAGACTTTGTAATTGTAAATAAATAAATAGCAATCAAACTTGCTAGAGGAAAGACCAAAAATAGCTTTCTATTCACTCTATAAAACACGTTAATCCAAAACTGTCATAAGACTATACAGCCAAATAATTTAGAAAATTTAGAGAAGTATTAAGGAAGTGTTTCAAGAAGTTAATTAATTTTAAAAGTATGCTATTCTTTTGGATTTTGTGGTATTTGTAAACTTCTTTTCAGTATATAATCTGTTGTGATTTCTTCACTCGTTTGAAATAGATGCTTTTTGTCATAAAAAATTGCATTCAGAGCTGGGCTCGGTGGCTCAGCCTATAATCCCGCGCCTTTGGGAAGCTGAGGTGAGTGGATTGCCTGAGCCTGCGGGTTCGAGACCCGCCTGGGCAGCGAGACCTCATCTCTACAATAAATCAAAAAATCAGCCGGGCGTGGTAGCGCATGCCTGTAATTCCGGTTACTTGGTAGGCTGACGCGGAAGGATCGCTGGAGCCCAGCAGGTCAAGGTTGCGGTGGCCGGGAGCAGCCACTGCACTCCAGTCTGGGCAACAGAGTGAGACTCCAACTCAAAAAAAAAAAAAATTGCATTCATAATTTTGTATTCTTTATCTTAAAGAAGGCTTTACTCATATTATGAAAGATTCAAGACCTATAAAACATGAATACGTGAATACACCTCTTCTCAGATGTCTCACAAATATACCAAAATAAGGCTCTTTCAAGTTGTTGAGGGTGAGTGTTAGCTCACACTACTTAATGAGAATTAGAAATGCAAAGATAGTAACCACAAGGAGAAAGATGACATAAAGTCACGTGTTCAGTTGGCTTGTTACTTTCTTTTTAGGATCTTTGAACAATTTTAAGTCTGCAATGTAGAGTTCCACAAGTCAGAGGATAAATATTCTCTCTTAACTTGTCAGAGCTACCAAAAGGGCTTTCTGCAAGAAAGGAACTCCATGAAAAACAGAAGAATAAGCACACACAGACCTGAATAGGCATCACGGAAATTTTTAAAGGGTCAAAAGAGACGCAATACAAAAATTCTATTAGGAATAAAGAGACTGGAGATATTTTCACTGCTTAGAATAATGCTCCTTTATATGAGTTCCCCACAATCTTCATGTGCTATAACTTCTATTTTTTTTCCCTACAATTTAATCACAAATTAATGCAGCAAATGTGTTACATGGCAAAGATGTGCCAGTATCTGAGATATATATTGGGATATGATGTTGAACAAAAACATAGACCCTATACATATTGAACATATAGTTAATATGAGAGATGACCAAAACTATTCACAAGTTATATTTACATAACTCACTACTCAAATAATGTACTACAAAAAAATTGTACAATAAAAAGATATATAAATGACTGTGACCTAGTCAGAGATGTCCAGAAAAGTCTTCCTGGTTATGTAATATTTTTGCTAATTTCTGGTATATCTGGAAGAATTAACAAGAATAAGGGAGATTAAAATGATTGTAGAATGAGAGGGAAAGATGAACAACAATTTAGTCAGCAGAAAAGTGTATGGGCAAATGTACAAAACATGAGAAAGAATGAGAAAACAAATCATTTCCAAAAAGTATGATCAATTTGGTATTTCAAGAAAATTTCAGTTGTAAAAAAGTTATTGTACCAGGTGGAATAATGCCAGCATGAATATCACCACTTTTATCTTTATCACATGACCACCAATTGAAGCACCACGTATAGGGCACTAAGAAACTTTTTAGTATACAATTTCTCTCTTTCTCTTTTTTATTTTTCTTTTTTTGTCAAAGTCTCACTCAGTCACCCAGGCTGGAGTGCAGTGGCATGATTAAGGCTCAACACTGCCTCAACTTTCTGGGCTAAGGTGATCCTCCAATCTCAGCCTCCTGAGTAACTAGAATACAGGCACATGCCATCACACCCAGCTAATTTTTTGATTGTATTATTTTTTGTAGAGATGAAATCTTACTACGTTGCTCAGGCTGGTCTTGAACTCCTGGGCTCAAGCAATCCTCTCAAAGTGCTAAAGTTACAGGCTTCAGCAACCATGCCTGACCTTCTTGTTAATTCTTAAACCATTCTGCATTCATTTGTTTGATCATTCATCCATTCATTCATTCTTTAATCCATTAATTCATTAATGCAATATGTATTTATTAAGTGCCTAATCTACAGTAGTTATTCATGGATATCCAATATTTGGTATTTGATAAAACAAATGTAGACTCTATGTGGGGGCCCACCCCGCAAGGGTCGTGAGATCTCCTGAAGGAGAGACGGATAGGCAAAGGACAAAGATATTATACCCGGACACCTGCTTCCTGAACAGATGACAATTTAATGTTAGTTAACACAGAGCTTTTATACCATTCAAGAAGGGGCAAGACAAAGAAAATTCCTTCACATACATATCTTCTAAAAATTATCATCTAGTGGTCTTAGTAGTAAACAAACCAAGATTCCCATAAACATTCAGACAACAAGTCTTATTCATAAAGCCAACAATGATACTTTCAGTTCAATGTCCCAAATTACAGTCCTTGAAATGTCTCAAGAAAGTTTCTTTAAGTGTACATTTCTTTATGTGTCAGGAATTTTCCCATCTTAGGCTTTTATGTTCTTCAGAGTCCCGTGATCACCTCCTTTGTCCAGATGTCCTCGTTACTTTTCTCTTATCTTGCAGTGCTTGTTTCTAAAGAGAACTCAAAAGAAGCTTTTAGTAATGTTTCCTAGGCCCCCCAAGGTTGCTTTCTGTCTTTAGCTGATCTATCATAAAAGTGTCTGATTAGTATATTATGAGTTCAGTGAAAACCCACTTTATAAATGTTAACTTAGAGTTTTAACTATTGAATTAAGTAAAAACCTTAACATTAATCTTTATCCTAAGTCAGTGAAATCAGCATTATAAGTCACCTACATAACTCCTAGATAAGTGTTAGAACTTATAATGAATTCATAATGAACTTACTATAAACTTGTGCTTCTAAAAAACCTTATGTCTAAACACTAAACTACATAATCCTAAATCAAATAAGGAGTGAATATACTTATATCATTTATTACTTAAGCAAAATCTAGTAACTTATAACCAAGTGAAAGAAAGCATTCTTGATGTGCTTCAGAGTTTAACTCTTGCATATGTTAGAAAAGGCCAAACAGCATAGTGGGAAATGGAAAAATGAACCATGACATTTCCAAGTTAGCTGTGAGTACTTTGCATAAACATGCCATCTTCTTCTTCCACGACTGCACAGAATTTCTTCAGCTGTACCAACAGCAAAGACAGAAGACAGAAGGGCCTCAGCTGCCCGGACTCGCTTTGCGGCCGGAGGTCCTCAGCACACCTGGACTTTGTCAGTCAGGCGGGCCTCCAAGGCTGGCTCCCAACATCTCCCCCTTTTTTGTTTTTTAATATGAAGACATGAAATTCCGTGCTTAGTCGAGAGATGTTATTTTTCAATGATTTGAAGATGACTGGAAGTAAACATAATAGTAGCAAGATTATTCCTCCACAAATTCCCACATTGATTAATATAGACAATAATGATTTTTGATTGATAAATAAAGAAAAATTGTTAAAGATTTACTGAGCCAATTGGGTGGACTCAAGTTGTTTTTCAGCCGAACTAATGTCTTGTACTTCCTGATGAAGTTTGGAAAGATCCAAACTTATGTCGGAATGGTTCCAAATTCCGGAGATATGATTTTTAATCCTATCCCAGGTATAAATAGACTTGTTCACTTGGAGAGGTGTGACACAAATCCATTTAAACTCTGAATGATATCTCAAGGCCAATTTAATTTTCAAGGTTACAAGTTCTTGTCCTATAATCAAGATAGCCTCTTCTAATGCATTAACTTTACTTTCTAATTTTTGGTCAATAATTTCTTCAGCCACACCAACAGCAAAGACAGAAGACAGAAGGGCCTCAGCTGCCCGGACTCACTTTGCAGTCAGGGGTCCTCAGCGCACCTGAACTTTGTCAATCAAGTGGGCCTCCAAGGCTGGCTCCCAACAACTCTACCCACATGGAACAATAACTTTAAATTAAATATTGACATGAAATATATAATTTATTGTTTTATATATTTCATTTGACTCCATGCTCAGAAATTACACAATTTTTATTTTGTGACTCCTCCCTGGAGAATGTCTCAAGCTGGCTAGAAAAAAAAAAATAAGTCTGACTCAATACATTAGAAAGGAAGAAGAGAGCATGCCCCTGCCATGGAGCAGGCTGAGAGATGCTCCTGGGCACAGGAGATACTTGTGGATGAATGTCGACTCTCAAAGGGGCCCATGGTTCCTGCTGTGTGAAATAAATCATACATATGCTTGCTGGAGTTAACTGAGTGGCTTGGATTTTTATCTGCTAGCTGATGAACTGACATGCTGTTCCCTGATCAGTGATGGAGACTTAGGAAGTAGGGTCAAGTGTGTCTCTCTCCTGAGGTACTGTCATTGCAACTTACAGCAAATGGCCAATTCCCAAATATATTAGTAGGTGAATTAGTGTTAAGCTCAAGATGAGGCTAAGCTGAGATGCAGGCTCTGGTCAATCATCTGTCAGACACACTATAGTACTGCCAGCAAGGACTAGGGATAGTCACTGCTATGCTCCATCTTGAGATGTCATGTCCAATTGTCACCATCTTCACTCTTGTTCATGTACTTGACAGTATGGAGAATGGTAGCAGTCATGAGCCAAAGAAAGGAGAGGAAGCCTTGGTGAGTTCAGGAAACCAGGGCTCAGGCCAAAGAGCAGGTGGCTAAGAACTTATCCCAGGGAGCTATCCTGTTGTAATAGGATGCAGGAGCCAAAGTTCCAAGTAGTGAGGACATACTCCATTATCTCCTTAGACTTCACTTACAGAATACAATTTCAAAGATACAAATATTGAGAATTCCAGGACAGTAGCTACAAACCACTGAACCCCAAAGCCTGGACCATTCTGGGTGTGGAACCTTGAGCAACTGTACTGGTGACATACCTATGAATCTAGCTCTGGGTGAGTGAGTGGTCAGGAAGACTTCTTTGACAAGGTCAAACCTGAGCGTAGCAAACAATCTAGGCATGGAGGAGGAAGAGATTGTTGCTATCATTATAACACTTCCCCCTTTAGGATTTAGAAAGATTAATTAACCTGAGTGTGACAAAAACCCAAATTAGACTGATTCTGATGTCTTTGTTTTTGACCATTGCTCTATGGTCAAAATTTGAGAATATTATGTTTTCCCTGTTAGACATTATATAGAAAGATGCCAAAGATGATTTTCTATAGGGAGCAATGCATAAAATTAAGAGGAAATTAGCTCATTGAAAACAAACAAAAATCTGAATACCAGTAAAGCCATATCACCACATTACTTTTTTGCTTAAATCTTGCCCTTGACTTCCAGTCACCAACACAATAACAACCCATGCTGCTAGTCACCGCTTAAACAAAGATATTCCTTGTTCGGATTTCTGGTTCTTGTTTTAACCTATGCTTTCCTATTTATTTTCTTATTTTAATACATCTCATTTTAATACTTAGATTTGACAATAAAAAATGTTTATAGTTGCCTAAACCCACCATGTTATTTTATGCTTCTGAATCTTGTGCATGCTGTTCCTTATTTCTTCAGTGTCCTTCATTGCCTCTATTTCTTCTATTTGTTCATACCAGTCTTTTCCTCCAAATTAAAATTATTTGCTGTGTATGAATTGCATAGTCTTTGCATTTGTAGAGCTAACATTGTGTTTAACTCATAGTAGGTATTCATTTAATGCTAACTGACTTGTATTCTGCCAAATGGAATATTGTTCAGCAGGTATATTCCTCTGCCTGAAGGGACAGGTTGACTTTTCAAAGTTTATTTTCTTAAAAAATTTTATATAAATTCATAAAAAAGACCATATCCTTGACGGTTGAATAGAGAAACAAATTAAGAAATGTCTCTGACTATAGAACATTTTGATGTTGAGATTTTCTTGCCACCAACATTCCCAATTAATGTGTGACGGAAGCTATTTGTTTTGGAAAATGTGCCAATGAAATGTTTTGCTCAGTAAAAAAAAAAAAAAAGTAGCACGACTCTAGAGAGACAGATGCAGAAAGACAGAAGTCAATAAAATAAAAAACTTTTCTTTTTTCTCTCAAGTTTTGAATATGAAATATACATCAAGGGTAGTTTTTGAGGTCTGTTTGTGTTCCTGTCTAGCTATTACGCCCATTAAGCACCCATGGAAACAAATAAGATGAAAAGATAAAATGTTGCAGAGGAAAAACAAGCCTGAGAACCCAGTAAAAATAAATTATTCAAAATTATATGATAATTTTATATATAACACATATACTCTGATTAATATATTTGCAAAAAAATATTTGCATAAAAATATATGTGTATGAGTGTGCGTTTATTGTGACAGACACCAGGCTGCTAATTATTTTGTATATAAAATTCATTCATTTCTAACAAGTGTCTTTTTGTTGCTTTCAAATCACTTTGAAGAGGTGTGATTGATATACAAAATTTCTACACATTGAATTTATACAATTTGGTGATTTGGGAGATAATACACATCTGTGAAACCATCACCACAATCCATGTTATAAATACAGTCTTCACCTACAAAAGTTTTCTTGCACCCTCTTCATTTATTTTTATCATCTCTCTGTGGATGATAACACACTTAAGATACACTGTCAGCACATTTTTAAGTATATAATATAGTATCATTAACTCTAGGTAAAATGACGTAGAGTAGATCTCAGAAATTTATTCATCTTGCATAACTGAAATTGTGTATCCTTTGACCAATACCTTCCATCTCCCCTCTTCACGTCCCTGTAAATCACCATTCTACTCTTCGTTTCTATGAGTTTGAGTATGAGTTTAGATACCTCATGTAAGTTATATCTTGTAGCATTTGTCCTATATCTGGTTTATTTCATGTAGCATTTGTCCTATATCTGGCTTATTTCATCTAGCACAAGGTCTTCCGTGTTCATCCTTGCTGACACAAATGGCAGAGTTTTTTTAGGCTGAATAATATTCCATTGTGCATAGGTCACGTTTTCTTTATACATTCATTTGTTGATAGATATTTAGGTTGCCTCCATTTCTTTGCTATTGTGAAGAATACTGAAGTGAACATAGGTGTGCAGGTATCTTGTGAAGATCTTAAATTCAATTCCTTTGCATATGTACCCAAAAGAATTACTGATCATATGGTAGTTTTATTTTGAATTTTTTAAAAACATACTGTTTTTAGAGTGTCTGCACCAATTTACATTCCCACTAACACCATACGAGAGTTCCCTATTCTTCCATATCTTTGTCACCATTTACCTTTTTTTAAATAGCCATTCTAATAGATGTGAGGTGATATCTCATAGTACGGTTGGTTTACATTCCCGTGATGATTAGTGATGATGGGAAACTTTAATGTACCTGCTGCTCATTTGTATGTCTTTTTAAGAGAAATAGCTATTCAGTCCCTTTGTCCATTTTTTAATCAGGTGGGTTTTTATTTGTAATTGAGTTGTAGGAGTTCCTTACATATTTTGGATATTAACCTCTTATCAGATGCAAATATTTTCTCCTATTCCATGTATTGTTTTTTATTTTATTTCCTTTGCTTTTTATTCTGATGCAGTCTTACTTGCATAATTTTGCTTTTGTTGCCTATGTTTTGTGTGTCATATCCAAGAAATCATTATCAAGAGCAATATCCAGAATATTTTCCCCTGGGCTTTCTTCTAGAAGGTATAGGGGTTCAGGTCTTATGTTTAAGTCCTTGAACTACTATGAGTTGATTTTTGTATATGAGGTCAGATAAGAATCCAATTTAATCATTTTGTACACGGATATTCAGTTTTCTCAGCACTATTTACTGAAGAGTCTATACTTTTCTCATTGTGAATTGTTAGCACCCTTGTCAAAAATCAGTTTACTGTGTATGCATGAGTTTATTCATGGACTCTCTATTCTGTTCCATTGATTCATATATCTTTTTTTATGCCAAAGCCATATTGTTTTGATTACTATTGCTTTGTAATACGTTTTGAAATGAGGAAGCATGATGTCACCAACTTTGTTTTTCTTGCTAAAAATTTGTTTGGTTATTATTGGTCTTTTGTGGTTTCATATAAATGTTATATTTTTTTTCTAGTTCTGTAAAAAATATTATTGGAGCTTCAGGAAAGATTGAACTGAATATGTGCATTGTTTTGGTTAACACAAACATTTTAACAATAATAATTCTACTCCATAAGCATGGACTGCCTTTCTATTTATTCAGGTCCACTTTAATTTATTTTATCAGTTTATTTATAGTTTTCAGTGTTCAAGTCTTTCACCTCCTGGTTAAATTTACTTCTAAGTATTGTATTTTTCTTGTTGCCCTTATAAATAGAGGATATTCTTTATAGTTATTTATTGATATTTATTTGTTGTTAGTATTTAGAAACAACCAAATTTTGCATTTTGGTTTTGTATCTTGTAAATTACTGAATTTATTTATTAGTTATAATAACTGTAATGAATTTTTGAAGTTTTATGCATATACTATCATGACATCTGCAAACAGAGATAGTTTTAATTTTAATTTTCAGATTTGGATGTCCTTTATTTCTTTTCCTGGCTAATTAATTCTCTAACTAGAACTTCCAGTACTCTGTTGACAAGAAATGGCAAGAGTAGGCATTTTTTTCCCCCTAGATCCCAGAGGGAAGGCTTTCTGTTTCTCAGCATTGGGTATGACATTCCCTGTGGGCATTTCATATATGGTCTTCACTGTGTTGAGATAACTTCCTTCTATATAAGTATTAGTCAGGGCTATCCAGAGAAATGAAAACATAGGATAGCTAGATGATAAATAGATGAAGATAGATAGATAGATAGATAGATGATATTTAATATGACAATTGTCTCATAAGATTATGGCGGACAAGAAGTTTCATTCCATGTCAACTGGATGACAGAGAACAAGGGAAGCTGGGGGTGTAATTCATTCCAAGTTCAAAGGCTTGAGAATGGTGGGAAGGGAATGAGAGGTGGGGAATGAATGCTAACATTAATTCCAGAGTCTTAAGATCTAATAACTAGTAACTCTGATTTTCCAGAATAGGAGAAGATGGAAGTTCCTTCTCAAGAAAAGAGAGAATGTGTCCTTTCTCCACCTTTTTGTTTTATCTGGGCCATCAGTCGATTGAATGATGCCTACACACATTGGGGAGGACAGATATTCTTTATTCAATCTACTAATTTAGATGCTAATTCCTTCTGGAAACTCTCTCATAGACACATCCATAATAGTGTTTTAACCAGTCATCTGGACATCCTTTTGCCCAATAAATTTGAAACGTAAAATTAACCATTGCACCATCTATTTTGTTGAGCTCTCATATTTTCATTTTATAAATGCTAAAATTCAAGCTCAGCAAGAGATAAAAAAATTTAAATCTTAATTTTCTTGACTTCAAAACTCATGTCATAGATCTACTCCATGCCACCAACCACAATGATAATACCAAAAACAATAATAAAGTATAAGAGCAATCAAAGTTATAAAGCTTCTAACATTTAATTGATTCTTACCATATGCCTATTATTATGCTATAGATATACAAAGCAGTTTAATTCTTATTCTTAACCTATAAATTTGTCATTCTTATTTGAGAGAGACTCAGAGAACACAGACACAATATATAAAAATTACACTGACTTTACATCATAGAACTGGAGTTGTAAGCCAAGTGGTCTCACTAAAGACCTCTAGTCCCAAATATCTGTGTTTCAGAATCATTTGTATGCATTATGATATGTATGTAATGCCTATAGACCTACGTATACTCAGCTAAATATCAATTAAGCTGAAATATTTTATAGACACTGTACTAACTAAATATTATCACCATAACTAAGTAGCAGGAGTAGATATCAGACCTGCTAAGTTTCACTAAATGGCTCTAGCAATCCTTTGGTTACTCCAGTGACAAAGCTCTTTGAAAGAGAGTTTCAACATATCTACATCAAGTTTATTCGAGATGAGGTTACAGAGGTCCTCTCATTTTTAAAAATAATATGCTCTACCCTGGCACGCTGTCAGTACATATATAGATGTGGCAGAATAAATGTGAGAAGGAAATAGGAGTGTGGGTCTTATAACTGGGTTTATGCTAGATTTACTGTACTAGGCACTTTACATTCATTGCGGTCTTATTTCTTGGACACTAAATCTGTGAGTTTGAAATTAGTATTTTCATTTTAAGGATGAGAAGCCCAATTCTTGGTAAGGTTAATTAACTTCTCCAAGATCAGTCAGCTATTGAGTGCTAAAGCTTTTTTCTAAATCCTAGAAATACATAACTCTAAAATCTTTGCTCATAACTACAAAGTTATATTATTCAGCTTTCTTTCTACATGCCTGGTGTACCGACATCATATTGTTTATGTGAATGCCTGTGAACACTATAGGTCAGAAACATAAAGTCAGACAGGTGAAAGAGGCAGTTTGTCATATCTGTATTTTTTTCCCCACAATGATTTTTATTTATACCTTAGATAAGAGAAAATCACAGAAAGAGTTCTCAAGTTTTTATTTTACCATTAGAATCAAAACTGTACATTTTAGGATTATTAAAAGCATTCTATTTTTTATTGCTATATCTGTGTTTGTTAAGTTGTGACTGAAATTTTAATGCTAAGGTAAGTGGTGTTTCTCTTAAAAAGAAAATAGAGCTAACATGACATTTAAAACAATAAATTGGATATAAATTTTCATTGAAGCTATATTGTTCTCTTGTTAACTATCATCTGTCTCCTGATGGCAAATCTCTATGGAAAAAAAAAAGAAGAAGAATGATGCCAACAGTAGTTGAGGGATGAAATCTAGAGGGAATGTGATTGAGTTAGCTTGATCTCTGTGGCATGCAACAAAAGCGATGTGTATAGGAGAGATCTGGGGTTTGCATGCAACAGAAACTTTTCACATCCCCCTCTGTAGGATAATACTCCATTGCATGTTTGAAAGAGATACCAAGTATAGTTATCATATATTTGTTTTAATATTTCCTGATCAAAACTGAGTTAAAACAATTTTTTTCTGTGTGTGTGTGTGTGTGTATGTGTGTATTTACAGCCTAGAGCCATTGTTAACAAAAATTTTTACAAAATCCTCAATTGCTCCTCCACATAGTTTATTCATCTGCCACAAATAGTGATATCTTGAAATGGATGAAGGGAGGGCTACAGAAAAAATAATATACGATGGTTTACTCTTTTAAGCTAATGTTTCAAGTCTTTAGAAGAGCATCTCTGTTTGACTTCCATTTTTGTTGTTTTGGTGCCCTGATGTTAGTTTTGTTTTCTGGTTTACTTGTCCTTTTTCTTTCCATCAGTGATCTCTATTCACCATTAAAACTACAACAACTTCCACTACCATACTCTCTAATGAGTTGTAAGTTGGAAATCAGAAAACCAAACCTATTATTTTAACTTATTGAAAATAATACTCATATTATAGCTACTATGTGTCAATGCTCATTAGATATAATGTGAACTAGAAGCAATTGAAATAGTCCCTACCCCTTGTAGAGCGACAGTCTGTGTCTGGGAGCCAATTCATAGGCGTTACACAAAGAAAAGATAGCTAGGATAAGTGAAAAGAACAATGATGCTATTAATATATTTGGTAGGGAAAATTGAACTAGCTATGGTATTTTGTCTAAAAAAACAACATTATTATTGATAGAGTAGGTAGATTAAAATAGGAAATTTTCACAGAACTCTTACAAACAGTACCTGCTGCACCTGCTACAGTTTACATTCTCTTTCTCAGGATGTTTGGAGTTGAGAGCTGACCACTGAACAGACAGATGATTTCCCATCCCCTGGAGCATGCACACCTATAGCCAAGGTTGACCTAAATACTCCATTCCTGGTCTTCATCTTCATTATAATATTATTAACATAAAATTACCCTAGGGGAATCTCTCACTTCCATCTTGCACCTGGCACCATGACAGATCTGAAAAGTCCATATACAGTTTAAAATTCTCTGGCACCACAATTCCAAGAATTGCCTACCCATATTCCAAAAAACCTACACAGAACCACCTCCAGACCCTCTAGAAGTGCCTAAGAAAACTCCTTCCAACCATGTCTTACCTAATAAAAGTTATAGCTCAACATTAGTTAGGATAATAATATTAGCATAGATGTCTTGCCCGCTCTCCCTTCTTGAAGTGTACTTTCACTTTGCACAATAAATCATCTGCTTTTCTTTCTTCTTCATGTTCCATGTTTGTTTGTGGATTATTTCCAAAAGAGAACACAAAAAACCCGATTATCACCCCTCACATTGGTAACATAGTTGTTATTAAAGTGAGTATTTATATACTTGATCATACATAATGTTCATAATTTTGGAGGTCTATTTCCTAATACCTGGTCCAGAAAAGTAAGAAGCAAAGAATAGATTACTTACACCATGCTATCATTTCTCTGCCCACTCATCAAATCTGTGACAGTGAATCAGCTTCTTTTCCCTCCTCCATATTTATTCTGATTTTGCACCATAATCTGTTGGCAAATTTATATTCTGCAATTTAAATGATCTATTTGGCTGATGAGAATTATTTTGCTTTTGCTGTTGTCATCCTGTATATGTGTATTGACCTTTTATATGACTGCTAGATAAATGAAATACACATGCTCAAGCTCATTCTTCTCATCTCTGCTTTCTCCTTGTCCCAGTGAAGAAGAGTGCCCAGCCACTAAGAGTGCAGTTTCTAGAGACAGTGCTACCCAATAGATGGTTTAGGCTACACTATGCTGAATTCATGTTAACTTAAGCACTTAATTTCTTTGTGCGTGCACGAGTTTTTCTATCTACAAAGATGGGATGCAGACTGTAACCTCTACATCGCAGTGTTGTTGGGATAAAATTAAAAGACTCTGGTTACGTAGTAACTATTCCATACATATCAACTATCATCATTGATTAGATTTTCGCATACTAGCCGGGTCATATTAGCTTTTATTGGGCATCCTTTGGGCCTAGCTAACCTCCTTTCATTATTCATTGAACATTCATTTTGCTCAGTTTCATACCCAGATTTAGCACAGGTTTTTTGATAGTAGATCTGTCACCTTATTTTTACAGCCACACCATCTCTCAGAAAATGAAGTCTATATGGCAGACCATTTCACTTGTGTTAGTATTCCCTCATTTTATAAGTCAGCTCATGTGCTCTAGTGGTCAAATAACTTAGTGCCTGTATTACTGAATCCTTGATTAGCTTGAACAGTAAATACATAAAGGAGTCTTGAGAGAACAAAAATCATGGCAAGGTAGCGTATTCTTCCATAAGTGACCTGCCTTCACAAGTCAAAGATTCAGAATGGTTTAGAACACAGGAAAATCACTCTTTTGGGACGGATGGCTCCAAAGGAAAGATTTTGTTGGAATGCTTATTTACCTGGGAGATTTGAACACGTGCTTTTGTTTCAGATTTTCGCATTTTTCAATCTGCATTGTTTGTGCTGACAATTCTTTCTGAGAGGGGGTTATAAGTGACTTCCTGCTGGAAGAAAGAAGAGAAAACAAACAGCTGGCAAACACATCTGACCTGCTTCTAAAGCTGCATGTGCACACTTGTGACTATTTACATCTTAATGTTCCAGCATGGAAGTATTTCCTACTATAAAAAAATAATTTTTAAAAAAATTATAAAAGTTTACCCTTTTTTTTGGGAATCTATTTCTCTATTCTCTATTATAAAATCTCAGGGATGGCAAGGACCTGATAAGAGCATGTAGTATAAAATATTTTAATATACCAGTGTATTTTCTATATACCACATGTCAGTGACTTCAGAGAAACGAGGGCCTTGAGAAAACTGACTCTGAGAATGGGTTAGATGCAATAAGAGCAAAACACCAATCTAGGAAAGGATAATGGTTTGAGCGTCATTAGGTATCCAGCAATATGGGGCTTCTATCTCAGGAGGATGAGAGGAGCTCCAAAGGGGATCAAAATAATAATCAAGACATACTGAGTGCCTACTCTATGGAAAGTGCTGCAGCAAGTGTTGTGACTACTATATTCTCTTTCATTCTCACAATAATGTCGGAGACAAGTACTAAAATCATTATTATTATATACACAGTCATATTGAAACATAGAGACATTAAATAACTTGTTCAAGGTCAAACTCTCTGTACAGCATAAAATTAAAAACCAGGCCATCTATCTCCATGCCCCTAGTCACAATCATCACACTCCACATTCTCAAATTTACCTGAATTGCAGCACTTTGAACATTGGTGTACACACAATACAAATGTACTCTTAGAAGCTGCAAGAATAAAATCTGATAATATAATTTACCATATTACAATAATTTCCTAAAGGGGTGGTAGAAGCAGTAACATTTTTTCTATTGCTCATATTTCGTCTTAAGTAACTTAGGTGTTGGTATCCTTGGAGAAAAGACTATGCCTGCAATTGTAACCAGTATACATTATTTATCAAGGTAAAAGATTTGTAATCAGAAGTTCTCTAAGTTATACAAAGTGTAATACTTTAATCAAGATACAGCTTGTGTATAGAAGCTCCTTCAAATATAAAATCTCATTCAAAAACATGTGAATTTTTCAAACAAATAACAGTATTATAAATAGTACCTTTTACCTGATCCTCCCTTTCATACAATATAAGTGAATTTCCTAAGTACAGCTTCATATTTGACAAGCTTAAAGTTTATCAGGGGTAGGCTGAACAATTAGAAGATATTTGCAGCCAGGTTCGGTGGCTCAGCCTGTAATCCCATGCCTTTGGGAGGCTGAGGTGAGTGGATTTCCTGTGCCCGTGGGTTCGAGACCCGCCTGGGCAGGCGAGACCTCATCTCTACAATAAATCAAAAAATTAGCCAGGCGTGGTAGCGCGCGCCTGCAGTTCCAGCTACGTGGAAGGCTGAGGCGGAAGGATTGCCGGAGCCCAGCAGGTCAAGGCTGTGGTGGCCGGGAGCGGCCACTGCACTCCAGTCTGGGCAACAGAGTGAGACTCCAACTCAAAAAAAAAAAAAAAAAGAAGATATTTGCTAACAGAATAACAGAGTATATGCTTGGTAATAAGAAGAAATAATGATAATTTTTAACCAATTTTTATCTATGTACTATCAACTGCTTACTACCATACTTACTCTCAGGAATATTATGATGTTGTTGGTACTCTGAGATCCTTGGAAAGAAAACGAGTTTGTGAAAAACTAAAATGTGGAAGTGTTTATAGAAGTCTTCCAAAAAGAGATATTCCTAGAGATAAGTTGTAAAAAGTGAGTACAATTAAATAGAAAAAAACAGGAAAGTAAAACAACATATGTAATGAAGCTTGGAGATGTGGGAGAATGTGGGGCAATTTGTGATCAGAAATTGTGATTGCAGTTTAGCGGCTTTATATGCCACGGGTGTATATTACACCAACGGTAAAGAGGGGACTGGGAAACTTTAAAGGGGACAACATATTGGTGATGTTTGTATTTTGGAAAGATCTTTCTGGAAGAGAGGACCAATCTCCTGAATAAACAATTGGCTGTAGAGAAACCGAAGAATGCAACTCTGAGGTGGAAAATTATTATGCTATTGTTTTATGGCATGTCTACTGTCGTAGGTTACATTTATTTTGTATATTAAGAAACAGAACAAAATGAAGGCATTAGACTCAGAAGACCCCAGGGCACAATTTAAAAATCCTATACATAGCTGCATATCTTCTAAGAGACAGATGCTAGTTTAGTTGTTGATCTAGTGTGTGTCTTAATTGAGGCCTAATTTACACAGAGTAAAACATTCAAATATTAAATATAGAGTTTATCTTTCTATGTATTAGTTGATGCTACCAGGAAAATAATGTAATATATTGCTTATCAAAGGAAGTAATACATATATGAGTTAATTAAATTATCTTTCAATGATGTAATTATCATCTCCCACATATTACCTCACGGACTGAGTTCTTTGGGAAATAGTCCATAAGTTTTGAAGATAGAAATGATCTAGCATCTCACCTGTAAGCCACCATGTATCTTTTATTGCACCTATTCATGACACAACATTTTTCAGCTTCAACTGAGTTGATTGAGTTACATAATAGGGAAAGTTTGTCAATAAGTCAGTTGAAGCTGCAAAGTGATAAGTGTCATGAACAGATGCAATGCAAGGTTTATGGTTGTCAAAATTGCTTTTGGGAGCAATGGGCATGATATTTAAACTGCACCTTTAGGAATTAGCTACATTTAAGTCATCAGAATACCAGGGAAAGAACATAATTCCAGGCACAAAGCAATGGTCTGTTTTAGTTCTCTATGCTTTATAGAAAATTTCTCACTCATAAGTAAACCCTGAACATCTACCATAATACTACAGGAAAAGGATTGACAGTAGTCGGAAACTGTGGGAGGGGACTGGGGGAAGCAGGGCGGAGAGTTAGGATTGACAGTGGTCAATATCTTCCTGGGCAAGGGGGGACACACTTCATCAGCAAGGGTAACTGCACAATGAATATTTGTATACCTAATCCTCAATTGTACCCCACAATTTTAAAATAAAATCATTGAAATTAAAAAAAAAGATCTTGATGTCAAAGCAAAATCTTCCTCAAGGTTCTTGGAGTTCAATCTAAGATGCATAGCAATATCTGCACAAATGTATATGCATAAATATATCTCTACACATCTTACAAAGACAACAGAGATTTTTAAATAATTAATTTACAACTGAGGCTATTATTATTAAAAAGATGTACCTTGATATGCATGAACTATTAATGGTGTTTGCTCTGGAAATTCTAACCAAAAACATTGATCTGTTAATCTGTTAAGGTATTGTCAGTTTGTATAAGCAAAAATAATAAGCAGAATGACCCTTGAGTTGAATTGTCATATCCCAGTTTTGTATCTTAGAAACACTCTTATTTTAGTCTGTGATTGTAAATTCTTGGTATTTTTTTGACTTCTATATCTGGACATTTAGAACTCTTATACCTTTTAATAATTCAGTGTTATTAATACTACTAGTGAATCTTACATGGAGTATTCTATTAGTGAAAAATAAGTTAATTGGTAGGAAAATACTCAGATGTTCAAATCAATAAGTTGGTTCTGTTGTTTTCAAAGAAGATAAACATGCTTTTGGATACTTTCAGATTTTACTTTATTTTTTTACAGTGGACAATTTTGGCAACAAAACAAGTTTAAACAAACTCTAGTTTCTGGAACTAAAGAAGATATTTTAAAATATATTTTATAAACTATTCTATTGCAATACATTCTGATTAAAAACACTGAAATTCAATGAACAAATCCTCATTTGGTATCTCTAATAAATTACTAAAATATTTATTGAAATATTCTATTTATTAGAGAATTGTCTGCCTTTTTTTCCATACATTTATGCTAGAGATACTGATAACTTCAATTTGCTGATCTAGAGTCACCAGCTCCAGAGTTCAAGCATATTAAGTCAGAGGAAATGTGACTCCATCAGGGAAATAAGATCTTATTTTAGTCTTGTTCCTTTAGACCTGGTACTTGATGGTGCCAAACACATCATTTGGGGCTTAATTTTTATGCCTGGGCTACTTCTGCCTCAGATCTTACCTAACACTACTCTTACTTGAACTTGGACCCCAATGTTTATGGTATTAACTTAACGTGACCTTGAAGTATTATTTAATTAACCATAAAATGACCTTGAAGTATTATTTTTCTTGAGAGCAATTTGTTTTTTTTCATGTTCTTCACATGTGAAAGAGTCTCCTGGGTATCCTGCCTATGGCCATTAACAGGTTTTCACCTATTCCTTGTGGCTACAGATTTATTAACTCTAGTTCTTCTCATGTCTCTCTGCCTATGGTTTATACCATATGATTTTGCATTCCCTTTCACAAGAGGAAGAGAGCACACTTCTCTGAAACTTGAGTTTGGACTCAGCCATGCATAATGATTTAAACAAACATATCTCTGAAACTTCTTCCATCAATAGTTGGGAGTTAATTCTTTTCCTCTGAAATCTTAGCTGGCACGAGTTATTAGTTTAGATCTTATAAAATATAACACAAAATGCACTGTGTAGTTTCTGAGGATAGGTCAGTAGGAGCCATACAGGTTTTGCCTACTATTCTGAAACACCTGTTCGAAGACCCCTGAGTCACCATGTGAGAAGTTCAATCTACCCTGAGGGTAGAAAGGCCATGTTTAAACACTTTTTTTTAGTAGTCCTGGCAGATTCTGTCTTATAGTCAATCAAATCTGCATCATATATATAAGTAAACAGGTTATTTGAAAGAGAATTCCCTATTGAATGAGTCAATTCATTTGAGTCATCTCAGGTAAAGACCAGACATCATAGAGTAGAGAACAGATATTCATACCGTTTTCAAATGTCTAGCCAACAATACCCGAGAGGACAAAAAACAGTTGGTTTACACCATTAATTTGGGTGTTTGTTTCACAGCAGGAGCAATAATTAGAAAACCATTTGCCTGCTTTAGCTGATAAGATATGGGTAGAAAGTGATTATATGCCATGTATAAGCTTACTTTTCAAAACTTCAAGAGGTTTCTCTCTCACACACATACTTTCTCTCTCCCTCTCCCTCTCTCTCTCTCTCTCTCTCTCTCTCTCTCTCTCTCTCTCTCTCTCTCTGTCTCTCTTTCTCAATGT
Source organism: Cephalopachus bancanus (assembly GCA_027257055.1). NCBI lineage: Eukaryota > Metazoa > Chordata > Mammalia > Primates > Tarsiidae > Cephalopachus > Cephalopachus bancanus. The sequence continues at coordinate 2,140,423 of JAPVLO010000243.1, read as the reverse complement.
GCTAATCACATTGTTAGAATAAGAACGTGCTCTGGTTAGCCTGATGTTCCATGAAAGTCCTAAAACACGTTCAGCAAATCTACATTCATCATGCATTAAGGAACCAGGCCAAACTGACCCCATAGCTTGTAGTACAAGATACCTGATTAAGTCCAGACTAGATCAACTAACCACCATTCAACACAGGGCCTCAGGTACGATAATAAATCATTGTTGTGTTAAGCTACCTTTTTTTGAGGATAGTTAATTACACAGCAAGAGAAAACTAAAAATTCCAAGTATTCTTGCTGCCGCTAAACACAATTGTTAGATTGCCTTTCATTATATTCTTATATTGGCCAGTAACAAAGCAAATGTTCTGTGTCTCTTTTCCATACTTTTAATTTCTGAAGGCTTTCACCTCAGTACCAGACTTCTGGCCTGTCTGACATGATGCATGGATTATCATCTAGAAAATCCTTCCTAGACTTAAATTGCAAAATAGAACCAATATCTGTTTTGATTTGGGTCACAGGGTAAGTAAAGACAAGAGCATTATTTCATATCCTCCACTGTGATACTTCCAGCCTCCTCCTTCATACACTTAACTTTAAACTAGCTTTATTTCCAATGATTTTTAAATTTGAAAGCACTTTTAAAAATAATACGACACTATGCTTCCTTCAAGGGCAAATGGTATCTTTCTTTCAATGAAATATTTTTATTTTGAACCCCAATAACAGTACAAATGCATTATGTAGATTCTCTCTCTCTCTCTCTCTCTCTCTCTCACTTACTCTCTTCCTCATGTTGGGGACCATTTCAGAACTATTTTCTTTGCCATCTGTTTTTTAGAAAATGATGTAGACTGCAAAGTTCAGAGTTGTATAGGCATTCAGACTGATGGCATCAGTATTTCTTGCTCACATACAGCCCCCCAAAGCTCAAAATTACATTTGCCACTAAATTCCATTTGCAAAAGCCAGATGGAGAACTGAAATGCAACGGAGCAAGATGTTTAATTCCATTTCAAATGTTTAATGACTTGCCATTGGTAGATAAAAGATTAGGAAATTAAGGTAAGGTACAGCAGTCAGGAAATGTTGGAACATCAGGACAGAATCTACAGAATAAAATTTTATAAAAGCTTAGAGTGTCTGAAAGAAATATCATTCACATTATAAAATGGAAGTTCTGGGAAGGATCTTTGAGACTACCTATTGAATTTTATAGGCAAGGAAATAGATTCAAGGTTAAAATGCTTTGTAACCGTATTTGATGCAATTAAACGGCAGGACTAGTAGTTGATTTGAAGCAGTCATCATCTGACCTTTTTCTAAATTCATTAATAAGTGTTAAAGAGAAGAGGTAGTAGCAGCAGGAGAGAAGAGGACAATAAAGAATGAAGTAGAAACAGAATGTTGTTAATCAATGAAGTAAAGAAAATAGGTGATGGAATCCCTTTCCATCAACCCAAGAAAAGAAGGGTGGAAATCTAAAAACTGAACATTTTCCTGCCTATTGGATATCTCATTTTATCTCCAAAAATTATCTAAAAATTAAAATGATTAATTTAATTTACAATGCATAGGCTGAATTACATACATTATTTTTCCAGTTGAATTCTAAACTAAACCACCCAAATGCCAACATTTATATTATTATTTTGATTATCCCATATAGCTCTAAGAAAAAGGAAAAGAAAGAAGGGAAAAAAGGATCTGGCTGAAGTGCCCAGAATAGAATTGTGTGAAAAACCCAAGCTTGTGGGTCAACAAAATAGGATTTAGTACTTATTCCACCACTAATCTACTTTTTCACCTTGAGCAATTTATTTCATCTCTCTTGAGATGAAAAAATTGAGAAAAACCTCAATTTTTCTACCTTATCAATGAAAATTATTATGAAGATTGCATGGTATAATTTTGTTTAAGCAACTGACATGTTTTAAATACTTTTATAGAAAAATTGATATTCAGATAGTTGTAAATGCTATACAGAAGAGGAATATAACAGGAGAAAACCTTACTCAAAAACAGACCAAATCAACCAAAGAAGCAAACAAACAAAAATGATAGCAAAAATTACCCTTAAAAAACATTTGCAATAGTAGCACTAGCATTTCTTAAAATCCTACCTGTGGTGCTGAAGCTAGCAGTTATGGAAGCCATACAAAGCTTTGATTGTTCTATAATTATATAATTGTTCTATAAATTCCAAAGCTTGTTATGCCACAACTATGAAACTTTGAGCACAATAGTTGATGGAGGCATTATGCTTGCCTACATGACGGCAGGCTGCTGCAGTCTTTAAAAAATAATATTTAAAAGAAAATGGGCTTCATGCAATTGGATTTTTCATACAATAAAATTTTTGTTTATGCAAAGTGTAACTGCGTTTAAGAAGTTCTCAGTCATTTGAGAATTTTTGTTTATGCAAAATGTAACTGCGTTTAAGAAGTTCTCAGTCATTTGAGAATATCGACTGTGATTCCATTACTTGGAATTTCATTCAAATATTTGCTTCTGTGATTTGTAGGGTTTGAGAGTTCTTGGTATCTAGAAGAGAGTCTGATGTATAATAGTTGTAAATAAATACTTCTTGAATAATTTTTCTGCTTATTATGCCTCTTCATAATTTCATGCCTATACGAGTTAAATAACACAGAATGATATAGTGAAGAGAATAAGACTAGATATATGCGTTCCAGTTTAGTCTCTCCTCCTAACCAGCTAGCTGCAGAAATCTAAATTTTGATTTCTTTTGAAGATAAGCTTTTGTGGGCCTGGATATAGGGGCTGACAAATTCTAGTTGCTAAGTGAGACAATCCAAATATAATAATCTGATTGCCTATTTTTGAACCCATTCTACTCAGGTTTCAATATTACCTTTTTCAATTAGCGATTATGTGATGTTGAGAAGGTTATCACAATTTTTCTTGCTTCTGTTTCCTCATCTATATCATGTGTCAGAGTGGGAGGAGGTTACTATAGTGACTATCTCACAAGATTGTTTTGAGGATTAAAGAAGTATTCTCTGCAACCAAATGTAACAGCATCAGGTGCAAAGTAAAATACCCGAAATATATTAGGTGTTATTGACCATATTCTAAGAAAAATAAAAAGCCATCTAAGACTTTTAGGTTAAAGTGGGCTGAGTGATATAATTTTCAGTTTCAAAAAAAAATGCTTCCTGGAAAGATGTGTGCTGTTTATTCAACGTGTGGACAACACAATAATGTGACTATAGAATGGGGCAAGCAGGAACTGGCTTCCACTAGATATACAACTCATATCATTGCATAAGATGGGGAGACCCTGTCCTGAGATCCTACAAAGCATATGAGCATGAGAAAAAAACATTTCATGAGAATAAATAATATAAAAATCACTATTTCCAGCAGTTTCCAGATCCAAAACTACTGGCTGAGAGGGCATTAGGCTAAGTTCTCTGGGTCAATTTGTTTTATATTAAATATAAATAAAAATTGCCTGTAGACTGACGATCATGCAAGAACATTGAAGGGAGGTATGGAAGAACTGTGTGCATCTGAAGGAGAGAGGGATGGTCCTAAGAGAAGTCTACAACAGCATTGACTGGAAAAACTTTCTGTGGTTATGTATATTTTCTATACTTGCACTCTTCAATAAGATAGTTACAATCCATATGATGCTATTGAACATTTAAATGTGGCTTGAAAAATGAGATAGCAAAACTTTTCTAAGCAATTCTTATGCTTAAAAAGTGTCAGTTCTCAATAACTGTATCATATGAGAGTGAGTTCTCTACGTTTGAGAACAAGCACGTTCTCTTTTTTTCCCTTTAAGCTATCTTCCTAAAACTTTCTTGTCTACACATCTTCAGAGGAAAGAAGTCAACCATCATTTTATTTAAACCACTGTTATACTTGGCACCAAATCTTTATATATGCAGAATTATATCATGTTCTATTCTCAGATGATTTTAGTTGAAAGTCCATTACACGCTGCAATATGTTGGGATCCAGGCCATTTCTCCTCCCATAGCTGATGGAATTTTCTTTTTTTTTTACCAGTAACAACAGCTAAATTGTATTGAATACTTACTATATGTCATGCATTATTCTGTGTACTTTTCACAAAAAGTTAATGTAATCCTCAAAAGCAACCCTGTAAAATACCTATTATAATTCTTCCCAGTTTGCAAAAGAAAATCTTAATCACAGAGAATTTAAACAGTTTTTCCAAGGTTGGACATGTACTAAATGTTGAGATTGGTATGAACCACCTGGATTCATGAGGCAATAACCCACACGCATAACCATTAATGCCAAATGGTTTAAGAAACAACTAATATAGCATTACTTATAGGGGCAGAAGATACTGCTAAAATGCAAAGACATTCATTCAGCTGGCTTTTTGGTCTTTCAAACCAACTTCTTGATACTTATAGAGCCAAGAATTTGGGTTTAATATACTCTACTCTTTTGTTTATTGTGCTTTTGCATTCATGACTATTTCATTTCTCTTACTTGGAAAGTGCCGTTTAGATATCTACTGACTACCTAACCGGATTTTGTTGGCATTACCCTTGTCAGCATTGTAGCTAATATGTATTAAGCATTTTCTATACATCAGGTCCTATGTCAACAATTTACAAGCATTATCTTATTTAATATTGTTACAACCTAAATTGATGGGAACTATTATTATAACAAGTTTATAAATGATGAAACTGAAGCTCAGAGTGGTTCTGTACCTTTCTTAAGTTGTTATAGTTAGCAAGTAACAAAGCCAGGAAATTAATTTAGGTCTGTCTTATTATACTAATTCTAGTGATAAACCACACACTTTGAGCTCTGGTTGTAATTTTGCCTGTAGACAACGCTGATCATTCTATTCAACAGTGGCTGTCAACCTTCAGATATACAATTTCCTGTTTAGGTTGGAATAAATATGCCACTTATTCAGAACACATAACTTTCTCTCCCTGCCTTAAATGCATTTACTTCATTTTCCTCTAGGCAGGTAAGGAACATGCATTTAAATCTCCCTCTGACAAATGATTCATAGAGTAACATTGACTTCTTGTTTCACTTGTGCTCCTCACATAAAGTGCTGCAATTTAAGTGGTGAACGAGGAAGTAGCCACAGAATATGGACTGGCACTGAATAAAGAGAAAAAATGAAGGAGAAAAATTGTCTTTGCCAGTGATGGAAATTGCAAAGACTAAATAAGAATTTAAACTCCTTTTTTTGCCTTTCAGTGAACAAATGCACAACTTTTAACATGCTTCCTTTACATCTTAAATCTTAGAAGCTTGGTATCTTTAAGTGACTCAATGCAATAGTCCTTCAAGAGAAATTATACCCCATCTAAGAAATAGTGACAAATACCAGATATAGTACTCTCAGTCTAGTTAAACCACTGCCTTGGAAAGCAATAACATTGCCTGCTTTGATTCACTCTGTGTTTCTCGGCATCACACACTAGAAGACTGTTTATCTTATTCAATGGCAGCTCAATATAAGACTGAAAGCTATAAAGAATTTATTCTATGCTCCATCCCCAAATTATTTTCTAGTCAGAATGTTGTAGCCTTGTTTTATTTAAGTTCAATACTCATTTTGTCTTATCATTCATTCCTCTTGTCTGATAACTGTTTTATTTTCTCCACACTCTGAGGAAGGAAAGAATTTCCCAGCTGACATACTCTAGGTAGAAACTTTTCCATACTAATTTCTGAGTTGGAAATGTCTTTATAACTATTCTCTACATTCCGAGAAAATTTTAATCCACCTATAGTAAGTCTATATCCTCTTCTGGTGGAAGTTGTTTGCCTAACCACAGACATTTTTCTTCATCTTCCTTCCTTTCTGGCAGAGATTGATTCTCATCATAAAAACAAAAAATGTTAGATCCTTGCTTTCCAAGCCCTTTCTGCAGCTGAGTCACCAGGCATTAAAATTCTGGGCAATAGAACATAGCAATATGCTCAGGACATGTCCGAAAAATTTCTCTTTCTGATAACAAGATAGCTCCAAAAAGTATCCCATCTTCTTCTATTCTATCTTTGACATGATATATATGTAACTGTGACAACCATCTTGTCACAGGTGTTTACAAAGTTGAGATTAGAACAACATGCAGGGCATAATAGACAAAAGCAGAAAAACGTGAAAATTTGATGACTCCACTGAACTACTGAATAACCTCTCTTCAGATTTCTTAATTAGTGAATAATCATCTTTATTACTTTATCATCTAACCCATGTTCAAAGTTTTTCAGGTTTTAAGACATTATTTTTATTCTTTCCAGCTCAAATCATAGTAACAGATGTACCTATATTCCCCAAGTATTGCAGTTACAGAAGGGAAATGACAGAAAAAACCTCCATACTCATAAAGTTTCAAAAATAGGATACTTCTCAGAGAATAAGGTGGTCAATAAGTCTGAATTGTCAGTAATCTTTGAGCATGACCATTTTGCCCTTGACCTCCAAAGGTTGAACACATGGAGAAAAAGAAACAGTAATGATTAGTTCTTTGGCCTTGAATTTTATTATCAATTTTATCATATGGAAACGAAAGTGTAGAACCTAAAAGATTCCCACAGTTTCTAAAATTCTATTTTCTTTAGAAATGGATTTAGATATATTTCAAAATTTGAAAAATGACTGTTACTAAATTTAGAATAGATATAAAGTTACAAACATCAGGATTCCTCATCTTACTTACAGTAAAGATTGAACTCTCTAGAAGTTTAAGATGGGTTAAGTTTAGAGATGAATAATTATAATAAAATTATAATTCAGCACAGATTTAAAAATAATATCAAAGGCAATAAAAGAAGCAGCTCTGCTTTCTAAATATAATCTTATTTCTGAACTGTTGGGACAAAGCCACAGATAAGATTGATAATGAATGGAATTGAAGGAGAGGAGGACACTTCACAAGCAAAGATAGAACTACTCCAGGAATTGGCACAAAAACAGGATCAAAGGGTAGTTCATGGGTCTCCTTCAGTAACACAAAATGGATTCCTTAGAAATGTGATTCCTAGGTTTCTCCTCCAGGGCTAATACAAATAAACTTCAGAGGCAAAGCTTGAAATTTTTCATTTTAATGAGTGCTCCCAAGTTAGTCTTCCTTAAGCCCAGTTAATTTTGAAAATCACTGCTTAAGATATGCTCCGTCTTAGTGTAGCCACTACAATGTAGCTGCTTAAATTTAAAAGTAAATTAATTAAATAAAACAAAAGTACACTTCCTTAACTGCTTCTAACTCTTTGAAGAGCTCCATTGTACATAACAGCTACCATATTGAATAGCACAGACAGAACATTTGTGTGCTCACAGAAAGTTCTATTAGAAACAAATGTATATGCTATGTAAGGTGTCATTGTCCTTTCCTCCAAAATTGAATCCCCCTTGTCTACACTCAATCCTTTTCCCCTATAAAATCATTGTACCCTATTTCTTATCTGGACTAGTGTCCTGCCTCTGGCTATTTTATTTGAAGAAAAAAAGAAAGTATTATCTATCATTATTGAATACCATAGATATTCATCACCTCATATTTAGTATACAATCTACCATTCACAATTAACTCATGAAACTTATTTTAGCTTCTGTATTTTACTGATAATTGAAGTATGAGTTGAAAACATCTTTTCATTCATTAATTTAATCAAGAAATAATAGTGTATCTACAGTTGGTAGGTACTGTTCTAAAACTGGTTTAGGGGATGGTACAATGTTATATATAAACATAAAAACCAAAAATGGTTGCCATCATAATTTGTGTGTGTGTGTGTGTGTGTGTGTGTGTGTGTGTGTGTGTGTGTGTGGTCAGAGATAGGAAATAAAAAAATAAATAAATAAATAGAAGATTTCTGGGAAGAAGGTGGTGAAGCCAGCTGGACTATGCGAGTCCCAGTGAATGAGTGAGTGTTTGGAAAATTTTGCATACATGTCTGTAAGTGGACATATGAGTGGCTGACTGAGTGGGGACTTGGGAGCAAGTGGTCAGGGCTCTCCTGGTGAAGTGGTTGGTGCAACAGCTGCTCTGTTTGAACCCTAGCACTTCTCAGAGGGCAGAAGCTGAATGCCATTTTTTTTTCATGTCAGCAAATCCTTTCCTGGGAAGAAGCTGCTGAGAGTGACTCCCAGCTCCAGGCTATGTCTCACCAGTGCAGCTCCTGGCTGGATACTGGCAGCAAGGGCTGTGGAGGGAGCATAACAAGGGAGCCAGAGGCAAAGCCCCACTGGATAAGATGAAACAGGAACCTTGCCACCATCTTGAAAACTGGACAGGAAAGTTCTCTGGCTTTCTCACCACGGAGTGACAGACCTGATCTCTGTGACTGGTAGATTAACTGTTCAGGGATGATTATGAACCAGATGGAATATCCCAAAATCTCTGGAGGGAACAAATGAGTGATGAGTCTCAGGGGCCTCACCTCCCAACCTGATTCAGCTGTGGGACAAAGTGGGTGACCTGAAAAGGAGAAGGAATACCTCCAAAGAGATAAACAGTGATCTGGGGCTGATCCAATCCCCTCTTTCCCAACAATTCTCTGAACATCAGACTTACATGGCTGGGGTACAACTGAGAGGGACAAATCCAAGCAGAGCCTGGATCTCAGCAGTGATTGGAGGATCCTACTCCTGGAAAGTCTGACTGAGGCACCCTCTTCCAGTACCTGTGGAAGAGACAATCATGTACCTCTCAACCAGAGAGGATTCCCCTGAAAATACTAGAATGGGAAGGGAGAACTGAACCCTCATCCGCCTCCTCTGCTCCTCCTCCTTCCCTGGGCCAGACACTGGGGAGATTGTGAATGAGGACACAGCTCCACAATAGACAGCAGAGGGCTTACCTGTAAGCAGCTAAGAGGAACAATTACAGAACTTGTCACAAGAGAGCAGGTTGTTTTTGGTTTTATGCTTGTTTCTTTGTTACTTGTTTGTTTTTTTTCTTTTCCTTAACATGAATGTGTATGTGACAATTCAATCTGGATTCCCACCATCTTTTTCTTTTTCTATCTTTCATCTTTTGTTTGTTGTTGTCTGTTTATGTATATACATAAATAATTGCACGTTCATCTTTCAGTTTAATTTTGTTTTTTGGGGTTTTTAAAATGTATATATCAATATTTTTTATTTTGATATTGTGGGGTACAGTTAAGGGTTAGGTATACAAATATGTTTCGTTCAGACACCCTTGTTGATAAGGGGTGTCTCCCCATCCCCAGATAGATATTGACTACCATTAATCCCACCTCCCTTCCCCCCTGCCATAGTTTCCCACCACTGTCAGTCCTTTTCTTATAGTATTACAATGGATGTTCAAGGTCCACTATATGAGTGAAAAGATCTGATACTCAGATTTTTGTTTCAGTGAGAAGACACTCAGTATTATTGACTCTAGTTTCATCCAGGTTGCTACGAAGTTCATGATTTTGTTCTTTTTTATGGCTGCATAGTATTCCATCATGTATATGTACCACATTTTTTTAATCCAGTCCTATTTTGATGGACAGTATGGTTGATTCCAGGTTCTTGCTATTGTGAACAATGCTGTGACAAACATAAGTGTGCAGGTATCTTTTTGGTAGAGTGATTTGAGTTCTTCAGGGTATATTCCCAGTAGGAGGATTGCAGGGTCATATGGAAGGTTGATATTTAGAGATTTTAGGAATCACCACACTGTTTTCCATAGAGGTTGCACTAGTTTGCACTCCCACCAACAGTGTAGGAGTGTTCACTTTTCATCACACCCTCTCCAGCAACTATTATTTTTTGAGTTATTGATAATTGCCATTCTGAGTGGAGTTAGGTGGTATCTCAATGTGGTTTTGATTTGCATCTCCTTGATGATTAGTGAGGTTGAACATTTCTTCATGTGTCTGTTGGCTGCTGTCTTCCTTTGAGAAGTGTCTGTTCATATCTTTTGCCTACTTTATAATGGGGTTGTATGTTTTTTTCTTTTGAAAAAAGAAACTCAAAAGAGGACGTTTGAGTTCCTTGTAGATCCAAGATGTTAAGTCTTTGTCAGACCTGGAGTTGGCAAATACTTTTTCCCACTCTGTGGGTTGTCTCCCCGCTCTCTTGATGGTTTGGCTTTGCAGAAGCTTGTCAGTTTAATGAGGTCCCACTTATCTATCTTATCTCATATGGCCTGTGGGTTTCGAGTTTTTTTCAAGAATTGGATGCCAGTTCCAATTTCCATAAGAATATGTCCTGCATTTTCTAAGGTTCTTACGGTTTGAGTTTTTACATTTAGGTCTCATCCATTTAGAGTGAGTTTTTGTGTATGGGGACAGATAGGGGTCTTGTTTCAGTCTTCTGCATGTGGTCAGCCAGTTTTCCCAGCACCATTTACTGAATAGGTTCTCCTCTCCCCAGTGGTAGGTGGCAGAGGCTTTGTCAAAGATGAGTTGGTTGAGAAATTGAGGTTTAGCTTCTGGAATCTCAATTCTGTTCCATTGGTCTATATGCCTGTTTTTGTACCAATACCAAGCTGTTTTGATTATTGTAGCTTTATAGGAAAGTTTGAAGTCTGGTAATGTGATACCACCTGCTTTGGTTTTTTTGCTGAGGATTATTCTGGCTATTCTTGGTCATTTGTGTTTCCATATGAATTCTTGTATTGTTTTTTCTATGTCTGAGAAGAATGTTGCTGGTAATTTGATGGGTATTGCATTAAATCTGTAGATTGCCTTAGGTAGGATGGACATCTTCACAATGTTGATTCTTCCAATCCATGAGCATGGGATATTTTTCCACTTGTTTGTGTCAACTTTGATTTCTTTGAGCGGTGTTTTGTAGTTTTCATTGTAAAAGTCTTTCACATCTCTGGTTAGGAAGATGCCAAGGTATTTCATTTTTTTTGTGGCTATTGTGAATGGAATTGTGCTTTTTATTTGGGTTTCTGTTTATTTATTATTGGTGTAAAGAAATGTGATTGTCTTTTGTACATTTATTTTATATCCTGAGACATTTCCAAAGTCCTTTATCAGTGTAAGGAGGTTTTTGACAGATTCTCTTGGGTTTTCAAGGTACACGATCATGTCATCTGCAAAGAGAGAGAACTTGACTTCCTCTTTTCCTATTTGGATACCCCTGATTGCCTTCTCATCTCTGATTGCTCTAGCCAGGACTTCCAATACTATATTGAACAGGAGGGGGTGAGAGTGGGCATCCTTGTCTTGTTCCAGTTTTCAGGGGAATTGGTTCCAATTTTTGTCCATTTAGGAGTATGCTGGCTGTGGGTTTCTTGTAGATGGGTTTTACTATTTTGAGGTATGTTCCCCATATTCCTAGATGTTCGAGGGTTTTTATCGAGAAGGGGTGCTGGATTTTATCAAAAGCTTTTTCTGCATCTAATGATATAATCATGTGGTTTTTGTTTTGACATCTGTTGATGTATTTAATTACATTTATGGTTTTACGAATGTTGAAGCAGCCTTGCATCCCAAGAATGAAGCCTACTTGGTCACAATTGACGATTTTTGAGATGTGTTGTTGCATCCGGTTCGCTAGGATCTTGTTGAGGATTTTAGCATCTATGTTCATCAAAGATATTGGCCTGTAGTTCTCTTTCTTTGTTGGGTCTTTACCTGGCTTGAGTATCAGTGTGATGTTAACTTCGTAAAATGATTTGAGGAGAGTTCCATCTTTCTCAATCACCTGGAATACATTCAGTAGGATTGGTATAAGCTCCTCCTTAAATGTCTTGTAGAACTCTGCTGGAAAGCCATCTGGACCAGGGCTTGTTTTTGTAGGTAGTTTTTTTTATTATGTAGTCAATTTCCTTGATTGTTATTGGTCTACTTAGGGTCTCAATTTCTTCTTGTTTCAACCTATGCGGGTTGTGTGATGTCAGAAACTCCTCCATTTCCTTAAGGTTTTCAAGTTTGTTTCCATACAAGTACATAGTACATAGTAGTCTTAATGATCTTTTGTATTTCTTCAGGGTCAGACGTGACTTCATATTTTGTGTTTCTGATTGTGTTTATCTGGGCTTTTTTTTTTCTTTTTCTTGGTCAGTCTAGCTAGAGGACCATTGATCTTGTTTATCCTTTTGAAGAACCAGGTTTTGTTTCACTGATTTTTTTATATTATCTTTTTGTCTTCTATGTCCTGGATTGGGGTTATTTTGGTGATCTGATGAAATTAGGGTTTTGGTGGTCTTGCTTTTCCAGCTTCCTTAGGTGGCATGTTAGGCTATTTATTTGTGATCCTTCCATTTTCTTCATGTGTGTTTGTAGGGTTATAAATTCCCATCTTACTACAGCTTTCATGGTGTTCCAGAGATTTTGGTATGATGTTTCTTCATTTTCATTTGTTTCCAGGTAACTTTTAATCTCTGTTTTGATTTCATTGTTGACCCAGGAGTTGTTTAGCATAATGCTGTTTAGTATCCATGTCTTTGCGGGTTTTGGGGGGACCTTGTTGGTGTTAATGTTTATTTTTATTCCACTGTGGTCTGAGAAGGTACATGGTAAAATTTCAGTCCTTTTAAGTTTGCTTATACTTGATTTATGGCCAAGTATTTGGTCGATCTTAGAGTGCGTTCCATGCAGTGATGAGTAGAATGTATATTCTGTGGTCTTTGAATGGAGTGTTCTGTAGGTATCAATTAAGTCCATTTGGTCAAGAGTCACATTAAGATTTTGGATCTCCTTGCTGATTTTTTGTCTTGCTGATCTGTCTAGGGTTGTGAGTGGGGTATTGAAGTCCTCAGCTATGTTGGAATTGATATCTCAGCTGGTGTTGGAATTGATATCTTTTTTTAGTTTACCTAGAAGCTGCTTTATGAAAGTTGGTGCTCTCATTTTGGGTGCATATATGTTTAGGGTGGATATTTCTTGTTGATAGATTGAACCTTTTATCATTATGTAGTGGCCTTCTGTATCTTTTTTTGATTTTTGATAGCTTAAAGGGTATTTTGTCTGAGATTAAGATCACGACTCCTCCTTTCTTTTGTGTTCCGTTTGCCTGAAAATTTGTTTCTCATTCTCTTACTTTGAGTCTGTGAGTGTCCTTTCTAGTGAGGTGAGTCTCTTGAAGGCAATAGATTGTTGCCTGGTGATATTTTATCCATTTTGCCATTCTCTGCCTTTTCAGTGGTGCATTCAGTCCATTCACATTCAAGCTAATTATTGAAATGTGAGAGTTGATTCCTATCATAATGTTCTTACAGAGTTGTTGTTGTTCTGCCTGTTTGTGTGTTATCTTTCTTTTGGTTCTGGAGTTGGTTCACGTGTGGTTTTAAACTTTTGCCTGTACTCTTGTGAAGAACATTGTTGTTCATTTTTCCTTTACTTCTGTGTTCAATACTTTCTTAAGTTTTTCTTGTAGAGGTGATCTGGTGGCAGCGTAGGTTCTAAGGGATTGGATATCTGGGAAATATTTCAATTCTCACTTACTAATGAAGCTTAGCTTGGCTGGGTAGGTTATTCTTGGTTGAAATTGTTTATCTTTTAGAACTTTGAAGCTAGGGATCCAAGGTCTTCTAGCCTGGAGGGTTTCTGTAGATAAATATGCTGCTATTTTAATTTGTCTTCCCTGGTAGGTAGTCTGATATTTTTCTCTTGCTGCCTTTAGGATTTTTTCTCTTATAGCTACTTTGTTTAGGTGAATTATTATGTGTCTGGGAGTTGGTCTTCTCATTTGTTGTCTTGCAGGGGTTCTCTGAATCTCTTGTGTTTGAATTTTTGTATCACTGTAGAGATGAGGGAAGATTTCTTGAATGATTTCATGAAATGTATGTTCCAGTGTGGCCGCTGTTTCTCTCTCTGCCTCAGAAAGGTCAATTACTCTTAGGTTCTGTCTCTTGAAGTGATCATTTAGTTCTTGAAGGTTTTGTTCTGTCTTTTTGAGCTTCTTTTCGATGTTTTTGACAGTTTCGGTTAGTTCTGTATTTTGGTCTTCGAGCTCTAAGATTCTTTCTTCTGCTTGACTAATTCTACTTTCCATGCTTATTAGTTTGCTATTTATTTTTATCACAGTATTCTTTATTGCTGTTCTTTCTGACATCAGCTCCTTCCTATTTTCCTCTTGTCTCTCCTCAATTTTGTAATTCTCTCTATTAATGTCTTGATGTCTGAGTTTGTTTCATGTGACCAGTCATTCTGGGGGCTCTTCATTGTTTGTGTTCCGAAGTCTGTTTTCTCATGTCTGACCTCCCGGGGTCTGTGTGAGACCTATATTCTTCTTTTGGTTTTTCTTCATTTGTGCGGTGTTTTCCTTCCCTACTTTTTCCTTCCCTCCACATCACCATCTTCTTTAATTCTGTTATTCATGCGTAGAGGGGTTGCTTTTACTTCTGTTTGTTCAATCTTCTATTTTCTTTATGTATATCCTCTTACTTTGTCAATTCTGCAGTTGCAATCTAGGTTGGGGGTGGTCCTTTTTGCAAATTTGAGATTTACTTAAGCGGGGAGCTGTGATTCAAAATCTATCTGCAGGTCCTGGTATCCGCCAACAGGTGTATGGATAATCTGAAACCCACTTCCCACTGCCTTGAAATCTGTCCATGCGGTGGAGTTATAGGTTTACTCCCTGAAATAAAATGTAGTTAACAGAGGGAAGAGAATGGAGCAGACAGTGGGGGGAAGATGGGGGTGGAGAGAGAAAGGAGCAAGGGGGAAAACAGACAAGTGTACTAACAAATGGAGAGAGAGATAAAAATTGAAACATATAAAAACAATAGACCATGGCTACAAACTAACCAACTCCCATACAAAAAAAAAAACTAAAACATACAATGATGTTAACATAAAAGCTTACCAACCTCCTTTTTGGTGCACTATTCCTTGATACAAAGATATGATTTACAGAGAGAAGAAAATAAAAGAAGAGAAAAGAAGGGAAAAAGGAAAAAGGGGGCGTGAAACAGAAGGAATTGAATCAAGTCAGTAGACTAACAAAACCAATCAAGCACACTCTGAGACTTTTGTTTAAGTTGAATGTCCTTTCAGCTCTTGTTGGGAGCCGGCCACGAGGCCCACTGAGCGTTAGGGATCAGGAAGGGCTGTTGACCCTGAGACCACCAGGATGCGTTTGGGAGCTATTGACCCCATTTCCTCCCCCTTTCTACTCAGCACTAACCAGATTAAGCTCCTGTGAACTCGAAACCTAAAAACTCTGAGACTGGGACAGATACAAGCTAACTTTAGAAGCTCATTGCACCCATTCTTCCACAAACTGCGGTTTTGGCTTTCACACAACTTATAATTCAAACTTGGGTCACATCTAAGAGTCTTAGTATTGGTCACAGGCTTCTGGGTCATGATCTTAGAATTTATTGAAGTTGAATAAATGAATTAAGGTTTCATCGATTAGGTTATGGGATTATACCTGAAAGAATATCTGGTGGGTGGGGAATGCCCCTCACACACCAGACTGTGTATAAAAGATGAGTTGTAATTCCCATTAAAAGGCTTTTGCACTAGACTGGAGTCCAGTCTCTTTCTTTCTCTCTCTCTCTCTCTTTTTCTCTCTTTCTTCTTCTCCCCAGTCACCGATGCCGTCTCCACCTTTGTGGTACCCTGAATCTGGCTGGAGCTGGTCTCCGGCAAGCTCTGATTTCTAGCTGTCTTTTCAGGCTGGTAAATTTGTTCACAGTTATGGTCAGTTACCCCTGGCCTGCTGTGAAGGGCAGTTCAGATCACCACTCAGTTCACCACTGCTCAGTTCATCACTCAGATCTGGCTTGTGTCTGTCAAGCTTCCATTTTTCCCCTTTCAGTGTTTTACCTTGAATCGCAGGTAGGCAGTGCTAGCTCACCTCTCCAGATGGTCTTTATCTCAGCTGCTCACCCCTGAGGGAAGGGAGCCATTGCCTCAAGGAACATGGGAGGAGACCCACAGCCTGGCAGGCCATCACAGTGGCAGCAGTGGCAGCAGCGACCTCAGCAGATCTTGCTCGCGGAGGCTTCAAGGTCTGATGTCGTGGATTGCCTCAGGCATAGGCGGTGTGATGTGCAATGGCTGCCACAGTAGGGGGGAAGGTGGCGGTGGCTCACCTCAGGCATGGGCGGTGCGATGTGTAATGGCTGTGGTGGCGGTGGTGGTGGCGGCGGTGGCAGCCACAGTAGCTGCCCAGACCATGTTGATGCCTCAGTGATGTCTACAGCCAAGCTCCATGTGAAGAGTAGGCTGCCAATGATGGGACCTGCAGCCTCCAGGGAGAGAACCAGAGTCTCTTTGTGCTCTTCTCTGTGGAGGATCTCACAGACCAAGCTGCCCCATCACCGTCTTGCTGGAAGTCCCCCCAGTTTAATTTTGTTTATTTTTTCTCTTCTTCTTAAGTTTTTTTTTGTGTGTGTGTGAATGTATGTGTGAGGGTTTGATGTGAATTCCTTTTTGTTTTCTTTTATTCTTTTTTTCATCTTGTGTTGGGTGTGTATGTGTTGTGTGTGTTATGTTTTCCGTTTTTTGTTTTTGTTTTTTATTATGTTTTGGGGTTTTTTTCCCCAGTTTGTTTTGGTCCTGTGTGTGTGTGTGTGTGTGTGTGTGTGTGTGTGTGTGTGCATGCATGTGTGTTTAACTGCTTTGGTTTCTACTTTGGTTTTGTTTTTCTGTTTTTCTGTGGGTTTTTGTTGTTGTTGTTTTTTACTTTTTGGTCTATTTAATTTAATCCTACTTTTCTCTTTTCTCCTCATTGCTGTTACCATATCTTGGAGTCAGGGGGTACACACACATACCCATTGCATAATCATATAGAGTTTTGGTGGGTAGTGGATCTCAGGGAACCCAGACCACAATCAGTGAACATTGTCATTTGCAAGCAGTTTCTGATTCCTAACTCCCCACCTTCCACTTTATTCAATTCTCAAAACTACAACAGAAAGCAAAGCTTCCCCCTCACAGTCATGTTTCAAAATAGAAAAAATTCAGAGCCCTGATCAGGGAAAAATAGAGGGCTCAGCAAAATCAGAAGTGAAAGTTTTCCCACTACCACTGAATAACAGAAGTAAAGAGAAATGAAAGAGATCTCTCACAAATGAGGAAAGATCAATGGAAGATCACAAATAATTCCCAGTGTAACAAAGAGAAAACACCTGAAAAAAATCAGATCTCACAACCTAAACATTGGAAATCACCAATGACTGGCCCCAAAATACAACAAGGATTAAGGAATGGATGGAAAGAGCGAATAAGACACAAGTAAGACAAGATGCAACACTGAAAAAACTTGTAACAGAGATTTTAGCAATAAA
The DNA here is from genome assembly GCA_027257055.1 of Cephalopachus bancanus. Lineage (NCBI taxonomy): Eukaryota > Metazoa > Chordata > Mammalia > Primates > Tarsiidae > Cephalopachus > Cephalopachus bancanus. The sequence goes on along the minus strand of JAPVLO010000243.1, from coordinate 2,123,232 downwards.
AAATTTCATCCAGGAAATAAATAACAAAATGACAAGCATGGAAAGCAGAATTAATCAAGCAGAAGAATAAAATCTCAGAACTTGAAGACCAAAACATGGAATTAACCTCATCTGGAAAAAAAAAAAACATAGAATTAAAAAAAAAAAAACTTAGAAAGAAAGAACAAAGCCTCTAAGAGATGTGTGATTATATAAAGAGGATGAACATATGCCTGATTGGTATCCCAAAAGAAGAAAGGGAAAGGGAAAACACCTTGGAGCAAGTATTCCAGGAGGTGATCCAAGAAAACGTTTCCCATCAACCAGAGATGTGATCATCCAAGCACAAGAGCTACAGAGATCCCCTGCAAAACATCAAATAAAAAGACCAACCCCTAGACACATAGTAATTTGCCTACACAAAGTAAACACAAAATCAAAAATACTAAATGCAGCAAGAGAGAAAGGTCAGACTACCTACTAGGGAAAGCCAATCAGAGTAGTAGATAATTTATCGGCAGAAATAATACAAGCTGGAAGGGACTGGAGTCCAATATTCAAAGTACTCAGAGATAAACAATTTCAAACAAGAATTTCCTACCCAGTCAAGCTCACCTTCATCAGCAATGGAAAATTAAAATGCTTCCCAGTAATCCAATCCCTAAGAGATTATGCAGCTTCCAGACAAGCTCTGCAGGAGAGGCTTAAAAATGTATTAAGCACAGAAGAAAAAAAAGAAAAAGAAAAAGAATGACCATGAACTTCCAAAGAGAACAGGATACATAGGGTCAACAGAGAATACATCACGACTAAAAACTTGAAAACACACCCACACATCAACCAAAAGTTAAAAGAAAACAAAGAAACAAAGAAAAAAATTGTGTAAGAACCTCATGATGAAGATAAACATTCATATTTCAATAATAAGCCTGAATGTGAATGAAGTAAATGCATCAGTCAATGAACATATAATGACAAACTGAATAAAAAAACATGAATCATTAATTTGCTGTATCCAGGAAACTCAGCTCACCACAAGGGACACACACAGACTCAAAGTTAGAGGACGGCAAACAAATTTCCAGGTGAAAAGGTCACAAAAAACCATAGGAGTCCCTGTCTTAATATGAGACAAAACAACCTTTAAGCTACCAAAAGTTTAAAAAGATACAAAAGGGCACTACATAATGATAAAAGGCTCAATTCATCAAGAAATATCCATCCTAGGAATATATGTATCCAACAAAGGAGCACCATCATTTATAAAGCAACTACTAAGTAAACTAAAAAAAGATATTGACTGGGGACTTAAATACCCCACTAACAACCCTAGATAGATCATGAAGTCAGAAAATCAACAAAGATCCGAAACCACATCTTAACACTTGACTAAACAGGCTTGATAGATACCTATAGAACACTTCACTCAACAACCACAGAATATACATTTTACTTATCACCACATGGAACATATTACAAGATTGATTATATCCTTGGCCATAAACCAAGCATAAACAAATTTCATGAGATCAAAATACTGCCATGCACTTTCACAAACCACAGAGAAATAAAAATAAATATCAACAAAAACAAATCCCCACAAATCATAAAGACATGGACACTAACCAGCATGATGCAGAACAACTACTGGGTCAACACTGAAATCAAAACAGAAATTAAAAGTTTCCTGGAAACAAATGAAAAAAGAAACATCTTACCAAAACCTCTGGGGTGCATGAAAGAATTTCTAAGAGGGGAATTTATTTCTATTTGTACATACATGAAGAAAATGGAAAGATCACAATTTAACAGCCTAACAAATCACCTAAGGGAGCTGGAGAGACAAGAACACTAAAACCCTAACTTTAGCAGAAGAATACAGGTTACCAAAACAAAAGCTTTGTAATATTATCCTATTTATGATATGGAACATAGAAGACAAAAAGATGATAGAAAAAATATCAACAAAAACATGTTGGTTCTTTGAAAGAATAAAAAAGATTGATAGATCCCTATCCAGGATGACCAAGAAAAAGAGAAAGAACGCCCAAATAAACTTAATTATAAATGCAAAAGATCAAATAACAACTGAGCCGGTAGAAATACAAAAGATTATCAGAGATTACTTTGCACAGCTTTTTGGAAACAAACTTGACAACCTAATGAAATGGCAGACTCTCTGACATCACACAACCTCCCAAGAGTGAAACAGACATTGAGAAACTAAATAGACCAATAAAAAATCAGGAAAATGATTCCTTCATAAAAACACTACCTACAAAAAAAAAAAAAAGTCCTGGACCAGACAGCTCTCCAGCAGAATTCTATAAAACATACAAGTTGAAGCTGATACCAATCCTATTGAAAGTAATCCAGGCAATGGAGAAAGATGAAATTCTCTCCAAATCATTTTATAAAGCTAACATCACACCGATACCCAAACGAGGTAAAGATTCAACAAATAAAGAGATCTACAGGTCAATGTCCCTAATAAACACAGATGCAAAAATTCTCAACAATATTCTAGCAAATCATATCCAACAACACATCTCAAAAGTCATCCACCATTACCAACCAGGCTTCATTCCCAGGATGCAGGACTGGTTCAACATATACAAGACCATAAATGTAATTAAATACATCAACAGATGTAACAATAAGAATCACATGATTATATTAGCAGATGCAGCAAAAGCCTTTGATAAAATCCAACATCTCTTGATAAAAACTCTTGAACACCTAGGCATAAAAGGAACATACCTCGAAGTAACAAGAGGCTTCTACGATAAACCCACGGACAGCATATTTCTAAATAGACAGAAACTGGAGTCATTTCCCCTGAAAACAGGAACAAGACAAGTCTGCCCAGTCTCACGCCACCTGTTGAACATTGTGTTGGAAGTCCTAGTTATAACAACTTGATAAGTGAAGGAAATCAGGGATATTCAAATAGGAAAATAAAAATATAAGTTTTCCTTCTTTGCTGACGATAGGATCCTATACACCAAAAATCCAAGAGAATCTGTCAAAAACCTCCTTGTTCTGATAAAGGACCTTGGCAAAGTTTCAGGATACAAAATAAATGTGAAAAAAAAAGTCACATTCTGAAACACCAACAATCAGCAGGCAGAGAACCAAATAAAAAGTGCAATCCCATTCACAATAGCCACAAAAAAAATGAAATACCTCAGTATCTTCCTAGCCAGAGAAGTGAAAGACTTTTACAAGGAAAACTATAAAATACTGTTCAAAGAAATCCAAGAAGACACAAATAAATGGAAAAATATTTCATGCTCTTAGATAGGGAAAATCAACATTGTTAAGATGTCTATATTACCAAAGGCAATCTGCAGATTCAACACAATGCCCATTAAATTACCAGCAGCATTCTTCTCAGACCTAGAAATGACAATACAGAAATTCATATGGAAACATTAATGACCACAATAGTCAAAACAATCATTAGCAAAAGAAACAAAGCAAGAGGTTTCACATTTCCAGACTTTAAACTTTACTATAAGGCTACAATAATCAAAACAGCCTGGTATTGGTATAAGACCAGGTATATGGACCAAAGGAACAGGATAGAGATTCCAGAAGCAAAACCTTAATTTCTCAACCAACTCATCTTCGACAAAGCCTCCACCACCAACCACTGGAGAGAGGAGAACCTATTCAATAAATGGTGCTGGAAAAAGTGGCTGACCACATGCAGAAGATTGAAGCAGAACCCGTACCTATCACCACACACAAAAATCAACTCTAAATGGATCAAAGACCTAAATGTAAAACTTCAAACCATAAGAATCTTAGAAAATTCAGGAGATCCCCTTACAGAAACCGGAGTAGGCAAGCAATTCCTGATCAAAACCCTAGATGTCCATGCCATAAGAGACAAGATGGACAAGCGGGACCTCATTACACTGAAAAGCTTCTGCAAAGAAAATAAACCATCAAGAAAGCAAAGAGACAGTCCATACATTGGAAAAAAATATTCGCCAAGTGTATTTCTGACAAAGGCCTAACACCCAGGATCTACAAGGAACTCAAACGTGCTGAAAGGAAAAACAAACAAAACAGTCGCATTAAAAAGTGGGCAAAATACATAAATAGACACTTCCCAAAAGAATGCATTTGAACAACCAACAGACACATGAAAAAGTGCTCAGCCTCACTAATCATCAGAGAAATGCAAATCAAAACCACATTGAGATACCACCTTATCCCAGGAAGAATGGCCATTATTAATAAAACAAACAACAACAGATAATGGCCAGGACTTGGAGAAAAGAGAATGCTTCTATACTGCTGGTGGGAATGCAAACTACTTCAACCTCTATGGAAAACAGTGTGGCAACTTCTAAAAGAACTAGAAATTGACCTCCCATATGACTCAGAAATGCCCCTACTGGGAATACACCCAGAGGAACCCAAGTCATTCTACAAAAACAATACCTGCACATGCATGTTTATTGCAGCTCTATTCACAATAGCAAAAACATGAAACCAACCATGCTGCCCATGAAAACTGGACTGGATTAAAAAAAAAATGTGGTACATATACACAATGGTATATTAGACAGTCATAAAGAAGGACAAGCATATAAACTTTGCAGCAACTTGGATGGATTTGGAGTCTATAATACTCAGTGATCTATCACAGAAACAAAGAACAGAATACCACAAGTTCTCACTCATAAGTGGACCCTGAATATTTTCCATAATACTATAAGAAAGGGATCGGGATACTGCCAGGATGGGGAGAAGACACAATATCAATAAGTGTACCTCATCTCACACCAGGCAAAGTGGGGACAAAAAAGAAACCCAAACTTTAGCTGCACAATGTCCACTTGTATACCTAGTGCTGAATTGCACCCCGTATCTTTAAAATAAAATATTTTTAAAAATCCAAAAACAAATAAATTTTAAAAAATAAACCCTCTTTAAAAAATTGAGCTCATAAAAGCAGAGGGTGGCATTATGATTACAGAGGCTAGGAAGGATGGAGGGAGAAGACTATATGGAGATCTTCGTCAACAGATACAAAATTACAGCTATAGGAGAGGAATAAGTCCAAGTGTTCTGTAGCCCTATAGGGTGAATATTGCCAACAACAATATTTTGCGTATGTCCTTAAAGCTAGAAGAGCGTATCATGAGTGTTCACAACATAAATAAATGATAAATGTTTAATGCGATGGATGTCCTAATTACCCTGATTTGATCATTACTCACTGTATATTTGTATCAATATATCATTCTGTGTCCCATAAATATGTACAATTATTGCAAGTTAATTAAAATAAAGAAAAATTAAAATTAAAAAATAAGTAGACTATTTAAAGGATATATGCTAGAGGATGCTATTAAGGAATGTATTTCAGGTTGTTAAGGAAAACATAAGTACTGGACAAGTAAGATAAGACCACTCAGCTAGTAACTGGTAAAATTAAGTTTGCATTCAAGTATATTCGATCCTTTCACAGAGCACTTTCTTTCTAAACTAGAAATTTTATATGGAGACATAGAAAAAGAAATTTCTACTTCTGAGTCGCCAGCATTCACTTATTTTACTTAACTTATTTAAATAGAAGGGGCAGTCATTTCTGGAATAAAGATGGAAAAGGGCATAACTGAATACATTGGATCATATAGGAACATATTTTCAGGAATTGGGGAGAGAGAAGATAACATGTAACTCAATTGAGAAGAAAAATTTTTTTACAAAAATCTAGGAATATAAAATAAAATAAAATGTACATTTGTATCAATTGTTTTCCAGCTTGCTCTGCCAAAGGAAGAACAAGATATTATTTTCATCTGCATTTACTCTATGCATGTAGTACATGTATCTTTGGAGTTCAGTATGCAGCTCTGCAGTTCCTTCTTAATCATGTTTAATTCTATTATTTTATTATGTAGTATATTTGTATATGCAAAGTCAAATATTATAAAAGCAAAGATTGCATTTCTTTATTTAATTAAAGTGGTTTAATCTAATGGAGGTCTCTTTCCTCCTGACTGGCGAAAAGTTTAATCTGATTTTTGTTCATGTGCACACACAAACACATGTACAAATATACACACACGCACACACATATACTCTCTCTCTCTCTTTCTCTCTCACACACACACACACACACACACACACACACACACACACACACACACACACTGAACAAATGTCATGGTCTTACTCTGCCTGAGTGTGAGGCAACACTCAAATGTTTCACTTCAAAGTTATCACCATGGAAATAGTCGCTGTTCTAGACTTGTAGTGGGAAGCTGAGATGACTGAGAGTCACACTTCAAACATAGAATTCTGCTTAAGCTTTGTGCTTGGAACCTGGCCTGCTTAAGTACTTGTCTAAGCCATCTGCCTGAAGGTCTTACTCCTCTCCTAGGAGCACATCTACTAATCAAGGTATACATCTCCATTTCGATCAGCAGCTGCCAGAAAAATAGCAAGAGCTTCCCTCTCTTCACTCTCTTCTTTCTTAGTACCTTAAAGGTTTATGGGTTTTTATTTTTCTCACTAGTTTCCACCCCACAAAAATGTAACAAAACTTCAATTTTGAGAGGGAAAGAAGTGCAGCCTTCATGAAGTTTCTGCCTCCCTCTTCCACTATTAAGGAACCAGTGATTATACTAAGCCCACCTGGATAACAGGCTAACCTCTTTAAGTTCAGCTGATTAGCAGCCTTAATTTCATCCACAACCTTATTCCCCTCTGCCATGTGCCCTAACATGTTTACAGGTTCTTAAGGTCACGTCATGTTTTGGAGACTGTTATTCTGCTTACCACAACTTTTTATGCCAATGATGATAATAACTAAATAAATTATAAATTATCCTGACAGTCTATCTTTCCTTTTTTTTTAGTGAGAACTTCATAATGTTGATTTACAAATATTTTTTACAACTGAGAAGAAGAAAATTTTGTCTCTTGTTATATTTTCACTACTCTATGGATTAAGTTCATAAATACTAAAATATCAACATAAAATAGGTATAAATTAAGTGAGTCAGAGACAATGGACTACTCCAAGAAATTATCTGTGGGACCCAGACATGCAGTTATATTTTAATTCTTTCTTTCCTGTGCATCCTTATTTCAATACTTGGTTGTTTCCTATCCTGAGGCATAGCTATCTCCAATTTCAGTTATCATTATGCTCACACTAAAGAGAATACTGATGAGGGCACTGGGAGACAAAAGTTTCAATCTCAGCTCTGCCACTGGGTAACGCCAATTCCCTGACCAATTTGCTTTCTGTCTATGAGATTTAGTCATCCTGTAAGTAAAAAAGCAATGAATCAGGCCAGATAGTAATACAACCAATCACTTATCAAATAAGAGCCATGGTGGCAGATGCTGGGCTTGAAACATGACTAAAATATAATTCAATCCTCAATAGTTCTATAATTGTTCTCTATTTTAGAGATAAAGCAATTGAGACTCAGAGAAGGTAAGTAGCATTTCCTAAAGTAACCCAGTTTATATATCACAACACACTGAATATATTCTCACATAGTATACATATATACATGCTCTCATATAATATATAAAGTATAAAAATCACTCATTTAATAATCTCAGTGTCATTCTGTCATTCAAATGGAAATAAAACATGCATTTACATACAATATATAAACCATATCTTTACAATAAATTCATGTAAATATCATAAATTCCAAATGATGTATTCAAAAGTGAAGGTAGTAGAAGTCTCAAATTCTCAAGCTGCTGAGTCTTCGCTGCAGGCTTATTCTAGCTCCAATTAAATTAATACCTGTTCAAACACAGGAACAGAGCCAACCTGAAAATCAATGTCAGTTAAAGCTTTCAGGTTGTTGTGTGTAACTCTTACTTTTCAATATGGAATACAGTCAAATTCTTTTCATCACTGTAGAAAGTTAATGGGAACACATGGATCAAACACATCCATATTACAAACTAAAGTGTTTAGAAAATGAAGCTACAAGAATAAAAGAAAAGCTGAAGAAAACCATATTTGCACATCTGTGTCACATGTTGTTGGTTAGAATGAAAGTATTAGAAGCTTAACTGAGTATTGTTAACTTCTGCAGGCTTTTTTTTCATGCTTGCCAGACCCTACCATACCCACTAACACTACACCTGAATTAGAGAGCATTTACCTATAACTTTAATAGTAATCAGAGCTAATAATTACAGAGACTTCTAAGTATCATACACTAGTTTTTCTTACCAATCTTATAAAGTGGTTACTATTAGTAACCAAATTTTGCAATTGAAGTGACATTGGCATAAAGGGTTTAACTAACTTACCCATAGTTACACAGCTAAAAAGATGTGAAATAGGCAAGTCTTTTCATTTGGGGTCTCATGTTACATATAGCTTCAGTTTAGCAGAGAAATTTTTGTGTCTCTGAATAAAAATGCATTATTTTTGTCTCTTTCTCCAAAATTGTAAGTCCTTTGAAATAATGACACCATTTCTTAACCTTTTTTCCTCAGTTTATCTTTCACTATTTAACATAGAATGCTTACCATGAAGGTGATCAACAAACTATCTTAAAGTTAATAAATGGAAATTCTACCCATAGATTTGTTTATCCAGTAGTCGTTATTGCCACTATCAATCATCATCATCACCTTCACCCAACAAAATAACAACTATAACAGTTCATAAAATATCCCTGACATTTATTAGGGCATGATTTAAAATAGAAGGAGAGTAATTATATTTGGATTGCAGCTATTTTTTGTTTCTTGACTAAATATATTGATTTAAAAATCCATTGGTTAACATTTATCAAGTATTTAATTCCCTCCATGTGTCTCAAGTGCTTTAGTCACAGCAATGACTTCTATCTCTCGATCTGCTTTTCATTTATCGGGTTTCTCAAAGTCTTGACTCTTCTCAGGAGCAGTTGTTTTATTGCCAGCCCAAAAGCCTGAAAAGATGTGACCCTAGAATGTAACATTTACTTTAAGTATATATTTGGACAATATTTTTGCAAGTAGCTAAAATGCTTTGAGAACTATTTAAAGACTAATGATATAAGCATGGGTCTCTCAAATAAAGATGGCATCTGAATCAAAATATTCTGAATTCAAGGTAAATAAAGTAATTAAATCTCCTCAGGTGGGGAATATTGGTCTGGATAAATGAATATGTAAGTTTAAGGACCAAGAGATAAGTAGAAGTGTGACTTAAAGAAGGTTCTTGACAGCCATGGCAATAAATAGTCCTCAAACCTCACGGAAAATTCCAATTAGAGTTTACTGTCAGTTATTTGCTAATTGGCTACTCCTCTCTGCATGGTCAACAATGCTAAACAGTTCCAGCTTTGAATTTTATCCCTGTGATATTCATGTGACAAAAAGGAACTGTGACTATATGAAGAAATATTAGTATGAACCTAGCCTTTTTTGATTAAAAATCAGTAGCAAGAATAAAAATTATGAATTCTTAAGTTACCACAATGTATTAATTCGATTATCTTTATTGCTATCATTGTCATGATTATCAGTACCTATTGTGTTGAGAATTTTACATGAATTACTCATTCAGTTTCATAACTCCCTAGAAGAGTTGTCATGACTATTTGTATTTGACACTTAGGAATATTGAGTTGAGAGAGAGAAAATAATTCGCCAAAGCTCACACAGTTAATTTACACTCTTTTCTATCCACATCTAGACTGTTGTTTCTTTTCCCACTGATTGTATCTCTCATTGATAATTTTGGTCAAGAAAAAATGACTGGTTGAGCTTAGGTCCTGAATCTGCTGCTTTTTGTCAGTTAGAAAAGTAGCCTAGCTTCTCAGAACCCTTTTTTTCTTAAAATTGATGCTAATAACACTGGACTTAAGACATTTGTGAAAGTAATATTATGAGGTATGTAAAAATAATAAACATCAAACAGTTCAAAGCTTAGTAAGTGCTAAATAGGTAACATATCACTATTATTTCTTTACTTGAACGTTCACCAGAAATTCCTTCTCTTGCTCATTCACTTTTCTGTGAAAACATCAGTTGTATATTGAAAACCTAATCCATGCCAAGCACTGAGCATACACTGAAACAGAAAACTGCCCTGGAGGAAATTTTGATTTTATTAGTAGATTAATATTACCTATAGCAAACTTAGAAGATAAACAGACTCAAAGGCAAGTGTTTTTTAAAAATAGTTCTTTTATTATAAATAGAAAAGACAATAAGAAAAAATAATAAAACAGAATTCTGGATGATTGGGCTTCTGGAATTCCTGCTGTTCTGTGAGCTTATTCACTCAGGTTTTGTTTCCTCGATATCATATAATCTTGTTACATGAACCAGTTTAATTCAAAAGTCTCTTACATTGTCCATGTTGCATTGCATTGACCCAAAGTATTGCAATTTATTCTTTGCATATATCTTCGTGGCATGCTCCCCTACAAAACAAAACAAAAACAAGATTCTGCTATGATCTATGTGTTTTGTACTACAAAACAAAATGTCTATTTTTCCTTTCGTCTTGCAAATATTGTTTTATTTTCTCTGCAGTAAAGTCAATGTCATAGGCATTTGTCCTCTCCAAATTAGCTATCTGACATCTTTTCCATGATTACCTTAGCTTGCTTTTCTTTATTGACATCCAGATTCCACTTGATTGATTATAAATTGTTTGCCCCCTACCTGTTATGTAAAATCACATATTTTGACACAGTGAATTTCCTAAGCTACAGTTGATTTCAATCAATTACATTTAGCTCATTTTTAATTCTCTTCATGTCTGGTCTTTAAAAAAATCCAATACAATGTTTTGTGCTATGTCATTTGAAGACTAAAAAACTGATTATGCTGTCATCACAGCCATGCACAACATCTCCACTTTCCTTCAAGTTTAAGATTGCAAGATAAACAATTTCATTGGTAATTCTAATGGAGTAACAAAATGATACAATAAAAAGGCAAAAAAAAAAAAAATCAAAAGATCTAGATGCATTCCAAATATGTTATTCAGTGGTTTCCACATGAATTCCCAGTTAAAGCTAAACCTTCCCAATAAGCTTATGAGACCATCACAAGATGTGCCACATCATGACCGTCTTCTCTACTTCCCAATCTTGACAGCTATACTCAGACCCTATTGCAGGGCTTTGTGTTTTTATACCCTAGTCTTTTTTATGCTTGTTGCTCTTTCTCTATGGGATGTTTTGTCAGGCTAACTACTACTTACTCTTCAAAGTTTAACTCTGACATATTTCTCTGTCTCGGTGGCTTATTTCACCAGTTTCCCAAAGTTGTATAACATAAGAAATACCTCAGGACATTTTAAAACCCTTAGATTTCCATGTTTATTGAGCAAGAGTTTTAAGGATATCAGGGATTTATTTTTTTTAATCAAGTATGATTAAGCATGCAGATACAAAAATGAATGCCATGAAAGAAAAAATGTGTATACTCAAAGATCCCTAGTAACAGGAAGCAGGACACACCACATAGTGCCACACAGAGAAACATCAGGGTCAGTCAGGAGGCAGAGGGAATAAGGAAAACACATAGGCAAGAGTATTTATTATGGTTTTTATGAGAAGGAACAGTTGATACTGGGTAAGCTGATTTAGAATTTGTAAGTTTGAATAATATCTATAGTGTCTGGAGTATAGATACAGTCTCTCTCTAGCTGTCTGGTACCTGGACTTGGGATGGGTACCTGGCAGAAAAAGAACAGCCCAAACAATGAGAACTCTGTAGAGGAGGTGATTAAGCCTGTGGGTTCTGTGTTGTTTGGTTTGAATTCTTCTCCCAAGATAATTGTTTTCTATCTTTAAGATATAGCTAACCCAGGAAGAGGTAGTTTCTACAATGTGAGCAAGGAATCAAGATATCGAAGCATCAGAAAATATAGAAAATCTTTATTAACCCTAAATCATAAAGATTTTCTCCTATAGTTTATTATTTATAGAAAGTATAATTTTAAAAGGCTATGCTTACTCCATTGAAGTGTTTTTATAAATTTATAAAAATTCAGTTGGATGATTATGTGGTTTCATGTCTGGATGATCTAGTTTGTTCCATGTATTTATTCATCTGCCAGTATCGTAGTTCGTAATATTTGCTAGAATGATTCTTTCCACTTTACAGGACTTTACTCTTGGTTAAGATTGTTTTAGTCATTCTAGCTTCTGTATTTGCATAAAAAAACTGAGCATCTTTGACTGTATCTACAAAATAGCTGTTTATGGTTTTAATAGAATTACTTTAATCTCACAGATTACTGTGGGGGTAATTGATATTTTTTCTATAGTGACATTTCAAATTCAGTATGTATGTATTTTCCTTTATATATTAAGATCTTCTTTGTTTTTATCAGAATTTTAAATGTCCTTTAAAACTGAAGAATATGTTCTTGAAGAAATGTTCACCATATAGATGTATATGTTTTTTAAGTTATATCTAAATACTTCATTTTAAAAAATTGATTGTAAATGCTATTATGTTCTAAAAATTTTGTTTCCACATATCCATTGCTTGTATACAGCAAAGACATAAATATCTGTATGTTTATCTTGTATCTTGGGGCCTTGGTAATTTCACTAATGGGTTCTAGAATTTTTTCTGTTAGATTTCATATGATTTTCTGTATAGATAATTATGTCATCTACAAAGGGGACAAGTGTCTTTCTTTTCAATCTGTATGCCTTTCTTTTTCTCACCTTATTTCAAAGACTATAGCTATAAGTATTGCATTGAAAAGTGTGATGAGGGAGAGAGGTAAGATGGGAATGGAACTGGTCAGAGGGTGAGTATCTTCACAAAAGTGAGTGTCCATAAAGACTGCCCGTATGAGTGGATGTAGACTGGTGGGTGAATGAAAGTCCATCTCTGGAGAGACTCAGGTTCATGCACCCAGGCCTCTCCTCTGGAGGTGATTGCAACCCATCACCACCCTGAGATTGGAGCCCCAGGTTTCAGGATTGTCTGCCATTCTCAGGACTCTCTTGAGAGGAGGCAGCAGAGAACAGCTGCTTCTTACCACCTGGCACCTGGCCTATGCCATCACCTGCAGCAGCAGGCTGGGCATTAACAGCAGAATCTACAGAGAAGGCAGGACACAGAAATCTAGAACAGATCCCCACTGCCAGTGAGGAGACACTGACTGGCACCATCTTCTCTGTCCCGGAACTGGACAGTGACCTGCATTGCCCTACCCAGCCCTGACCAGCTTCCAGCCTGAGACCCAGAGACTATCCCTGCACTCCTCTAGGATCGACCATTGGGCTTGAGAGACAGATGCCCTTCCCCCACTTTGGACCAGGCACAGACATGTCTATTCTGAGTGTGAGACTAGACAGCAGTGGCAGCAGCAGACAAGTCAGGTGAGTCTGCATCTGACCTCTCCTCCTCCCACAGTAGTCTGCAGAGCATCTGAACCAAGCTGAGAGCAACTGTATCAACCTGTGCTAAAGGGGAGAGGATAGACTGGGGACCTGAGTTGCCCCCAACACTGCAGCAGCCAGAAGTAGCACCAGTCAAAGCAATACCATCCAAAAACAATGGAATTGCTTAGGAAGAGAATCTGGAGTTACAGAAACAGCCAAGGAGAAGTTTTGGGTTTTTGTTTTGTTTTGTTTGTCTCTGTTTTTGTTTTTTATTTTTATTCTTGATTTTTTCTTCTCTCTTTTTTCTGTTTTTGTTTATACTCTCATACTTGCTTTGTTTCTGTTATTTTAATTTTTTTTAGATTTTCTGTTTGTGTATGGGAATCTTTGAGTACGAATATATCAACAGGGCAGTTTTTTGTTTGTTTGTATAATTGTATTTTTTAAAATTTTTTCTGTCTTTGTATGTTTTTGTGTATTCATTACTTGATGTGCTTGTTTCTTTTCCCTCTTCCCCTTCTCTTTCTTTACCTTCCTTTCCTCTTCCTCCTTCCTTTTTATATTCTTTCCCTTTTTCTTATCTCATTTTACTATTGGGGACAAAACTGCACCCCCACTGCAAGGAAGGATTATAAGACAATGGAAAATGGGTTCCAGGGGACCCACACACCTGTCAGCAGATACTGGTATCTGCACTTACCTTCTGAATCACAACCCCCCATTATCTAATCTCAAAACTGCAAAAAGCACAGTCCCTCAATCCCAGTCCAGCTTCAAAATTGAACAAAATTAGAAGATCTACATAAGGAAGAATAGGAGATTGGATAGACAGAAGTAAAAATTATCCCCCCTTCACTGAACAACATAATTAAATATGAGGTTAAAAAAGGGTGGGGGGGAGGAAATCTTTCACAAATGAAGAAAACCAAAGGAAGAATATGTGTCTCATACAGACTTTTGGGAAGACAACATATGAAAATACAGACTTCAGAACTCAAACAATGAAGCACTCCCAGAATGATTGATCTCAATTCACAAACCTAGATATCAAGATATTAATAGATAGAATAAATAGAAATGGAGAAAGACAAGAAAGATGAAGGAGTTGATAAATGAGTTAACAGCAATAAAGAATACAGTGAATGAAATAAATAATAAGTTGATAAGCATGGAGAGCAGAATTAACTAAGCAGAAGAAAGAATCTCAGAGTTTGAGGGCCAAAATATGGAACTAATCCAAACTATTAAAAGCATAGAAAAGAAGCTTAAAAAGACAGGCAAAGACCTCCAAGAGGTGAGCAAGTATATCAAGAGACCGAACCTAAGATTAATTGGAACCGATGAGGCAAACAGAGATACAGAGACCACCCTTGAACAAACATTCCATGAAATTATCCAAGAATACTTCCCTCATCTCATCAGAGATGCAACCATTCAAGCACAAGAAATTCACAGAACCACTGCAAGACAGCAAATGAGAAGATCAACTCCTAGACACAATGTAATTCACTTATACAAAGTAGATATAAAAGAAAAAATCCTAAGGCAGCAAGAGCAAAAGATCAGACTACCTACCAGGGCAGATCAATTAGAATAGCAGCAGACATATCTACAGAAAAACTTCAGGCTAGGATAGACTGGAGTCCAATCTTCAAAGTTCTCAAAGATAAACAATTTCAACCAAGAATTACCTATCCAGCTAAGTTTCATCAGTGATGGAGAATTAAAATCCTTCCCAGACATTCAATCCTTAAGAGTTTACACTGCCTCCACACCAGCACTACAAGAAACACTTAAGAAGGTATTAAACAAAGAAGAAAAAAAAAGAATGACCACGTCCTTCCAAAAAATGCAGGAAAAAGATGAGAAACAGACAACCCAAAAATCAAAAGAAAGGCAACAAACAAATAAATGGCAACAACAACAACAAATTTCATAAGAACTTCAGGAAATGGATAACTCTCATATCTCAATAATTATCCTGGAAATGAATGGACTAAATACACCACTGAAAAGATGTAGAATGACAAACTGAATATAATATCATGATGCAACAATATGCTGATTCCAGGAGACTCATTTCACCAGGAAGGACACTCACAGAACCAAAGTAAGAGGATGGAAAACAAATTTTCAGTCGAATGGGACACAAAAGAAAACAGGAGTTGTGATCTTAATATCAGACAAAATCCTCCTTAAGCTATCAAAATTTTAAAAGATTTGGAAGATCACCACATGATGAGAAAAGGTTCAATCTGTCAATAAGAAATATCCATCCTAAACATATATGCTCCTACATAGGTGCACCAACATTCATAAAGTAGGTTTTAGGTAAACTTTAAAAAGATATTGACTCTAACACTATCGTAATGAGATACTTAACTAGATAGATCATCAAGGCAAAAAATCAATAAGGAGATCCAGGACCTCAACATGATGCTTGATTAGATGGTCTTAATGGATACACTCCATCTAACAACCATGGAATATACATTCTACTCATCACCACATGGAACATACTATAAGGTCGACCGCATTCTCAGCCTAAATCAAGCATAAACAAATTTCATAAGATTGAAATACTGCCATGCACCTTCTCAGACCACAGTGGGATAAAAATAAGTATCAGCACCAACAAAGTTACCCCAAAACTAAACAGCATAATGTTGAACGACTCCTGGGTCAACATGGAAATCAAAACAGAAATTAAAAGATTCCTAGAAACAAATGAAAATGAAGAAACATCTTATAAAAATTTCTAGGAAGCCATGAAAGCAGTACTAAGAGGATAATTTCTATTTCTATGACCACATATAAAAGAAAATGGAAAGATCACAAGGTAACAGCCTAACAAATCAACTAAGGAAGCTGGAAAAGTGAGACCACCAAAACCCTAACTTCAGCAGAAGAATCCAGATCACCAAAATAAAAGCCCAAATACAGTACATAGAAGATAAAAACATAACACCAAAAAAAATCAATGAAACAAAAATCTGGTTCTTTGAAGGATACATAAGATTTATGGACTCCTACTAGACTGATCAAGAAAAAGAGAGAGAAAGTCCAAATAAAACAATCATAAATGCAAAAGATCAAGTCACAAGTGACCCTGAAGAAATACAAAAGATTATCAGAGATTGCTATGTACACTTGTGTGGAAACAAACTTGAACGTCTAAATGAAATGGAGGACTTTCTGACATCACACAACCTCCCCAGGTTGAAACAAGAAGAAATTGAGACCCTATATAGACCAGTAGCAACCCAAGAAATTGACTATGTTATAAGAAAACTACCTACAAAAAAAAAAAAAGCCCTGGACCAGATGGTTTTCCAGAAGAATTGTACAAAACATACAAGAAGGAGCTGATATCAATCCTACTGAAAGTATTCCAGGCAATCAAGAAAGATGGAACTCTCCCCAATTCATTTTATAAAATCAATGTCCCATTGATAACCAAACAGTAAAAATCAAACAAGGAAAGAGAACTACAGAGCAATATCCTTGATGAACATAGATGCTAAAATTCTCAAGATGATTCTAGTAAACTGGATCTAACAAACATCACAAAAATCACCCACCATGACCAAGTAGGCGTCATCCCCAGGATGCAGGGCTGTTACAACATCCGTAAGACCATCAACGTAATTAAGTACGTCAACAGATGTAAAAACAAAAACCACATGATTTTATCATTAGATGCAGAAAATTTTTCAATAAAATCCAGCACCCCTTCTTTATAAAAACCTCAAATATCTAGCATAGAAGGAAGATACCTCAAAATAATAAGAGCCATCTACAAGAAACCCACAGCCAACATATTACTAAACAGACCGAAATTGGAACATTTCCCCTGAAAGCCAGAAGAAGACAAGAATGCCCACTCTCACCCTCCTATTCAACATAGTATTGAAAGTTCTAACTAGAGCAATCAGACAAGAGAAGGAAATTGGGGTTATCCAAATAGGAGAAGAGGAAGTTAAGTTGTCCCTCTTTGCAGATGGTATGATTCTATACCTCGAAAACTCAAGAGAATCTGTCAAAAACCTCCTTGAACTGATAAAGGACTTTGGCAAAGTCTCAGAGTATAAAATAAATGTACAAAAGACAGTTGCATACTGTACACCAACAGTAAACAAACAGAAGCACAAATAAAAAGCACAATCCCATTCACAATAGTCACAAAAAATTAAATACCTTGGCATCTTTCTAACCAGAGAAGTGAAAGACCTTTACAACAAAAACCACAAAACACTGCTCAAAAAAAAAAAAAAAAAAAGAAAAAAAATCAATGACACAAAGAAATGGAAAAATATTCCATGTTCATAGATTGGAAGAATCAACTTTGTTAAGATGTTCACCCTACCCAAGGCAATCTACAGATTTAATGCAATACCCATTAAATTACCAACAGCATTATTCTCAGACTTGGAAATGACAATACAGGAATTCATACAGAAGTATAAATGACCACAATTAACTAAAACGATCCTCAGGAAAAAAAAAAAAAAGCAGGAGGTATCACACTCCCAGATTTTAAACTTTATTTTAAAGCTACAACAATCAAAACAGCCTGGTATTGGTACAAGAACAGGCATATAGACCAAAGGAACAGGATAGAGATTCCAGAAGCAAAACCTCAATTTCTCAACCAACTCGTCTTCAAAAAAACCTCCTCCATCAACCACTGGGGAGAGAAGAATCTATTCAATAAGTTGTGCTGAGTAAACTGGCTGATCACAGGCAGAAGATTAAAACAAGACCCCTACCTATCACCATACACAAAATCAACTATAAATAGATCAATGTCCTAAATGTAAATCCTCAAATTAAGACACCCTTATGGAAATTAGAACTGGCAACCAATTCCTGATCAAAACCTCAAGTGCCGATGCCATAAGAGATAAGATAGACAAATGGAACCTCATCAAAATGACAAGCTTTGCAAAGCTAAATCAACCACAAGCGAGCAGGAAGACAACCCACAGACTAGGAAAAAAATATCTGACAAAGGCATGTAGGACCTACAAGGAACTCAAATGTGCCTAAAAGAAAAAATAAACAGCCCCATTACAAAGTAGGTAAAAGATATGAATAGCTACTTCTTAATAGAAGACATATGAGCAGTCAACAGATAAAGGAAAAAGGCTCAGCCTTATTAGTCATGAAAGAAAGGCAACTTCAAACCACATTGAAATACCACATAACTCCAGTTAGGATGGCCATCAATAACAAAAAACAAAAGATGCTGGAGGGGATGGAGGGAAAAGAGAACACTTCTACACTGTTGGTGGAAATGGAAGCTAGTACAACCTCTGTGGAAAACAGTTTGGTGATGTCTAAAAGATCTAAAAATTGACCTTTCTTTTTTTTTTTTCCTCTTTTAATTTTTATTTAAAATTATGAGGTACAATTCAGGGTTAGGTGTACAAATATTCACTGTGTAGGTAAAATTGACCTTTCATATGACCCCACAATACTTCTCTGAGAATATACCGGGAAGAATTCAAATTACTCTATGAAAAAGATACCTGCACGTACGTTTATTGCAGCATTATTCACAATAGCAAAAACATGGAACCAACCTTGCCACCCATTGAAAGAGAACTGGATTTTTAAAAATGTGGTACATATACATGATGGAATATTATACAACCATAAAGGACAAGATTATGAACTTTGTAGCAACTTGGATGGGCATAGATTCTATAATACTCACTGATCTAGTCACAGAAAAAAAGAACTGAGTATCACATGTTCTCACTCATAAGCGAACCTTGAACACTGTACATAATACTGTAAGAAAGGGTTTGGCAGTAGTGGGAGACTGCTGGGGAGGGAGCGTGCGGGATTTTCAGAGGTGGAAAAATACTAGTTTGGTGGCACACTTCATCAACAAGGGTACCTACATCATGAACATTTGTATACTTAGCCTTGAATTGTACCCCACATCTTTAAAATAAAATAAAATAAAATAAGTGTTATGATAGTGGACATCCTTGCCTTATTCAAGAATAAGATTTAAGAGAAAACGTATTAGGTCTACCACTGTTAAGAATGATATTAGCAGTATCCTTTAACAAATACTGTTTGTCAATATGAGATAGTTCTCCGCTATTTCTATCTCTAGAGTGGGTTTTTAAATTTTTATTTAGTTTTTTTATCTTTAATGTGTATAAGACATTGTCAGATGCTTTTTCTGTGTCAATTAATATAATATGTTTTGTTTCTTTAGACTATTGATATAATGGGCTGATTTTAGAGTGTTGAACTAGTGCCTACCTGGAATAAAATTCATTTAGTTATGATGTGAATTTGTTTTTATACAATGATGGATACTATTTACTAGTAATTTTTTAACAAGGCTTATATGTGCACTCATAAGAAATATTGGTCTGTTTTAATTTGTAGTTGCTTTTTCTTTTCCTTTTAAAAAAAATTCTGCCTCTGATTTTAGTATTAAGTTAATACTGACGTCATAAAATGACTTGAGAAGTATTTTCTGAAAGATATTGTGAAAATTTTTCTTTCTTTTTTATTGTGCTGATTCTTCTTCAGTAACACTATCTGGACCTAGAGATACCTTTTTCAGAAGAGTCTAAACTTAGAATTCACTTTTAAAAATTCTTTTAGAATGATTCAGATAATCTACTATAGCTTGGTTGAGTTTTATTAACTAGTGGTTTTGGAGAAAAATTAAATTTCTTTTGTTATATTATTTATTAATATAAAGTTATTTGCAGTATTAATATAAAGTAGGTGTTGTTATTTGTATCCATTTAACGGCTACAAGATCTGTAGTAGTATCTGTTTTATTTTTATATTGTTGAATTGTGTCCTCTGTATTATTTCAGGTTTACTAGAGGTTTATCAATATTATTTATTTTTTTCAGTGAACCATTTTCACTTTTTAAATTTTCTCGACCACTGTTTTTTACTTCATTTATTTATGTTCCTATGTTTATTATTTCTTTCTTTCTTTTTTCTTTCAATTTATTTTACACCAATTTTTAGTTTCTTCATTTAGCAGTTTAGATTAATGATTTGAGAACTTTATTATTTTCTAATGTAAGAATTAGTGCTAAAAATTTTTCTCTCAACATTGTTTTATCTGCAGCTGACATATTTTGACATAAACTATTATCATTTTTATCCAATTTTATGCATTTTTATTTCCCTTGAGACTTCTGTAAATCATAAATTAATGGAGGTGTGTTATTCAATTTTTACCAGTTTAGAGATTTTTCTGTTTTCTATCTGTTATTCATTTCTAGACTGATTCCATTGTGGTCAGAGAACATATTGTGCATGATTTGACTTCATTTCCTTCATATTTTGGGGGGTAAGTTTTATGGTCCATGACATGGCCTACCTTGTTCCATGGACATATGGAAAAAAAATATGTATATTGTTATTGCTTGTGGAGTGTTTTATATATGTCAATTAGGTCCTCTGGTGGTTTGTAATGTTTAGATCTTGTATGTCCTTGCTTTCCTTTCTAGATTTTATACCATCTGATGAAAGAAGAATACTGAAGAACTCAAATAATTGTTGGTTTTTCTATTTCTTTTTTTTTATAGTTCCATTTTTGCTTCATGTATTTCACAGCTCTATTCTTTAATGTACAAACCATTAGGATCATTTTGTCTTCCTGGAGGATTGGTTGACTTATCATCATGTAATGCTCTTCTTTATCTAAAGTAATTTTCTTTGCTCTGAAGTCTACTTTACCTTGTATTAATTCAAATATACACATCCTTTCTATTATTTACTAATGTGTGCTTGATATATATTTTTCTATTATTTTATTTTCCACTTATGTTATTAAATTTAATGTAAGATTCTTTTAAATAGTGGTTAATTGGATTTTTATTCTTATCAAGTCTATTAATCTTTGTCTTTTCATTGTTGTATTTACACCATTATATTGAAGTTACTTATTGATATATAAATAAATCTACTTTTGCTTAAATCTACTTTTGTTTTTAAGTTTCTATCCACTGTTTCTTGTTCCTGTTTTGTTTTCTTTCTTTTCCTGTCTTTGTGGATTACTTGAACACTTTTTCAAGATTTCATTTTGATTTATTTTCTTGAGAGTATCACTTTGGATTATGTTCTTGGTAATTGCTATTGCTATTGAAATATCCATATGTGACTTATACTTTATTGTTATCAACATTTTGCTACCTCAGATAAAGTGTGAAAATCTTACTTTTATTTAGGTTCTTTTTTCAGTCCTGCTTTTAAATATTATTATCTTGAGTATCAGATGGTTTTATAATTTTTACTTTAACCATCATATATTATTTAGAAAACTCATAAGAAGGAGAGTCTATTGTATTTACTCATGTCTTCCTCCATTATTGTTTCTTTCTTCCTGATGCTCCAAGATTCCTTCTTTTATTATTTTGAAAATATTTCCTTTTGACCATTCTTTAAGGGTAGGTCTGATAGTAACAAATATGTTAAGGTTTTCTGTACATGAGAATGTCTTTTTTTTTCCCTTTCATTTTTGATTGATAGCTCTGCTGGATATAGAATAAGTGACTGACAGTTCTTTTCTATCAGTATTTGAAAGTTACTGAGCTACTTTTTCTGACCTTCATAATATAAAATGAGAAATCATTTAAATTGATTTCCCTGTAGAATATATGTCATTTTACTCTGGCTGCTTTCAACAATTTTTTTTTATTTTTATTTTTTTCAGAACTTTTGCTGTAAAGAGTCTTAGTATCATTATTATTTTTTAAAGATTTATCTTATAAATGAAGTTTCTCAGCTACTTATTTCTGTGGGTTTATATATTGAGTCAAATTTGAGAAGTTTTCAGTCATTATTTCTTCAAATGTTTTTGCAGTCTTCCTCTTTTTTCCTTTCCTTTAATTACAGGTGTTTTTCCTGGCACCTTTAGTTATTGTTACACAGATGCCTGATAATCTGCTCCTTTTTCTTTTTCTTTTTCAGGTTTACACAACATATTTTACATATTTGCAGGATACTTATAATATTCTGGTAAGAACATAGAATGTATAATGTTTAGATCACAGTATTTTAAGTATCTATCTCCTTGACTATTTGTCATTTCTTTGTATTGGGAACATTTCAGGTCCTCTCTTTTTGGTACTTTGAAATATACAATACATTTTTGCTAACTATAGTCATTCTAATCTTCCCCACATCCAACCACATACTACTCCTCCTAATATTTGGTCTATCATTCTACTTTGTATTCCCATAAAATCCTTCTCTCTCTCTCTCTCTCTCTCTCTCTCTCTCTCTCTCTCTCTCTCTCTCTTTCTCTCTCTCTCTCTCTCTCTCTCTCTCTCTCTCTCTCTCTCATGAATGTGATATTTGCCTTTCCACACCTGGCATATTTCACTTAGCATGTTGATCTCCACTTCCATTTATGTTACTGCAAATGATATGATATGATTTTATTTTATTTTTTATGGCCAAATAGTATCCCTTTGTGTGTAGGAGTGTTTCTGTGTGTCTATCACATTTTCTTTATCCTCTGTTCATTGGTGAACACTCAGGTTAATTCCATAACTTTGCTATTGTGAGTAGAATGACTATAAACATGTGAATGCAGATATTTCTTTAATATACTCAGTAGGGGACTTGCTGGATCACAATGCAGTTCTATTTTTCGTTTTCAGACATCCCCATATTTTTTCTGTTTTCAATAATAGCTATACCAATTTGCATTACCACCACTAGTTTGTTGGTGTTTGTTCCCTTTTCTGTATTTCCTCTCCAGCATTTAATATTTTCTGTCTTCCTAATAACAGACATAAAACTAGGGTAAGATACTAAATATCTCACTGTGGTTTTTACTTACATTTCCCTGATGAGTAGTGATGTTGAATGTTTTTACATACTTGTTGTCGGGGTCAATGCCAGCCCTGACTTATATGAGGGTAAGGTTAGACCGCTTTGGTGGATCAAGACGGAGAGAAGAAAATGACTCTGAGGCCATTCTTCTGGGAACAGTCTGATCAGGACTGAAGCCAAATTTTATTTGAACTCCTTCCAACTTATATACCATTTTCTATATCCTCCAGCAGTGTGACAATCACTTGCTGGGGCCGTACACATTTCTATGCAAATTATGCATCACGAGACTTGCAAGTTCCAAGCAAACAATTATAATTCCATGATACATGACGTGTTTCACAAAACTTACATTAAATTTACAGGTATACAATTTTAATACAGATTGTTCAAAGTGTTCTCCACAATGTTTAATAAATCATTCACATTATACTCTTTGTTCCAGACCCTGATTAATACAAAAACTTTTCTAAGTTAAATCCAAGTTTACTGACTCCTAATATTTTTAACGATTAATATTATCAATTTAACACTATACTATAATCTGTAAGTTTACTTAAATGACTCAGTTATTCTATTAATCTATTATGGAATGTAGCGTCCTGTAATTCTATAACAATTAAAACTTATTCTTAAATTATAAAACCTTACCATGACTTAAATGAATTTCCTATGACTAAACTTTAATTTTTGTAATGATTGACCTTTAATACTATGCTATATCCTATTAAGCCAATACCTTACCATTAATTCTTTTATAAATCATATAGTAACTATTATATTTGAATAATGTAGCCAAAAGAAACAAAACAGCAAGCATAAATTTACCCAAATATACTCTAAAACGTAACTATAAGTGTATAAATATATATTTTATCCTAACAAGTCTACTCTAGAAATCATATAGTAGCTTTCACACTCCTGAGTAAGGAAATGGATGGCCACATGGCCTCGGGCTGAGGTAAACAGAGGCAGACAGAGTTTAGGTATGAAACAAAGGCATAGTCGCCAAGTTAATGGCTTTGGGCTGCAGACAATTTTTGGTATTTAACAAAACAAAGACAAGGAAATGCATAGCCTGTAACGGGACAAAAGCAATCGTTTCTGCCTGGCCAGGAACAGGGCAATAAGACTATGATGGTAATTTAGTCTCTAATCTTAGCTCTAGGGGAAACTGCTTAAGAGTTGACTCACCAGTCTACGAAGAAAATAGAAGTTTGAAAAATATCTAGAAAGAAATACAACTTAGAATCATATAAGATAATTCTGCTGAGCAGCTTTCCATCAGGCTTTACTGCCACATATGCACACTGGTCACTAATCACACGCCAATATTATAGGTATAACTGACATCCTATGTCAGAGGCAATCTTCCAGATGGGCCTTTACAGGCCTCAGCCATGTAGCTATAGATGTTGGCTCCCAACAACTTGTTCCATTTGTATGTAATATTTTGAGAATTGTCTATTCATGTCTGCTGCCCACTTTTTGTTGGCGTATATTTTTTACAATTGAATTATTTTAGTTCCTTTGTATGTTCAGAATATTAGTCCATTATTATTAATGAAAAATAAAAACTAAAGATGCTGCTAAAGAAAAAAAAATTACGATTGCATTTTTATGCTGATTTTGTATCCTGCAATATTTTTGAACTTATTTATCAGATCTAGGATTTTTTTTGTGGAATTTTAAGTTTTTTAAGATACTATATCATTAGCAAAGTTGTACAATTTCGTTGCCTCTTTATTAATTTAGATGCCTTTTATTTCTTTCTTTTTTTTTTTTTTGAGTTGGAGTCTCACTCTGTCGCCCAGACTGGAGTGCAGTGGCCGCTTCCGGCCACCGCAACCTCGACCTGCTGGGCTCCGGCGATCCTTCCACCTCAGCCTTCCAAGTAGCTGGAATTACAGGCACGCGCTACCACGCCCGGCTAATTTTTTGGTTTATTGTAGAGATGAGGTCTCGCTGCCCAGGCGGGTCTCGAACCCGCGGGCTCAGGCAATCCACTCACCTCCGCCTCCCAAAGGTGCGGGATTACAGGCTGAGCCACTGAGCCTGGCTTATTTCTTTCTTTTGCCTGATTTTTCTGGCTAGGACTTCCGGTATTATGTTGAATAGATGTGGTGAAAGTGGGCATCCTTGTCTTGCTTCAGTACTTAGAGAAAAGGATATTGGTTTTTACCATTTAGTATGATATTAGCTGTGGATTGTCATATATTGTCATTTATTATGTTAAAGTATGTTCCTTCTATGCCTGTTTGTTGAGTTTTATCATGAGGGAATGTTGGATATGATCAAATGCTTTTTCTGCAAATATTGAGATTGTCATATGACTTATGTCCTTCATTATATTGATGTGATATATTAAATGTATTGATTTGTGTATGAACCATCCTTGCATCCTTGAGATAAATCCTATTTGATCATGGTATAATATATTTTGATTTGATGTTGTATTTAATTTGCTAGTTGTTTCTTGAAAATTTTTGTATCTATGCTCATCAAAGATATTAGGCCTCTAGTTTTATCTTTTTGTTGTTTCCTCATCTGGCTTTGATGTCAGAATGATGCTGGTCTTATGGAAAAATTAGGGAGAATTATCTCTCCACATTTTTGGACTAGTTTAGGGAGAATTAGTGTTAGTTCTTTTCTGAGCATTCAGTAGAATTTGGCAGCAAAGCCTTCTTTTCTTTTTTAAGCAGGATTTATTGAGAGAACAGAAAAGTTTCCACAGTGGGAGGGAACCCGAAGGGGTTGCCCAAAATGTTCTATTCTTAGACTTTTCTTTATTGTGAGACTTTTTATTACTAATTCAATATCATCATTTGTTATTGGTCTATTAAGGTTTTCTATTTTTTTCTGGATTCAATCTTGGTAGGTTACATGTGTCCAGGAATATATTCATTTCCTGTCCTTTTTTTCCCCAGTTTGTTAGTGTATAGTTGTTCATAATGATCTCTGTTGATCTTTTGTATGTCTGTGATATCAATTGCAATGTTTCCTTTTACATTTCTGATTTTGCTTGTTTGGATCTTCTGTTTCTCTTGGTTAGACTAGCTAGTGGTTATTGATTTTATTTGGCTGTTCTACAAAAACAATTTTTCATTTTGTTTATAATTTCTATCTATTGTGCTTAGTTTCTTAGTCTATTATATTTAGCTCTTCTGTGATTTTCATTATTTATTTCCTTCCACTAATTTTTGCCTTTGTTTGTTCCTGGTTTTATAATTCCTACAGGTGTTTCATTAGATTGCTTACTAAAATCTTTCTACTCTTTAAATATAGGTGTTTATTGCTATAAATTTCCTTTTCAGAACTACTTTTGCTATATCCCATAGATTTTATTACATTGTGTTTTAATTTTCATTTGAGTCTCAAGGAATTTTTAAATTTTCATCTTACTTTCCTCCTTCTCCCAAATGTCATTCAGTATCATGCTGTTTAATGTCCATTTGTTTGAACAGTTCTCAAAGTTTCTCTTCTTTTTTGAGTTCTAGTTTTATTTCACTGTAATCTGAGAAGATATTTGATATAATATCAATTTTGAAAAATTTGATCAGACTTGCTTTATGACTTAACATATGTTCTATCTTGAAAACTATTCCATGTACTAATGAGAAGAATTTGTATTCTGTAGATGTTGGAGGAAATGTTTTGTAAGTGTCTGTTAGGTCCATTTGGTCTAGTATGCAGTTTAAATCCAATATTTCTTTGTTAATTTTCTATCTAAATGAGCTGTCTAATTCTGATGTTGTCTGAAGTCGCTGACTATTATTTGATTTCAGCCTATCTTTCTCTTTAGATCCACCATGACTAATTTTATATATTTGAATGTGCCAGTGCTGAGTACATACAGGGTTAGGATCATTATATACTCTTACTTAATTAATCCCTTTATTATTATATAATTATGTTCTTTTTCTGTTTTTACTGCTTTCAACTTAAAGTCTGTTTTATCTCATTATAACTACTCTTCTTTGCTTTTGGTTTCTGTTTAAATAGATTATCTTTTTCCATTCATTTCTTTTTAGTCCAATTTGTTTAAGGTAAGATGAATTTCTTATAAACAGCAAATAGTTGGGTCATTTTTTTATCCATTTAATCAGTCTATATATTTTAAAAAGAAAGTTTAATTTATAAAAATTCTATATTATTATTGATATGTGAGGACTTTTTTCTGTCACTGTATTAATTGATTTCTAATTATTTTGTATACTCACTGTTCTTTTTTCTTCGTTTATTGTTGTGGTTTGGTGGTTTTCTGTAGTGGTAACATTTCAGTCTTTTCTTGATTTGTGTTTTTGCTCTGCCAGTTGTTTTTATGCTTTCATGATGGTAAATATTATTCTTTTGCTTCCAGGTGTGAAATCCCCCACTTAAACATTTCTTGTAGGACCAGTCAGGTGGTTATGAATTCCCATGGAGTTTGCTTCTCTGGGAAATCATTTATGTTTCCTTAATTTATAAAAGATAGTTCAGCTGGGTATAGTTTTCTTGGTTGGTGAGAGTTTTAAAAAATTTAAAATGATATATCATCATTTTCTGTGTAAAGTTTACACTGGGAAATCCACTGTTAGTCTACGTGGATTACCTTATTAGTAACTAAATTCTCTTATCTAAATGTTTTTAGTATTCTGTCTTTGTTTTTGACTTTTTACATTTTTAACTATAATATGCCTGAGGAAGACTTTTTTTTAATGAGACAGTTATCTAATTTAAGTTTACCATGCAGGTTTTTGGCTATATTTGTAGGCTCTGTTTCTAATGATAAGCTAATTTTCAGAGCCTTTATGGTGACCATTTGGTCTACTTGGTTTATCTCATTCTGTCTCGTTTGCTTGGTATTTGTATGACTAATCTTCTATTTCAGGAAGGAATCAAGCCACCATTTGTTGCTAGGTTGGGAGACAGAAAATATCAGGCTAAAGTCATCTTCATTTGAGCATGAGGTCTTAACATGCCCTATTCTTCCAGTCTTAGGTTTATAAGCAGTTTGCCTTCCTCTTCCACTTTTCATAGTTCTACTTTGGTTATCATTTGTGGATTTCCATATAGTTAGATTTACCAGGGAAAATAGAAAGGCAAATTGATGCTTTATTGTCCAGATTGAATAGTAAAAATTAATTCTATATGAAAGCCCAAATGAATTCAGTGGGGAATAATATATTTTTAATAATTGATCCTGGATCAACTGGAAAAAGTATGTAAAAATGAACTTTAATAACAAACCATTATTCAACATACAAAATAAACTCTGAAAACTCAATTAAAAAGGGACAACAGATAGCAAATAAACATTAAAAGATGCTCAATGTCATATGTCATTAGTACAGTGCAAATTATAAAAACAATGAGCTATCACAACACATCTATTGGAATGACCAAAACCAAAAACGATTACAACACCAAATGTTGCAAGGATGTGGAGCAATGGGAACTTTCATTTATTGCTGATTCAATGCAAAGTAGTACAGCTACTTTGAGAGATAGTTTGATGGTTTCTTCCAAAACTATACATATTCTTTTTTTTTAATTTTAATTTTTTTTTTGAGTTGGAATCTCACTCTGTCTCCCAGACTGGAGTGCAGTGATACACTCATGGTTACCACAGCCTCTACCTGCTGCGCTTAGGTGATTATTTTGCCTCAGCCTTCCAAGTAACTGGAACTACAGACGCATACCACCATGTCTGGCTAATTTTTTGATATATTGTAGAGACAAGGTCTCACCAAGTAGCCCAGGCTGGTTTCGAACCCCCAGGCTCAGGCAGTCCTCTTGCATCAGCCTCCCAGAGTGTTGGGATTACAATCTGAGCCACCACACCTGGCTACTTATATTCTTAACATAATATCCAGTAATTTTATGCTTTGGTATTTACCCTAAAGAGCTGAAAAGTTCTGTCTGCACAAAAATTTGCATATGGATATTTGTAACAGGTTTATTTATAATTTTTAAACTTAGAAGCAACAAAGATATCCTTTAGCAGGGGAATAGATAAATAATGATGCATTAAGGAAATGAATCATTATTCTGTGCTAAAAGTAAAGGACCTATAAAACCACTAAAATACATGAAGGAAACTTAAATGCACATTACTAAGTAAAAGAAGCCAATCTGAAATTAATTTGTATATTTATTCCATTTTCTTAATTCATTTTTCCTGCCAATGGAGAGTTGGTTCATATACAGTTTTTAGTTTTTAGGAATACAACCCTTATAAACAATGTCATAAAACATACTGCGTGATTCGAACAATGTGACATTCTGTAAAATGCAAGACTATGAAAACTGTAAAAGGATCAGTGGTTACCGAAGATTAAGAAACAAGGGAAGATGAAAAAGAAGAGCAGAGATAATTTTTAGGGTGGTGAAACTTTATATTATTATCAGTGAACAAATATCTTTGTACATTTGTCCAAACCCATACAATACATAACACCAAGAATAAACCATAATGTAATCTCAAGACTTTGCATGAAAATGATGTGCCAATGTATGCAGGGTCCCGCCCCACAAGGTCGTGAGATCTCCTGAAGGAAAGACAGATAGGCAAAAGACGAAAATCATATACCGGACACCTGCTTCTTGAACAGATGACAATTTAATGTTAGTTAACACAGAGCTTTTATACCATTCATAAAGGGGCAAGACAAAGAAAATTCCCTCACGTACATATGCTCTGCAAGTTACCACCATCTAGTGGTCTTAGCAATAAACAAGCCAAGAACCCTGTAAACATTCAGACAATGAGTCTTATTCATAAGGCCAAAGATGATAGTTTTAGTCCAAAGTCCCGAATTACACTCCTTGAACTGTCTCCAGAAAGTTTAGCAGTAGTCTTCCTTCTGGGGCTTTATGTCCTCCAGAATTCTGTAATCGCCTTTGTTGTCCAGGTGTCTTCATTACTTTTCTCTTATCCTGCAGTGCTTGTTTCTAAAGAAAACTCAAAAGAAGCTTTTAGTAATGTTTCCCAGACCCCCAATGTTGTTTTCTGTCTCTAGCTAAGTTGTCATAAAAGTGTCTGATTAATATATTATGAGTTTAGTGAAAACTCACTTTATAAATGTTAACTTCGAGTTTTAACTATTGAATTAAGTAAAAACCTTAAAGATAATCTTTATCCTAAGTCAGTGAAAACAGTGTTATAAGTCACCTACATAACTCCTAGATAAGTGTTAGAACTTATAATGAGCTCATAATAAACTTACTATAAACTTGTGCTTCTAAAGAACCTATGTCTAAACACTAAACTGCATAATCCTAAATCAAATGAGTCAATATACTTATATCATTTATTACTTAAGTAATATCTAGTAACCTATAACCAAGTGAAAGAAAGCATTCTTGATGTGCTAAACCCTTGCATATGTTAGAAAAGGCCAAGCGGCATAGTGGGAAAATGGAAAAATGAACCGTGACATCTCCAGGTTAGCTGTGATTCTTCGCATAAACATGCCATCTTCTTCTTCCATGACTGCACAGAATTTCTTCAGCTGTATCAACAGCAAAGACGGAAGACAGAAGGGCCTCAGCTACCCGGACTGGCTTTGTGGCCGGGGGTCCTCAGCGCACCTGGACTTTGTCAATCAGGCGGGCCTCCAAGGCTGGCTCCCAACAAATGTAGGTGCATTGATTACAATAAATGTGCTACTCTGGTGTGGAACATTGATGAGGAGAAGGCTGTGTGTTTGTGAGGGGACAGGTGGTACACAGGAAATCTTTGTACGTTTAACTCAATTTTGCTAGGAATCTTAAACTTTTTTAAAATATAAAGTTTATTAAGAAAATACACATTTCTTGTAGGAATTATTACAATATCTAAAAAACATTTAGATAAATTCTTGGTACATATTAAACAGTTTTATAAATTGGACATAAAAAAATTAGCTTCAACCTCTTTATCACAGTGTATACAAAAAGATTAATTCAAAGAGGATAACGGTCATGAATGTAGCAGTTAAAACACTGAAGCTTGAATAAGAGAAATATTTCATGACCTTGGAATAGACAAAGATTATTTTAAACTCTTTTTAAAAGCACTACCTTTTTTAAAAATAAAAAGACAGATGAATTTCAATTTATTATCACACACAAAAGCACGCACACGCACAAAAATTTTGCTCATCCCAGAAAACTTTTAACGAAATAAAAACCAGACCAGGGACTGGAATAAAGCCCTGAGATAAAAATATATGTGTGTGTATATACATACACATATATATCTAATGAAATATTTATATTTAGAGTAGAAGAATAAATACATATCAGTGACAGATAACTCAGTAATAAGAAATTTGAAAAGATTTGAATGGACACATTACAAAAGGAGTTATATAAATAACTAATAAGCACATAAGAAGGTGTCTAAAATTATCTATATGAAAGTTCATGTTAAATCCCAAGTTAGGCTTTGCTCCCCTCCCCCACCTTGGGGAGGTGAATCTTCTCTCTCCTTTCTCTTTCTCTCTCTAATTTGCTTTTAAATAAACTATATTTTTTAATCTAAAAAAAAATCCCAAGTTACACATTTTATATCCACTAACAGAGTTACCAAAAATAAATTATACTGATGACACCCCATATTGGCTAACATGTGGATCAATGAAACTCAACATATTTGGTATGAGTGTAAAATTATACAAGCATTTTTTATAAATAAAGACAGTATCTATGATCCCCTAATTTTATTCCTAGGTATTTATTGAAGAAAAATAAAAGTGTATATCTGCAAAAATTGTTCATAAGAGTTATATTCCTAAAAACTGTATATGAACCAACTTTCCATCAAGAGGAAAAATGAATTAAGAAAATGGAATAAATATACAATTTAATGATACTGTCAATAAAAAGGAATGAACTAGTAATTTACACAAGGATCAATCTAAAAAAAAAATAATAATGTAAAGTGAAAGAAGCCAGAAACCAAAAAGTGCATATATGAAGTATAAGAGCAGGCAAAATAATTTATTGTGATACAAATCAGAACAGTATTTACTTTACAAACTTAAACATGCAACACACAATCAATATTCAGTGAGACTGGTGGATCCAGGCATTATTCTACAATTCCAATTCTTAACTTAAAAAACAAACAAACTCCTTGTTGCCCACTTCATAATAATTTTATAAAAAGTCTTTGTGTCTATCATCTGTATCCTATTGTTAAAGTCACAAACCTGGGAAGAAGATAGAGCTTAGCTGGAAGGTAACAAGAGGGAACTTCTTGGAGTAATAGAAATGCTCTATGTTATATAATTCTAATAATACATAAGTTGCAGTCACCTTCCTTGAAAACCTATTCAAAATGAGTATAGGATAAGAAAAACATTAAAGAGATTTATATACCTAAACGATTTCACTAGAAAATGAAAACTTGGACCAAGAAAAATAAAATATAATTAACATAATTTTTAAAATTTTAATATAAAGAGTTGATAAAGAAAAGAAGCAATTCTCTGGGTCATGATGTTGCACTGAAATAATCAGTTTAGCAATCTGAATATCAGTGGATCAGTGGTTTTCACACTTTAATTTGACTAATACAACCTGGAAAGCTTCATTATGTGCAGGATGAGAAATCTAAACTTCATAAAAGCTGATTCAGCAGAGAAGAGTTGGAGCCCAGGAATAGTGGCTTTTAGCAATCACCTCACACTAATCACCAAAGACCATTTTGAGGAAAGAAGGTTGGTCTAGTTGATTTTTTTATGCATTCTTATTAAATCTGGCGGGTCACGAATGCTCAATGAATATCTGCAAAATGACTGACCTTTCAGTACGATCATTGTGGCTTTTTTTACTTTTCTTATTTGTCCATGGCTTTAACTCTCACTCTCTAACTAAACATGCTTTAACCGCCTTTAATAAGCATCTAACATGCTCCAAGCTGTCTTTTAGTAAAGGCACTAATGAATTTGCCTGTAGTTAGCAACCTTGACCCAATGTTAGAAAAAGGAAGAAGTGAAGTTATGTGTATTATGCTGAAAAATGAAGTTCAAATGATGACACAGCTGCATTGAATTCTACCTGCTAATACACCTATGCCTATATAATTGTTGGAAAATGTACTCTTTGTTTTGCTTGTCATTCATGAAACTCCAGGTGGGTGCTTTGAATGATCTTATCTTAGAATTGGTTAATAATTATGTTATAATATGAACTGCTGGACACATATTCTCCATCTTTTTTTTTCTTCATCACATGACCTGATTGTTCTTTCACATCTTTGTCCACGACATGACACAATAAAAATAAAATCTATTAGGAATCAAAATAAATACATGAATATAAAACAAGCTCTTAGATGAAAGTTAAGAAGAGTTATATTAGTTTCTAACAACAAAAGGAGTATAGGGATAGGAAAACAATATTTTCCTTATTTTATCACCAAATGGCATTGAGAAGCTTCAAGTGCATGTTCAATTCTGTGAGTGTATCTGAATTTTGACTTAAGGCATAATAGTGCATGCTTTTTCCTCACTGCATCCCTTGATATGCATTGAATACTGTTTGGTAACTTGCCCACAAAGAGCAAAATTTCTATGTTTTTAAGTTCCTTGAAAATGATCTCATCCTCATTGTAACAATTTCTTCATCCAGATGCTTAGCTGTTGCAGGCAGTTTTCTAACTAAAGCATCTGGTCCAGCAATGATCAGGCAGTTGTGTCTGAGTCAGTTATGTGGTTAAATGGATAATGGACTGTCTGGACTGCCTGGGTCTTTTGAATGTCAATTATTTCTGACTCAAATTTTCAAGTAATTTATGCATCTTTTTCTATTGTTGATGGCACTTCTGCTGCAATCCTTTCATGCTACTCATCTATTTAACGTTGTGGGAGAAGGAAGCTTTATATTCTGACTTCCTTCAGTTAAAGTCTGAATTGGAAAGGTGTTTGTGTGTGAAATTCACTTTTTAAAATATCAATAAAGTATATACCTTTGTTTACTTTTTTTCTATCATTTTCTGCATCATCAATGTTTGTTATAGTTATGGCATTTAACACATGTTTTTATAAACTGGCAAGGACTTCAGCTTTTAGTCAAATTGCTCTATTATGCCAAGAAACCACACCCTATTTTAGAAGCATTAAAGAAATTTGAAAAAGTGTCTTTACTGGAAATCAAAACTCAAGCAGTTAATAACTACATGCATTCCTTCATCAGAGGCGCATTTTGTTCCAATAGTGGCCACACGTGGACAGAAATCACTCTGATTTATTATGAATAAGATAGAAATTTCTGATTACTATCCTGTCTCTGCATGAAACCAATCTCCTTAGAAAGACCATTTGAATCTAGGAAATAGAGGGCAAATGTAAATACGAGTGGAGGTTAAAACTGTTGCTATGAGTATGAAGTCATAAATTATACAGCCGCAAAATTCATTATGTTGTTTTTGTCACCAATCTCCTGAGCTGTGTTACAAAAAAACTTAGAACAAAACAAACGAAGATAAGATTTAAAACACTGAAAATTCTCCTAAAAGAAAATTGGGTTTATTATTGCATTTTTAAAGGAGATTGTCTCGTTGCAAAATATACTTCTTGCATAATACCTGTTAGATGGTTACAGCTAAAACAAACAAAAAACTTTCTGTATTGTTATTTTTTCAGCTTTTAACTTGTTTGACTTTCAAAGAACTTAATTCTTCCCCCAATTATCACACATTTTAATGATAATTTAAGGGAAACAACCCACTGTAGAATGAACAAAGTTAATTTCAAACTTGGAATGAACTGGATTCCGATGGATGTGTTTTTAAGCTCTTCAACTAATACAGTTATTTAATAGTTATTTAAGGTGTGTTTTAAAATATGTTCGTTTATGTTTGAATACATTTTAAGTAAAAACTCTCATGCATAGATTTATTTATTTATTCATTCGCTAAGTCACAAAGCTTCATTTGAATGGCTTTGCAGATAATTGTGATAGTCATATGACCTGTAAAATGGTACCTCTGCTCTCAGAATTTCTGTTTTCTTATTTGAAAAACGGAAATGAGCCGGGCTCAGTGGCTCAGGCTGTAATCCCGCGCCTTTGGGAAGCTGAGGTGAGTGGATTGCCTGAACCCGTGGGTTTGAGACCCACCTGGGCAGGCGAGACCTCATCTCTACAATAAATCAAAAATCAGCCGGGCGTGGTAGCGCACGCCTGTAATTCCGGCTACTTGGAAGGCTGAGGCGGAAGGATCGCCAGAGCCCAGCAGGTCGAGGCTGCAGTGGCCGAGAGCGGCCTCTGCACTCCAGTCTGGGCGACAGAGTGAGACTCCAACTCAAAAAAAAAAAAAAGAAAAAGAACAACGGAAATGATGATTCCTAAACTTCCAAACTGATAGTGTTTTGCGAGAATAAATTCTGAGAGTTCCTTTGGGTATATTCCATTTTAGACTCTCATTTTTAGTTGGAATATTTAAAGTTTGTTATGCTTAAAACCCCAAGTTGCTCTCAATAAAAATGGGCTTTTCAGTAGTTCTATAACACAACTTTACCTTTATTTCATATTTTATAGAACTAGGAATATCCCCTGCACATGAAAATTTCATGAGTATTGTTTTGTTAACACCAGTGTGAGGCATAAGTGTGATCCTAAGTCTCAGTATCTACATTTAGAATATTAAGTTAAATTTTCCTTGCATTTTTTTCAAACAAATATTCTATGATTCATTTCTTTTTCTCAAGACAGAGAATATCCAATGAGTGATGGCATCATGTCTCAGAACATAGAAATCTGTTTTAAATATGATACTTAGGACAAGTCAAATTGATATCTGCCTCAAGAGAGATCAAATAAAACAGCACATTAGAGCTTGTGTGAAACTTGTTTGACATCCATGTTCTATGCTGGTATTTTTAAAACTTTGTGTGCCAACAGACCACTTAGATATCTTGCTTAATATCTAGCATTTTATTTTGATTCCCTTTTATAGTTTCCCTCTCTCTCTCTACTTATATTATCCATGTATTTTTTCACATTTTATATTTTCAGCATTAGAGTTCTTAACATATGAATTATAGTAATTTTATATTCCCTATCTGATAATTACAAAATCTATATCGTATCTTATCTAGTTGTAAGGCTTCTTTTGTCTCTTGAAAGTGTGGGTTATTTATTTATTTTTTGTATATTGACATGCCTTTTAATTTTCTGTTAATTGCTGGACAGGATATCTTCCTTAATAGGAACTCAAGTAGATAAGCCTTTAGTATATGGTTTCTTTTTCGTATAGCTGGGAGTTGAGCTATGTTCAATGTTTACTGGAGCTGTAGGAGCCAGAAGCTTCACATTTCTCTTGTTATTTTTTCCTTTGTTGTCTTTAGGCTTCGTTATGAACATCTCTTTAAATATACTGCGCATCCTGTATATCTGTAAGCTCTAACTCATTGTTATTAAACTGGAGCCTGCTGTATGACTATAAAGTACTGTGGAAGGGAAGTATTCTGTAATTGTATGACTAGATTTCAGTCTTTTAATGATCCCATGTTGCAAATGTTTCATAGCATCTGTGGTGGGACAAGAGGGCTAGAAGGACCTGACTTTGGGGAAATGGCCATATCCTGTGTGGCATAATACTCTAATAAACTGACTTCAGAAAGTATGCTATTACAATGGTGAATTATCTGGGCATATTTCACATGTGTTCTCCTTGCCCTCTTCTTGACAGAGCCACCGGGGAGCTTTCTTGGCTTTTCACCATAAAACTTGGTGGAGTTTTAGGATGGAAATCTGCAAAAATGGAAGGGGGGGTTGCCTTGTGACTTAGCAAGTGTTTCTCACAATCAGGCTAGTTCTCATTCAGTCCTCAACAATTCGCAAAGTTATCAGTTATTTATTTCCACGGAGTTATGGCTCCAAGGTAATCAGATATTGTGATTTCATCTGACTCTTCAATTTGGGGGACAGCATTTTTTTTTTTTTTTTTTTGGCTTCCTTAGTTTTCTGTTGGGTTGAAAAAAGTTGCTGATTTTCAGTTTTTTTCTGAATGTTGAATTCCAGGTTCTTTGCATGTCAAGCTATTTATAGTAGCCTAGCCATCTTGTTAAGTCAGCAAATTTTGATTCAGTAAATCTGAAATTGGGCTAGAGAATCTACATTTCTAGCAAATTCTAGAAGATTTAGAATTGTCAGATGTAGCAGATAAAATATAGGACTTCTAGTTAAATTTCAATTTTAAGTAAATATTTTAGTATAAGTATGGCTTAAGCATAACAGCACAGATTTACTAAAATATTACTAATTGGCTATCTGAAATTTATATTTAATTGAACATTTTATATTTAATCTGGAGACTTTGTGTAGCAAAGTTCTAGACTATCACTTTTAAGAAAAGTATCTCTAGATTTTCTGCAACATAGTTATCTTGGGTTCTAGTTAACAATAAGCACTCCTGGGTCCTGGAACCAAATTTTTGAAAGTCTAAATCTTGTTTATGAACATTATGCAAAGAGTATTTAGGTTGCAGTTTAAAAGCTAGTAATAATTGTATTGTTTATCTCCCACCTAGTATTAATGGGATAAAATTACTATGATCAGACTTGATGGAACTATTAATTGAATGGAGATTTTACTATTATTAAAGATTCCAATATTAATTGCCTTGTAGTAATTTAATGTTGCAAGAAAACATTAGACAAACATAGAAAAAACATAAAAATTTTACATTCTGTTTTATAACCATAATTATTAAACCTTGCAACTTAAAGAAGTAATTACAAATGACTGCATTTAGGAGATAGAAGAAGTGAGACAAAGAACAGAGGTACTAATGTTTTCATCTATAAGTTTGGCAAGTAAAGGTGTGCCTTCTATAGTTAAAAGAACATGTAATAAAGGCCTTAAATTTTTGAAAAATAATGAATACATTAATTAAAATTAGTAATATACTATACTGAGAGAATGAAGAAATTTGTATGCATGGCATTAGAAAGCTAAATATTGCACAACATAGTATGACCAATGCACAACACCTATATTTTATATAAAAATAAAAATAACAAAAGATTTTGTTTCTGAATTTAAAGACTATAAAAATATCTCAAATAAAATATGCTGAATGGAAATTAATAGTGGTGATAAGAAAGTATACAAGGGAGGGACCCCCCCAAAGAAATTATTTTTTGGAGGGTGGACTCCTTGTAGTACAGGCTTCCTTGGCTAAGTAAGTGTTCTAGGAACCCATCAACATCAATGTACCAGCTAGGATTGTTCTGAGAGGCTGTGTTGGGCTTCAGTTAATTTTTTGTGAAGATCCTTTTAATACATTTGCACATTTCATAATGATTTATAAGTACACCTACCCACACTGCAGAGTATTCAGCAGTTTTTGACCAAAAAATGGCATGCTCCCCATGTCCCACCTTCCCTATACACCAGATCTCACCACAGATGATGTTTTTGTTTCTCGGATGAAAAAGGTATTCAACGAGAAACATTTTGATGATGCAGAAGAGGTGAAACAAAAATATGGCAGAATTTCTGTGGTGTTGTTTCTAGGTCTGAGAAGAATGTTGTTGGTTATTTAATGAGTATTGTGTTGAATCTGTAGATTGCTTTGGGTAGGATGGACATCTTAACAATGTTGATTCTTCCAATCAATGAACATGGAATATTTTTCTATATGTTTGTGTCATCTTTGATTTCTTTGAACAGTGTTTTGTAGTTTGTGTTGTAAAGGTCTTTCACTTTTCTGCTTAGGAAGATGGCGAGGTACTTCATTTTTGTTTTTGTTGCTATTGTGAATGGGATTGTGCTTTTTATTTAGTTCTCCGCCTATTTGTTGTTGGTGTATAAGAATGTGATTATCTTTTGCACGTATACTTTATACCCTGAGATTTTGCCAAAGTTCTTTATCAGTGCAAGCATGTTTTGACAGATTCTCTTGAATTTTTGAGGTAAAGGATCATATCATCAACAAAGAAGCATAACATAGCTTCTTTTTTTCTATTTGGATACCCCTGATTTCCTTCTCTTGACTAATTGCTCTAGCTAGGACTTCCAACACTATGTTGAATGGAAGGAGTGAAAGTGGGTAGCCTTGTCTTTTTCTGGTTTTCAGGGCACATGCTTTCAATTTCTGTCCATTGAGCAATATGTTGGCTGTGGGTATATTATAGATGGCTCTTACTATTTTGAGGTATGTTCCCTCTATGGCTAGGTTTTTATATGGAAACATAAGCAACCACAAATAGTTAAAACAATTCTCGGCAAAAGAAACAAAGTGGGAAGTATCACACTTCCAGACTTTAAATTTATTATAAGGCTACAATAATCAAAATAGTCTGGTGTTGGTACAAGAACAGGCATATAGACCAATGGAACAGGATAGAGATTCTGAAAGCAAAACCTCAATTTCTCATCCAATTTGTCTTCAAAGAAGCCTCCACTAACAACTACTAGAGAGAGGAGAACTTATGCAGTAAATGGTACTGGGAAAACTGACCACATCCAGAAGATTAAAACAAGACCCCTACCTGTCATCAGACACAAAAGTCAAATCTAAATGGATCAAAGACCTAAATGTAAAACCTCAAACTATAAGAACATTAGAAAATGTCGGAGACACCCTCATGGAAATTGAACTGGCAAACAATTCCTGATCAAAATCCCAAATGCTCATATCTATGAGAGATAAGATAGACAGATGGAACCTCATCAAACTGAAAAGCTTCTGCAAAGAATAAGAAACCACCAAGAACAGGGAGAAAACCCACAGAATGGGAAAAAAAATTGCCAACTGTATATCTGACAAAGGCTTAACATCTAGGATCTACAAGTGACTCAAACAAGCTGAAAAGAAAAAAACAAACAGCCCTATTAAAAAGTGTACAAAAGATATGAATAGATACTTCTCAGAAGAAGACATAGGAGGAGCCAATAGATACATGAAAAAATGCTCAGCCTCACTAATTATCAAAGAAATACAAATTAAAACCACACTGAGATACCACCTAACTCTAGTCAAGTTGGCCATCATTAATAATTCAAAATCAATAGATCCTGGAGAATAAGCAGGGAAAAGGGAACCCTTCTACACTGTTGGTTGGAGGGTAAACTATTATAATCTCATTGGAAAACAGTGTGGTGTTTCCTAAAAGATCTAAAGATTGACCTTCCATATGACCCAGCAATCCTCCTTCTGGAAATACACCTGGAGGAACTCAAATCACTCTATGGAAAAGATACCTGCATATGTATGTTCATTGCAGCATTATTCACAATAGCAAAAATGTGGAACCAACCATGATACCCATCAAAGATTGACTGGATAAAAAAATGTGGTGGTGGCTCAAGCCTGTATTCCCAGCACTTTAGGAAGTCGAGATGAGGGGATTGCCTGAGCCCATGGGTTCAAGAACGGCCTGGGCAACTTGGCAAGACCTCATCTCTGCAATAAATCAAAAAATTAGCTAGGCGTGCTAACGAGTGCATGTAGTTCTGTCTACTTGGAAGGCTGAGGTGGAAGAATAACCTGAGCCCAGCAGGTCAAGGCTGCAGTGGCTGTGAGTATACCACTGCACTACAGACTGGGCGATGGAGTGAGACTCCAACTCAAAAAAAAAAAAAGCCAAACAAACAGTGGTACATATATGCAATGAAATATGCAGCCATAAAGAAGGACAAAATTATAAACTTCGCAGCAACTTGGGTGATTTTTGAATCCATAACACTCAGTGATCTTTCACAGAAACAAATAAGTGAGTATTACATGTTCTCACTCATAAGTGCACCCTGAACAATTATCATAATACTATAAGAAAGGGATCGGCAGTAGTGGGAAACTGCCAGGAAGGGGGAGGGAGTACTTCATCAATAAGGGTACCTGATCTCAAACCAGGTGAAATGGGGATCAAAGTTAGGCCCAAACTTTACAGGTACAATGGTCATTTCTATATGTAATCCTGACTTGTGCCTCACACCCTTAAATTAAAAAAAAAAAAATTTTAATGGCAGTAACACTAAAAGTAATCAAAATTGAAAAGTTTAAAAACTGTTTTGAGAAGTGGAAAACACATCTTGATAGACATATTGTATCAAAGGGAAAGTCCTTTGTAGATGACTAAAGTTTAGACATGTAAGAATAAATACACAACTTTTTTTAACTCAACTTCTAGGGTTTTTAAAAATTCCCTTCATAGATAGGACAGAAGAGTTTTGTTTTTCATTATAAGCATTTTTTTAACTTTTGGTCAATTTTTTTAAAACATACACATATATTACATTTTTAAAAAATGTTTAACATGATTTATGGATTTTGATTACCAGTTCATTAATGTGTTTTACTAAAAAATAGAAAGATAAAAAGTCTGCATACATTCTGCTATCCAGATCTTAATACACCTTTACAGGATTGATTAAATTAAAATTTTATGGAAAATATTTGATGTTTAGGGAATAATGATTATTTTTAATAACTACTTAAAATAATGATTTTGGTCTCTTTTATTCAGTGAATATATACTTAATTTTAAATGAATTAACTTGGAAAAATTATAGATATATTATATATATATATGAAACACTAGATATAATTTGCAATGTATGTATATATGTTGCAAACATATATATCTGTATGTTTGAATATGTTCACATATATACACAGATAATTTTTCCATTTATTGAATAATTTTAAATGAGCTTATTAATAAGATTTATTTATGTTTTCCTAGTTTTTGTATGTCAAGTAATTTTGGATTATGTCCTGGACATTTTGAATATTACACTATGAGACTATTCTGTTAAAATCTTCTGGAGATTATTGATTTAGTTCTTTTTTTTTTTTGTATTTGTTTTAACAGGCAATATACTCAGTTATGTCCATATTACAAATTCTGACCTTCTGTGGGATGCAGCTCCAATGTCCCTTTAGTTTTCAAAGTCTTTGTGTTGCTATTCTGGTCTATTTCACATGTTCACCACCCAGGGACCAGTATGGGACATTGGTGGTGGTCTTTTTTTGAAGTTCACTTTCAAAACCTTTCCTGTTTCAAATCCAGTCAATTTCACACATGTAGCTCGGAGGTGAGCCTAGGGTTTTGTATATAAGTTCAAAAGATTTTTTTCCCTTCATCTCCATTACTCTCATTATCTGCCATACACATGTGGGCTCCCTGGGTTTTTTATTTTTGGTGCTCTTTCTAGAAAGTGAGGGTTTAGC
This sequence comes from Cephalopachus bancanus, assembly GCA_027257055.1. NCBI lineage: Eukaryota > Metazoa > Chordata > Mammalia > Primates > Tarsiidae > Cephalopachus > Cephalopachus bancanus. The sequence goes on along the minus strand of JAPVLO010000243.1, from coordinate 2,080,911 downwards.
TTCCTGCACTGTTGCATACTTCCTGTGACTGGGTCTGCATTGGGCAAAGAGGCAAAAGAAAAAAGTCTATGAGTTAATCATACTACCACTCTACCACATGGCCACCAACACTGCCAACAAAAAGGTACAGTTTTTTCACTCAAGTTTGCCTTGGGAAGTGCCAGGAAAATCAAAATTCCATTGTATAGGGGACTCCTTCCTAGTTCTCTAGCTAGGATAGCTAGGAATATTATCTATCTGAACTCATTTCTGATTTACGATTTGTGCGGTTTCAGTGTCTAAGCAAGAAAATACGGGATAAAAAAATTAATTAACGTATTGCCATATGGACCATTATTTGAAGTCTTGATCCTTCTGTCTTATTTCACCTGCTCTTATTTAATCGTCAGAGTCTTATAGTAAGTATCTTTACATTTTATTTTACTTGTAATCAGGGGAAGTAGAAGAGTGTTCTTACTTCACCGTAAAAGTATTCAATTTCTTTTTGAAATGATTTTTACTTTTTACTTAGAGTGTTTTGTTCTTTTACTTGATTAGGACTCAAGGAACCTCAGATTGCTTTAGTAACAAGTTTCTGTGTGTTTTAATTCATTTTTATATTAGTTGGGACTAACATTGTCTGGAAAAAAACAAGCCAAGAGAAACTCCTTTACCCCAAACACTTAAAAGTAAATAAGATATTTTACTTTTTGCATACTTTATGACATATTGAATTGATCTTAGAATAATATTTGGGTTAGTTTATTTTTTGAATGCCTTTAATAATCACCCTCACAACCTCTTGAATAAGAATCATAATATTCTTCCTATTATGAACTTCTCTTCTAAAGCTCCTACATCTGACTGAAGTGATTTCTTAATGGTAGTAGAAGTAGAAAATTTGGAATTTTTATCTTCATCAAGTGTATTGCTATAAAACAAACGCCTTTCATTATTGCAAATACTGAAAATCTCCCCTGAAGGAACTAAGAACTAGAAAAAAATACATAGTGGAAAACTGATTTTTGATATGCTATTAAAGACATTCTGCCAAAATGAGATGAATATGAAAAAATGGAAGGTGGAAGTAAAGATAATTAATCCTACAACTAACCACAATCATTATTTAAGTGTCCAGTCTACTAGATCCTATTATAGATGCTGTGTATATACCATCTTCTTTGTCCCTTTCAAGTTAAAGAGCAGAATAAGCAATTTTCCCAACATAGAGTTGGGTTTAGATAAATATATAGTATGTATCTCCTGTGGATTATATTCTAAATCTGTATACTTTTCATTTTTCTATGCATCTCAGATATTAAGAGTGTCATACACAAAAACACACACACCAATTATTTGACAATTTGCCAAAAGTTACTTGGATAAGAGATTATTTCTTCCACACATGTATGTGTTTGTTTAAATATCTCTGTTGTTATGATCATTATGTTTAAGAACATTTGCTTGGTATAGTCCCATCCAAGGATTCTGAGAAAGGACTTCTCTTTAGTGATTACCATGGCAGATGAGCATCATAAAACACTGCTGGTCAAGGCTCTCTTGGGGACTGGGCCCTAAAATATACATTTTTAAAAGAAAATTAAAAATAATCCCCTCAGGTGATTTACTGGCCCATAAAGTTGGAAACTTTTTACTTAGAAAAAATTGCTGTTATAAATTGAAATATGATGTGACATGGCTTCTGTTAATTACAGCAATAATTTTCAATATGGAATCTATGTATAGAATTGAGATGAACTTTGTGTGAAAATAGAAAACACAATTATATCTTTATTTTCACTAACCTTAAACTGAAGTTTTGCCTTTCCTTCAAATACAAATTTAGGAAAAAATATAATCAACCATGGTATAATCAATCAATACTTGCGACTTTGTCACTAATAAAAATTGCAGGTATGATCACTTTATATTAAAAAGCATATATTTGACTAGTTTATAAATTTGCATTTTTAATATTTTTATCAATATTTTTGACATAATTGGTTTCCTTTATAATTATATGTATTTTATTTTATGTATTTAAAAGTCTTCTGAGAAGTGGTCCTTTGACTTGCCAGACTGCTCCAGGAGTTCAGGGCATAAGAAAATTAAATCTTTCTGTTGTAGGTGCTATTCTATTGAGTAAAATAGTATTTTAACAAAGTGGGGCAGAAATACAAGATGATCCTATTTTTATGTCTAATACTGCTGCATGATAAATACTTCATATTTACATGCTATTCCCATGCACTCCTTCACAAAATACCAAGCAGTATTCTAAGGCTACTTATCATATATATACATGTACATGTCAGTAGATATTTGCAACTGATATGTTACACTGATCGATAGACTTGGGGAAAAAGATACAATAGAAGAAAAAGATAAAAAAGAAAAGAATAATACAAAAATACAATGAAAAAATGTGAAAGATGATTGAAATCAGAGAACTAGTGTTCTTCCATTCTTCTCTTACTCAGTCAATAGTTTCAGACATCCTATTCACTTACTTCTCACAATCAACCAGAAAATAATCACCCAGCATCTCCTTTGTCCCTAAGCTCAAATTATACTGCATTGATATTTCTCACATTATTTGTGTTTAATAAGTTTTATTGTATCATATTTCAATTATTTGAAAAATTTTGTGATTTAAAACCTTTATTTTTTGTAGGTATAGTAACTTTGTAAATAACAATTCAAATCAATTTGTGATGGTCAATAAATAACTTGATGTTTGTTCAGAATTTATGTGTCATCTTTATGTAATGATTTAGTTCTAATTGTACAGTCGTTTTAATGTTTGAAATATTAAATATTTTAATTTTGTCTTTTTGAATCCCTAAAGAATGTAACATATCAATTTAACATGATGCTATTCTAATTTGCATGCGAAAAAACAAATAATTTCTAACCTCCTGTGATAGAGATTTTGTTTAATCTGCTCCCTTGTTTGAAAAAAATCACTAACTGCGATATCTAAAGCCCTCAAGAAGATTTTTTCCATGAAACATTATAATGAAATGAAAGAGTATTACTGCCAAACTAGCTTCATTCTAATTTATGAGAAATAATAAATCAATCATTAAAATGGAAACTATTCATGAATAAAATCAAGAGACAAGAACTGTGACAGCATTTTAAGCAAACTTTGTAACAAGCCTCAAAAGCCCACTACTTATTGTTTATGCAATTGGTGTTTTTATACAACCTTGTATTGAGCCTCCTTAATTATGCCATAGTTGAATTACAATTAATATGTAAATAGAAACATAAAACTAGGTTTATCCCATGTAGTGATCTGTACCAGCAAACATCCTTCAGAATCCTCTCGTTGGAAGGTCTCCTGGGTTGCTTCGGCATTCTATTTTCCTCTTCCTTATCTTTAGCAATCTGGTTGGCAAAACTAATTCATAGCAGTATGTGCTGCTCTATTAGCCTGTTCACAAATCTTTAACGTCTAGAAAAGCATAGCTCCTCTGTTGGTCTTCCTGTCTGCCTGACTCAATGACATTAAGTGTATTTCACAATACCTAAGGCAAGAGTGAATTTTACATGCTATTATGTTGTAGTTTGTCTGTCTTTATTTCCAAAAATTTCAATGAATTAATTAATTATTTTAGGCAGATCATGAAAACATTTCCTGGCTTGTAATTCCCAGTCATTAAACACAGCCTATGGATTTAATGAATCCCATGATAAGTACAGAATTTGAGGTTATGTTTAAGTATTATATCTCATTTTCTGCCTCTTCTAATTTAGGAATATTTATCATAAAAAGACCTTTGATGTCATCATCATGCCAGATATTAGGAATTACCTTGTAAGTTATTTTATTTTGTTTTAAGTGAAAAGGAAAAAAACCAAGCAACTGCTGGAGGCTGGGAAGGGTAGAAGGAAAAGGGGACAATAGGGAGAGACAAGAATTTAGACAAAACTAAGTTCTAGCACCCTAAAACACTTTAGGATGATTATAGTTAATAATACTATATTACATATTTTCAAATAGCCGAGAGGAAATTATTGAGTGTTCCCAACACAAATATTAAAGTATATTTAAAATATTAACTATAAAATAATTTAAAATGTAGAGACTAATAACTAGCTTTTATATAAATTATGTTAATTCAATCTTATGAAATATCACCTTCCTTGAAAATAATAGTCTCCAAAAAATATTGACTGACATGAAAATTATTAATTATTGATTATCATATAAAAAAGGCAAAAAATTTTATGTAAATATTCTCATAGTAGTAAACATAATTTATAAATACACATTTATATCTACATTTGCAGTAATGATCTATGAAAAATTTGTAAAAAGTAGCAATAGTGGGTCGTTCTAAGTAGCAAGAATATTGGTGATATAATTTTTTTTCTTGTTGTTGTAAATAGTTTTCATTAAAAATGCTATTATTCCTACCATTGGGTCCAGTGATTCCATTCCTGAGCGTCTAACAATGTGCCATATTTTTTTGATAAAGTTTTAGAATATTCAAATGATATGTCACAAAATGCTGCTTAAAGAAAAGTTCCAAAAGATTATATGCTTTATTAGAACTTATAGAATAAATGATATTACATGAGAGATACAATACATTAAAATATTTCACATGCTTATTGCTATAGGTTACACAGATTATTTGTGTCTCTGAAAGTTGTGAGTTGAGTTACATTCGTGTTTTAAATCCTTCTGTCATACATCTATAACATTTGAGCTAGTAATTTCATGTCTAGAAACCGGTCCTACATAAATTGAAACATATGAACTTTTAAAAATATTAAAATTATTAATGTGAAATGCTTATTAAAACACAGGCACATTGGAAGTGCTAGATATATATCTTTATTACCAGAGTTAGTTTTATTAGTAGAAATATAATCCATGCATATCAGAGGTGAACTTGATCTCTAGTAAAATTTTAAATGTTATACTTTTCCTCAACTTTTTTTCTATCAGTGACAGACTTGGGATATATATGTAGTCATTTTCCTAAATAAGTATACTATATATAGCATTCACAAATCTTAAGGACTACAGGCACCTACATCTTTTTAATGCTGCAGAATTCAAGGATAAAACAGTAATTTATGGAGAGTTTAAACAGGTTAAATATGATACTAATTTGACAATATTTAAAAATATTAAGCAGATAATTAAATTTAACATGATAGATTAATACCAGGATATGTATTCTGGATAAGTTATATTATTGATGATTACATTAAAATACACACAAATTCTCAATTTCTATTTATTCTTTCATGACTTTTGCTTTTTATGAAATGTGAATTTTAAAAATGCTTGGTATAATAATAATTTCAGAATCGTTTCTTTAAATTAAGGTTGTACAAATACAATATCTTAGTAAGCACTAATCCTGTATATTTATTCTCGCTTCCAATGGTTCAGAGACAGCAGTATGATAGCAGAATGAAATTAAGTTATAAATAACATACGTTTATCTCTATGACAACTACATATTACAAATAGTTAAACAGGCTCTTTTTCAAATAAAAATGATTGAAAACACAAAATTCTTAAATACTGAAAAAGGAAACAGAAGGCAATGTTCTGATGTCACTTCTCATCAGTTGTGAGTATAACCGTAAATAACATTCTTCAACTGAAATTTTCTGCATCTTCATCCAAACACCTCTGAAATCTGGAGAGGCTAGAGCTGAACAGTTATTCTTGAAACATAGTAAAGTAAGTCAATCAGAGAACATTACGCAGAAAATTCTCATCTGTTACATAGTGGCCACTCGTTATGCAGGAATAATTGACCTTGTTCATGATTTCTTTTACATTGTTATTATACAACATCCACAGTCTGGTTTGCTGGTTTGTTGATTCTGTTGGTTAGGGAAAGGAAGGATGAAGTTCTGTTTTGTTTATAGTATTTTTTTCTATACTTGATAAATTATATGTGTTGATATTTCACAATATATACTAGTACAATAGTTCATTCTTCCAATTTGTTTATATAAAATATGAGATATTGTGATAGAAACAACTGATTTATCCCCATAGTCAATTTCACATCCTTTTTTAGAATGCAATTTTAATTTTAATTTAGACAGCAATGTGAAAAGTATTTTTCACCTTATTTTCTAGTTGTATTTTACCAGGTGACTAACAATTGAGCAGTGAGGTAAAATCAGAAATATCCTCTGTGGTTTCACAGAATGTTGAATGAATGTAACTTTAACAATTCTTTGTTACTATTGTTTGGAATGAGGAAAATTTTACAAATATCCTGATCATTAAGTTACCTTGGATAATGATTTTAAAAAGTTATAGAAGGGGTTTTAGCTCTTTGATAATGAAGTTACAATACTAGACCTATATCATTTATCTTCAAAGAGAATAATGTCAACTTCTACATTGCTTAAGTCATTATTATTTACTTATTCTGAAAAATGCAGCCGAAGTTAATTGTAAACGACATAGAAACTTGCGGTTTATGTCTGTAAGGTTAAACAATTTGAAAATGACTAGTAGAAAGATGGCACTGATGAAGTCAAATTTAGTCCAAATTACAGATCTTTGGAAGACAACATTAATTACAAAGTTTTATAGCATTCTTATGATTAAATAAGGGGTGTGTGTATACGGGAAAAATTGAATATATTAATGGCTTAAAGTAAGTTTCTCACCACTATTAGCAGGTGAGGTCTTTATTTTTATTTTTTTATTTTAAAGATGAGAAATACAATTCAGAGTTAGGTATACAAATGTTCATTAAGCAGGTGACCTTGTTGATGAGTTATGTCCCTCCTTCCCCTGGTAGTTTCCCTCAACTGCCAATTCCTCCCTCCCTCCCTCCCCTAGCGATTTCCCACTACTTCCAATCCCTTTGTTTTGTTTTCTTTTTTTTTTTTTTTTTTTTTTGAGTTGGAGTCTCACTGTGTAGCCCAGACTGGAGTGCAGTGGCCGCTCCCGGCCACCGCAGCCTCGTCTGCTGGGCTCCAGCGATCCTTCCGCCTCAGCCTTCCAAGTAGCCGGAATTACAGGCGCACGCTACCACGCCCGGCAAATTTTTTGATTTATTGTAGAGATGAGGTCTCGCCTGCCCAGGTGGGTCTCGAACCCGCGGGCTCAGGCAATCCACTCACCTCAGCCTCCAAAAGGCGTGGGATTACAGGCTGAGCCACCGAGCCTGGCTCCAATCCCTTTCTTATAGTATTTTGATAATTGTTCAAGGTCCGCTCATGAGTGAGAACATATGGTACTCTGTTCTTTGTTTCTATGATAGATCACTGAGTATGATACACTCTAAATCCATCCAAGTTGCTGTAAAGTTCATATGTTTGTCCTTCTTTAAGACTGCATAATATTCCATTGTGTATATGTACCACATTTTTTTATCCAGTCCAGCTTCTATGGGCAGCATGTTTGGTTCCATGTTTTGCTATTGTGAATAGAGCTGAACAAACATGCAAGTGCATGTATCATTTTTGCAGAATGATTTGAATTCCTCCAGGTATATTCCCTATATGAGGATTGCTGGGTCATATGGAAGGTTAATTCCTAGTTCTTTCAGAAATCGCCGTGCTATCTTCCAAAGATGTTGCGCTAGTTTGCATTCCCGTCAGCAGTGTAGAAGTGTTCCTTTTTCTCTGTATTCTCGCCAGCATCTGTTGTTGTTTGATTTATTAATGATGTCCATTCTTACTGTGGTAGATGGTATCTCAATATGGTTTTGCTTTGCATTTCTCTGATGATGAGTGAGGCAGAGCACTTTTTCATGTGTCTGTTGGCTGCCCATATATCTTCTTTTGAGAAGTGCTTATTCATGTCTTTTGCCCACTTTTTAAAGGAACTGTTTTGTTTTTTTTTTCCTTTCAGCGCCATTTGAGTTACCTGTAAATCCTAGATGTTAGGCCTTTGTCAGATATACAGTTGACAAATGTTTTTTCCCATTCTGTGGGCTGTCTTCCTGCTCTCTTGATGGTTTATTTTGCATTGCAGTAGCTCATCAGTTTGATGAGGTTCCACTTGTCTATCTTATCTCTTATGGTTTGGGCACCTAGGGTTTGGATCAGTAATTGGTTGTTAACTCCAAGTTCCATAAGGGTGTCTCCTGCATTTTCTAAGATTCTTATTATTTGAGGTTTTACATTTAGGTCTTTGATCCATATAGAGTTAATTTTTGTGTATGGTGATAGATAGGGGTCCTGTTTCAATCTTTTGCCTGTGATCAGTCAGTTTTTTCAGCACAATTTACAAGATAGGTTTTCCTCTCCCTAGTGGTTGTTGTTGGAGGCTTTGTCAAAGATGAGTTGGTTGCGAAATTGAGGATTTGCTTCCAGAATCTCTATCCTATTCCATTAGTCTATATATGTTGGTTCTTGTACCAATACCAGACTGTTCTGATTATTGTAGCGTTATAGTAAAGTTTGAAGTCTGGAAATGTGATACTTCCTGCTTTGCTTCTTTTGCTAAGGATTGTTTTGGCCATTCGTGGTCATTTATGTTTCCAAATAAATTGTGCTTTCCAGGTCTGAAAAGAATTATATTGGTAATTTAATGGGTATTGAGTTGAATCTGTAGATTACATTTGGTGGGATGGACGTCTTAACAATGTTTATTCTTTCTGTCCATGGGCATGGAATATTTTTCCATTTGCTTGTATCTTCTTGGATTTCATTGAGCAGTGTTTTGTAGTTCTCTTTGTAAAGGTCTTTCACTTCTCTGGTTAGGAAGATGCTGAAATATTTCATTTTAGTGTGTGTGTGGCTATTGCGAATGGGATTGTGCTTTTTATTTGGTTCTCCACATGCTTGCTGTAGGTGTATAGGAATGCAACTATCTTTGGCACATCTATTTTGTATCCTGAGATTTTGCCAAAGTCTTTTATCAGTGCAAGCATGTTTTTGACAGATTCTCTTGGATTTTCAGGTATAGGATCATATCATCAGTAAAGAGGGATGATAACTTAACTTCTTCTTTTCCTATTTGGATACTCCTGATTTCCTTCTCTTGTTTAATTGCTCTAGCTAGGACTTCCAACACAACGTTGAACAAGAGGCGTGAGAGTGAGCAACCTTGTCTTGTTCCAGTTTTCAGGGGAAATGGTTCCAGTTTCTGTCTGTTTAGCAATATGGCAGCTGTGAGTTTAATGTAGATGGCACTTACCATTTTGAGGTATGTTCCTTCTATACCTAGATGTTTGAGGGTTTTTAATCAAGAATGATATTGGATTTTATCAAAAGCTTTTTCTGTATCTAGTGATATAATCATGTGGTTCTTATTTTTACATCTATTGATGTATTTAATTATATTTATGGTCTTGTGGATGTTGAACCAGCCCTGAATTCTGGCGATGAAGCCTACTTGGTCATGGTGGATTTTTGAGATGTGTTTTTAGATTCGATTTGCTAGAACCTTGCTGAGTATTTTTGCATACATGTTCATAAGGGATATTGGCCTGTAGTTCTCTTTTTCTGTTGGATCTTTACCCAGTTTGGGTATCAGTGTGTTGTCAGCCTTATAAAATGATTTGAGTAGAATTCTATCTTTCTTAATTACCTGAAATACTTTCAGTAGGATTGGTATCAGTCCTGTTTGTACATTTTATAGAATTCTGCTGGGAAGCCATCAGGTCCAGAGCTTTTTTTTTTTTTTTTTTTTTGTAGGTAGTTTTCTTATGACAGAGTCAATTTTCTCAGTTATCAGTCTATTTATTGTCTCAATGTCTTCTTGTTTCAATCTGTGGAGTATGTATGATATCAGAAAGTCCTCCATTTCATTTAGGTTACCAAGTTTGTTTCCATAGAGGTGTGCATAGTAATCTCTGATAATCTTTTTTATTTCCTTGAGGTCAGTTATGATTTGATCTTTTGTATTTCTAAATACGTTTATTTGGACTTTTTCTCTTTTTTTCTTGGTCATTCTGGCTGAAGGTCCATCAATCTTGTTAATTCTTTCAAATAACCATAATTTGGTTTTGTTGATGTTTTCTATGATATCTTTGTCTTCTATGTCCCATTTGGGGGCTCTTATTTTGGTGATTTGGGTTCTTCTGCTAAAGTTAGGGTTTTGGTGGTCTTCTCTTTCCAGCTCCCTTAGGTAATTTGTTAGGCTCTTAATTGTGATCTTTCCATTTTCTTGATGTGTGCCCGTAGAGTTATAAACTCCCCTCTTAGAACTACTTTCATGGCATCCCACAGGTTTTGGTAAGATGTTTCTTCATTTTCACTTTGTTTCCAGGAATCTTTTGATTTCTGTTTTGATTTCAGTGTTGACCCAGTAGTTATTCAGCATGCTGTTTAGTGTTCATGTCTTTGTTGGCTTTGGGGATATTTTGTTGATGTTGATATTTATTTTTATTCCACTGTGGTCTGAGAAGAGGCATAGGAATATTTCAACTTTATTTAATTTGTTCATGCTTGATTTATGGCCAAGGACATTATTCATACTGGGGTACATTTTCTGTGGTGGTGAGTAGTCTGAGGTTGTTGGGTGGAATATTCCATCATTATCTATTTTGTCCATTTGGTCAAGTGTCAAGTTAAGGTTCTTGATTTTTAGACTCAATGATCTATCTAGGGTTGTTAATGGGGTATTAAAGTCCTCTGATATAATAGTGTCAGAGTCTATTTTTTTTTAGTTTATATAGTAGTTGCTTTATAAATGCTGGTGTTCCTGTGTTGTATGCATATATGTTTAGGATGGATAATTTTTGTTGATGGTTTGAAACTTTTATCATTATGTTGTGTCCTTTCATATCATTTTTGATTTTTGATAGTACAAAGATTGTTTTGTCTGATATTAATATCATGACTCCTGCCTTCTTTTGTGATCCATTTGCTTAGAAACTCATTTTCCATACTTTAGCTTTGTGTCTGTGTGCATACCTTGTGGTCAGATGAGTTTCCTGGATGAAGCAAATAATTGAGTCATGGTTTCTTATTCAGTTTGCCACTCTGTATCTTTTCAGTGTACATTTAGTCCATTCACATTCAGGCTGATTATTGAAATGTGATTGTTTATCCCTGTCATGAGGCTCTTACGAAGTTTTTTTCTTTGTTTGCTTGTTTTCTTTTATCTGTGGGTTTGATGTATGTGTGTGTTTTCAAGTGTGTTGTTGCCATGTATTCTGTGTTGATTCTGTGCTCTGCTGTTCTGTTTGAAAATGTGTGGTTTTTCTTTTCTTTTTTTTTTTTTTTTAATTTCTTCTGTGCTTAATACCTTTTCAAGTGTCTCCTGTAAAGCAGATCTGGAAGCTGCATAATATCTTAGGGATTGGATGTCTAGGACTCACCACCGATTTCTTTGGAGTTCTTTCTAGGACTCACCACTGATCTCTTTGGAGTTCTTCCTCATCCTTTTCTGGCCACACCTTTTGTCCTGCTGCTGGATCAAGGTAGGGGGTGGGGTACCTGAGACTCAATACTAGTCAGGTCCTTCCAATGTTTGTGCTTTCAGGATAGTCCCACTTGGTCCCAATCAATCCCTGAGTATTTAATCCACCAGTTACAGAGATTGAGTCTGTTGCTCCGTGGTGAGCATTTCCTGTCCCATTTTGAAGATTTGGCAGATGCCTCTTTTATCTTCTCCAGTGAGACTCTGCTTCTGGGCTCCCTTCACAGCCCTTGCTGTCAGTGTCTGGCCAGGTGCTGCAGCGGTAAGGCAAAGCCTGGAGCTGGCAGTCTCTCCTGTTGCAATGGTGAGGCAAAGCCTGGAACTGGTAGTCTCTCCCAACTGGTCCTTCAGAAGAAAACTTTTGTCCACTAAAAAAACATGGCACTCAGCTTCTGTGACCCAGGAAGCACTTGGGACCAAGCAGAGCAGCTGCAGCACCAGCTGCTTCACCAGGATGGCCCTGGCCCCTTGCTCACGAGTCCCACTTAGTGTCTCCTAGCATCTTCTTCCCAGGAAGAGTTTTATTTTTTTTAATGGCACTTGGTTTCTGCATCCAGTGAATTGCTAGGGTCCAAGCTGAGCAGCTGTGGCACCAGGAGCTTTACCAGGAGAACCCTGACTGCTAGCTCCCTAGACTTCAGTCAGTCACTCACTTGCCCACTCACTCACCAGCACATGCATGAAATTTTCCATACACTCACTCACAGCAGGACTTGCATAATCTTATTGCCTTGGCCACCATCTTCCCGACACCCCCAGGTTTGGTCTTTTAATGATAACATATCCATTGTAAGAATCTTTGTTTATCAAACACACTGGTATACAAGTTTTCTGTCCCCGTGATTCTTTCATATTAATTAACTAATTAATTAATTTTTACTTTAAAAGATATTGGGTGCAATTCAGGATTAAGTATACAAGTGGTCATTGTATAGGTAAATGTGGGCCTCCTTTTGACCCCACTTCGCCTGGTTTGAGATCAGGTACCCTTACGGATGTTATGTGTGCACCCCCTACCTTGGATGTTCCCGACTACTGCCGATCCCTTTCATATAATATTATGGTAAATGGTCAGGGTCTGCTTATGAATGAGAACATGTGGTACTCAGTTCTTTTTTTCTGTGGTAAATCACTAAGTATTATAGATTAAATCCATCCAAGCTCCTGCAAAGTCCATAATTTTGTTCTGTATCTGTCCCCGTGATTCTTACTTCCTAAGAAAGTAAAGAAAGAAAATTTCTATCAACTAAGATTTCAGTCTAAGTTACATTTTCATGTGATGACTTAGCAAGAAAAACTTCAGCATTTCAAGAGTTGGAAATGGCATTTGGAAATTAAGCTTTCATGCATTCAGCACAAAGGCTATTATTTAATGAAAAATTCTGAGTTATTCTACTTAACATTTATGACTAGTTATAAATGTTAAAATATGTTTGTTTGGTCTCAGTTTTGAAAACAGGCAAAGTTGTTTTTTTTTAATATTCTTTAATTACCTTATTTATATTATAAACTATGGAAAATGCGCTAGGCATTCCAACCAAATAAGTTCCATGAAATTCTGCTTTGATTCTTAAATCTACATTTATCATTTGGCCTTTTTGTAATTGCTTGTAATTTTCCACCTTTTAGAATAGTATGTTAGAAAATTAAAGAAAATTAATTAAAAAGAGAAAAAATTACTTAAAAAATATATTTATATAAGGAGGATATATGAGACAAGTATTGAACAATTATCCCCATGATTATGAAAAAGAGGCAGTTTTGCTAAATAATTATTCTTTGCAGTCAAAGTTATCTATTTGAGGTGACCAGATCATTGCCAAATATTTACATAGCCATGTGATTTCAACTGCATATCTTTTAAAAAATAAAATTTCAGAAGCTAAAACTATGGAGAAATAGTTTCTCTCTTTATTTGTTTCTTGAAAAGTTGTAGTGTGGAACCAATACGGAAAGAGTTTTTACCTTCTTAAGATATGGAGAGAATATCTACAAGGGTACCTGCATAATGAATATTTGTATATCTAAACCTGAATTGCACTCAACAATTTTAAAATGAAAAATTTTAAAGTTAAAAAAAGATACGGAGAGAAGATGAAAAACGAAAAAATTTGAAACAAAGAAAACTATAGCCTTTTGCATACTTTTAATAAAATTCAAAGGAGTAGCACACAACAGCAGTTCCATTTAAATATTTAAGACACAAGTAAAATAAAAAGTATTGTTAAACAGTCTAATACTTTTAGAAAATCCCCTGCATATTATTCATGAACATGGCCTTCAGTAAATAGTTTCTCTATTATTGTTTATTGATCTGGGCAATAAAGGCTATACCGCTTACACAATTGTACTTCAACTCCCAGGCAATTATTGTGTCTTGTTGTAGAAATATAATGTGCAATGTATTACCTTAGGAAAATTCACCCTACAACATGTAACAATTTATATAATGTTAGAAATTTAAACATCTCATAGATTTCAATGAATTATTCTTATATTTTTTGCCATAAGGAACTCTGCATTTTATCTGTAAAATTAGCAGACTGTTGCAATGTAAGGATAATTCCAATAATTTGGCCTGCAGAGTTATAGGGAAAAAAGGTTTAAATAAAGGATGTTAAGAGGAAGAAAATAGGTTTTAAGAACAACCATTCAGGTCTTTTTTTTTATTTTTGTAAAGTAAAATAATATATTTCTTCCATAGAAGGTGAACAACTTTGGAGAGCCTTGTGTGTCTACAGTGAAGATGCTCCCAGACCCATAGTTATGGTTTGACAATAAATTGGGCTATGTTTATTGAGGAACATAAATTCTGAGTCTCTGGGGACTTTAAGTTCAAAATGAAACTTAATTGATCTCATTATAATAAGAAGTTTATAGCTGTTTATCTAGGAGATGTACATTTCTGTATCATGCATCATTGTAGGACTTAAACAAAAAGACAAACCATGGCCTATCACTATCACTCTTGAAACATGTCCTTCAACTCTTACTGTTACCCAACATATAGAGAGACAAGTAGATCAGTACTATTAACAGCCAAGACAATATTGAAGGCGCTTAATCTTCATCACAATACCTTTCCTGATTTGAAGCAAATTATACGTGTTTGCCAGTCTTGAAGAGATTATTCAGTCTTGAATTGTATTTATGGGATTTATAGAATACGTGGCAAGTCCTCAATTTATATACATCAAAGAGGATATGATAAAGTATTTTCAAGTTAAAAAAGAGACTTAACTATTATTTATTCTGCTTCTTTCTCCAATCATTAATGAACATCACACCATTCCATTGTTAGTTTAAATATTTGAAAGGTTTAAGCCATGCAGGACTCACTAAGTTGTCATTTTCTGTGACAAGCTGCTCCACCTAGCACTTGGCTGTGTTTCCTAGGGAGGGCACATATTCTTCTTTAAAAAGACATTTATATTAGTCAAACAGGAACATCAACCCACCTCACTTCTCTTTCTTTAATAGTCAGAGATAAGCGAAATGTGTCTCAAACTCTTTTTTAATGCCTTCACTTTTAAATAGCTATCTCTATATGATTTAGTTGTATATCTTTTAAAAATAATTTCCCGAAGGTAATTTCTTTTAAAGTTCAAGTACATTTAAGAGCAAAATATGCATGAATTCTTAACTTAAAGACTTGTGACATATCTAATTTATGAAAACAGTTTAGGTAAAGTTGAAAAATCTCATGCCCTCAAAGAATCATCATTGTTTCCAACAAAGAGTGTTATTTTAATAATAACTAATTAAGTTAATAGCACCCATTATGCCATTGAACCAGAATATTATAAATCTCTTTCCTCACCTAAGCCTCTTTGACCAGAATGGTTGAACAGGCTGATAGCTCAAATCCTATCTGCAATAGTTGCAATCTATTGTATCTTAGTTGAATTCAATACATAAAATGTAATTCTAGTTAATGACATTTTGCATCAGTATTTCAAATCTTTTTCAGCATGTTTAAGCAATTGATTTTTATTGACAGAAAGCAATCTGGTCTTGATAGCTTTTATTGGTGTTGAGAATCTAATTCTGAGGGAACTGCTTATTTTGCTCTTGAAGTATCCCAAAACTTCTTTTAGTTACTTCAGTATCTTTCCTGACATATAATTACAGTATGTTAAATTCCCTATTACCCCCTTCTCTTGTATCTATGCTTTCACACTAAGCTTATAAGTAATAGAATTTCTACTACAATGGTAGACACTACTCCTTATCTCTATTTCCATCACTCTGCTAGATATTTTGGGTTCCAGTTATCTTCTAGTCATTTCCAACTAAATAACCCATTAAAGATCAACTTTAACATATCGAAATAGAACCTATTATTATCCCACAAATTTTGTTCTTTCTCTAAGTTCAATCACCTAAGCTTGAAACCATGGTGTAGTTTTATTATTGTCTTTCTTGCTGTTTTCTCCTATCATTTTGTCAGTGGTACTACATACATAAGTATCTTTACTCTTGCCAAATTCTCTTTATTCTTTCTTTATGAAATTATTATATTTGCCTTTCTTTCTTCTTTCATTTTGCCAATTATCATAATCTCTCCTTAAGTTCCCACCTCTTCTCTCCATGCAGGTTGACGGTAGAAACACTTTTTAGATACAAAGATCTAATCTTTGTGGGATGTTAGTGGTGATAATAGTGATGGTGGTAATCAGGCTCATATTAGAACAAGGCAGAAACTCACAGACCTTCATAATCTGATATAAATCAATCATTCTAAACACATGTGGTATAGTCATCCTTCAAAATCAGCAGGGACCCGTGTCTAAAGTTTGGTTTGAATCTTGAAACTGATGATACCATACACACACACACACACATACACACACACAATACAAGTCAGTATAACAAGATTTATTACACAATTAAAATATCTGGAAAGAGCAGGACAGTCCTCTCAAGCAGTTCCAACATGACTTAAGAGAGTGAGGAAAGGCGTCCGACTCAAGAGTTTTGTTTTGGTTTAGAAGGAAGCCTGAAGTGAGAGTCCTCTCAGGGAAATGGGTACTTGCCTGGCTTGAATCCCTAACAGCACCTAAGAGAGTACCCAATATTGGGGGTTTTTTTTAATCAGTTTTTTTATCAGTTTTTTTTTAGCAGTTCTTAAAGTATTTTACTTATCAGTAAAATTCCATATCTTTACAGATGTGAAAACAATGAGGAGGAGTAAGGGTAAGGTTTAAAGTTGTCAATAGTCAAACATCAAAAAGTGGTGTCAGACTCTTCATTATAACATCATTTTATTTTCTAATTATATTCAAAATTCTATTCTTAGCTCAAGCTAAACCATCATACAGCAGCATTTTTTTGTCCCATCAACTACCCTGGATCCTCCAACCACCAACAATAGAATAATTTCAAATAAAATGTAATTTAATAGATATTAATTTGTCACTCGCTATTTAATTATTGGAACACAAAAAAATCATAATTTGTATTAAAATATTCTATATTCTAAAAGAATTTAAGAAAATATCTCTATATGACTTATCATTTTATTTTTTCTGGAAATTTTAATATTATGTCACACCTTACTTTCTAGTTAGTACTTGAGAAAGTTATTTTAGAAGACACCAAGAAATATCGAATTCCCCACCAAAAAAAATCACTTAAAACAAATCTTTTTGACAATAAAATCTTTACAATTGATCGGGTTTTCTTTTTTGCTGTAATTACAAAAATATTTATAGGCAAATTTTAAACTGTATAATAAATATTTTATGAATTAAATGTACCACAAGAATTTTTTATTTTTCTAACATTGTGTTTCTTTGGTTGATTCATTTTACTGATCTACATTGCTTGATGTATTTATCTGTCTTTTTTTTTTTTTCAATGAAGTTGTTTACAAGGAAGATTGTGTTCTGTAACCCATATCACTTTTGGTTGTTTTAGCAAAGATATCTCATTCAGCCGTAGAGAGAAACAGGTACTGATATCATATTGGCAAAAGATAAACCAGGATAATTCACCTAAAGTCTGTGTACAAAACTTAATTTTAGTATTGCATAATGTATAGTTTTATAAAATGTTTTATATCTATATGCTGTACATACAACTAAGACCTGTGACTCAAACCCAGCCAAGTCACTTATTTTTGTAAATAAAGTTTTATTTTATTGCTTGTTGCTACTTTCTCTCTATAAAGGCAGAGCTGAGTATTTGAATTATTATTTTATTTTATCTGGAAATTTCAATATTATACCACATTATACTTTCTGTTTACTTGAGAAAGTTCTTTTAGGAAAAAAAAAAAAACAACAAATATCTAATCCCAGCAAAATAAATCACAACAAATCCTTTTGACAATAAAAGTTTTATAATTCACTAGGTTTTCTTTTTCCTTTGGTGACAAAACGCTTTTGGCCATATGGCTTACTAGGGATAAGACAGTTATTTTCTGGATAAAATTTAATGAGCATTTACATAAAAATTGCTGAATATATTTAGTTCTGAAGTCCAATAGGAATATAATATAACTTTGCTTGCTTAAAGAATGAGTCAGTATTTAAAAATAATCAGAAAAACTGAAATTTATGTTTAATATATGTCTCCAGACTTAAATTAAAAATCTTGATTAAAGAGTCAAGTTCTTCCAAGCAGACCTCGATCCTTGACATGTTCCATAATAAAGGCTCAAAGTGAACCTGGAGACTCTGAAATCACAAAATGCTAGATTTGATGAATTTGTAGATAAAATGAAATGGTGGCCTCTATCACAAAGGCTTTGGAATTGTGTTCATGTAAAACTATCACATGCAGAATATTTTGCCTTGTTAAAGAGACCTCCATGCTTTTAAAGATAAAGTAAAACAAAAAGACTTTTCAACTGATGATCTCACTACAAAACTACTATAAAATATTAAGGGTAAAAAAAGTTACACTTGAAGTGAGTTCTGAAATAAGTCTCTAAATGATAGGTAAAATATTTTAGTACTAAAAATTTTCAACTAGCATAAAATCCCAAGAGTTTGTATTCCATGTGTATACTAAATAGAATTTATATTAAGGATAATAGATTCTATGCATTAAGATTCTATGGGTTAAAATGTCAGATATCCTCTTTGCTGAATCAAAAAAATAACAATATAATGCTAAAAAACCATAAAAGCATATTTATAAGTGCTTTAATAGCTACTCACAGAACTTGATTTCCTAACTCTAGGTCTCCCATTCATTTTTACATTCCATAATTGTAAGCTATTATATCACATGGAATTTTTAAAAATTAAACGTTTTCATTTCAGAGGTGGCTGAAATTTAAACGATTGATCTATTGTTTGAGGGAGAACAATATTTCTCAAGAAGGAATAATGCTGGTTGAAATATATACACCATTAGTCAAAGCCATTCCAAACAAAAAATCATCTAGGGATTTCATCTAGTTAACTGTGTGCAAAATCACCAAACCCACCCAAGTGAAAGATAAGCAGTCATTTTGGGCATAGAAGGTACAGATTCAAAAATTTGCTAAATTCCTTTAATTTTACTTTGAATGCCTTAGAGATAAATCTCTTATTTTCGTCCTTTCTACATCATCTATTCTAATTAAATCATTTTCTCTAAATGATTACCTATCTTAACTGAATACCTGTAGACTCCTGTCACCAGGCAGGGCTTTCTCCCTTCTGCATTAGAGAAACCACAACATATACTATTCTTAGAGTCAGTGGTCCAGAGTGAGGCATCTATCATGTGTATTTTATATTAAAATTTTTCTGATGGCTTAGTTGTTGTTCATGTACTAAAATCCATTATTTTTCATGTGATATTTTAAGGACTATTTAACTTTTTTTCTAGTTTCTTGTAGGCACTCACATTTACATCCCTTCTTCTAATTATATAGATGTACTTGCTACAGTAAGACATAGAGACTCTCTATGCCCTCTTTATGCTTTAATGCTTTGGTTAATGCCAGTTCTTCTTAACCTGACCCATAAATATATCTCTAAAGGTATAATGTAGTGACAGAATCATCCAGAGGAGTCTGGAATACAACTGTAAAATTTTTTTGGACAATTACCTTGTCCACAGCAAGGTACACTAATTTCTCTTCATTTTTCAATGTATGTATCTATATATGTATGTATGTATTATCTGCCACCCAGGCTGGAGTGCATTGGCACAATCATACACCATAGCACCTGCAGGGCTCAGGCGATAATTCCTCTACAGTTTACCAAGTAGCTGGTACTACAGGACGTGCCACCACATCCAGCTAATTTTTTAATTCATTGTAGAGACAAGGTCTCATCAAGTTTCCCAGGCTGATCCTGAACCCCTGGGCTCAGATAATCCACTTGCCCTTCGTATCCCAAAATGCTGGGGTTACAGGCACTTCATATATTTTTTTTTGAGTTGGAGTCTCACTCTGTTGCCCAGACTGGAGTGCAGTGGCCGCTTCCGGCCACCACAACTTCGACCTGCTGGGCTCTGGCAATCCTTCCGCCTCAGCCTTCCAAGTTGCCGAAATTACAGGCATGTGCTACCACGCCCGGCTGATTTTTTGATTTATTGTAGAGATGAGGTCTCGCTGCCCAGGCGGGTCTCGAACCCGCGGGCTCAGGCAATCCACTCACCTCAGCCTCCCAAAGGCGCGGGATTACAGGCTGAGCCACCGAGCCCGGCGGCACTTCATATTTTTAAAAGCACAGAAAGTCTTCCACTCCATAATGTGTATAATATTGTTTTAAACCAGAAAAATTATTTTAAATTGTTAATAAAACTAGCATGGTGAAATAACTCAATTACAAATGAGATATAAACAATATAATAAATTACATCCAGACACACACACACACACACACACACACACACACACATTAAAACATGAAATCATATAACATGATAATTTAAGAGAAAGCAGAAAAAGGACAAATATTAAGAAAAAAAGAAATAAAGAACAAGTGCAGCAAATAGAGTGTTAACAAACACAGATATTAATCCAACTATACCAGTGCTCACTTTAAATGTGAATAGTCTAAATTTTCCCATTAAAAGATATTGATTGTCAGGGTAAATAGACAACACCTAACTATATATTATTTATAAACCTACTTTACATATAAAGATACTGACAAACCTAAGGATTATATAAATATTACTTTGCCTTGTTATGAATTCTTTGTCCAGAAATCATAGTTTATATATCATTGCATTGTCCAAGTCAGTGAAAAAAAATTATTGCTAAAGAATTAATATATATGAATAAAGGTACCACGGAAAACTATTTATTCAATAATATTAAAATCTAAATTAAAGACAAATATTTCCTTTTAGTATCTTTAAAGGAAAACACATTGATATGATTTTTAAGCGTTGATTTATTTCTCCTCTCAATACAATCCCATCACTTTTTAAATATGGGATTAAAAACATTAAGTTCTCAATTTAATTGCTGATTTGGCAATTCTGAGGTAATTCATTTGTTTGAGGAAGAATTAAGAGAGGTAGAAGAGCAAAATTGTAACTAAAAAATTTTTCCTCTATGCAATTGAAATGTCGACATTTTGGATATGTCATTGTAATAATTGATTCACTATTTTTAGCACAGTGTTAGATTTACAGAATAATTGAGCAAATAATACAAAGAGTTCTACATACCCACTCTATCTCCATCTACACTTACACACAGTTACTTCTCATACTAACATCCTGCATTACTGTAGTAAATTCATATAATTAATAGATAAATATTGATAAATTCTTCTTCTTATATTTCATGCTTTATGTTAAGCTTTACTTTTTTGTTGTACATTCCTAGAGGTTTTGACAAATGAATAGTGATATATATTCACCTTTACAATTTTGTAGAGTAGCTTCATTGCCCTAAAAGTCCCCTGTGCTCCACTATTCATTTCTCTCCACCTCCCTTTGAATTCCTGGCAACCACTGATCTCTTTATTGCCTATATAGGATTGCCTATTCCAGAATGTAATAGAGTTAAAATAATACCATATTTAGTCTTTTCATGCTGGCTTTTTTTCACTAAGCAATATATATGCAACTTTCTGCCATGTCTTTCCCTGGCTTGAAAGTTAATTTCTTTTTAACAATGAATGATATTTCATTGTATGAACATACCACAGTTTGCTTACCTGCTCACCTTTTGAAAGACATCTTAGTTGCTTCCAGGTCTGGTAATTATTAATAAAACTGTTGTAGGCAGTCATATGCACATCTTTGTGTAGTTATAAGTTTGTAACTCATTTCAGTAAATACTAAGGAGAACAATTTGTGAATTATATGGTAAAAGCATGTTTAATTTTGTTAAGAAACTGTCACACTAACAGAGTGATTATACCATTTTCAAACTAATTAGCGATGAATGAGAGTTCATCCTTTTCCATTTAATCTGTCTGTGTTTTTATTTGTAAAGTGGATATCTTGTAAGTAATATATAGCTGGGTGTTGTTTTTGATCTGCTCTGACAGTCACTGTCTTTTAACTGGCAAATTTAGACTATTCTCATTTAAAGTGATCATTAGTATAATTAGATTAATATCTATGATGTTTGTAAAGATTTTTTATTTACTGCACTCTTTTTGTTTCTTTAAAAAACGTCTTCTCCTTTTTCTTCTCTAGTTTTAAATAAACACATGATATGATTTCAGTTCTTCTTAGAATACACATTATAGTTGTTTTTTTAAAAAAAAAATAGCGTGTACCTCTGTGTTTGCAACATACACTTACAAATAATCCAATTCTACTTTCAAATGGCACTACACTACTTCACAGATAATATAGGTAAGAAAGTATCCTCAATTCCTTGCTCTAATCTCTTATAACATTGCTACTATTTATTCTGCTTATTCTTTTGCTGTAATCACACAATACATTGTTACTATTATTACTCTCAACAGTTATCTCCTAGATTATATTCAGAGGTAAGAAATGCATAAACTTTATTATGCCTTCATCTACACTTTCTGTATCTACAGATGTCAAAGGCTGAAATTCCCTCTAGTGTCCTTGTTTTTGTCTTCCTTGTTTCTGTGTAGAAATTCTTTCTTACATAGAGTCCTAGTCTCACAGGTACTGCATCTGTAACCCACTGTTATCATACAGGACTCCTGGTGATGTGGTGGTAAGGTGTGGAGGAAGGAAAAGTTTCCATCATCCTATATTTAAGTCGTAATCTTTCAGTCTCCTGTGTTTATGTGTTGTGACTCTTCCAAGTGTTTTTCAGCTTTTTTCTTCCTTGAGGAAGACCGGAAGCCTACAGAAAGCTGGGGTTGAGTAAATTTGCTTCCTCCAAGTACCTAAAGCTCTAGTGGAGTCTTTTCTCTCACTGGGTAGGCTTTTACTTTACATAAAGCTCCGGGCATAATTCAAAATGGCTATTTTCTCCCTTGTCCTGGACAAATTTGAGGAGATTTTTCTTCAGTCTTCACCATGAGATATTGGTGGGGTTCCTAGAGGTAAAATTCATAAAAGTGTGGGGGCCTCGCTTAGGTAGGCCCGCCACCTTCAGAGGTTTTAACTTTCAAACTAGTTCAAACTCAGTCTTCTACAGTACATTTGAGAATTCCTATCAGTTACTGGCTCTCCTGACTTCTGCTTCATGTAAGTTGGTATGTATTCTCTGTATTAGTCTGTCTCTCCAGTTTTTTGGATGGAGATTTGTTGTGTGACCTCAGTTCTCAGGTAGATCTAAGAAAAGTCATAGATTTTCGATTTGTTCTGCTTTATTTTTCTTATAGGAGGATGGTAGTAATGTGTTAAAGCAGAAACCAGAAGTCTAGATTTTATATATGGTTATATGAATATATATAAGTTAATTCATTCATTTACTCATTCATTACTCATTTATATATAGCCTAACAAGTAAACAAGCAAACAAAGATGTGTGAGTGCTCATCATGAAATAAAATATTTGCTGGATAAAAGCTACAGAAATAAAAGACTATGTAAATACAGAACATTTTTCTTCTTTATAGACTAGCATGTTTGAGGCAGGCACTGTGCTTTGTCTATAAGACAGGTATTTTCCTGGCATCTTCAAGGCAAATAGCTTGCACCTACCTCAGTTTTAAACAATGAGCTTGCACCTATCTCAATTTTAAACAATATATGAATCTGATATGAGTTTGAGGATGCATAGAGTTGTTAAACTAAAGAAAGACAGAAATGAGTGCTGGACATGAAGAAGGCAAGAAATTCAGGTAAAATAGGTTTAAAAAATGGGAAGGATAATGTAGTATAATCTTTATGCCCAACAGTATTCAGCAACAATCACTTTTCCATACATATAAAACAGGAATACTTGCTATATATGTAAAAAAAAAAAAAAAGAAAAGAAAACCCTTTTGAGTATTCATTCAAATGAAAAAGAACTTTCTGTAAAGAGTTGACCCAATAATAATTAAAAGCATATGCCTTACCAACAATATTTAATGACATAATAGATCTTCAAAAAAGCAATCATGTCCACATTAATTAACAAGAGATAGTCAACAGTCTGAGAGATTTATGACCTTACTTTCTAAACAGTAGCATGCATAGTACTTTTGAAAAAAAAAAAGTCTTCAAAAAATTAGGGATATAGTACTTCTCAGAAAATGACAACATCTTCCACTTTATAACTTCAGGTTTACTTTCAAAAGTGTATATTACCACAACATTGTGGAGTTTTACAATGCAAATCTACAAAAACTCTACAAGGTCTGTCTCATGTAAATGTCTTCAGATGCATAATCAAGACAGAAAATCAAAAATATGCCCGGTTTGTTACACAGAGCAAGGGAAAGTGTTTGCTTAGATAGATTCTGGGCACCATCTGGGAGACAAGTGCCTGGTTTCACAACAGATTGCATAATTTTCCTGTAGAATCTGGAAAAAAGCCTTAACTGCTTTAATAGAGAGCTGATTTTACATGGCTTTAATCTTCATTTTGGTTTTTCTTAAAGGCAATCCATATGGTTGAATGGCAGAAGTAGTCATTAGCTTAACACAGTGTTCAGCCTTCCATCTTTCTGTGGGAGACATGCAATATTTCACCTTATAGAGAATTAGTTTTCATTGCACATGGTAATTAATCTTTTTACTAGCCAAGCATCTACTGCATATATATGTCATTTGATTGATTAGATTAGAAATTTAATGTTACAGTTCATACATTAGTAATATTTCAATATAGCATATATCAAGGACTTCACTATCAATGATCTGAGTAGATCAAGAGCAGCACAAATTAGCACCTGGAGCAAAAAGGATGCCCTTGGCAAGAAGGAATACTTTATCCACAATGGAGAAATCCTAGAGCAAAGTTTATCTTATTAGAAACTTTGTGTGGAATCTATGGCTAGAGGATACATGGATTCCTAATAGGCAACAGAATTCATATACAAGCAGATGGCAAGGCGCAATTCCCAAATTGAAGAGACAATCAGACTACGCTTATATGTACACGTCTCAATACACCTTTCTTGGCAGATGCTAGAAAGGAAAGTATTTTGGCATCATGTTGTAAAAGATACAATTAAAAATCAAAACAGATTAGCAGAGTTGGATATTTAAATGGAAAGAATTGCTTATAATTGTACCCTAGTAATAGTTTCTGAAGTGAAATAAAACAAGAACAGTTTTGTTCATTGAGCTAAATTATTTTCAGGCCTGAGGCTTCTACAGCTGCTTAAAAAAGTAACCTATATGTTTCTATCTGCACAAAGAGAAAGAGTTGAAAAACAATGTATTTACATTTATTTATTAAACATTAATCCAGATGCTGGCTTGGGACTCTCAAATATGTTATCAAACATGATCTACCAAATAGTATTCCATTTGATGTTGGCTCTTATAGTACATTGGATGGAAGAAATCGAGGACTGAAATATGCAAACACATACATAAACCCAAAAATGTTAAAAAGAAACTATAGAATTAAAACAATAAAATTCTATAATCTAGACTTTTTTTCATTCTATTATGTGATCTTCTTCTCTATTTCACCTTGATTTTCCTTCAGGAAAGTAATATTCCCA
Organism: Cephalopachus bancanus; assembly: GCA_027257055.1. Lineage (NCBI taxonomy): Eukaryota > Metazoa > Chordata > Mammalia > Primates > Tarsiidae > Cephalopachus > Cephalopachus bancanus. The sequence continues at coordinate 2,055,552 of JAPVLO010000243.1, read as the reverse complement.
ACAAGGCAAATATCATTCTTTCCAAAAATGAAGGGGCCCCAGGAGTAGTATCGTGTTCACATGGAGGTAGTTAAATTAAAGGGCACAGTGCAGTAACAATGAAAGATAAAGTAGTCAATAATTTGTAAGACTGCAATTAAGAAATAATAACGAAATTGGTTGAGGTCATTGTAGGAACAAAATCTTTTGTAATGCAAGCTTTGTAAAACTAAAGTATATTGTAGATTATAATAATGGCCCACTTCTTCAGCATTTCCTTTTTCTATCTCCTTTACCATCATCTTATAGTGTTTGCCCTCTCTTACTCTGAGTTTAGCCATGTAGTTTGCTTTGGATCATACGACTCTTAGCAGGTATCACACAAAAGGAGGATTAGAAGGGTTACTGGACTTATTAACTTTTTCTCTCTCTATCAGTATGAGATGGAAATGTTCAGGTTAAGCCAGAAGACCAGGATATTAAAAGGCACTTATAGTAAAGGTGAGTCATTCCAATAATTCCAGTCAAGGTCATCCTAATCAGCTAACAGGTAGCCAAATCCCAGATAGCTGAGCAAACCAAGTAAAACACAAGAAAGCTGCCTAGTTGGCTACCTTTGCTCTGGCACTTTTGATTCTTAAGTAATGCATGCTTATCATGCCACTGAGCATTTTTATTATACCACTTTGTCATCTCAATAGCTATCTGATACAAAGTAAATGATAAATGCTAACATTTATCGATAACAATTGTTAATATGGCAGTCTATTATTTTCTATAATTCTGTCCCTCTCTTCATGTCTGTTTTTAGGAAAATTCTACTTTTTATTTTAATTTTAAAGATGTGGGGTACAATTCAGGGTTAGGTATACAAATGGCCATTGTACAGGTAAAGTTTGGGCCTCACTTTTGTCCCCACTACATCTGGTTTGAGATCAGATACCCTTATTGATGTAGTGTGCCCCCGTCCATCCCTCCCCTGGCGGTTTTCCACTACTGACAATCCCTTCCTTATAGTAGTATGGCAAATTTTCGAGGTCCCTTTATGAGTGGGAACATATGATACTCAGTTCTTTGTTACTGTGATAGATCACTGAGTATTCTAGACTAAATCTATCCAAGTTGCTGCAAAGTTCATAATTTTGTCCCATAGCTCTTACTACTATGAATTGTTACCTTCAAGCTCAGTCTGAGCCTATCACTGTGGACAGAGTAATGGTAATTATAATTATCTTAAGCTAGTCAGGAACCCAAGTCTAAAACTGAAAATGTACAAAATTGCCCAACTAGAAAAAGCAAACCATTGCGAGGAAGAAAGAAAAATGAAATGAATGCAAAAGCGATAATAAATAACCACCATGGGGAAGAAGAGTCCAGCAAATAAATGAATGCATGAATAAAGAAATGATTAATTGGATGAATGAATAAATAAATACATATTTTAAAGCTTAGATAATATTCATTTGGTCTTTTAAGTCCAAATGTGTATGATCTGATGGATATTGGTAGTAACTAAAGATAATTAGCTAAACAAGTTTTTACATTGATGCAAACAAATATTATATGCAGTGATATGATATGCAATTAACTTAATTTTATGTAAATTTTATTATGTACTTTTTAAGAGTAGACATTATGGCTTAAATTCTGGAAAATGGTGGTTCGTCTGCTTGAATGGTGATATGCATTAATTTGGATATTTAATGTAAAAATCAGTCTGCTGAGGAAAGGCTTTGCAGTCTATTTAAACTTGTTTTAATTTGAATCCCAATTCATCCTTTGTGTCTATAATGTAGAACTGCTTAATAGTCTGTATCAATAAAGCAAAGATTTTGGGATACATTGGTTTCCAAAGTACCTCTTGAATGCATAACACAGACTACCCAATGTTTACAGATAAAGTTTATATGAGTATATAAAAGGGAACAATGAATGCAAATCAATTAACTTGTATATTCAAATTATCAGACTAATGACAGACAAACTTTTAAGAAAACGTAAAGTCAAAATAGTAAAATCAGTTCAACATAGTGTTGGAAATCCCAGTTAGAGCAATTAGACAAGAGAAGAAAATCAGGGACATCCAAATAGGAAAAGAGGAAGCCATGGTATCCCTCTTTACTGATGATATGATTCTATACTTCAAAAATCCAAAAGAATCTGTTAAAAATCCTCATGCACTGATAAAGAACTGTGACAAAGTCTCTGGGCACAAAATTAATGTGCAAAAGACAGTTGCATTCTTATATACCAACAACAAACAGGCAGAGAACAAAATTAAAAACACAATATAATTCACAATAGCCAGACACAAAAAATAAAATACCTTGGCATGTTCCTAACCAGAAAAGTGAAAGATCTTTACAATGAAAACTACAAAATACTGCTCAAAGAAATCAAAGATAACACAAGAAAATGGAAAAATATTTCATGCTCATGAATTGGAAGAATCAACATTGTTAAGATGTCCATTCTACCCAAAGCAATCTACAGATTTAACGCAATACCTGTTAAATTGCCAACATCATTCTTCTCAATCCTGGAAACAAAAATACAGAAATCCATATGGAAACATAAACAACCGTGATAGCCAAAACCCTCCTTAGCAAAAGAAACAAAGCAGGAGGTAACACACTTCTGACTTTAAATTTTATTATAAGCCTACAGTAATCAAAACAGCCTGGTATTGACATAAGAACAGGCATACAGACCAATGGAACAGGATAGAGATTCCGGAAGCAAAACCTCAATTTCTCAACCAACTCATCTTTGACAAAACCTCCACCAAAACCATTTGGGAGAGGAGAACTTATTCAGTAAATGGTTCTGGGAAAACTGGCTGACCACATGCAGAAGATTAATACAAAACCCCTACCTATTACCATGCACAAAAATCAACTATAAATAGATCAAAGATCTAAACGTAAAACCTCAAACTATTAGAACCTTCGAAAATGCAGGAGACTCCCTTATGGAAATTGAAATTGGCAACCAATTCCTGATCAAAACCCCAAATGCCCATGGCATAAGAGATAAGATAGACAAATGGGACCTCATCAAACTGACAAGCTTCTGCAAAGCAAAAGAAACCATCAAGAGAGAAGGGATACAGCCCACAGAATGGGAAAAAATATTGCCAACTGTATATCTGACAAAGGTCTAACATCTAGGATCTACAAGGAACTCAAACATACCAAAAAGAAAAAAACAAACAACCCCATTACAAAGTGGGCAAAAGATATGAACAGACACTTCTCAAAAGTAGACCTACAAGCAGTCAATAGATACATGAAAAAATGATCAGCCTCACTAATCATCGAATAAATGCAAATTAAAACCACACTGAGATACCATCTAACTCCGGTCAGGATGGCCATCATCAATAACTCAAAAAACAACAGATGCTGGAGAGAAGGTGGGGAAAAAGGGAACACTTCTATACCATTGGTGAGAGTGTAAACTAGCACAACTTCTGTGGAAAACGGTGTGGAAATTTCTAAAAGATGTAAAGATTAGCCGGGCTCGGTGGCTCAGCCTGTAATCCCGCGCCTTTGGGAGGCTGAGGTGAGTGGATTGCCTGAGCCCGTGGGTTCGAGACCCGCTTGGGCAGTGAGAGCTCATCTCTACAATAAATCAAAAAATCAGCCGGGCATGGTAGTGCATGCCTATAATTCCGGCTACTCGGAAGGCTGAGGCGGAAGGATCGCCGGAGCCCAGCAGGCGAGGCTGCGGTGGCCGGGAGCGGCCACTGCACTCCAGTCTGGGCGACCGAGACTCCAACTCAAAAAAAAAAAAAAACAAAAAAAACAAAAGATGTAAAGATTGACCTTCTTTACAACCCAGGAATCCCCCTCTGGGAATATACCGGGAGGATCTCAAGTCACTCTATAAAAAAGATGCCTACACATGCATGTTTATTGCAGCACTGTTCACAATAGCAAAGACAAGGAACCAACTGTGCTACCCATTGAAAGTGAACTGGATAAAAAAAAAATGTGGTACAGATACACGATGGAATATTATCCATCCATAAAGAAGGACAACATTATGAATTCTGCAGCAACTTGGATGGATTTAGAGTCTATAATACTCAGTGATCTATCACAAAAACAGAGAACTGAGTACCACATGTTCTCACATAAGCAGACTCTGAACAATTATCATGATACTACCAGAAAGGGATTGGTTGTAGTGGGAAACTGCCAGGGGAGGAGAGGTGGAGCACCTTTTATCAATAAGAGTACCTGATCTCAAACCAGGTGAAGTGGGGACCTAAATGAGACCCAAACTTTACCTGTAAAATGACCATTTGTATACCTAACACTGAATGGTCTCCCAGGTCTTTAAAATAAAAATTAAAATAGTAAAATCAAATTGCTAACAGTCAAACTTAATTAATTAATCTTGTGCCTAATTATTAGATATTTTGCTAGCAGTGTTAATAGATAAAGGGATCTATCAAAATATAATATATAATATTAAACTGATACAATTAAATTAATTGCTGCTTAATGATAAATCACTATCTAAAATTAACTACATAGAATTGTGATGAGCTAAATCTTGAGTTGATCAGAAAGCCATATTCAAATTCTGTAATAACTGTCTGGGGTGGTGGGGAGATAAGGTTGCTGCCCATGATGTGAAAGCAAGGAGAAGAAAGAGTGACCTTCGCATTTGAAATGCTGTCTCCTTTTGTCACAGAGAATACCCTGTTTTAAGCCATTTAGAATGTGGGAGTCAAGAAATCCCTAGAGATTAAGTTTAAAAGTGGCTACATAGCCTGATTACCAAAAGTCCACAACATGTGAAGTTAAACTGATGGAAGCTGTTAGCAGAGCCCAAGCAGTGCCCCAGATATGGAGCTTGAATCACAGACATGACAATAAATCTCAGAATATGGAGAGATAGTACCATCTTACAGGCTGAAGCAATAAATTAAGTCCACACCATCAACTCAATGAAACATGTTTTTCTTATACATTGTCTAGTCAGAAGTCATGTGGAACTTATAATGGCTTGAGGTTCCTAGAAATCTTGAAAATTAAATAATGAAACAAAAGAAAGTTGGTTACCTTATGTTTATTGTGCATTACACACACTACACGCCAGAAGGGCTGGGTCTCATAATTATTTTTAACGAATTAACTTATTTATTTTTAATGACCAGTTTATAAATTCAGAAGTATCATTATCCTGTTTTATAGGTAAAAGAATCCCTGACACATAGAGATTAAGTAACACGTTCAAGGTCAATTTACAGCTAATAAATCAAGCAGCTGGGATTAAATTCCAGGCAATTTAGCATTAGAGTCCACATTCTTAAGAGTAGAAGTTTATCCTCATGCTCTACAATTCAAGATTCCAAAGTTGCACTTTGAATATTTAAACTCCCCTGTGTCCATTTAGATGTCAAGACTGGCTTACATTTTAAAAGTACTTTATACTTCATGATGCATTCACATTTGATTTCTCAACAGCTCCATGAGGAAGATGGGACACTAACAATGGCATAGATTAAGTAAATTCTTTAAGACTCAATGTGTTAGTTTAGTCTGATGTTTGTTTATTGATTGCTATTGTTATTGTTGTTGTAATAGTTTCCCTATTTGTATCTCACCTCATTCCAGACATATTTAAGGTTGTTTATACAACTATTAAGTGTAAGAGGCAAGACTTAGTCCTGCTTGCGTTCAGAACTCATGCGTAGTGCTCAGGAATTTTGTTTCTGTTCAGAGACTGAAAATATCTGGCCTACTTCATCTCCCAAGTAGTTATATGACTATGACTAGTCACACCCTATAAGTAAGCACATTGGTTCCACTTAGTCTCTTTCTGAACCTTAGGTTTCATTTGTGTAAACTGAAAGTTTACAATAAGATGATGTTTAAAAACACTATAAGTACCAACATTCTGAGTGTTTGTAAATGCATTTCCTAATCTGCAAGTAGAAATTCAGTGATAAATATTCAGTGAGTACTATAAAAGTAAAACAAATAAAATGCTTTTTAAATATGCTGTATTCATATGTTTTTGGTGTACCAAAGAGTTGAACAGAGGAAACTTGCATCATTATCAAAAAGAAAAACAACAAAATGTCAGTTCTGCCTGTGTTGACTAATGGATGTCAAACCATCACAATTTTTTTCTTAATTATTTTTCCTTAAATATATATTTCCTTAGCCAATCTCTATTATAATTTATAAAATTGGAATTTTACCTAAAAATGTACCAAAAATAAATAAAATACCACATTTAGGAGACATAGGGAAATAACCTAAGGATGAAATTAATAATGAAAATGAAGATCAATAAAAGTAGAGGTGTGTGTACACTTAAATTCAGTTAGTTGAAAAATCCAGTCTGTCTGTCTGTCTCTTTCTCTCTCCAAATGTATATGTATACACACACACGCACACACACACTTATAAGCTCATAAATGTTAAATTATAGGATTAAAACAATAGAATTCTACAATCCAGACTTCTTTCATTCTACTATATGGTCATCTTCTCTATTTCACTTTGGTTTTCCTTCAGGGAAAGGAATATTTCAAAAAAGGACAATACAGACATATAGATATTTTATACATATGTACAGAATATACATATATAGTCTGAATTTTTCAACTAATTAAATATATATCTCATTTGTATATGTGTGAGTGTGTGTGTTTTCTAAAAGCTAATCAGAATAAATTTTATGCCTGGTGGGGTGGCACGTGCCTATAGTCCCAGCTACCAGGGAGGCTGAGGCTGGAGGATTGCTTGAGTCCAGGAGTTCTGGACCGCAGTACACTATGCTGATCGGGAGTCTGCAATAAGGTCGGCATCAATATGGTGGCCTCCTGGGAGTGAGGGACCATCATGTTGCCTAAGGAGGGGTGAACCAGCCCAGGTCGGAAGCGGAGCAGGTCAAAACTCCTGTGCTAATCAGAATAAATTTTACTTACAGAGATGAAATTTGGAACTAGATTGCTCCATGATTTGGCAACATAATGCCAAAAAGAGTGGTCCAAATAGAAAATAGATAATCTCATGTAAATAAAATCCACTAAAATGTTTAGTTATTTTATAATGCAGATTCAGGAACACCTTCAGATTTGAGCAGCTGAAGCAAAAGGATGTAAGATTAAGTTACACTTTCATTTTAAATGTCTGCAAAGAGCACTATGATCTATTGTGATAAAGAATCTAGTCACTGAGGTCCATAATGATGGTTGTTTGATAATTATAATACATATGGGCACCTGATTAAAATTTAAGGGCCATCTTGATTATTTTTGAAGATAAATTAACATTTATTGAGTATTTCTTGGTGCAAACTCTGGACGGGTTGCTTTGTACATGATATCCCATTTAATCCTCATGACAACTTTGGGAGCTAAGTTTCATTAGCTAGGAAAGGTTATGATTTTAGTGAAAACAATGTAAGTTTAGAATCAGATGGCAGATTTCCATTAATATATTTTGTCACGTGACTTTGGCATTATTTTTCTTAATTGGATGGGCCATGTGAATTGGACAGATGCTGTCTCATTTTAAACTTTGATACAGTATTTTTAGTATGTCTAATTCAAAATTTATATACTGCTAGTCCACATATTCTAAAGTTTTCACACTTAGCAAGGAAGACACTAACAGTGTTGAAAAAACTGTAGAGGAGATGTTGGTTTTTTTAAAAAAAGGAGAGTGTTGATATATTAATTTACAATCTGTAAAACTTTTGAACTAAAATTTAGGGCATTTTGAAATCTTAAGTATAATGGCAATCATCATATTGGGATTGTTCTGCTGTGAAAGATAAATATCACCCAGGCTAGGTTAGACTATTATAAGGTAACAACTAACCCAAAATTTTGGAGACAACATGAGAAAGCTTTATTTCCTGCTCAGAGAGTCTATTGTGGGCTGGAGTGCAACTATCCTGTGAGTCGGCAATCCCCTATTGTTTTGGCATCAGGAACCCATTTTGTAGAAGACAGAGTTCTCCATGGACAGATAGTTTCAGTATAATTCAAGTGTATAACATTTATTTGTGCTTTTATTTATATTATTATTACATTTTAATATATACTGAAATAATTATCAAACTCACCATTTAAAAAAATAGAGGTGTGATTGGAAGATATAAATAATGAGCAGGCCACACACAGGCTAAATAAATGTCAGATTCTGAATTAAAGCATGCCACAAGATATAGCTGTACAATTGAAGTACATCAACTCGCCCCTCACTGATAGGGTTTTGATATGAGTTTGCAAGAGTTTACGGTCTCTGTGCAGTCAACCTCACTGCTATTGTTAATCTGTATTTGCAGTCACTCTCCAGCGTTAGCATAACCACCTCAACCTCAACTCCATCTCAGATCATCAAGTACTAGATTCTAATAAGGAATACCTACCTAGATCTCTCACGTGACTTGCTTGCAATAGGGTTTGTGCTCCTATAAGAATTTAACACAGCTGCTGATCTAACAGGAGGCGGAGCTCAGGCAGTAATGCCAGTGATGGGAAGCGACTGTAAACATAGATGAAGCTTCGCTCATTGACCCGCCACTCACCTCCTGCTGTACGGCCCAATTTCCAACAGGCTGCCAAGGCATTGGGGACCCCTGATCTAAGTGATGGCTTAGCACTGCATGTCCAAAACAACTTGGCATGTTTCCATTAAAAAGATACCTGGAAAAAGAGAAGTGGGGCACTAAGCACCAATGATTAAATGCGTTCACCTGGCAGTCATACATATCAGTACATTTATATTTCATTGGACAAAGAAGTTCAACTGACCATGCCTAACTTCACGAGGGCATGAAAGATAAGTTTCTTGTCCAGAGGGTTCTGGGAAAATTAGGAAACCAGATATTATTGTATAGCTTTAAACTAGGCGTTTTTATTTTCTTACGCATTTATAATTTTTAAAGAAAATATACAGGTATAATAATCTATAAAAAGTTTTTATTCTTTCACTAAGGGATGGATAGAGCAACTGTCAAGAAGAAATATATCAACTTTCTTTTTTTTTTGAGTTGGAGTCTCACTCTGTCACCCAGACTGGAGTGCAGTGGCCGCTCCCGGCCACCGCAGCCTCGCCTGCTGGGCTCCGGCGATCCTTCCGCCTCAGCCTTCCTAGTAGCTGGAACTACAGGCGCGCGCTACCACACCCGGCTAATCTTTTGATTTATTGTAGAGATGAGGTCTGGCCAAGTTGCCCAGGCGGGTCTTGAACCCGCGGGCTCAGGCAATCCACTCACCTCAGTCTCCCAAGAGCAGGATTACAGCCTGAGCCACCGAACCCGGCTGAAATATATCAACTTTCAAAGAAAAACATACAGAGGTGGCTTTCTGATTCATTGAGCAAGTAATACTTTTAAAAAGCTTCCTATAATTGCCGAAATTCTTTTCATTTGTACATTTTTATTAATTTATATTCAAATATGCATGCACATTTAGAATTTTAAAACTCTTCATAGTGAATTGAATGTTTTGTTACAATGTAGTGACTATAATTTGTGTAGCCTTTTGTCTTAATGTCTATTTTGTCTGATGCAACACATCTATACAGCTTTCTTTTTGTTAATATTTGTTCGTTGTCTTTTACTTTCAAACTTCCCATGTTCCAATAGTTTAGGTGTATCTCTTTCAAAATGTGTACAGCTTGACTTTGCCTTAGTCAAATGTACTTGGTCTCCTTTATTGATTTTTTTTAACTGAATTTCATTAAAAAGATGTAGGATACAAGTTAGTTAGGATTAGGTGCATAAGTAGTCTACACGTAAGTGAAGTTTGGACCTCCTGCTGGTCCTCACTTCCCCTGGTTGAAGATCAGGTGCCTTAGTGATGCCGCATGACCCTCTCTCTCTCCCTTGGCAGTGTCATGCCACTGCCAATTCCTGTTTTGTACTATTGTGATAAACTTTGAGTGAGTTTCCTATGCCTGTGATAGTCTTTGTGAAAGTTATAAGGTGAACTAACTGAGAGTTGATACCTGACAGAGAAACCTCACAGAAACTACAATTGCCTGAATGTAGAATTTACTCCAAGAAATAAATGTGACATTTAAATTGCATTGCTCTTTCCCCTATGTATTTCTGTCAGGATATTTTCAGCCAGAAAAATGGAATGATTTTAAAAATACACAATATTTGTCTATAGCATTATTACATGAAAGATTCTTCAATAAAATATTAGGTGGAACAAGTTACTTGATTATTTGGTGAATGTCAAAAGTATGCAGTGTGGTATTTAATATAATTCAGTAAGAGATGAGTTGGTAACATCAAATCCCCTCAGAGGAACAAAATGGGAGACCATGAAATGCTAAAAAAGGCTCATCATTTTTAATAGTGTTATACTTAAGAATAAAACCGAACAATAGTTTTCAATCTGTATGTATTTTTGCCTATAACACAAATCTCTCTTGGAAAACAAATAAATTGAAAAGTCAAGATATTAATTGAAAAAAGCATATGACAAAATTCAGAAATTTAAAATATAAATGAAGTTATTATATTTCTAAAAATATATGCACTTCTAAGATGTTTGAGCATAGCTAAAACTAGTAATCAGCATATAAATGCCAATTTAACTTTTCAGTTTCTTCATCTTGAAAACAAGCATGGTAATGCAACCCCCAAAGACTTTATGAGGGTTACAACTAGTTAATGTGTCTGGTATATAGTGTATGCAGTACATACCTTGGATCTTAGATAAACTTCAAGATGCAAATCCTAGGAATCCTGACGTAAAACTAATTATCTAAGTATGCATTTTTAAAAGCAAATAGATGATTCAATGTCCATGGGATTCTAAAGTGGATTAGGTACTGAAAATTTTTTGAAATACCTATATGATACAGTCCTAGAAATCAGTGTGTGTGTGTGTGTGTGTGTGTGTGTGTGTGTATGCATACATAATCTTCATGGCTTCACAAAGTCAGTACTTTGGTCCCTGATCTCTAGATCAAAAACTACTATACTATTTTGTGAAATAATTCTTTCTTACTTTTCCCTAAAATATTGAAATGAGACTTAAACATTTTTCCTCCATAATAGTCATGAAAAAGTTGATATAGAATTAATGTGTTCTATCTAGCAGAGTGAATATGTGAATATTACAACAAGCAACATTTTTATTCTACCATCTAAAAATGTATTAAATATAGTACAGGTACTATCAATTAAAGTGTCTGAAACTTAATTTTAACAAGGAGCAGAATCATTCAACTAATCACAGACAGATCTAAATAAATTAGTTCTTAATCACAGTTTTGAAAGGAGAGAAAAAGAAGGCAACGTCAAGAAAATCAAATTGCCTTCCCTGGAGTGAAGACGTAATAAAACGTGCAGTAAGTCAAGGGTTTAGCTTCAATTTTGGTGATAAGATCATCACAAAGTTTTATTAATAATATTATATATATTTATCACCAAATCTTGGTTTTCAATATAATTGTTTATTGTTAGATAAAGGGACACATCTGCCAGAGCCAGTGTGAAATCTGCAGTCAGATGACAGTGGTCAGGAGATAATGAAGAGACACACATTTTCCAGCTTCTCAAACTCATTTTATCCTCACATTGTGTGGGAGTTGGGGTGGTGATTCATTGCCATAACTTCCCAGATGGAGATTCTTCTCCACTGCACAGTTTGTTTACAGAAACAATGGAACGTTACCCCAATATTGTTTCTCATTTAGGAGATCAAGGATCAACACTTAGAATAAAAATTTAGGAAATGAGACTGGCATATAAGGAGTTTCTCTGCCATAATTTGGACACCGATATGATTAGTGCTGATTTTTAAAAGAAAAATTAAATGAATTTTTTTTTTTGAGTCATAGTTTTACCCTGTCTCCCAGGCTGGAATGCAATGGCACACTCATGGCCACCACAGCCTCGACCTGCTGGGTTCAGGCAATCCTTCTGCCTCAGCCTTCCAAGTAGCTGGAACCACAGGTACACACCACCATGCCCAGTTAATTCTTTTAAAAAACTATTGTAGAGACGAGGTCTCGCCAAGTTGGTCAGGCTGGTCTTGAACCTCTGGACTCAGTCAATCCTATTGCCTTCACCTCCCACCTCACCTACGCATGAGCCACCATGCCTGGCCAAGAAATAAAATGAATGTAGTCTGGTTTTGAATTATGGCCTTTTCACTCACTAACTATACGAATGGTCAACTTACTTATCTTTCCGAATTTCTGTTTATTTAAATGATTTAAAAAATAATTGTCTCCCATAGAGTTGTGGAGAGGATTAAATAAAATCATCCTCATAGCACTTCAATAATATTTGAAGCTATATAGTATTAATAGTTTTGTACTTGCTGACATTTAAAGATTTATTTGCTGAAACACTTATTGTTATAGATTTATTATGTTAGGCTTTTTGACTCTACACTTAAGCAATTGCTAATAGTACAGCAGAATGTGTTAAACATTTGTATTTGAAAAAGGAACATATTGATTTACAATGCTGATACACCATTTTTTTGTTCTAATAAGTATATCCCAGGAATAACCTTGAAAATGTTGTAATACAAAAGGCACACGACTGGAGAATGTCCGGGAGCATGCATTAAGACCACAATCTAAGACTCTCTTCTTGATTCCAAAGCATTTCCCTTTATCTGTGCATTTTAAGCAGCATAACTGTTTATATGTCAAGCCATTTTTCATACAGCAGCCAGAGGGGTCAATCTGAGGTGAAAATTTGATCTTGGCTTTCTGGCTTAAAATCCTTCAGTATTCCCCTTTACCTTTTTAATCAATTCCAAATACCTTAACAAAGCTTACCAAGGCCTTTGTGATCAGGCTCTAGTCTGTCCCTATATCCTCATCTCACAATTTTCTATCTCTGGTATGCTGTGCTGTATTCTACAATATGGGACCTTATTCCCTGTACCTTGGTCATCCTTCCCCTTTGATCCACTCTGCCTTGGCTAACTTGGAATCATACTTCAATGTATATGCTGCTGCTTATTCTCTGAATTGCATACCTTGGTTAAGTATCCTCACAGACATCCTATACATGACTTTACAGAGGTAGTTCTGGTTCTTCTATCCTGTATTGCCATTATTCATATATTTAATTTTCCTCACTTGATCATAAGGGAAGGAACTTTTTGCTAACGACCGCATCCCCAATCTCTAATGCTATGCATAGTACAGGAAGTGTTTCAAAATGTTATATGAATGAATCATATTGCAATGCAATTTTATGGTTAATCCATATTTCTATTCACATTTTGAACTTTTGAAGGGCATTAATAGTTTCATAAATGTAAAATATTTGTATAGAATTTGGAATACAGTGGTAAGTTTCTTGAGGGTAGAAACCACCTGTCTGACTTTGTGTTTGCTGCTATATCATTTAATACTCAACACAGTATCTGGTACATAGTAAGCACAAGATCAATACATGTTGAACAAGTAAATTAGGATGTCTTTGACACTTAGGATCCAGAGCATCATGAAAGTGCAAATTTACCCTATATTAGCACATGTTAAGCAATTCATTGACACGTATTCAACACAAGAATGAATGAAAGAATTATGACAATCTTTTTTAATAATGTCACAATTTCCTCAACTTCAGATTATCTGAATTGCAATCTCATAATTATTTTGAACTTTTAAAGATATAGGAATTTTTAGATTTCTCCCTTAATTAGTAAGTTTGTTTCTGCTTTGTTTAGTTTTGTTTTTGAGTCAAAGTCTTTCTCTGTTGCCAAGGCTGGAGTGCTGTGGCCTGATCACTGCTCACAGAGACCATGACCTCATGGACTCAGACCATCCTTCTGCTCAACCTCCTAAATAACTGTGACTACAGGAGGACACCACCAAGCCCAGCTAATTTATTTTACATTTTTTTGTGAAAACAAGGTCATTTTATGTTGCCTAGGCTGGTCTCAAACTCCTAAGACCAAATATTCTCCCACCTAGGCCTCCCAAATTTTGGGACAATAAGCATGAGCCACAACCCCTGACCATTGAAGCCAAATTAAAAAATAAACAGTGAATTGCTTGGCATTTGCTAAGAAATTATGCTCAAAGTGAATTGTTTTTTGCTTTTTGTTTTTTTGAGTTGGAGTCTCACTCTGTCACCCAGACTGGAGTGCAGTGGCCGCTCCTGGCCACCGCAGCCTTGACCTGCTGGGCTCCAGCGATCCTTCTGCCTCAGCCTTTCGAGTAGCCAGAGTTACAGGCATGTGCTACCACGCCCGGCTGATTTGTTGATTTATTGTAAAGATGAGGTCTCGCGGCCCAGGCGAGTCTCGAGCCCGCGGGCTCAGGCAATCCACTCACCTCAGCCCCCCAAAGGCACGGGATTACAGGCTGAGCCACTGAGTTCGGCTTCAAAGTGAATTTTTAAATGATCATGTGTTATAATCTCAAGAAATGAACAGTAATGCTATTCCTCTATATTTATAGACCACATTAATCTCCATCATGGCCAGTTAATTGTATTCATTTTTAGTTCCTAAGCAACAAATATTTTAGGAAGATAAATAGCTTCCCTTTCTGGAAATGAGTATACATTGATTTTTAAAATTGCAGTTTTTATTGAATGCATGCCATTATAGGAAATTGTTACCTTAGAATAAAATGGTATCCACATCTGAGCAAGTGAAGAAAAGAAGATGAAAGAGAGGTTGCCGCGTCACTTTCAGGAACCAATAAAAGATCAAATAAGCTCTCTCTCTTTCTCTGTCTCTCTGTCTCTCTCTCTCTCTCTCTCTCTCTCTCTCTCTCTCTCTCTCTCTCCCTCCCTCCTCCCCTCCTTCCTTCCGTGGTACTTTGAAAAGTAACTGGGGTGAAACTCCAAAAACAAAAAAAGATCAAATAAGTAAAATAAATAAACAAACTATTAAATTAAGTGATAACAGAGCAGTGCTGACAAAATATGGGAATGTGGGATCTTGACTTATACCGTATCTGAATCTAAGGGTGAAATCATGCCACTGGGATTCTTGACTGTATTACTCCATGTGCTAACTTTATTATCAGGTAGCATCTCTCTATGTTAAGCTACTCTAAATCAACTAACTTACAACTCTGGATCTCAATAAAGTATGATTATCTCTTCCCTAGCATTCATATTATCAAATCTCAGTGAAGACGGGTTCTATTTTGTCTATAATCCAACAGGCAAGAGAGATGATGTAATGTAATAGACCAGTCTATGTTTTCATGGTTATAAGAGGAAAGAGACAACATGATTGGTAACCTTAATGGGAATGCATGAATTGTGGTATAAATAGTTCCTTAAAAATGTTAATAATTTTATAAAAATAAAATAAACTTTGTATTAGAACAATGAAAATAACAAATTTAGTTCAGTGAATTATATGTGAGTAGAACACCAAACTCATCCTACTTCAAACAATGAAAGTTTACTTTCATCTGTTTTGTGTATTGGTCATCTTGAGACTTTTATTTGAGAAATTGATTTTTTTTAAACTTGGAAACTTCTGACATTGATTAGCTTAAGGTTCTTTTCTAGTTTCAAGATTGCATTTGCTTCTGAGGACAAGGTCAACAGTATTCAAGAAAAAAAAGTTAATGGAAACACTAATAAATATGATTTCTAAAATAAAATGCTCATTATGGGAGGTAATTATTATTTAGTGGACAAAAGTAGTGTCATAGTTTTTAAAAAGCCTAGAATAAATATCTAGCACGAAGACACAGTAATCTTTTCAAATTATGATTACTTGCCCAAAAGCAAAAAATATCTACAGTTTTGATCCTTTGTTTCACGTTGCTTTTGAGGAATTCTGAATCAGATGGTAAATAATTTCCCCAGAAATGAAAAGTTTAAGTTTATAAATTCAAGAAACCACATATTCTTGAGAGATTAATGCTGATTCTGAGTGTTAATGAATGGCTGCACATTAAAGAGCAAGAAGATCATCAAGAATATGAACCCCCTCACCTTACTGTTTGAGAGCATCCATCATTCCTGTAACTTTTGCCATAGATGAATGTGCTATTTGTGCCTAAGGAGTGAGTATATCATCTATATGTACCATAGATAATAATATTGACACTAGAAATCATTTTCAAGCACTTACTAGATATCAAGCACTTTGTTAAAAATGCATAAGCCAAAATATGATAAATATTATTTTCATCCTTTTCATATTAGAAAGCTTAGATCAGATAATTTAATCGCCTTGGCCAGATTCTAATGGATAACAACATTCAAACCTGAACTTATTTTATTCCAAAGTTGATTTTTTCCCTTTACAATGCATGCTTTTCTCCACATTTTTTTTAAATGTGTAGGATGATTTCCACATATAACAAAAGAATAGAGTGATGGAATTTCCAATTTTTAGAGTTGTTGTTCCTCCTCCTCATTCAGCTCTTTTTTCTCTTCTTCCTCCTCCATGTTTTTCTCCTCCTTCATTTCCTTCTTTCTCCTTCTTCTTTACCTTAGCAGGTATTTTTTTACTTCATCAAACAGGATTCTTAAATATTGGGCTACAGTAATTTCAAATATGCTTCTCTAACTCTTCAAAATTATATTGCTAAAAAATAGTCTAGCCAAGAGTTCCTGAGTTCTTTAACCAGGTACTTACCTGCTTCTCAAAAGTAGTATGTAGTGGTCCATGTGGAATCAGGTGACATTCTCATAATTCCTGGACCTTTAATTAGATGGGGAGAACTCTGTAAGAAGAGGAAACAAGGACCTTATTTTGGGGATGACTCTTTTGGGGGTTGACAATATGGATTTGGTAAATGAGACAGACAATTATTTCTTATGATAATGACAACAGCGTCTAGCTTTATGCTACAAATTTTCCTCAAGAAAGCCCTCACTTGACATGTCATCGTAAGGACACTTGAAATTGATAAAAATTGTGGTTTCAAAGAGGGCTAATAGAACCAAAATACAAAGTTGTTTCATGTACCTTAAATATAAATTTAGAGAAAGTGCTTTTCAAATATAATTTTTCAGAATATAGAAACAATATTCCTAAATTCAACCTTCAGTACACGTTAGAGTTTAAATATCAGAATCTCCTTTGTCTTAAACTAGAATAAGTTAACAGTGACATAAGAAGTGAAGCACTGTACATGTGAGGACTCATATAGAGTTTTTGATGACAAGAACATTTGTAATTAAGTTCTGAATTGATGCTGAGTGACAGAATGTCTTCCATATCTCTGCCACTTGCAGACAACTATCACAAGCTCAATTTGCTTAATAGGCACATGGCATGTGCCATCCCACAAAAAGTCAGTGTCTTCAAATGAATAGTAGCCAATAGTGCTTTTGAGAAATAAGAAAGCTTGTCTGTGTTCACCGAGCAAATTATTCAGCCAACTATACATTGGGGAAATTAATTCTCGAAGCAAAAGATTTCATTACATTCATAACTACAAATATTGTTCCTGGATATAAACTGCCTGGCTCACTTGACTCAGTGACCTTTTATTACGATATATCTAATAGATTTATAATATGCTCCAGGAAGAAGCTTTTTTTTCTTAAATTGCTCCTTCAAGTTTTTTAATATTAGATGAATGTCAAGTAATTCCAGAGATGTCTGAGAAGTCAAAGAACCCTACATATTTTCTAAGGTTGGCTTCCAACTCACTTCATAAAGGCAGAGCACCATAGAATCTCTATGTTGGAAGGAGCGGTAGGAATGATCCAGTCTAATCTGGTAAAGTAAATTTTTCTCCCCATTGGATCTTAAGTGCCATAAGAATTGAGATAATGTCCAATCAACCTATCTTTCCCACTGCCTAGTAAAGAATTGTATACATTTAGAAGTAATAATACAGTGACTAAGTGGGGGAAAATGGTTCCTATATTTTGATACAGGTGTAATCCTTATTACTTTATATTTTAACTAAGGACTAACAGTATGGAATTATATGTTTAAAATAAGTAGTAAGTTTAAAGATATATAATAAATAAAGATACAAGTGATGTCACTGATGACACAATTTTTCAAAGGTGAAACCTAAGAATGATAGAAATCTGTTCTACCCAATGCTTGGGTCTCTCCGTTTCACTCCTCCTTTAGAAAACCATCAACTGTCTAGGACTTTATTATTATTGGTAGTAGTATCTCATAGAAAAATATATTGCAAGTTTATGATGCCATTAAAATGTATGATTCTAGTGTATTTTTTCTCAACCAATTGACCTATATGCTTCTGTTTACAATGTGGTTGGGTGTTCTTATCTGTTATAATTTATTATTTTTTAATATTTTCACCTTTTCATCTTCTATTGCTTTTATTTCTTCTTTGCAATCTAAAATTATTATCTGCATGATATCTTTGAACTATAATTTTTTAAGATAGTGGATTGTTCATAAAAGGTTCTTGCAGGTGTATTGCAAGGCATGAGGTGGGCATGAAAGTGCTGAGATGAGGAAGAATCAAAAGTAGAATTCTGAGAAGTTCTTTTTTTATTATTCATTTTTACATTAGAGTAGAAAACAGAATATTTTTTATGTATTATGTCTAAGTATTTAAACAGATCCTCAGATATTTAGCCTTCATTTTATGCAAAGGTCCTGCCTGTGGTGCTTTGAAATAAATAGTACAACGAATTGTTAGAAAAGCATTTTTTTTGCTGTGAAGCCCTCTCCTGTCATTATTTCTGACATTCATTTTCATATTGGGATATTATTAAAATAGTGCTCATTCCACTGTCAGAATTTTTGAACAGAGAAATATTGTGAATGCCTTAAAGTCTTCATTGAGTTGGAATTTTGCACTTGGATTCCATCTGAAATCAGTACCAGGAGAAAAACTTGTCACTCTGTTTTTCCTGAAAAGATGATTAAATAAGGCACATTTTTCATTTCTTCTATTATTTCTTAAATGAATGTGAACAATGCATACACTTGTGAGTTTATGCATTTTGACACTGTAAAATAGCTAAACATCATTAGTCCTTTGCTCTTCATAGCCTTATATGAAGGAAATGGACTACTTGAAGAGAGGTGAAGTTTACTTTAAAGATGTCAAACGCTGACCACCTGTCCTTTACTGTGTTTAAATATTGAAAATAATTTTCTAAACTATCTCTCATATTCCAGCTTTGTGATACTTCTTACACAACATAATGTTTTAAATTATTTTGTATGTGCTTCTATGGTACAACAAATAGTCAAAGGGTGATTTCAATGCATATTTTTCCTGTAGTCTTACCATGATTCAACACTTTCCAATTTTACATCCACGTATTACTAACAAATGAGTAGAGAAAGATTGCTAAAGTCAATTAAACTGCACATGAAAGTGTCTCTGAAGATTTTTTAAAGGAAATTCTTTCCACAAATTATTTGCCTCCACTTATTAAATGCACAGTTAGGGACTTTTTGAGCTGCTAATTTAAATAACTGTCAAATCATTTACTCTTAAATTTCTATCATGGTTTGCTCACAGGCTTTCTTATATGTAAGAAATTAGATTATATAGTGTTTACAAAGCAATTCAATGATTATCAAGGTTAGTCTCTTACTGTATTTCTGTAATATAATGTTAGATTATTATGAGAGATTCTATATTAAAGTTGGAAATTTTGGCATTAGCTAAACTACCTTGACTAAAAGGAGCATGATCAAATTTGGAAGCATAATAGATCAGTTCTCTGTTTTGACTGTTGGTAGTTATATAATTGTCTATATTTGTTAAAATGTAGACAACTGCATACAAAAAATACCAAATTATATCTCAATGAGCTACTCCATCACTATGACGATACTATGTTCACTTTAGCTTTAAATATCATCAGACTTTTTTGTCTGTTTGTTTGTGGAGGGGGGTTGAGTGGGAGTCTCACTCTGTCACCCAGACTGGAGTGCTGTGGCACGCTCACAGCCACTTCATCCTCGAACTGCTGGACTCAGGCAATTCTTTCACTTCAGCCTTCCAAGTAACTGAAACTACAGGCATGTACCAACGCACTTGGCTAATATTTTGAATTATCATAGAGACGAGGTCTCACCAAGTTGCCCAGGCCAGTTTCGAACCCCTGGACTCAGGTAATCATTTCGCCTCAGCCACCCGAATTGCTAGTATTACAGACTTGAACTACCACGCCCCATCAGATATGTTTTCTCAACTTTTTCTCTGTCCATTTTCTCTTTAGCTCATCCCATTAAGCATTCAGATTCCTTCCTATCACTCCCTTGAGACCTCAACAAGGCTGCTTTCAGTGACTGTCATTTTATAAAATCATTGATGAATTATTAGTTCATATCTTAATTAGCAACTCATCATCATTTAATTGGTGTTATAAAAAGGGAAATCTGGTTTCCTCCCTTTTTTTTTGTTTCCAGGAGGCTGCAGTTGTTAAATTTCAATCATTCTACCTTACTGTTCCTTTCCTGGAATCTCCTATATTTCCTAGTTGTATTACTTTAAAAACATAAATATATGCTGGACATCTGTCCCTGCTCCATCTTGCACTTGTATTTGTGTCTCTGTGTGTATACTTTTAGTCTTTATTTTTTCTTGAGTTTAAGAATCACATATCCTAGCTAATGTCTTAGACATCTTTTTTATATACAAAACGAACTATTAACTTCCTCTCCAATATGTTCATTCAACGTATTTCTTGAACTCAATGAATAACTATATTCTTCACTAGTTTCTTCTGACCAAATTTCAGAAATTAGTGATTCTCTTTTACATTATTTACATATAACCAATAAGCATGTCCTATCAGCATTATTTTCAAATTTCTTCACTCTGAAACACTTCAACATTTCCCAATCACTAGCCTATCCTCTCTCACCTGTACTCAAAATAGTCTTCTAACTGGTTTATCTTTTTCCGTTCTTTCATACTTTTTTTACAATTTGATTTTTAATTATACATGGACCAACCATAGTTGTTGTATTATAGGGTACAAAGAGATATTATGATTGATGAATACAATATAAAATAGTTAAATCAAGCTAATTAACATACTCATGACCTCAAATGCTTGCCATTTTTTGGTGATGATAATATTTGAAATGCACTCTTGGTAATTTAAACTGCATAAAGCATTATTATTTACTATATTCACCACACTGTTCAATATATCACAAAGAAACAATCAGCATTTCTCCTGTCTAATTCCAACTTTTTACACTTAGACCATCATCTCCCCATTTCCCCAACTCCATCCAGTCTCTGGTAGCAACCATTCTATTCTCTGCTTAATGAGTTCAACATATAGTTCAACATGTAGAACATGAGTTCAATCATATAGCAATTCTACTGTTAGTTTCTTGAGGAACCTCTATAAAGTTTTCCATAATGGATGCATTAATTTACATTTCTACCAACAGTTTACAAGTGTTCCCTTTACTTAAATTCTGTCATTTGACAGGTGTGAGGTGTTATCTCATTGTGATTTTTGCATTCCCATAATGACAGCAGTGTTGCATTTTTTTTCATATATCATTGTCCATTTGTATGTTTTCTTTTGAGAAATGTCTATTCAGGGCCTTTGCACATTTTTAAATTGAATTATTTGTTTTATTTTTGTAGAGCTGTTTGAGTTATAAAAGGACAATATACAAAATATGTACTTTTTATATTAACCCCCTATCAGCTATATCCCTTGCACATATTTTCTCTCAATCTATAGATTGACTCTTCACTTTTCTAATTGCATTTTGTTGTTACAGTTGTTGTAGTACATAAGTATTTAATTTTGATGTAATGTCATTTGTCTATTTTTGCTTCTGTTGCCTGTGCTTATGAGATCAATAGAAAATATCATTATCCAGAACAATATTTTGTAGTTTCCCCCCTATTTTTTAGTAGTTGTATAGTTCCAGGTCTTATGTTTAAGTTTTTACTGCATTTTGAGTTGATTTTTTTGGATATGGTGTGAGAAAAGGGTTAAATTTCATTTATTTGTATGTGGATATTTAGTTTCCCTTGCACCATTGATTGAAGAAACCGTTCTTTTCTCATTGTGTATTCTTGATGATTTTGTCAAAAATCAATTTATCATACATGTGTGAGTTCATTTCTGGCTCTTTATGGTGACTTTTATTGATGAGGCTATTTTTATGCCAGTACCATGCTGTTGAAATTATTGGGTTTTTTGTGTAGTATAGTTTGAAGTTAGGTAGTGTGATATATCCAGCTTTGTTCTTTTTGCTCATAATTGCCTTGACTATACATGGTATTTGAGGTTCCATATTAATTTTAGAATTTTTATCTCTATGAAAAATGACAATGGAATTTTTATAGAGTTTGCATTGAATTTATAGATCACTTTGAGTAGTATGATTATTTTAATAATATTGATTTTTAAATTCATGAACACAGGAAATCTTTCCATTTATTGATTTCTTTTCTATTTCCTTTATTAAGGTATTGTAGTTTTCATTGTACAAATCTTTCATCTTTTTGGTTAAATTTATTTCTAAGTATTTTTTTAGCTATTGAAAATAGGATTGTTGTCATCATTTCTTTTTTAAAAAGGTAATCGTTAGCATATAAAAATACTACTTCATTCCTATATTCTTGATTATGCTCCCTTCTTCTCACAATAATTAGTAAAATATTTTACAAATCTTTCTTGCATCTTTTAATTCCTATTCTGACACTCTTCAAAACTTTTCTTTTATGTTTATTATAAAATCCAAATTTTCTATGATGACCTACAAAAAACCCTCCACCAGAAAGTTGTTACCCAGAGGGCAAATCCAGTCCAATTACCTGTATTTGTTTTAGGAATTTCACTTAAATGCATATAACATAAACTACTGTTTCATTTATTTTCAAGTGTACGGTACAGTCATGTTAAGTACATTTACATTGTCATGAATCCAAACTACAAAACTTTTCCATCTTAAAAATGTGAAACTCTGAAACTATTTATCAAGAGCTCCTCATTTTCTCCTCTCCCCAGTGGTCCCTGGAATGTTGGCTGTTTTCTGTATTTATAAATTTGACTATTTTAGTCACCTTCTATAAATGGAACCATACTGCAGCTTTTTGTTGCTGGAGTATTTCACTTAGTATGGTCCTCTCAAAGTTCATTCATATTGTAACATGTGTCAGAATTTTCTTCTTTATTAAGGATGAATAATATTTTATTGCATATATATTCCATTTTTTATTCACTTATCTTTTCATCCATTGATAGTCTCTTAGATTGCTTCCAACATTTGGTTATTGTGAATAATGTTGTTATGAACATGGTTGCAAAAGTATCTCTTGAAGATACTGCTTTAATTCTTTTTTTTTTTAATTTTATTTTAAATTGAGGGAGTACAGGTGCATATTTGTTATGTGGAAATAATATATACCGACAGGGATTGGACCTCAGGTGACCTATTTAAAATTGTACACAATAGATAACTTCTGAGCCCTATCCCTCACTCCACCTCTCTTTTTTCGTGTCCCCAGTGTCCTATTATTTCCGTCTTTGTGGCCATTTGTCTCATAAATATAAGTGAGAGCATGTGGTATTTGGTTTTCTGTTTCTGAGTTAGATGTTCTCCAGCTCCATCCCTATTTCTGCAAAGGCCCTTTTGTGTGTGTGTGTGTGTGTGTGTGTGTGTGTGTGTGTGTGTGTGTGTGTGTGTTGGAGTCTCACTCTGTCGCCCAGACTGGAGTGCAGTGGCCGCTCCTGGCCACCACAGCCTCGACCTGTTGGGCTCTGGCGATCCTTCTGCCTCAGCCTTCCGAGTAGCCGGAATTACAGGTATGTGCTACCACGCCCTGCTGATTTTTTTATTTATTGTGGAGATGAGGTCTTGCTGCCCAGGCGGGTCTCAAACCCGCGGACTCAGGATGATTTTGTTTTTAATGGCTGCATAGTATATACCACATTTTAAAAAATCCAGTCAATCAAGGATGAGCATTTATGTTGGTCCCATGTTTTTGCTACTGTGAATAGTGCTTCAATGAACACGTGAGTACAAGTATCTTTTTAATACAGTGATGTATTTTCCTTTGGGTAGATCCTAGAAGTAAGATTGTTGGATTGAATGGTAGTTCTATTTTCAGTTCTTTGAGAAATTCTCATGCTGCTTTCCGTAGAGGTTCAACTAGTTTCCCATCCTACCAACAATGTATGAACATTGCATTTTCTCTGCAGTCATTCCAACATGTGATATTCTTTGACTTTTTAATACTAGCCATTTTGACTAGTGTCAGATGATGTATCATGGTAATTTTAATTTGCATTTCCCTGATAATTAGTGATTCTGAGAATTTTTTATATGTTTGTTGGCCACTTGTATGTATTCATCTGAGAAGTGTCTATGCATATTTCTTTGCCTACTTTTTGATGGGATTTTTTAATATTGAGTTCTTTGAGTTCCTTTTATATTCTTGATATTAGTCCTTTGTCTGCGGCATAATTTGCAAATATTTTGTCCCACTTTGTAAGATTCTGCTTACTGTATTTATTCTTTATTTATCTGTGCAGAAGCTTTTTGCTTGAGTCTCATCTACATATTTTTGTTTTTGCCACATTTGCTTTTGAGATCTTTGTCATAAATTCTATGCCTGAACCAATGTCCAGAAAATTTTTCCCTAGGTTTTTATTTTAGGATTTTTATAGTTTCAAGTCTTTAATCTATCTTGAGTTAATATTTACAATATGGTAAAAGGCAGGATTCTGTTTTATTCTTCTGTCTATGGCTAACCATTTTTTCCAACACCATTTATTAAATAAGGTGCAATTTTCACATTATTCATTTTTGTTGGCTTTGTCAAATATCAGTTGGATATAGGTATGTGATTCTCTTCCTGAGTTCCCAATTCTGTTCCATTGATCTATCTGTTTTTGTACCAGTACTATGCTGTTATAGTTATTATAACCTTATAGCATAATTTGAAGTGAGACAATGTGATGATTCTCATTTGTTCTTTTTGTTTGATTCTTAAATTTTTATTTCAATAGCTATAAGGGGTACAAATAGTGTTTGGTTACACAGATGCATTGTATAGTGACACAAAAAGTCTGGGCTTTAAGTGTACCCTCCACCCCTACCTGTGCACATTGTACCCAATAGGTTGTATTTCATACCTCCACCCTTCTCTTGCTCCCCCTTCTGAATTCCCAGTGTCTATCTTACCATCCATATGCTTTTGGAAACCTTAGTTTAGATCCCATTTATAAGCGAGAATGTACAGTGTTTAGTTTTCTGTTCCTGCATTAGTTTTTTTAGAAAGATGTTCTCCAACTCCATCCAAGTTGCTGCAAAAGAGATTATTTTATTCTTTTTTATTGCTTAATAATATTCCTATATATGTAATATATAAAAATATATGTAACATATATATATATTCAATGAAAATTTCCATAGAAGTTGTGCTAATTTGCACTTCCACCAATAATATATAGGCATTTCTTTTTTGCCTCATCATTACCAGCATCTATTTTATATATATAAACATACATACATATATTATTTTTTTATTTTAATCAATATTTTTTATTATCATATTGTGGGGTACAGTGAAGGGTTAGATATACAAATATGATTTGTTCAGGTACCCTTGTTGATAAGAGGTGGCTCCCCATCCCCAGACAGATATTTACTACCATTAATCCCATCTCCCTTCCCCTCCCTCCCCCCATAGTTTCTCATCACTGTCAGTCATTTTCGTATAGTAAACAAGAATTACCTTGGATGTTCAGGTGCACTATATGAGTGAGAGCATGTGATACACAGATCTGTTTCTGTGAGAGATCACTCTGTATTATAGATTCTAGTTCCATCCAGGTTGCTGCAAAATTCATGATTTTGTTCTTTTTTATGGCTGCATAGTATTCCATCGTGTATATGTATCACATTTTTTAATCCAGTCCTCTTTTGATGGACAACATGGTTGCTTCCAGGTTGTTGCTATTGTGAATAATGCTGCGATAAACAATCGTGTGCAGGTATCTTTTTGATAGAGTGATTTGAGTTCTTCAGGGTATATTTTCAGTAGAGGGATTGCGGGGCCATTGGGAGACCAATATTTAGAGCTTTTAGGAATTGCCATACTGTTTTCCACAGAGGTTGCACTAGTTTTCACTCCCACCAACAGTGTAGAAGTGTTCCCTTTTCGCGACACCCTCTCCAGCAACTGTTATTTTTTGAGTTACTGATAATTGCCATTCTGACTGGAGGTAGGTGGTATCTCAGTGTGGTTTTGATTTGCATCTCCCTGAAGATTAGTGAGGTTGAATATTTATTTCATTTGTCTGTTGGCTGCTCCGATGTCTTCCTTTGAGAAGTGTCTGTTCATATCTTTTGCCCATTTTATAATGGGGTTGTTTGTTTTTTTCTTTTTCAGCACATTTGAGTTCCTTGTAGATCCAAGATGTTAAGGTCAGACCTGGAATTGGCAAATACGTTTTCCCAGTCTGTAGGCTGTCTCCATGCTCCCTTGATGGTTTCTTTGGCTTTGCAGAAGCTTGTCAGTTTAATGAGGTCCCACTTATCTATCTTATCTCTTATGACCTGTGGATTTCAGGTTTTGTTCAGGAATTGGATGCCATTTCCAATTTCCATGAGGGTATGTCCTTCATTTTCTAAGATTCTTATGGTTTGAGGTTTTACATTTAGGTCTCTGATCCATTTAGAGTTAATTTTTGCATATGGGGATAGATAGGGGTCCTGTTTCAATCTTCTGCATGTGGTTAACCAGTTTTCCCAGCAACATTTACTGAGTAAGTTGTCCTTTCCCCAGTAGTAGGTGGTGAAGGCTTTGTCAAAGATGAGTTGGTTGAGAAATTGAGGTTTAGCTTCTGGAATCTCAGTTCTATTCCATTGGTCTATATGCCTGTTCCTGTACCAATACCAAGCTGTTTTGATCATTGTAGCTTTATAGTAAAGTTTGAAGTCTGGTAATGTGATACAACCTGCTTTGTTTTTTGTTTTTTTACTGAGGATTATTCTGGCTATTCTTGGTCATTTGTGTTTCCATATGAATTCCTGTGTTGTTTTTTCTTGGTCTGAGAAGAATGTTGCTGGTAATTTGATGGGTATTGCATTAAATCTGTAGATTGCCTTAGGTAAGATAGACATAGTCTCAATGTTAATTCTTCCAATCCATGAGCATGGGATATTTTTCCACTTGTTTGTGTCATCTTTGATTTCTTTGAGCAGTGTTTTGTAGTTTTCATTGTATATGTCTTTTACGTCTCTGGTTAGGAAGATGCCAAGGTATTTCAATTTTTTTGTGGCTATTGTGAATTGAATTGTGTTTTTTATTTGGGTTTCTGCTGGTTTATTACTAGTGTAAAGAAATTCAATTGTCTTTTGCACATTTATTTTATATCCTGAGACTTTGCCAAAGTCCTTTATCAATGTAAGGAGGTTTTTGACAGATTCTCTTGGGTTTTCAAGGTACACGATCATGTCATCTGCAAAGAGAGATACCTTGACTTCCTCTTTTCCTATTTGAATACCCCTGATTGCCTTCTCTTCTCTGATTGCTTTAGCCAGGACTTCCAATACTATATTGAACAGGAGGGGTGACAGTGGGCATCCTTGTCTTGTTCCAGTTTTCAGGGGAAATGGTTCCAGTTTTTGTCCATTTAGGAGTATGCTGGCTGTGGGTTTCTTGTAGATGGCTTTTACTATTTTGAAGTATGTTCCCCGTATGCCTAGCTGTTCGAGTGTTTTTACCAAGAAGGGATGCTGGATTTTATCAAAAGCTTTTTCTGCATCTAATGATATAATCATGTGGTTTTTGTTTTGACATCTGTTGATGTATTTAATTACATTTATAGTTTTACAAATATTGAACCAACCTTGCATCCCAGGAATGAAGCCTACTTGGTCATGATGGATGATTTTTGAGATGTGTTGTTGAATCCGGTTTGCTAGGATCTTATTGAGAATTTTAGCATCTATGTTCATCAAAGATATTGGCCTGTAGTTCTCTTTCTTTGTTGGGTCTTTCCCTGGCTTGGGTATCAATGTGATGTTAGCTTCGTAAAATGATTTGGGGAGAGTTCCATCTTTCTCAATCACCTGGAAAACCATCAGTAGGATTGATATAAGCTCCTCCTTAAATGTCTTGTAGAATTCTGCTGGAAAGCCATCTGGTCCAGGGCTTTTTTTTGTAGGTAGTTTTCTTATTACGTAGTCAATTTCCTGGATTGTTATTGGTCTATTTAGGGTCTCAATTTCTTCTTGTTTCAACTTAGGCAGGTTGTGTGATGACAGAAATTTCTCCATTTCCTTGAGGTTTTCAAGTTTGTTTCCATACAAGTGTACATAGTAGTCTCTAATGATCTTTTGTATTTCTTCAGGATCAGATGTGAATTCATCTTTTGTGTTTCTGATTGTATTTATTTGGCTTTTTCTCTTTTTCTTCATCAGTCTAACTAGGGGACCATCGATCTTGTTTATCCTTTTGAAGAACCAGCTTTTTGTTTCATTGATTTTTTGTATTATCTTTTTGTCTTCTATGTCCTGGATTTGGGCTTTCATTTTGGTGATCTGGATTCTTCTGCTGAAATTAGGGTTTTTGTGGTCTTGCTTTTCCAGTTTTTTTAGCTGGCTTCTTAGGCTGTTAATTTGAGATCCTTCCATTTTCTTCATGTGCGTTTGTAGGGATATAAATTCCCACCTTACTACAGCTGTCATGGCATCCCAGAGATTTTGGTAATATGTTTCACATTTTCATTTGTTTCCATGTATCTTTTAATCTCTGTTTTAATTTCATCATTGACCCAGGAGTTGTTTAGCATCATGCTGTTTAGTGTCCACGTCTTTGTGGGTTTTGGGGGGACCTTGTTGGTGTTAATGATTATTTTTATTCCACTGTGGTCCCAGAAGGTGCATGGTAAAATTTCAATTCTTTTAAATTTGCTTATGCTTGATTTATGGGCAAGTATGTGGTCGATCTTAGAGTACGTTCCATGCAGTGATGAGTAGAATGTGCATTCTGTGGTCTTTGGATGGAGGGTTCTGTAGGTATCAATTAAGGCCATTAGATCAAGAGTCACATTGAGGTTTTGGATCTTGTTGCTGACTTTTTGTCCTGATGATCCGTCTAGGGTTGTGAGTGGGGTTTTAAAGTCCCCAGCTATGATGGTATTGGAGTCTATATCTTTTTTTAGTTTACCTAGGAGCTGCTTTATGAAAGTTGGTGCTCCTATGTTTGGTGCATATATGTTTAGGATGTATATTTCTTATTGATGGATTGAAACTTTTATCATTATATAGTGGCCTTCTGTATCTTTTTTAATTTTTGATAGCCTAAAGGGTATTTTGTCTGAGAATAAGATCGCAACTCCGCCTTTCTTTTGTGTTCCATTCACCTGAAAATTTGTTTCCCATCCTTTTACTTTGAGTCTCTGAATGTCCTTTCTAGTGAGGTGAGTCTCTTGAAGGCAATAGATTACTGCCTGGTGATATTTTATCCATTTTGCCATTCTATGTCTTTTCAGTGGTGCATTTAGACCATTCGCATTCAAACTAATTATTGAAATGTGAGAGTTGATCTCTATCATATTGTTCTTACAGAGTTGTTTTTCTTCCTGTTTGTGTGTTGTCTTTCTTTTGGTTTTAGAGTTGGATCATGTGTGTTTTTAATCTTTTGCATGTTCTTTTGTGAAGAACGTTGTTCTTTTGTCCTTTTCTTCTGTGTTCAATACTTTCTTAAGTGTTTCTTGTACAGTTGGTCTTGTGGCAGCATAGGTTCTCAGGGATTGGATATCTGGGAAAGATTTCAATTCTCTCTCACTGATGAAACTTAGCTTGGCTGGGTAGGTTATTCTCGGTTGAAACTGTTTATCTTTCAGAACTTTGAATACAGGGCTCCAAGCTCTCCTGGCCTGGAGGGTTTCTGTAGATAAATCTGCTGCTATTCTAATTTGTCTTCCCTGGTACATAGTCTGACCTTTTTCTCTTGCAGCCTTCAGGATTTTTTCTTTTATACCTACTTTGTTTAGGTGAATTATTATATGTCTGGGAGTTGGTCTTTTCCTTTGTTGTCTTGCAGAGGTTCTCTGAATCTCTTGTGTTTGAATTTTTTCATCCTTAAAGAGATGAGGGAAGTTTTATTGAATGATTTCATGAAATGTTTGTTCCAGTGTGACCTCTGTTTCTCTCTCTTCCTCAGGAAGGCCAATTACTCTTACATTCAGTCTCTTGAAGTGATCATTCATCTCTTGAAGGTTTTGTTCTGTCTCTTTGAGCTTCTTTTCTATGCTTTTGACAGTTTGGGTTAGTTCTGTGTTTTGGTCTTCGAGTTCTGAGATTCTTTCTTCTGCTTGGCTAATTCTGCTTTCCATGCTTATTAGTTTGTTATTTATTTCCATCACAGTATTCTTAACTGCTGTTATTTCTGACATCAGCTCCTTCCTATTTTCCTCTTGTCTCTCCTCAATTTTTTTAATGCTATTAATGTCTTGATGTCTGGGTTTGTTGCATTTGACCAGTCATTCTGGGGGATCGTCATTGTTTGTGTTCTGGAATCTGTTTTCTCAGTGTCTGATCTCTCAGGGGTCTGTGTGAGACCTATATTCTTTTGGTTTTTCTTCATTTGTGCATTTTTTTCCCCATCCCTACTTTTTCCTTCCCTCCATATCACCGTCTTCTTTAATTCTGTTATTCAGGGGGAGAGGGATTGGTTTTACTTCTGCTTGTTCAATCTCCTATTCTTTAGGTATGCCCTCTTTCTTTGTTCAATTCTGGAGTTACACTGTAGGTTGGGGGTGGTCCTTTTTGCAGTTATGAGATTTACTTAAAGGGGGATCTGTGATTCAAAATCTATCTGCAGGCCCTGGTATTTGCCGACAGGTGTATGGTTAATCTGAAACCCACTTCCCACTGCCTTGGAATCTGTCCATGCAGTGGGGCTGTAGGTTTATTCCCTGAAATAAAATGTGAATAACAGATGGAAGAGAATTGACCAGACAATGGGGGGAAGAGGAGGGTGGAGAGAGAGAGGAGTGAGGGGGGAAACAGACGAGTGTACCAACAAATGGAGAGAGAGACCTAAACTGAAACAGATAAAAACAACAGACCACAGCTACAGACTAACCAACTCCCATACAAAAAAATGATAAAACATACAATGATTCTAACATACAATCTAACCAAGCACCTTATTGATGTGCTGTTCCTCTATACAAAGATATGGTTTACAGAGAGGAGAAAAGATAAGAAAAGAAAGAGGAAAAGAAAAAACAAGGAACAAAACAGTAGAAATAGAATTAAGTCATTAACCTAGCAGAACCAATCAAGCACACTTTGAGACTTTTCATTTAAGTCCAATGTCCTTTCAGCTCTGATTTCTACCTGTCTTTTCAAGCTGGTAAATTAGTTCGCAGTTAAGGTCAGTTGCCCCTGGCCTGCTGTGAAAAACAGTTCAAATCACCCTCAGCTCACCACTCAAATCTGGCCTGTTTCTGTTTTTCAAGCTTGTTTCTCCCGTTTCGGTGTTGTTACCTTGAATCGCCAGCAGGTGGTGCTATCTCAGCTGCTCGCCCCAGAGGGGGTGGGGCTGGACAGGAGCCAGGCTGAGGCCAGAGATGGGAGCCTGCTTCAGGGCATATGGGAGTAGTCCCACGGCCGGCAGGATGTCATGGTCCCAGCAGAGGTGGCAGCGATCCCAGCAGATCTTGCCTGCAAGGGCTTTAAGGACTGAGGTCGTGGATCACCTCAGGCACGGGTGGTGCGTTGAGCTATGGCTGCCACGGAGGCCACGGTGGCGCTGACGGCTGCTGTGTCTGCACCTGCAGTGGCTGTCCAGACCGCTGCGATGCCCCAGCGATGGCGACAGCCCAGCTTCATGTGAAGAACAGTCTGCCAATGTTGGGATCCACAGCCCCCCCAGGTAGAGAGCCAGAGACCCTCTGCATTCTCCTTTGCAGAGGGTTTCATAGACCAGGCTGCCCCATCACCATTTTCTATATATATGTTTTAATAATGGCCATTCTGACTGGTGTAAGGTGATATCTCATTGTGATTTTAATTTGCATTTTCCTAATGAATAATGATGTTGAGCATTTTCTTCGATATTTGTCAGCCATTTTTAGATCTTCTTTTGAGCAATGTTTGTTCATGTCATTTTCCCACTTTTAAATGGGGTTATCTGCTTTTTTTCTTGCTAATTTGAATTCTTTGTAGATTCTAGATATTAATTCTTTGTCTGATGTATAGTCTGCAAATATCTTCTTCCATTCTGTAAGATGCTTATATAGTCTGTTGATTATTTCTTTTGCTGGGCAGAAGCATTTCAGGTTAAGGCCCACTTATTTATTTTTGGTTTTGTTGCATTTTCTTTTGGGGTTTTAGCCATAAATTCTTTGCCTAAGCCTATGTTCAAAAGAGTTTTTCCTAGGGTTTCTTCTAGAATTGCTATAGTTTCAGGTGAGACACTTAAGTCTTTAATAGATCTTGAGGTAATGTTTGTATATGGAGGAATCAAGTTTCATTTTTCTGTATGTAACTATCCAATTTTCCCAGAACCATTTGTTGAATACAGTGTCCTTTCTCCTATGTATATTTTTGTCTCCTTTGTCAAAGATCAGTTGACTGAAGGTATTTGTGTTTATTTCTGGATTCTCTATTCTGTCCATTTCTCCATGTGCCTGCTCTTGTATCAGTACCATGCTGTTTTGGTTACCATAGCCTTGTAGTATAAATTGAAATTGTGTAATGTGGTGCCTCCAACTTTGCTCTTTTTTTTTTTTGCTTAGGATTATTTTAATTATTCTGGATTTCTGGCCTTATTTACTTTTTGTTCCATATACATTTTAAGATTTTTTCTAATTCTGTGAAAAATGACAATGGTAGTTTGACAGTGATTGCATTGAAACTGTAGATTACTTTGGGTAATATGGTCATTTTAATAATATTGATTATTCCAATTCATGAGCATGGGATGTTTTTGTTTGTTTTTCTCTTTGTGTTCTATATGATTTCTTTCATCAGTGGTTTATATTTCCTCTTTTAAAGGTTTTCTACCTTGTTGGTTAAATATGTTCCCAGGTATTTTCATTTATGTTATTTCTTGGTTGCTATTGTAAATGGAATTGAGTTCTTGGTTTGCTTCTCAGCTTAGTCTCTATTGGTGAATAGTAGTGCTATTGATTTGTGTGCTGATTTTGTATTTTGAGATTCTACTGAATTCATTTATCAAGTACAGGAGTCTTTTGAAGAATCTTTGGGATTCTCTAGATATAAGATTATATCACTGGCATACAGAAATGGCTTGATTTTTATCTTTTCCAATTTGGATACACTTTATTTATTTCCCTTACCTGATTGCTCTGGCTAGGACTTCCAGTACCATGTGGAATCGAAATGGTAAAAATGTGCATCCTTGCTTTATTCTAGTTCTAAGGGGGAATGCATTCAACTTTTCCTCATTAAGGATGACATTGGCTGTGGTTTTATCATATGTAACTTTTAGTATTTTGAGGAGTGCCCCTCATATGCCTATTTTGCTGAGGGCTTTTATCTTGAAGAAATCCTGGATTTTATCACATGCTTTTTCTGTATCTATTGAAATCATCATATGATCTTAGTTTTTAATTCTGTTTATGAAATGGATAATATTTTTTTTTTGCATCTGCTTAAATATTCTTTCACCTTTGGGATAAAACCCACTTGATTTTGGTGGATTATTTTTCTTATGTGATGTTGAATTCAGTTTGCTAATATTTTGTGGAGAATTTTTGCATCTTTGTTCAAAATAGGTCTGTAGATATTGGTCTGTAGTATTCTTTTCTTGTTGTATATTTTCCTGGCTTTAGTATTAGGGAGATAATGGCTTCATAGAATAAGTTAGGAAGAATGCCTTCTTTTCACTCCTCTAGAATAGCTTCAGTAGGATTGGTACCAATACTTCTTTGGAAGTCTGGTAGAATTTGAACTTTTCATAGCTATTGTGAGAGATTTTTAATTATTGTTTCAATCTCACTACTTGCTATTGGTCTGTTCAGTGTTTCTACTTCTTCCTGAGTCAAGGTTGGGGGTTTGTATGGTTCCAAGAATTTATCCCTTTCCTCTAGATTGTCCAGATTGTTTGCATAGAAGTGTTGTAATAATCTCAGATGATCTTTTGTATTTACATGGCATGAGCTGTAATATCTCCATTTTCATTTCTGATTGAACAATTTGAATCTTTTCTCTCCATTACTTAATGAATCTAGTCAGTGTCTTTCAATTTTGTTTATCATTTCAAAGAAACAACTTTGTGTTTCATTAATCCTTTCTATTTAAAAAATCAATTTCATTTAGTTCTGCTCTGATCTTCAATATTTCTTTTCTTCTGCTAGTTCTGAATTCGGTTTGTTCATATTTTCCTAGTTTCTTGAAGTATGACATTAGGTTGTCAATATATCAGGGTCTTCCAATCTTTTAAATGTATGCCTTAAGCACCATAAATATTCTGCTAAGCATAAGTCTGGCTGTGTTCTAGAGGCTTTAATAACCTATGTTATTTATTTAAAGGAATTTTAAAATTTGCCCTTTGATTTTATTATTGAGCCAAAGATTATTTAGGGGATAATTGTTTAATTTTCTTGCATTTTTTTGGTTGCATGAGTACTTCTTGAAGTCAATTTCTAGTTTTCTTCCACTGTGGTCTGAGAGGAGAGAGTGCTTGACATGATTTTGACTTTTGTGAATTTATTGAGATGACTTGTGGCCTATCATGTGGTCTATATTGGAAAATATTCAGTGTGGTGATGAGAAAAGCCTATATTCTGTAGTTTGATGGTGGCATACTCTGTAGATGTCTGCTATATACATTAACTGTAGGGTCCAATTTAACTCCAATGTTTCTTTGTTGACTTTCTGTATCGATGATCTATCTATTGCTGTCAGTGGAGTGCTGAGGTCTCCCACTACTATTGTATTGCTTTCTGTCTCTCTTGTTAGAGCTGGTAGAATTTGTCATATAAAGCTCGGAGTTGTGGTATTAAGTGAATATGTATTTAAAATTGTTATATCTACTTTTTGTGTTGAATAGTTTATCATTATATAACCTTTTTGGCTTTTTTAACTGTTGTTAATTTAAAGTCTGCTTTATCTGATATGTGAATGGCTCCTCCTCCTCTTTTTTTTTCCATTTGTGTAGAATATTTTTTCCACTTCTTTGCCTTGAGTTTATAAGTCTTTGTGTGTTAAGTGGGTCTCTTGAAGGCAGCAGATATTTGGATCATGCTTTTCATCCATTCTATCAAGCTATATTTTCTAGGGGATTATTGACACCATTTACATCCAGGGTTAATAATGATACGTAAGGTACCATTCTGTTCATCATATTGGTTGTTACCCAATTTTTTTTTTAATACTCTCTATTGTGTTTGTGTTTATAAACCCTGTGAGTTTTATAATTTCTCTATTGGTGTATTTTGACCTACTTTTTCAATATTTAGAATGTTTTTGAGTGTTTCTTATACAGTCTGTCTAGTGGTGACAAATTTCCTTAGTGTTTGCTTGTCTGAGAAAGATTTTATTTTTCCTTCATTTGTGAAACTTAGTTTTGTAGGATATAAATCCTTGACTGTTATTCTGTTTGAAGAGATTGAATATAGGACTCCAATCCCTTCTGGCATGTAGGGCTTCTGCTAAGCAGTCTACTATTAGTCTTATCAATTTACCTTTGTAATTTATTTGATACTTTTGTCTCACTGTCCTTTGAATCCTTTCTTTCACATTAACTTTCAGTAATCTGAAGACAATTTGCCTTAGGGATGACCTTTTTGTAATCAATCATTCAGAGGTTCTTTGGACTGCTTGTATCTGAATGTTTAAATCTCTGGCAGGACCAGGCAAGTTTTCCTGAATTATTTCTTCAAATAAGTTTTACAAACCTGTTGTTTTCACTTCCTCCTTAGGAACATCAATGATTCTTAGATTTGGACATTTTACATAATCCCACATTTCTTGGTGACTTTTTTTTTGTTGTTATTTTCCTTTTTTTTTTCTTTGTTGTTGTTTGATTGAGTTGATTCAAAAGCTCTGTCTTCAAGTTCTGAGAACGTTTTTTTCTGCTTATCCTAGTCTACTCTTAAGACTTTCCACTACATTTTGTACTTCCTTAAATGAGTCTTTCACTTTCAAAATTCAGTTGTTGCTGTTGTTGTTTTTTAAGTGTCTTTCCCTCTGGATAATATTTTTACTCATGCCCTGAATAGTTTGGTTTTTGTTTTTGTTTTCTGATACTGGTTTTCAACTTTCTCCTGGATCTCTCTGAACAATCTTATAGTCAACCTTTTGAATTTTATCTCTAATTTAAAAGATTTTATTTTGGTTATGTTGTATTGCTCAGGAGTTAGTGTAGACTATTGGGGGTGTTGAAGAGCTCTGTTTTTTTAATTTTATCAGAATTATTTTTCTGGTTCCTTCTCATTTGGTAGACTATTTATTCTTATTTGGGCATGATGAGGGTAGACATATACACTGTAGGGTTCTCATGGATATTTATAGCTTTAGTGTGGTTAGTTTTTCAGTTGCCAGCTACAGCAGTGCTGTATTCAGTACCTGTACAATCTTCAGGCATCCTGGGTGGCAGAAGTAACTCAGCTAGTGGTGTTAGCTGAGATATGGATCAGACTTTCCCAAAAGCTAAAGTATTATATCAGATGTCATGAGCTGTGCCTATTGACCTCTGACCAAGTGATGATACATGCAGGAGAGAGTCACTTGTGATGGTAGCTATGGGCTTTCTTGGCTTGTGTTGCTCCATAGGAAGCATCCAATCGACTACACAGTGAATGGAGCTGTTAGGACTATCCATGCTCTTTATGTGTTTTGACCTTTCAAGGTAGGTTTGAGGAAAAAAGTGCTCAAATTCTCACTTTTGTGCACTCTTGCCTATCCCAGTAGGGATTTTGAAGGAGTCATCAGTCACTAAGGTGATACTGCTATGTTGTGCAGAGGCTATACAAAATAATTTTCATGGGCATGAAAGGTTGCTAGGACAATTAGTCCCACCCCTCACCCCCACCTTAGCTTCAAGTAGTCTGCATTCAGAATGTAAAAGTTCCTTGGGCCCAGGTTTTCTCACTGGAAACTACCCCAACCAAGAACTATGTATTGTAGTGGTATTTGCCCTTGGGTCCTGTTTCATCAGAGATTTAGCTAAAGAGCAGCCATCATCAGGGATTTAGTTTAAGGAAATGGCTGCTGGAGCCATTCAGGCCTTGTTTTCCTTGCACTGCTTCTGTAGGATTGTCAAAGCATGGCTGTGTAAGGCAGCTTACCATGAGCAAATGGAGTACTGCAAAGCTCAAGTAAACTTCAAAATTTGTGACAGAAGCACAGAACTCCTGAAACTCTCTCACTTACCTCACTCATTGTGTCCTGGCTATTCTGGTTTGTGTGATAATTCAGGTGTATCTGTCTAGTTCCAATTCAGTTTGATAGGCTTATCTATTCCTCATGCTCTTTGCATCTTATCATTTCTCTGATGAGCCATGGGGTGTTCTGCTTTTCTCATCCATCTCTGAGTACTGAGTAATTCTATTTTGTTTTACTCCATGGGAGGAGCACACTCTAGCTGCTTCTCATTGGCCATCATAATCCTATCTTTTATTTGTTCTTTTTACTTAGGATTTGAGTATATACTCAGAAGAGAAATTTCCGCATCACATGGTAACTCTATTTTTTTATTTCTTGAATTCAGAATGCTTACTTTTGCAGTTTCATCATTTTACATTATCATTAAGAATACAGAAAGAATTTACTTTCTCCAAGTTTTAGTCAAAATTTCTTTTCTTTTTTTCTTTTATAGCCTAAAACATAATAGATGTGAGGTAATATAGCTTTGATTTAAATATCTTTTTTTTTAAGAAAGATAAGTTTATTAGAGGGAAGATATGCTGTGAAGGGCACAGGGGCAGGATGGCAGCAGGAGTGCCTGCTGTCTGCCTTAAATTTCGTTAATGATAAGTGATGCTGAGCATTTTTCATATGCTTTTTGGTCATTTGTTTATTTTCTTTTATTATTATTATTTTTTTTTTGAGTTGGAGTCTCACTCTGTCACCCAGACTGGAGTGCAGTGGCCACTCCCAGTCACTGCAGCCTCGACCTGCTGGGCTCCGATGATCCTTCCGCCTCAGCCTTCTGAGTAGCCGGAACTACAGGCGCACGCTACCATGCCCAGCTGATTTTTTGACCTATTGTAGAGATGAGGTCTCGCTGCCCAGGCGGGTCTCGAACCCACGGGTTCAGGCAATCCACTCACCTCAGCCTCCCAATGGTGCAGGACTACAGGCTGAGCCACCAAGCCCGGTGCATTTGTTTATTTTCTTTGGAGAAATGTTCATTCAAGTTCTTGCCCATTCTATAACCATATTTTTTTGTGTGGCTTAGTTGTAAGAGGTCTTCTTATAATCTGAATATTAACCACTTATCAGGTACATGCTATGCAAATATCTTCCTATTTTGTGAGTTGCTTACCCCTCTATTGCTTTGTCCTTTGATGCACAGACATTTTAAATTTTGATTTAGTCGAATGTATCTATTTTTTCTTTTGTTTTATGTCACCATTGCCTTTTTCTGTAAATGAAGTGGGTTTTTTTGGAACATTGCTATACTCATGTATTTAAGTATTGTCTATGACTGTTTTTATTCTATTACAGAAGAGCTGAGTAATTGCAAAAGGGACCATATGGTCTACAAAGCCTAAAATACTCTCTGTCTGGCCATTTACAGAAAAAAATTTCCAACCCCTGCTCTGCACAATCTGACTGTTGTCTATCTTCCATCTTTTCTATCTACAACTATCCCACTTAGTTTATTCTAGCTATGTACTACCCATCCTGTTTTACTTGCAACATATCAAGATCATCCTTCCTTTGGGCTTCGAATGTTCAGATTTCTTCATTTAAAATACATTTTTGTAGATCTTTAAATAGTTTACTTCTTCACTTTATTGTGGTCTCTGTTATAATGTCATGCTTTCTAAGAAAAATGTTGACAACAGCTAAATATCTCAGAAGTGACCTCCATATTGTAATTTATATCACTCAGCCTTAATAAAAAGGCAATGCCAAAGTTGGCTAAACATGCTTATATACTATATTTACACATGTAAATTACTATATAGTAGTGCTACAAACCATTGCCAGTTCATTTTTTACTAATTTGCTGAATTAATAAAACTGCTTAATCTCCCTATTCCATGTAAAACATAGGAGTTATAAAAGAAAAATAGCAGGAATAAGAAAAATAAGTCTGAGAAAACCCTTTGGGTTACTTATGGAGCTTTTAAACAATTATGTATAAATAGGGTTTTGGCTTTGGCCTGGGGTATAAGACACCCAGGCATGATGGTGGGAAGATAGTAAAGAAAAATACTGAGGAACAAATAATACCTAACCATATATATCTGATGACACAAAGAGATTTTGTTAAGGTACCATAAGACGCAGTGAATGAGCAATATAGCCAGCACTAGTTGCCTACAAAAGTAGTTAAAGTGTCTAAAAGCTAAGTATATTTTTTTAAAAGTAACTGAAGTGTCCAAAGCTATGTCTAAAAAAGTAAAAATAAAGTCACAAACCAGAATAACAGGGCATTTAAAAAACATAACTCTTTCAAAGGAAAAATAATATATTGAATTGTAGATTCATCACAGAAAAATATGTTAGAATAAAAAGATAAATACTATAAATTGATCTTATAATTATGCTAAAAGAAATTTAAACATCTTTATTAATATGTGTTAAAAGTAAAACAACTTAGGAATAGGTATTAGTCATATAATAATTGGCTAAAAGATACAAGAAGGAATTAGAAGAAATCATTTTCTAGAAGGAAAAAGGAAAGCACATAAATTTATATTTTTATATATATTTAAAGATTTATATATAACAAATGGAGGACAGGGAGAAGAGAACAGGAGTTCAGAGAGAGAGAGAGAGATGGAAGGAGTAAATGTTGGAAGTAATAATGAAGATATAACATTCAGAACTTTTTTAAATGATAAAATACTTATAACTAGAAGTCCTACGTATTAACAGAAAAGAGTGATTTGGAGGAGAAACCACCTAGACACCATAAAGACTGAATAACGATAAAAATCAATAAAGAATAAGAGAACAGAGAACTCTGAATACCTTACAGAGAGAAAAAAACAAAAAAATTACATACAAAGTTACAAATATTAGATTGACATAAGAATATTCAACAGCAGCAAGGATGAAAGAAGACAAGCATATGTTGTTTTAAAAATAACATATAATGAAAATTTTATACTTAGAATTCCATTATTCAAACAGGTGTACAATGGAATTATTCTTAGCCATACACACTCTCAATATTTTGCTACACAAAGATCTACATTAAATACAATTTTGAATAAAATATATGCATTAATGGAAAGACAAATCCAAGAGATGTTACAGTAACTATATAAGGTAATAGCGATTAAATGTCCTAATAAAAACTCTTGACATCTTACAAAATACTTAAAATTGAACAGAAAAATAAAAGTTTTTACTTTCTGGGTCATTATTGGTATATTTTATCTTTCTGTTCAATTTTAAGTATCTTGTAAAAATACTAAAACTAAAAAAATTATGTAACATAAAAAAATTAGGTTTGAAAAGAGAATGTGACCAAGAAATATTAAAGCATGCTTTATTCTTGGTCTTATTAAATGGTGATATAAATTAATTAAATTTTAAAAACTAAAAGATATAATGTAGAAAATGAAATCAGTTAAAATAATAGAAAATGTCCAAATGTGACAA
This sequence comes from Cephalopachus bancanus, assembly GCA_027257055.1. Taxonomy (NCBI): domain Eukaryota; kingdom Metazoa; phylum Chordata; class Mammalia; order Primates; family Tarsiidae; genus Cephalopachus; species Cephalopachus bancanus. The sequence continues at coordinate 2,014,913 of JAPVLO010000243.1, read as the reverse complement.
AAAGTGGGATAAATGCAGATTAACCCAACTCACCAGGAAAAATAAAAAGCGTAAGATTAACAGATTTTTTAAATATTAAAATTATTTTATTTTTAGAGTTTTATTGAACAGTAAACATTGAGCACATAGTATAAATTTTATATACACATTGCCATTATTGGATGCCTTTTTAAAATACCTTTTCCCAGTGTAAGACTTTCTTTTTCATTTACTTGTCAGTGCCTCAGCAGAGAAGAAATTTTTAGTCTTAATGAAATTTAGATTATTGTTTCTTTCTTTCATAAGTCATGCCTTTGGTGTTATATTTAAGAAGTTATTGTCAAACCTAAGGTTTACTCGATTTTTTGTTATATTCTATGTGTTTTATCATTTTGCTTTTTTTTTTTTTTTTTTTTGCACATAGATGTCCAATTTGCAGTATCCTTTGTTGAAAGGACTCTCATTGCTCTATTGTATTGCCTTTGTTTCTTGTCAATAATCAGTTGGTTACATTTAATGTGGGTCCATTTTTGAGGTTTTTTTCTGCTCCACTGATCTATTTGTTTATACTTTTGCTGATTATTTTAGCTTTATGGTAAGTTGGAAAGTCATGTTATATCAGTCCTCTTGGTTCTTCTCCAATATTGTGTTGGCTATTCTGTCTCATTTGCTTCTCCATAAAAATTTTACTTGATTATTTTATATTTTATTTTTTGGAAAGAAGGAATATTTCTATAATGTCCAGGGTGGTCTTAAACCACTGACCTCAAGTGATACTCCTGCCTCAGCCTTCCAAAGTGTTGATTACAGTCATTAGTACATAAAATGGGTTACAGTCATTATTAGTACATGATGGATTACAGTCATCAATACATAAAAATTTTGGAATCAGTTGTTCAATATCCATTAAAAAAATTCCTGGAATTTTGATTGGAACTGCATTGAATCTATAAGTCAAGTTGTAAAATATAGATATATTAACACTACCAAGTCTTCTTATTAATTAAAATGGAATATATCTCCATTTGTAAAAATTTCTTTCATAGGAATTTTGAAGTTTTACTCATACAGATCTTGCACATGTTTTGTTAAATCTGTATCTATTGCATTTTGAGAGTGTTAACATAAGTGTTATTGAGTCTTTTTGTCTGTTTTGTTTTGTTTTGAGTTGGAGTCCCACTCTGTCGCCCAGGTTGGAGTGCAGTGGCACACTCATGGCCACTCCAGCATTGACCTGCTGGGCTCCCGTGATCCTTCCACCTCAGCCTTCCAAGTAGCTGGAACTACAGGTGGGTGCTAAAACGACCAGGTAATGGTTTTTTAATTTATTATAGCCTCAGGAAATTCACTTGCCTTGGCCTCCCAAAGTGTTGGGATTACAGACTGAGCCACCGAGCCTGACAGAGTTTTTTATTTCAAACATTAATTATTCATTATTGGTAACAGGATAATTATTTTGTATTTTAACCCTATCTTTCAGCTCCCTTGTTATAATCACTTATTAGTCCCTAAAGTTTTTTATTGCTATTGTTGTTGATTTTCTTAAGATATTTTACATGGACAGGAATGCCATCTGAAAACAAAGACAATTTTATTTTATAATTTCCTATCAATATGTGCTTTAATTTTTTCTTTTATTATTATTATATTAAGTAAGACTTTCAGTATAATGTTGACAAGAACTGGTGAGAGAGAACATTCTTGCCTTTTTTCTGATCTTGGTGGAAAAGCTTCTAATTTCTCACCATTGTGTTCACACATAGATTTTTTTGTAAATATTGTTTATCAAGATGATGAAGTTGCTCTATATTTCTAGTTTATTTAGAGTTTTTACTTTTTTCTGCATCTATTGATAGTATTATAATTATTTTTCTTCTTTAGCATGTTATGATATTAGGTATAGCACTGGATGAGAAGAAAGATCTAAAATCAATAATCTAAGAGCCTACCTTAAAAATCTAGAAAAAAAGAGAAAGTTAGCTGGGCTCGGTGGCTCAGCCTGTAATCCCATGCCTTTGGGAGGCCAAGGTGAGTGGATTTCCTGAGCCCGCGGGTTCGAGACCCGCCTGGGCAGCGAGACCTCATTTCTACAATAAAAAAAAAAAATAACAATCAGCTGGGTGTTGTAGCGCTTGCCTGTAATTCCGGCTACTCGGAAGGCTGAGGCGGAAGGGTCGCAGGAGCCCAGCAGGCGAGGCTGCGGTGGCCGGGAGCAGCCACTGCACTTCAGTCTGGGAAAAAGAGAAAGTTAAATCCAAGGTAAGCAGAATAAAATAAATTTATTTTTGAATGTTGAAACAACCTTGCATAACTGGAATAAATTCTAGTTAGTCATGGTGTGTAATTTGTGTTACGCATTGTTGTATTTGATTTGCTAATCTATTGTTGAGAATTTTTGCATCTATGTTTATAAGAGACATTTGTCTATAACTTTCTTTTTTCATAATGTATTTTTTTAGTTTTGGTATTAAGGTTATTTTGGTCTTATAGAATGAGTTTAAAAGCATACTATCTGTTTCTATTCTGAAAGAGACATTATAGAATTGGTATAATTTCTTCCTTAAATGTCTAGTAGAGTCAATAGTGAACCCATCTGAGCCTAGTGCTTTCTGCTTTTGAAGACTATTAATTATTGATTCAACTTTTAAAATAACACTAGGTTTATTCAGATTGTCTATTTTTTCTAGTGTGAGTTTTAGCAGATTTTTTTTAATTATTCATTTCACCTAGGTTATCAAATTTGTTGACATAAAGTTGTTCATAGTATTTCTTTATTATTATTTTAATGTCCATGGGTTTTGTAGGAATTTCTCCTTTATTTCTTATTTTAACAACTTATTTTCTCTTTGTTTATTTTCCTTAGTTCATCTGGCTAAAGTTTAACTTAGTAATATTTTCTAAGAATCGGTTGTAATTCTGTTGCTTTTCTCTATTGATGCACTATTTTCAATTTTATTGATGTCTGCTTCAATTTTTATTATTTTTTTTTCTGTTTACCTTGGATTTAATTTGCTGTTTTTCTAGTTTTCTAAGGTGGAAGATTAGATTATTAATTTTATATATGTCTGCTTTGTTAATATATACATTTAATGCTATAAATTTTCCCCTAAATACTTCTTCTGCTGCATCCTACAACTTTTACTAAATTGTTTTCACTTTCACTTGGTTCAAAATATTTTAAAATTTATCTTCAAATTTATACGTGTTATATTTAATTATCTAAGTGTTCTGTGATTTTTCAGCTAACTTTCTGTTACTCGTTTTAGTGTAAGTCTATTGTAGCCTGCAAGCAGACATTGTATAACTTCTATTATTTTAAACATGTTGACCATTGCCTTACTAGACTGTGGTGTGGCTATTTGCTTTTTGAGCTATGGCCATCTCCATGTTTCTTGGCTTTGGCACCATTCCCTACCTTGGGGAGGTAAATCTTTTCTTTCTCTCTCTAATATACTTTTCTAATAAACTAAATTTTCTAATCTAAAATAAACAAATAAATGTGTTAAGGCATACTTATGAACTTGAGAAGAATGTGTATTCTACTCTTGTTGGATGACATAGTCTGTAGATGTCAATTATGTCTAGTTAATTAATGGTGCTGTTGAGTGTATCTGTATTTTTACAAATTTTCTACCTGCTGGTTCTATTCAATTCTTAGAAGAATATTGAATTATACAATTATAATAATGGATTCATTCATTTCTTCTTACAATTGTATTAGTTTTTGTTTCACATATTTTAACATTCTGTTGTTGGGTACATACATGTTGCAAATTATTGTCTTTTTTATATCCCTTATAACTTCTCTTTCTCTGAATTTTGCAATATCTGAAATTAATATAGCTATTCTATCTTTTTTAGATTGGTAATAGCATGCTATCTTTCTCAATTTATTTACTTTTATTCTATAAGTGCCTTTATTTTTAAAGTGAGTTTCTTGTAGGCAACATATAGTTGAGTCTCGCTTTTTTTTTTTTTAATCTACCTTCAGGATTTTTTTTTAATTGGTGCATTTTGACCATTGACATTCAAAGTAATTATTTATATAGTTGGGTTAATAGCTACCATATTTGTTACTGTTGTCTACTTGTTGCTCTTGTTCTTTGTTTCTGTTTTTGTCTTCCACTTTTTCTGTCTTTTGTCATTTTTATTTAACATTATATAATTTCACTCATATCATCTCTTAACATACAAATCATATGTATTTTTACTCACTTTAGTGATTTTTTTTTTAAGAATATGCATACGTACAATTACAACTAATCCAAGTTTACTTTCTAATAACACTATAGTGCTTCATGGGCAGTGTGAGTTCCTTATAATAACAAAATGATTCCAATTCCTCCTCCCAGTCCCTTATTTCACTGTCATTCATTTCATTTTCACGTAGGCATACCTAAGTGCGTGTATATGTGTGAATGAGTGTGTGTATATACATTTGTGTGTATATATATGTATAAATATATATATATGGTTGCTATTATTATTTTGAATAGTTATCTATTATATATTTTAAAATAAGAAAATAAAATATTTATTTATCTTCACTTATTCCTTCCCCATTGTTCTTCCTTTCTATCTGTAGATCCAAATTTGTGACCTATATTATTTTCTTTCTCTCTAAATAACTTAGTTTAGCATTTTTTATGAAGCATGTCTACTGTCAGCAAATCTCTTCAATTTTGTTTGTCTTAGAATGTTTTTATTTCTTCTTCACTTTTGAAGGATAATTTCACAAAGCAGAGAATTCTAGGTTGAGTTTTGGGGTTTTTTTTTTAAACACTTCATTTTTCACATCAGATGATTAATGTGCCCTGGTTGTAACAAGGTTTAAAGGAGGCATATCTAACACACGGGCATGAAAATTCAATTATAATGCTTATGAACTACAAAAGGATCTTAGCACTTTAAATATTTCATTCCACTCTCTTCTTGCTTGCATCATTTCTGAGGAGAAGTCAGCTGTAATTATTTTCTTTGTTCTCAAATAGGTAATGTGCCAAGTTTTCCCCATCCTGGCTTCTATCAGAATTTTTTTCTTTAGTTTGATTTTCTGTAGTTTGAATATGATATGCTTAGGTGTCGTTTTTGCATTTTTCCTACTTGGTGTACTCTGAGCTCCCTGGATCTGTCTACTTTATCCATTGTTGTCCTCAGTGTGTCAATCTTAGTTGCTTAAATCTCTAGTCTGATAATTATAACAGCCCTTCCATATATGAGTCTCATTTGAATGGCTGTTCTTTTACTTAAAATTGTGTATTTTGCCTTTTAGCATGTCTTATAATTATTTTTCTTGATCACTGGATAGCATGTACTAGATAAAAGAAACTTCTATAAATAGGACTGTATTAATGTATGATAAGGTATGGTGGAGGAGAAACATTCCATAGTTTTATTATTGGGTCCCATTTTTTTTTTGTAAGTCTATGCCTGTGGACCATGACCTTTACAAATGCTTTCCAGGTTTCTATTTTACCTCCTCCCTCCCCGCTAGGTGGGACAGGACACTTGGAGTGAACTGGAGTTGGGTGTTTTCCTTCTCCTTCATGGAAGACTAGGAGGGACTGAAATTAAATGTATCCTTTTCGTTACATAGAAGGCTAAAGCAGACTGATGCTGTGAATTTCCTTGTCCACAGGTCAGTTAGGCTTCTGTAAAACTCAACAGGTTAGACTCTAGTTACTCTAGAGGGCAGATCTTGTTAAGAAAAACAGAGTGTTCTGGCATTATTTCAATATATGGTAGTTTCTTTTCCCTGTTTCTTGCTGGAAGCATCAAGAACGTTTTCTCTGGTATCCATTGAAAAAAGAAAACAAAAAACAACAAAATACATGGCAAAGATCCAAAAGGCAAAACCCCCAAAAGCATGAGTGTCTCCCAATGACTGTGTTTCCCTGAAGTTTGCATCCTTCAGTCTTTTCCTACTGAATCTTCAAGTTTGTCATTTGTAGTGTGGGTTTTCTACTCTAGCACAGGCACTAGCATTAGCACTGGCTTCCATGGAAGCTTCTGCTTCAGTAAAACATAAATTGAAATTATTTGCATGGTCTGTCTCCAATTTAAGGGTGGAGGGGGACAGACGCTAACTCCGCAATCTTACTTTTCTTACATATCTAAAAAGTTTTTTGTTTTTGTTTTTTTGAGTTGGAGTCTCACTCTGTCGCCCAGACTGGAGTGCAGTGGCCACTCCCGGTCACCGCAGCCTCGACCTACTGGGCTCTGGCAATCCTTCCACCTCAGCCTTCCAAGTAGCCGGAATTACAAGTACGCACTACCACGCCTGGCTGATTTTTTGATTTATTGTAGAGATGAGGTCTCGCTGCCCAGGCGGGTCTCAAACCCGCGGGCTCAGGCAATCCACTCACCTCAGCCTCCCAAAGGCGCGGGATCTGAGCCACCGAGCCCGGCTAGATTTTTGTTTTTTAAGGTATATTGTTTGTTTGTTTGTTTGTTTTTTAGCTTTTTGCCTGTATTTAGGATGATGTGATGACTTCTAAGTTACAAACATGCTGGACCAGAACTTGTAAGTCAGATTGAACTTTTTAATATTCCGATACATGCTGTTTCTTACAATATACACCTAAAGCATAAGATCCTAAAAATGTGCACGTTTAATTATGAATAATATATATGAAGTAGATATCCAGGTAAAAAGCCAGTGTAGCTACATTATGTTACATCAATTATATTTTAAGGCAAAGTTTATTATTATGATGGAAAGATTGAATGGTAGGTTCAATTTAATAACATGATGTACTATTTTTAAGTATGTTTGTACTTAATATAGCTTCAAAAAATATAAAACATAATTGATATAATTATAGCAATAAATTCATCAACAGAGGGAAATTTTTGTACATCTCTCTTGATCACTGATATATTAATAAATACAATGTCTGAAAGAATGCAGGCATCTGAATTTCATAGGTAACAAGCATAAATTAATGAAGTTATAAAGTTCCACATTCAAAAAGTACATTATTTGTGCTTGTTCCCTATGCAGGTAGGAACATACTATAAAATTAATCATATACTAAGGAATGAAGAGAACCTCAATAAATTTTTTAAAATCTTTATTGAATCAATATGTTATCTAATCCTGATTTAATTATATTGTTTGTGTATAACAAAAATATAAATATTTTCTGATATTTAGAAATTGAAGATAAATTGCTAAATAATTTACATATTAGTACATAATAAGCATTAAGCCTTAAAATGAATATGTCAGATGGTGGAAAATGGCTAATAAAATAAATCCAAAGAAAGTAGAAGAGAGGAGAGAAAAATAGAGATCTAAGAAGCACAATAATTTGCTCTTAAAGAATAACATACTAACAAAATAGACAAAGCTCTGATAAATAAGATAAAGAAAATTGAAGAAGACATCTGATAATGCAGTAAAATAAAACAAAAACTGATATGCTATATCAAGTTGGGTTTATTTTAGGTATGCAAGGATGGTTTAATATCATAAAATTGATTAATCTAATTTACTACCTCATCAGATTAAACTAAAATATGCTGTTATTAGATGAATTAATTATTATGTTAATAGTACTAGAAATATATTCCATTATAAGCAGCAGACCCTCATGATTTTCTGATATTATATTAAAAAGAGGTTCAAATCTTCTTAATCCTAAGCATTTTGTAGTAAAAGAAGACACACATACACACACACACACTCTAAGAGTTAACAACCTAAATGTGAAAACACTAGAAGTCTTTCTTTTATAATCAGAAACATTACAAGAAAATATATTCTCACTTCTCATCTGCATCTCTATTACAGGTCTCTCTGTCTACCTCTTGCTTCTTCAATTCTCTGCTTTCACAGGAGTCAGATCTGCATCACCAGTGAAGAGTTTGTGTGATCAATTCTGCTATTACTCCACTTCCCATTTATCATTTACAGATGCTACAGCCCCAGTAATCCTTTTACTTGCCACAATTATAAAAGGATGTTTTGACATTCCTCTTTCTCTTGGTTGCTGATATACTGAGAACTCTTTTCTTGAGGTCTGATTTCAAGAAGATGCCCCAGAAGAAGTCTGAGAAAGTAAGTGGTAAGACGAGGGTTTTGAAAATGGATTTTGACTTCAGGATGGCAATAAGGACCTATTTATTTCTGGGTGACATATAGGGGCATTGATAAGTTCTCTCAGTTATGACTTGAAGAAATGTTCTAGTAGAGAGAATGCCTTGACCAAAGTATTAATTTGGATTTTTAAAAAGCACAAAGGTAGAAAGTTGATAGTGTAGAAAGAAGTACTTATTTCTTACAGTTGGAGAGCATGAAATGTGAGAACCAAATTTAGAACATTATATTCAAGGTCAACAAACTGCAAAAATGATTGATTTAAGCCTGCTGTGCTAAGTTCAGGGATCTTGTTGGGAAAATGTTGAACCCTGACAAATAGAATGGGAACATATGGGTAGATGCTTCTAAGATTTTAGTTCTCCAGATTGCTCTTAACACACAGAGTCAGCAGTATTAAGAATCTCAGTGCCCCCACTAGCAAGAGCTGGCATTCTCCTGTATGAGAAGACACTGCAGAGATTTGTTTCCCACAAGGCAACATGGATCCTTATCCAAATCTGCTCCAGCTCCACTTGTGTCTGTTAAACCAATAACCCAGCCAGGGACGTTCTAGGTCTAGTAATAAAAGAAAGGATTATACTTAAAAGGAGCTACAAGAATTAGCCAGCATGACCAGACTGAATTTTTATGGCACTTGATTAAGGGATTCAGAATACAGGACTAGATAAGGGAGAGTTTATTAACTTAGGTTTACTCTCTTGTGGTGTGGAATTTAACACTCAGGTAAACTCCTCCTAGGGGATGGTAAAAACTTGCTGCCAGCTTAAATTCTAGAACCCAGGGAAAGTGATGACTCACTCTGATCAAAGCAGAAATATCTATATTATCATGACAGATGGTGAAAGAAGGCATTAAAAGGTTCAGTTAAGTAAGCATGCTGGAATGTTTATATTACGGAAAACCAGAAACATCATGTTCCTTGGGAAGGCCAAGAGAATATTATTCAGAATCTAAGCCATAATGTTCTGGTGACAGACAACCAGTATCAAAAAAAAGTTTACACTTGAGTGTGGGAGTGCATACCTGAATTCCTAGCTACTCAGAAGGCTGAGGAGGGAGGATCACTTGAGACCAGAAGTTTGAGGTTGCAGTGAGCTATGATCAAGCTTGGGCAACAGAGTGAGATCCTAATTCTCAAAAACAATAAGTCAAAAGAAAATGTTAAAAAAAAAAGTTGAATAGTTCTTTTGTTCTATGTAGGCCAGGATTGAGTAAAAGAGCCTATTTATAAAAACTTGAGTCATTAGTATTAATGAAGATGTTGGAGCCCCAAAGCAATAGACATTTTTCAGAAACCAAGGGTTCACAAATACCTAAAAAAATGCCAATGCAGGAGTAGCAGGTGAAAAGGCTTGACCCGCGTAGGGTTGTGAAGATGCTTAAAGAAAACACAGCACCCATAAGGGCCAAGTAGATGGGAAGCCAATAAGAGAGCTACTTAATACAAAATCAAAAGAATGCAAGAATGAATGAGCAGGATATTTGCCTCAGTTAAAAAACAAAACAGTTGTACCCCACATCTTTAAAATAAAAATTAATAAAACAAAACAAAACACAGCCTTGCCTAATTTCTAGATATCACCAGTTTTCAGATTTGTAATATATGCACTTTAGGAGTCTGCCACATCAGTAATGGTTTAAAGAGTCTATTTACCAGGGGTGTTTGGGAACATACCTTTCAAACTGAGAGACAAATTACAGCATCTTGCATTCACTATCCACAAAAAAAGAACACCTGTGAAGATTGTTCAGATTATGGAGCTAACATATTTGATACTTTGCACTCCTGCACTAGCCTCACTGCTTTAGATTTCTAACTTTGAGTGAAATCTAAATCAGAGAGTGGCTCTCTAGGAGGGATAGATAGTGGTCAAGCAGGCCACATGCTTGGACCATATGGTACAGCAGATCCTTTGGTTTTGGAGATATCAATGATGAGAAAATTTGCCATGTGGAGGTGTGTAGATTCTCAGTAGGAAAACTACAGTTCAACAGTGAGTCCATGTCATTTACAGGGAAGAATTATATAACCTTTGTAAGCAGCTCCTCTACTGGAGAGCCATGGTAGAGACAGTGGGTATTGGTAGAGACAGAATGCTTGACCATGGGGTACTAAGTGACTGCTTTGTCTGTAATTGCCTATCATGAGTTTTGCTATGTCAGACCTAGAAAGCAACCAATTCAGGAAGTTTCAGCATCAATTCATCAGATGATGAAAGTGGTATATACAGGGTCAAACTTGAGCAGGACCACAGGGCATAAGCCAGTTGTTTGAGCCTAAAATCCCATGTCACAAGTCACCATTAAACCAGCATTCCACCCTTAACTCAAGTCTATGACCAGGTGACAGGGTCTACACAACTATGAAAGAGGCATTGAAAAACCAAGTACACAAAATTATTTGGTCAGCTGATGTCAACCAAGCTTTGCCATTCATTATCTCAAAACTGCCATGATAGGCAGACAAACAGAACAGCTAGAGCAGCAGAGATGGTGGCTACTGATAAGCCTGGAAGCATGGTTCCTAATTACAAAGACAGACCTAGCCCTTTCTGAACATGTACGCTGTCAGCAGGAGAAACCAAAGTCAACAGTTACCCTCAAGGTGCCAAGCAGCCACTGCATATCAAATTGGGTCCCCTTCATTCCGGAAGAGACAGAGTTTCATTTATATAAGAACAAACACTTATTCTAGGAATAGGTTTGCTTTTCTCGACTTCAACAATTACTTTTTAAGTAATTCTACTCTCAGGAATATATCATAATGAGCCATTTGCACATGTACATTAAATAATATAAGTATGATCTTAGCAGCATTATTTGTGCAAAATGTCATGTATGTACAAATAAATAGTCATAAACTAAATATATATAACTATATATCACTAAATGAATAAAGATATATATATGTATATATACATATACACACACACACACACACACACACACACTTTTTTAGGACTAAAACTATATGAATAGGAAAGCAGAAATATGATTATGGGATTGAAGATGATATTCTGGGTAGAATCTGGGAAATTAGATTAAGAAATCTTGTTAGATTTAGGCTGTACTCAAATACTTTTGTTGAGTGGTGGGTTCATGGTGCTCATTACATTATTTCAAATCGCAAATTAACTACAAATAAATAGGTGTGTCATGTCTAAATTGATAATTGTCATCATTAGCATTATAATGATGTGTGTTATCACAGATTATAATTGATGCAATTCTAGACAGTAATGTTCAGTCTAAGTGTGTGTGTATATGTGTGTGTGATTATGCATGTAAAGAAAAACTAAGGTCAATGTTGAATAGGAAAGGAGTTCCTTAGAGTATATAAATGCATTCAGTGTTTATATATGTATAGTTGTTCTCAAATATGTACAGATTATTTGACAAGCCCCATCACAAAAAATGGAAACTAAATCTCTGCCATTGAGTGTGTGCCAGCCTTTGTGTCTTGCTTCTAATAAATAAAAATGTGGTAGCAGTAATGGCATGTTACTTCTAAAAAAAATCCATAAAATAATTGTTGTGGTTTTCTCTTTCTTTTCATTCACTTGGTATGGGAAAAGTCAGATACCTTACCAGGAGATAAGCTGACATATTTATCAAATAAAAATATAATAAAAAGTCAAATTTTAATTTCAGATAAACAATGCATTTTTTTTATATCTTCTGAAATGCTGGAGATGTAATTATACTAAAAATTTATTTATTTTTGTTTACCTGAAATTTAAATATAACTGAACATTCTGTGTTTTATCTTAGGACACTTTTAACAGCCATATGGAAGGGTCTGCATGACACAGACCTGAGTTCTACAGCCAAAGTTATCAGACTGCACCATCTTGGAAGTTGATTCTCCAGCCTCAGTCAAGTTTCCAGATGAGTAAAGTCCTGACTTTTGTCTTGATGTCTGTCTCCAGAGATACCATGAGGCAGATCACTCAGCTAAGCCACTTCTGAAACACTGTACCACAGAAACTGTGAAATAATAAATATATGTTGTTTTATACTGCTAACTTTTGAGGTGTTTTGTTCCCCAGTAACAGATAAATAATAGAGCAAATATATCATTAGTCATGGTTTTTAGGATCAGAATCCACAGAAGAGGGAATTGACATAAATCACTTGTTTCTAGGCTATCTTCCAGTACATAACATTTTTTGTTTCGTTGTTTCACTCCAATTTCAATAGGCATTGAATTATGCTTAATTCACTAAATCACAACTTTTAATTAATCGGCTTTCAGGGTTCACTAAAACTGTTCTGTCTTGGAACATTTGAGTCATTTTCCTCTTCATGAAGTCACATTTTAGTTTCCTAATTCTGATTGAGATCTCAAGAGAATAGAAAGCAAGTGTGTGCATTTTGATGGAAAGTAAAAGCTGTCATTTCATAAATAATACTTCTGATTCTGAAAGAAAGAAATATATCTTCCTTTCTGTGCTCTCCCATAAAAATGTAAGGGTCAGTTTGTTTTTTCTGCTTCACCACAGGCAAATTCTGTGACTACATTTTTTTTCTCTTTGCTGATTAATTAGTAGTTTTTTTTTTTTCTAGAAGAGTATTCCATTTTCCATAATTTACCACTGACTTCTACATGACTACTTGTCTCTAGAGAGTCACCTTTTTCTCATTTCCAAGTTTAACATCTGTGTAAATACCTATTTCACTTAAAACCCAACACAGTTATTTTCTGCTGAGTACTGTTTATTTCCCTTACCCCGAGATACTCTAAAAGGAAATGCATTATGATTGTGGCTCAAGTGGGAGATTGGAAGCAAGATACTATGTATCCTCATGTCTAGGAGTCCCTGATTACAATTTGAAAACATCCTTTCCTCCCCTGTAAGCAGTTTGCCAGTTTAAACTGTCTCAGAAGATTTCTCTGCCACTATAATTCTTCATTAATAACATGGCAGCATAATGGAAAACTACAACATGTGAGGCTACTTAGAGGAAAACAGAACAGTAAATGTGTTTTCTCATATTCACCATGCAGAATTTAAAGTGAAACACATAGGTTGAAAAACATTTGTGTCAAGTTTCCTGCAACAGAGTATAGAGCTCTTTATTAACTGCAGGGCACTTTCTCATTTAGTTTTTTACTCTTAATTGATGCATTTATTGGTATAAAAGAAAGAGTACTGCTATAGCAAGCAGAAGACCTGGCATCTTCTCTGGTTTCTACCACATTTATCTACCAGATTGTTGAGAACCAAGTCAAATATTATCTCAACTCGGGAAAATAAGTTGGCCTTTATATTCAAAGTTGGCTCCCAGTTTTATGATCCACATTTTATTTTCACTTTCTATGGTCCTGACTTCTAATTTTTAGCTCAAGATTCTATTATTTAATGGAGATTTTCTTATTCTAAGCCAACCCAGGTCCTTTGTGGATTAAACATTGAAAATATTAATAGATGTCAGGAATCTAATATATGGTAGGAACTAGACAATTTGCATAAATGGTAGTAGAAAATGTTAATTTTTACCACAACTCTTTAAAGTAAATATCTTTTAGTCATTTTACAGATGAGGAAAACAGAAAAAAAAATGGCTTTTCCTGGTTTACATTTTAGTGACTTATTCAAATTCAAGTCTGCTTAATAGCAGAGCCCATGTTTTTTAAATTTTGTGTTGAAACTTACAAAATGTCTAAATCTTGTTTTTATCCTTAATCTTTCTGATCTGTGGTGTTCTGGGAGTGGTGGATCAGAAACTTTTTAAATTTTGCTCCTCTCTTATTCTCTAGTTATAAGGTCAAGTGTATTCCACTGATTCATAAACTTTGCTGATGAGATATTTATCATCAATATTGCCAAAAATGTATGACATTTTTTTCTTTTGTCTCATGATGTAAATGTATGAATGATTAATGTGTGGATTTCCTTGTGTCTCCTCACACAGTGTCTTAGAGTTCTTTCTTCTATTTGCTTATATCCCATCAGTAAAAGATTGTGTCTGTTTTCCCATCTTTGTTCCAATGCTGTTGACTTATCATATCCAAGCCCAATACTGCAGGTTCCTGATGGATTTCCCCTGTGTTTAGCCCCCTTTCTCCTCCTACCTATTGGTATGATTCTTCTAACAAAATATGTCCGATCTTGGTCATAAAAATTACTCCTGGTCAAAATACTTCAGTGGTTCTTTACTGTCCTCAGAGGAAGAAAACAAAATTGAGATGTGACAGGATGTTTTACAGAGAGAGACGAGACACCAAGACTTTTTTGCCTGGAAGGAGTGTTAATTTGTACCAGCACTGGCCCAGCAGATTCACATCCAAAGACTGAGCCCCAAATGAAACGGATGTTGGCTTATATTACATTTAAGCCCCTTTGTTTCCCTTATATGGCAACCTGCATTTTTGATTGGGTATTTCATGGCACAGGGTTGTAACTGGATTACTCATGCACGCTTAGACATTAACTATGCCTCGTCACTTTCGCTCTAACACATTCTTTTTCTATTCTGGGAAGGCCCTTATCTCTTTGTTTTAGAAGGGCCCCTGCCTCAAACAAATACATATCCCCTCCTCCATCTGATGTCTGTGTATTCTGAAATCTCATTACCCAGACTTTACCCATATAGGCTCACTGTTCTGTCTCTTCTGCTGCATTGTTCAGTATGATACTCAGTGCTTGGAATTCTCCTGCCCCTTTCTTCTATATACACCTAGTCAGTCTTCAAGATGCAAATCAAACATCAACTTTCCTTGATGATTTCTTTATTCTCACACCACCCTTGTCCCACTGCATTATATGTTACATACGTCACCTCAATGGAGGTTTAATTCTTAATAACATTTATCATGAGATACAGTCTTTCAGCAGTCCTTTTTTCTCCTAAAGACTATGAGCTACAAGAAGTAAATATGCAATTTTACTAATGCTTTTTAAAATTACACAGAACTTATTACATGTGAGGCAGTATTTTTTAAAGTGTTTTACAAATATTAACTTGGTTACTCCTCATTACAACCTAAAGAGGTAGGTATTATTGTTATCCACATTATGCAGATAAACAAAACAAGGGACGAAGAACCAGACAGTTTCTTAAAGTTCCTTGGGTAAAAAATGGTCTGACTCCTGACTGTGTTCTTTTAACATAACTCTATGCCGCTTTTCTATATTCTTAATGCCTAATTTTGTGCTTGAAAAATACTAGACGGTCAGTGAGTATTCCTTTAGTAAATAAGTACACTCTATTTTCTGTTTCATCAAAAATGCAGCATTCAATACAAAGTGCTCAATCAAAATGTTAACTAAAATCACCCTTCAGTTGACATGACTTTACTTGGAATGTACTTCACATTCTGGAAAATAATACTATGTCATTCAAAAAGGAAAGAAAAGGAAAGGAAAAAGACAATATTATCTTTAAACATCATAAAAACAGCTCAACCTCAGAGATACATACCACTGAGTTAAACATCAAATGTCACAAAAACCATTTCAAGCTCTTTAGGGTAATAAGATGGCAGATAGATTTCCCTTTTATTTTAGTTTCCTGTTTTGTGAAAAGCATTTACTGATATTGGTGGTTGCAACTGTATCTCTTTGCCTGTTCTCTATGGGAACATCACATCTAGGGTAAGGTGGCTCCGGTGGAGAAACACAGCAGATGTCATGAATTGAAGTGATCAGCTCAATAATGTTCTTGCCTCGATCAGCATGAATGTTCAGGGTAAGGAAAAGTAACTGGGATGTTTCCAAGCATCACATCCATCAGAATCCACACTCATACAGAATTCCTCATGGCCTGCAATTAAAAAGGATTTGAGATTTCACCCAGAAACCTACTCTTGAATAAACTGGACAGAATAAAAGCAAAATTAAAGTGCTTCAAACACTGAATACTTATTTTTTCAATAAAAGATATCAACCTGTTGACATCTAGAAAGAAAAAAAGTTTAACAGTGTGTTTTTTCCTCAAGTTGTAAAAATAAAAAGGAATTAACAACTGATTTAATTGGGAGGGGGTACTGTATTGAAAATTTAAACAAGTCATTTTCATAAATTGGGTAATAAATTGTGTTAGATTCATACTAATAACAACAGCTGTAATTTATCTGGAAGTTTCTGCAGAGTAATTTAATTCTTACAACCACTCTATATGATAGCCATCATTAATATACCTGTATTGTAGGTAAGGAAGTGAAGCCTCCCTGAAGCTAAATAATAACATGCTAGTATAGTCAGGACATTAATGCAATTTTGTGTAATCATAAAATCCATATGAAATGATCATCTCTTTATTTGAAGTGTGTGTGTGTGTGTGTGTGTGTGTGTGTGTGTGTGTGTGTGTGTGTGTGTTGGAGAAAATGGGTACATATAGATGTTCCATTGTTTACTCAAGAAATCACTTTTTAAAATATATAAATTGCTTTAAAGTTTTATTTTAAAAAGCCATGCACAGGTTTTTAAATGGATGATTTACTTTCATTAAAAAATTATTTTGCACTGCAGAATTTGTCTCTACAGGATTAGTAAACCAGAGCAACCACCTTTTTTAATCTCCTTTATCTCCATCATCCATACAGTGAATTTAAAATCTGATTACTTTTAAAATAAATTTAATTAACCACTTTTTTCTTTTTTTATTTTAAGGATGTGGGGTACAATTCAGGGTTAGGTATACAAATGTTCATTATGCAGGTACTCTTGCCCCTTGTTGATGTGGTGTAGCCCCCACACACACCCCTGGTAGTTTCCCTCTACTGATAATCCCACCTCCCCCTCCCCTGGCCGTTTCCCACTACTGCCAATTCCTTTCTTATAGTATTGTGATCATTGTTCAAGGTCTGCTTATGAGTGAGAACATATGGTACTCTGTTCTTTATTTCTGTGAGAGTTCACTGAGTATTATAGACTCTAAATCCATCCAAGTTGCTGCAAAATTCATATGTTAGTCCTTCTTTATGGCTGCATAATATTCCATTGTGCATTTGTACCACTTTTTTTTTTTTTTTTTTTGAGTTGGAGTCTCACTTGGTTGCCCAGACTGGAGTGCAGTGTCTGCTCCCGGCCACCGCAGCCTCGCTTGCTAGGCTCCAGCGATCCTTCCACCTCGGTCTCCCTAGTAGCCGGAATTACAGGCACGTGCTACCATGCCCGGCTGATTTTTTGATTTACTGTAGAGATGAGGTCTTGCTGCCCAGGTGGGTCTCGAACCCGCGGGCTCAGGCAATCCACTCACCTCAACCTCCCAAAGACATGGGATTACAGGCTGAGCCACCGAGCCCGGCTCACATTTTATTTTTTTATCCAGTCCAGTTTCGATGGCAGCATGGTTGGTAAGAGAGGAATGGGAAGAAGAATCTCTCAGGGTTCTGTTTGGAGTCAAGGGGGTCAGAAAAAAACGGGAAACATGAATATAGGTTGTACACCATCTGCTACAGATCACACAAGACTTGTACTTAAGAAATGCAATAGTGGAGGTGCTAATGGTGGTTGTAGGGTTAATAAAAGTATAACAGCAATGATATATCTTAAGACTATTCAGTGGCCATTGACTGCAGCAAGCACTTTACACTGATTATCTCATTTATTCATCACATCAATCCAAATAACAAAACACTGTTATCAGTCCTGATTAACAGAGGAGGAATCTATGGCTTGAAGTTTTGACAAAGATGTGGTAGATACAACTATAAGATGGACACTGAGATTTCTGCCCCTGTTCTAGAATGTGGGTGTGCATTCTGAATATGATGGGGTAGTCACTCTAGTGATTATATTATACAACACAGTAGGATTTAAGAAAGGGAGATTACCTGAGAGGGCATGATTTACTGAGGTGAACCCTTAAAAAAACCAACTTTTTCCTGAAGAAATCATTTGAAGAGTGAGAACTACTCAAATTGAGGGAGATTCTTTGTTTCTGGAACACTGAATTTGCTTCAGCAGCAAAACACTGAATTCTGGTACTATCATGTGAGCTTGAAAAACTCTCTTGACCTCAAAAGGAGACCCCAGCTGAGACCTTAATTTCAGTTTTGCAAACCCTGGACTGAGAGTTCAGTCATACTGTGCCCAGACTGCTCACTGACAGAACTGTGAGCTAATAAGTGAGTGTCATTTTAAGCCACTAAGTTTGTGTTTATTTTTGTAATGCAACATTAAAAACAGCATATCAAAGGTCTTAAAGCAATTAAGTTTCAGACAGACAATATAATTCATAATATGACTCTGGAATCCAACTCTTATCCATTTGGCAAACTGTCCAAAAAGGACTGATTTAGTAGTGTCCATAAGACATTTCAAATGTCAAGAGGCATTTCAAGTGTAATGAGCTTTGGACTCACGGTACCATGTAAAATTTTCAAGTGGAAGTAGATAGAAAGAATAAAAGAGGGAATCCAGGCAAGTTAGCTGCTCCAGAGATCATCTTAGGGGTTTAGAAGTGATTGAGTTTGGGCCATGCTGTCATAGCTTAAGCAGAAAACCTGACAGCTTTGGCAAAACTACTGGCCACCACTACAGAGTACAGCTGTAGTGCTCAGGGGCACAGAATGTCATTAGGTGATGCAGGTGCTTCTGCAACCTAAACCCTTGGTAATAACCCATTTGAAACAACTAACTGAATCCAGTTGGGTGACAGTTGTACACTGTTCTTTCAGTTACTGGAATATGCCAGGCAATTCTATGATACACACCTTCAGATATGTGAAGAAATGTTTCTTCTCTACCAGAAATGTTTTGCTACTAGTCTTCTTAGGTCATTTGCATTCTTATCTTCCACATATCAGTTGAACTGTCACCTACTCAAGAGCTTTCTTTGATCACGTAATTGAATCTTGTTTCTCTGCTTTTCTCAATCATCATAGTTTTTACCCTTAATGAAACATCACATCTTATAATTTTTTACATGTTGGTTTTCTTTTTTATATTATCTCCCTGATTACTAATATTCCTGTTAATAAAAATTACAACTAGCATGTTTTGTGAAATTTACCAGATAATGATAAAGATATCATGTTAAATCTCACAAATAATCCAAATAGTTGAAGGTATTGCTACCCACATGCTGAAGATGTTGAAATCAGAATGAGTGAGATAAGAGATCACCAGTATTACACAATGCTGACAGTGTTTCATCCAGAATTTTAACTCAGGCAGTCTGAATTCATGTTACTTAGAAGTACTGCCTTTAGGTTAAAGAGTAAATAATGTTCACATAGAAGGTAGCAAAGAGCCTGGCACACAGAAAACACTCAACAAAGATCTGTGGAAAAAATAAATGAATGAATACACAGCAACAGGGCCAGAGTCTGTGTGACTTCAATTAGCTTTTCCGATGGCACAAAATACAATAATTGAATACAATAAAAGATATCAGAAAGTTAAAAGAAAAAAAGTAAGTAAAAAAACAGGAGGAGATAATTCTAGTAGACACATAACAGTTGAGAACAGGCCCCAATCTGATTAAAAATTGGAATTATCTAATGGTATAGCTTTTCTCCACACCTTCAAAATCAGCATCTTATGCATTTGGGATAAATGGCAAATATAAATATTGTGTTTTTATAAAGTCACCAGGTGATTCTGATGATGTGCTATCTTGTTAGTGCATTAGCATGTTTAAATAATTCTGGTGAGTATTGGAAATAGAGCAAAATTTCAATGCTTTCTCAGTTGAACATTATAGTAAAAAACAAACACAAAACACTATTTCTCACTGAAATTATCATTTTATTTTTTTACTATTAAGCAAAATAATAGTGTAAAGATAATTATATTAATTCAGTTTTACTCATTTTTCATCAATCTTTACACTAAGAAACATCCTCTAAATGCCCAAAACTATGTGAAGGTAACATATCTTCATATATACCATTATTCTCTTAGATACTGTAGTATATTCATTTACACATGAAAAAATTGAGATACAGAGAGAAAGTATGTAATTTCTCCATGGTCAGCTAATTAGTGACAGAGTTAAGATTCAATTTAGGGTGCTCAATGCTTAAATCAAACTCTTGTCTACCTAATGGAAACCTATTATTCATCTTTTTGAAATGAAGTGTTACAGTTCTTGAGTGGTGAATAAAATATGCTAGGCAGATGAAGCATGTGCACACACACAAATTAAGGAAATATATTTAGGGAACTGTAATGGGTTTAATATGTTTGGACTGCCTAGTGAAGGTGAAAATGAGTAGTGTGAAAAAAGAGTGGATAATCAAAAAATAGATATCCTAGGAATGTTAACTCACAGACTATGAAACTTGTCTTTATGATGGAGAGCTAACAGTGTCTTTAGCATCCATTTTAGTGCCAACATCATAGCACTTATGCTAACTATATCTTTTGATGCTCAACTCTCATAATAGCCTAGAATAAGTTATATGACAACTTAAGACAAGAGAAATATTTTGAGCTCTCATATAAAATATGAGAACTACATTCTCGTATGCTACATTATCAAGTATGTAGATTAAATATTTGGTCTTTTTACTATACTTTACTGAATGGTTGAAATAGCTGCAAGGTTGAACTTTTGACGCAGGAATTAAAAAAAAACATAAATTCAAACAAATGTAATTCCATTAGGGAAGAAAGTGTGTGGATCTTGCGATATTTTTTGCTTAAAATTTAGCTTTAATTCACCAAAGGTGATTCTTATCTAATGCACTTTAGGTAAAACCGCCTCTGTTCCTGCCAGTGCCAAGATAAACACACTGAACTAAGCCTTTATTCAAAATATACTCTGACTCTGCTCAAATATTCTCCTAATGGCATAACTTATTCTATATTTTCCCTGGATGGTTTTCACCTTAAGCCTAATTTTTACATATATTTTAAATAATTCTCCCTAAAACCCATATGGATGATGGAATTATGAAAACTTATGCAAATATGTAATATATGTGGAATTTTACATAAACACTTACGTTACTTTACCTGAAATCAAATAATCCATTAGAATGACTGTTGCCATGTTAGCCTTTCTTGCTGTTTTCACATTGTACATTTAACAGAAAGAAAAAGCAAAATAAAGTATAAGTAAATCCATCTTTATTATTAAATATCAAATTAGGTAGCAGGAAACAAAGCAAAAAAGGTAGAACAATATTTAGGTATGGAACATTTTGATATATAATACTATGTGCATATTTATTTAAAATGCAAAATAATCTTGAGTATCATTTAATTAACAGATTATAATAAAATATCCAAAAGAAGAACAGAGAAAGATAAAAGTATTTCTGATGCAGCCTTTCTGCAGAGAGTATGATCGAGATTGTAAGAGGAAAAAAGTTAGAATTGACCAAAAAGTTATATATTATATAGTAAGAGAAAATACTTTTGTCTGCAATGTCAATTTCATGATTGTGTTGAAATTTATTTATTTACTTTGTAATTATTATTTCTGTGACATCTGGTGAATTACCTTCATTTCTAGCAAGAAAAAAAAAAGACTCCTTTTCAAGGATATTGCTTTAAACACTTCCTGAGAACCTAATGTTTGATACTGAGGTGCTGAGGATTAGAAAGGAAGGATAAAAACAACTTACTATTTACAGAGCATGTGATTATATGCTCCATACAGAACATGTGAATATAAACACGTTATACTGCATGCTTTGTAAAATTCACATGCAAAGAGTACATGGTAATAAAACTTGTAATTATAAAAGAATGAACAAGAAAAATAGCAAATGGTAGAGAAGAGAGAGTGAGTAATTTGGTCTGTAATTTCAATACAGGTTTAACAGAAGAGCCCCTACTAAAGCTTTGTAGCTATGAAGTCCATAATTTTGTTCTTCTTAGATTAAAAATATATATATTTGCAGCATAAATTAGAGTTTGTTTAGTACCCCAAAAGCAAGCAATAGAAAAACACACATGAACAAAGTTCTGGGAAACAATAGCTTTATTCATTTCATTAAAGCAAAGGAGAGGTAGTTTTAGAGTTTATTTTGACCAACTGGACCCTGACAGTCAAATATAATCCAACTATTTTTTACTTTTAAAAAATTTGTTCATGTACTTTATTCATTTTCTGTACTCTCTTTTGTTTTTACTAAAGAAAACTTCCTGTCCACACATAAAGAGCAAATTAGGTTTTTGCTCCCAGGCTTATACAGTCAAGGAGAAAGGATCTTCTCTAGTATAATTATTAAAAGCAATATCTTTCACTCTCAAAAGTACTCTAGTTTGGATGATAAATTTTATAGTCACCCTACCAAAAGATGACATCTTGTAAATATAGATTGGAATCAATGCATGTAAATTTAAGACAATCTAGTCAAGTTTGTATCAGGTTCTATATCAGGTTCTAGGCATGAAAAGTATAAATAAATATGAGACAAGTTTAATCATCAATGTGTTCAAATTTTAGTAATAGAACTTGAAAGTTTTTACTCAGGTTCCCCTCCATCATGAGAAATACCTAAAGAACGTTTCCAAGTATATTTTGCTTTCTTAATAGATTAGCACCTTGTGTTATGGTTAGATCATACTAAGAATTTATGGTATCAAAATAGGCATATTAAGTGACTACATTTTCTCTAAGATATAAAGCTATGATAACATATTAAACAGTTTGCTGTGAGGATATTTCATTTACCAAATACCATACTTTGGAATGTATATTTTCTCTAAAATTTCCTTTGGAAAATAACATAACAATAAATGATCTATGCTTGGCAAAATGTAAAAAACATAGATAAGCTCTTTTGCTTTACTATTGTGAAAAGTAAGTAGGAAAAAAGGAGTTAAGGATACATGAATGTATCTTACAGTAAAGTTAATAAGTTCTTGGATCTTGTTGTTCAATGAATCATGTAGTAAGCTTTTAGACTGTGATTAATCAAAAATTACCATGTAAAACAAGAAACATAGATTTGAGGTCATTGGATTAATTTTTAAATGTAACACATCAGGTAAAGAAAAATCTGCAAAGATTTTAGAAGTTTTAGTTGAAAGTCCTTAGAAAAATGTGTAGTGATTACAAAGGGTATAAACCGTCAGCAAACTTCGACATGTTTTCATTTATCCAAATTTAATATTTGACCTCTGTCCCATTGACTTTAAAATGCTCTTGTGACTTTTATTTATCAAAAATGGGTTAGGTGAAACTAAAAGAAACTTAGGTATCGATGAATGAGATCGGACCAAGAGTGATCATTCTGATTTTCAGTCCCCTGTTATAAGGGCATTTTCTTTGTGTTCTCAAGTGTTCCTATCTTAGTTTTTTTCTTTTTTTTTGGTTTTATGAAAAATGTAAGACTCTAGTAAAAATATAACAGTATGTTACATGTCATTTCATTTTTAATAATATTCAACCTCATTAACTTTTTGTGAGTCAGAAAATCTCATATTCATATCAGCTCATTTATGCAAATGCTAATATATGTAACTTACATAAATATAAGGAGGAAATAATTCTTTAGCATCTGATGTGCCTGTGATGATGTATGAGATAAATACTAGTTGTAGAATCATAGATTTCAGACTTGGATGTAATTTTAGATATTGGCATTGACCAGATGAGTATTAGATGTCCATCAAAATGAACTTAAGGGCCCAACACTGAAAAAACACTTAAATCTATGTATTCATTAAGTAATTCATGTGTCTGCTTATTCATCTATCCACCTACCCACCCATCCAATTAACTAAAGCTCAACTGTTATTTGTAAAACATTATGCTGCAGATATTGTGTGGCATATAGAAAAACAGTAAGAAAATTGGGATTTAGCAAGACCTAGAATGCAGCGAGTCCTTACTATTATTGTTGAAGAATATAAGGGAATAAATAAAATTTATTAGAAATTAGTTTTATTGCATATGAGGCCATAAGAATTGTTTGTTTAGCTTATGGTATTTTATATAATATTCTTTGGGACAAAAGAAAAATTACATAAACACAAGAGGTCCTATAACATGGAACATTCAATTATATGGTATGCCCTTTCCATTTCATCACGCTTCACAAAGAGCACTTTCGATACCACATGGCCTAGGCACTGACAGACAGACTCTTGTTGCATTCCCAAGGCTTAATGATCTAAACGATTAGAAAGATAAATACATACTGGGAGAGAAGAGTCCTTATCATCTAAAATGATAGCTCCTACAGAACTGAGTAGAAGAAGGAAGGGATTAACTTGATCCAAAAATCATTTTATCAAGTTACGTTGATGGAAGTTCAACTGGTGGTGCAATCCATCCTCTATCATGAGGATTTAGAGACATTTCTCTGGATTTAACAAATCAGCTTTTAAAAGCAGACTTGTTCTTTGGTATTATGCAATGATATCTCAAAGTTTCTAAGTCACTCCAAACTTTCCTTGGAAATGGAGTTTCCCCTAGCTTATATTCAATTTTCTTTCCTAAAACTTTACCAAGTCACAGCACATTTTGTAAAGAGAGTGGAAAATGAAGGAACATTTTAGAAAATCAAATTCGATCTTCAGCTAACTGTGACATTAAACTTCTGTGGGTCTAGCATCCATTTGTATAAACTGAAGATGCTGAATTAAATTATGAATTGAAAACTTGTGTCCCACTGGGTCATCTGATTATCCTTTTTAATAATGAAACTCCTAAACTTCCAGTTCCCCTTCCTCTGGTTTATTTTTATTTCTTTCTATTTTTCTATGAACTCTTTTTATCAGAACATCCTATTCCTGACATAAAATTTCCTCCTGAACTTTTACCTCATCCTTGTCTCTACTAAAGTGCAAGACATTTTCTTCTCACATTATAAATTTTACAGTCAACTCAGCTTAATGATAGAAATATTTTTTGAGGGATGACATAAAGATAACAAAGAGCTCAATTGAAATTCTATGTCTACCTGCATAATAAACATGTGTATAACTAACCCTGGATTGTACCTCACAAATTCAAAAAAATAAAAATAAATTCCTTGTCTACTTCTAACAAATAATAAGTGATAATTCTGAGCCTCAACTTTCTATCTCAGAAAAAATAGCAATATGATATCTTTATGATATTTTAAATATCTACTATACTAGGACATGATACACTCAAAAGAATTATTATTTAAAGTTTTGTTGTTAGCCACATTAAAAAAAGTCAAGAGGAGTATGTCCATGTTGTCAGAATTTTCAGGATTTTTTTTAAAAACTCTGAATTTATCCTGCTTAAGTTATTCACTGCTCCTCTACATCTGCAAATAGATTACCTTAGGACCTGCTACTCTATTGGATCTCTAGAAATGGAAAACAAAGACATCAGAAATTTTCTTTCAAGTTGAAATTAGGCATTTGAAACTAGTAGTATACCAGGCAACAAAAGAAAGGGAATCAAACCTTTCTACCAAGGTGATTTTACTTTAAAATGGTCTGCACGCCCATGATTGTTTGCAGGCAGTGACTGAAAGTCAGGTAGAGGACATGCTGTTGAAGAGACCACCAGGGATCTTCTGAGTTTGGAAAGTTAATAATCATAAGCTTAAAAATTCATTTGAATGAACTCTCACATTGCCTTCCAAACATTCACAGACAACGTCAGAGTTTCAGATTCAAAAGACAAATAAGAAAACAGTTATTTAAAACTGAAATACTTCTTTTCTTATCGATGTTGCTATTGTTGTGTGAGTGGTATATTATTGTTATTGTCCTTTATATTTTTCTAAAAGTCATTGAAAAAAAATCCAGAAAGAAAGAAATAATGTGTGAGAAATTCACCAATGAGCAATTCTTACAAATGGATCTTGTATCTTAGAATTTAAAATACGCAGAACATTTGAAATGGAAATTTTTAATTTTTTAAGGGATTATAGCTAGATACATCTGTGGGAACCTTCTTGCTACACTTTTAAATACGTGCTTCATGATAAAATCCTAACTAGGGAATATGATGTCTAATTTCAACTACATAGAATAGCTCCTTCCCACACAGCCCTTACAGATAATCATTCAGTACCTGGCTTCAGTATTTTATAACAAGTGGTTAATCTCTGTATTATTTTTAGAGACATAAACTGTTAGAAATAAGTCTTTACATTGAACACAGATCAGGTTCCATCTAAATTCGTTTATCAATCATTCATTTTACACACATGAGCAATAGGCTAGTTGCTAGAAGAACAAAATGAAATAAAGAAAAGGTACATAGTCTACTTTCAAGGACAACAGAAGAACACTTATGTATTAATAGCAGAGTGTGATTAAGAAGTTAGTAAAAATGGATTTGGCAACTGAATTTGGGGTGAACAAGTAGGGCACATGAGTTATCATCTTTAATATAATAATATGAGGAGGAATGACAAAGAAAAACAATTATTTTTTGGAGGGTGGGCCCCTTGTAATACAGGCTTCCCCTGCTAGGTAAGTGTTCTAGAAACCCATCAGCATCAGGGTACCAGCTAGCGTTGCTGTGAGAGACTGTAAGACACTTCAGTGAAATGGTTTTGTTGTTGTTTTGTTTTGTTTTGGAGATTCTTTCAATGTGTTTGCCCATTTCATGATGGGTGATTTATGGCACACCTGCCCACACCATACTGAGTGTTCAGCCATTTTTGACCAAAAACAGCATGACCCCCGTTCTCCACCCTCCCTGTTCACCCAATCATGCCCTGAGCAACTTGTTTATTTGTTCGCTTGTTTCTCTAGGAAGAAAAATTTCCCCAATGTGATAGAGGTGAAAAAAAAACCCAGCAGAAGTACCAAAAAGCATCAAAATCAACAAGTTCAAAAACTGCTGTGAGCACTGAAAAAAAATCTTGTGTATTGTGTCAAATGGAGAGTACCCTGAAGGTGACTGAAGTTTAAATATATAATAAATAGGAATAAATCCCCTTTTTTGAATAAATAAATTTCATTTGGGGGGATTCCCTTGTATAAAAACATTCTAAAATTGAGATTTAAATGAATTTTTTAAAATTCAAAGAATTTTCTCTTTTAATACCTATATAACAAAATAATAACAATAATAATTAACACTTAGGGAGAAAGTTTGCCAACAAATAACAAAAAAGGAAAACATTATAACCTCATCCTCAACAACTGGTGCCTGGGGAAAGAAAGAAAAGAATATGAAGTTAAGTAGAGAGTTAAGATATTTCCTAAGATGCAAAGTGATAAGTTGACAATATTCTGGAAATTCTCACAAATTAATGAGTAGTCTTATCTTCTTTTTTCACCTTTTCTTCAACTAAACAAGCATAGAAACACCACCAAAACAAAAAGAGGAAAAATTGAAAAAGAGAACATATTGAAGAAGGAAATGACCAAAATTGGTGGGAAAGGTAAAAGCTTAACCTGATGAACTGAAGTTTATTTAGGGTATATTTAATACCTCTGCATCATAAACACTCTTATGGGAGAACAGAATTCACACATTTTAACAATGTCTGTACTTTGTCCTCATGCTCTCCCAGCATCATCTGCCTACCAGCATGCTCTCAATTTAGCTCAAATATAAATGATTTGATAAAACACAAAATACAAGCCTCCATGAGTTCCTCAACATACAATCAAAAAGTTTTTCAGATATAGTGTGAATCACTTGATTATCTATCAAAAAAAATGAAATGTCTACCAAGAATTACCCCAAAATAAGTAAGGTAAAAAGAAAGTATATGAACAATGTACAAGGAGAACTCAAAACAAAATATGGATAAAAAGACTGTACTATACAAATGAGAGTAAAGAACACAATATATAATAATATTTAACTCACACTCCCTTACAACCACTTCATGTCATAGATTAACTAATAATGAATAGTAATTAACATAATAAGAACCTGAATTCAATAAAAATAAATTTTAAACAGAAGTGTTTAAATAATCAAATAAGAAAAAAACAAAAGATGCTGATATAAGAAAACACTTTAGAAACCCAATTTTTCATCATGCAACTAATAAATTGAAAAATATGCAAAAAATCAGAATATAGACTTTAAACCTGAATTACTGACAGTGAAATAATCATGGGGAATACAGATGAAAACAGCAGAGTAAAGCAATTAGAGATGTGTTGATAGATTTAGAAAATGTGTGGTAATTCATCATAGGGTAATTGGTGTCACTGAAGTAAAATACCTTACAAACAGAACAGAAAATCTATCTAATCATACAATGCAAGATATAATGAAGAAAACTACAAATTGAATACACAGATCATAAGAACACATAGTGTCTTAGAATACCAAACTCATAGGACTAAAATATATTTTAGATAAATTGTAAAATTTTGATATAACGAAGGAATTCTTCCTTTGTTTAGGCAGACAAAACACTTAAACTACATGGAGGGAAAAAATGAACTAGTCTCAATCTTTTCCACAGGTATATTCACTTCTAGGATACAATGAGCTGCATATCAACACAAAGTATCTAGAGTTCTGAGAGAAAAAGTGATATTCAAGAATATAAATGTCTTTCAATTATGAAGGCATAAGGCAGACATTCACAATCACTAACAATCTCAATAAGCTCAGACTCTATAAGATTGTCTTTGAAAACTTGCTTGACAATGTCCTACCAATTAATAGACTCAAAATCAACAATCTAAAAATAAGGCCTATTATAAAAAAAATCAGTGGTGAAAATAAAGTACACTTAAGTATAAAGATAATGCTGAAACAAATTAAAACTGAATTATGGCTATATAAAAAATATTAAAAAGCATATTTTTATATGTTACAGGTTTATAAACACACATACATACACCCACACAAATATGCACTTTTGGAGAATAGGTAAAGATGAGAGCTTTTGCAGTTTCATCTTTCAAAATAGTTATTATATGAGCTAAAATTAAAACACTTCATTAAAGATAAGTACAAAACTTAATGTTTTATAATCTCTAAATTTAATTTATAGGATTATTTTAGGAAATAATATCACTTATGGTAAAGAAATAATTTAATTTTCTTCATCTTTTTATATTTACTTCAAGTTTGCTTTAATTATGTAATAGTCAAGTAATTTTCCAGTCAATAATTTTAATAAATACATCATTTTGATATCATTTTATTTTTGCAAAAGTACAAGTATAACTCGGAGATATTGTAGTCTCTTTGCCAGGGTCCTAAAATAAAGTGAATATTGCAGTAAAGTAAGTCTCACATTTTTTTGTTTGGCATGTTTGCATATAAAATTATGTTTATATTATGTTATAGTCTATTAAGTATTCAATAACATTATGTTTTTTAAAATAGTTTACATATCCTTTTAATTTTTTTTTAATTTTAAAGTTGTGGGGTGTAATTCAGGATTAGGTACAATAAGTGGTCATCAGACAGGTAAAGTTTGGACCCCCCTTTGGTCCCCACTTCACCTAGTTTGAGATCTGGTACACTTATTGATATTATGTGCTACCCCCACCTAGCAATGTACAGCTACTGTCAATCCCTTTCTGATAATATTATGATGAATGTTCAGGGTCCACTTATGAGTAAGAAGTTGTGGTACTCAGTTCTTTGTTTCTGTGATAGATCGCTCAGTATTATAGACTCTAAATCCATCCAAGTTGCTGCTATGTCCACAGTTTTGTCCTTCTTTATGGCTGTGTAATACTCCATCATGCATACATACAACATTTTGTTTGCATCCAATTCACTTTAGATGTGCAGCACGGTTGGTTCCATGTTTTTGCTATTGTGAGTAATGCTGCAATAAACATGCATGTGCAGTTATCTTTTTCATAGAGTGATTTGAGTTCTTCCAGGTATATCCCCAGAAGAGAGCTTGCTGGGTTGTATGGAAGGTCGATTTTTAGATATTTTAGTAATCTCCATACTGTTTTCCACAGAAGTTGTACTAGTTTACACTCCCACAAAGAGTGCAGAAGCATCCCCTCGTCCTCGCATCTTCTCCAGCATTTGTTGTTTTTTGAGTTATTAACAACGGCATCCTGACTGGAGTTAGGTGGTATCTCAGTGTGGTTTTATTTTGCATTTCTTTGATGATTAGTGAGATTGAGCATTTTTTCACTTTTCTGTTGGCTGCTCCTATGTCTTCTTCTGAGAAGTGTCTATTCATATCTTTTGCCCAGTTTTTAAGAAGACTGTTTGTTTTTTCCTTTTGCCATATTTGCATTCCTTGTAGATTCTGGATGTCAGGCCTTTGTCAGATATAAAGTTGGCAAATATTTTTCCCATTCTGTGGGCTCTCTCCCTGCTTTGTGATGGTTTCTTTTGCTTTGCAGAAGATTTTCAGTTTTGTGAGGTCCCATTTGTCTATCTTATCTCTTATGGCATGGACAGCTGGGGTTTTGATCAAATTGATTACCTACTCCAATTCCCATAAGGGTGTCTCCTGTGTTTTCTAAGGTTCTTATAGTTAGAGGTTTTTACATTTCATTCTTTGATCCATTTAGAGTTGATTTTTTAAGTAGGGATATTGTTTTAAGGTTCTGCATGTGGTCAGCCAGTTTTCCCAGCACTATTTACTGAATAGGTTCTCCTCTCCCCAGTGGTTGTTGGTGGAGGCTTTGTCACACATAAGTTGGTTGAGAAATTGAGTTTTGCTTCTGGAATCTCTATCCTTTTCTACTGGTCTATGTTCCTGTTCTTGTATCAATACCAGGCTACTTTGATTATTGTAATCTTATAGTAAAGTTTTAAGTCTGGAAGTGTGATACCTCTTGTTTTTTTTTTTCTTTCGCTGAGGATTGTTTGGCTATTTGTGGACTTTTATGTTTCCATATAAATTTCTGAATTGTTTCCAGGTCTGAGAAGAATGATGTTGGTAATTTAATGGGTATTGCATTGAATCTGTAGATTGCCTTTGGTAGGATGGACATCTTGACCACGTTGATTCTTCCAATCCATGAGCATGGAATATTTTCCATTTGTTTGTGAAATCTTTGATTTCTTTGAGCGGTGTTTTGTAATTTTCATTGTCAAGGTCTCTCATTTCTCTGGTTAGGAACTTTCTGAGGTATTTCAGTTTTTTGTGGTATTGTGAATGGTATTGTGCTTTTTATTTGGTTCTCTGTCTATTTGTTGTTGGTGTATAAGAATGTGAATGTTTATTACACATTTATTTTTTGCCCTGAGACATTGTCAAAATCCTTTATCAGTGCAAGAAAAATTTTGACAGATTATCTTGGGTTTCAAGGTATCGAATCATATTGTCAGCTAAGAGAGATAACTTCTTCTTTTCCTGTTTTGATACTCGATTTTCTTCTCTCATCTGATTGCTCTAGCTAGGACTTCCAACACTCTGTTGAACAGGAGGGGTGAGAGTGGGCAACCTTGTCTTGTTCTGGTTTGCAAGGGAAATGCTTCCAGTTTCTGTCCATTTAGCAATGCACTGGCTGCGAATTTATCACAGATGGCTCTTACTATTTTGAGGTGTGTTCCCTCTTTGCCTAGATGTTCAAGAGTTAGAAACAATTTACATATCTTAATGAAACTTACCTGATTGATAAAAATGTCAGTGATCCTCTGAACCTTCATCAAGTCAAAATCTTTTTTCTGATAGAAGATTTTGCCTCATTGTTGATTATTGTTGATTGATTAGGGTGGTGATTACTGAAGGTTAGGGTGGCTGTGGCAATTTCTTAATATAAGATAATGGTAAAGTTTGCAATATCAATTGACTCTTTCACAAAAGATTTCTCTACAGCATTTGATGCTGTTTGATAGCATTTTACCCACAGTAGAGCTTCTTTCAAAATTGGAGTCAGTCCTCTCAAACTCTTCCACTGCTCTTTCAAATAAGTTTGTGCAATATTATAAAACTTTTGTTGTTGTTAAGACAATGTTTATGGCATCTTCACTAGAAGTAGATTTCATCTCAAGAAACCACTTTTTTTGCTCATTAAAAAAACAACTCCGCATCTGTTTAAGTTTTATCATGAGATTGCAGCAATTCAGACACATGATCAGGCTCCATTTTTTGTTCTAGTTCTTTTGCTATTTCCACTGCATCTGCAGTTACTTCCTCTATTGATTTCTTCAAACTCTCTTAGTCATCCATGAGGGTTGAAATTAACTTTTTCCAAACCTGTGTTAATTTTGTTATTTTTGACCTTCATGGATGTTCTTCACTGAATCCAGAATGGGAATTTTTTCCAGAAGGTTTTCAATTTTCTTTCCCCAATTCTGTCAGAGGAATCACTATCTGTGGCAGCTATAGCCTTAAGAAATGTGTGCCTTAAACAATAAAACTTATAAATGACTTTTTGATTCATAGGATACAGAATAGACATTGTATTACCAGGCACAGAAGCAACATTAATTTCCGTGTATATCTTTACCAGAGCTCTTGGGTGACCAAGTACATTGTCAAAAAAGCAGTATATTTTGAAAGATTCACTTATCTAAATAGTAGTTCTCAACAAGAGTCTTAAAATATATAGTAAGGTATGCTGTAAACATATGTGCTGCAATCTAGACTTTGTTGTTCCATTGGTAGAATGCAGGCATAGTGGATTTAGCATAATTCTTAAGGGTCTAGAATTTTCAGAATGGTAAATGAGCATTGACTTCAACTTATAAGTCACCAGCTTCCTTAGTCCCTAACAAGAGAGTTACTCTGTCCTTTGAAACTTTGAAGCCAGGTATTGACTTCTACTCGGCAGCTATGAAAGTCCTTGATGGCATCTTCTTCCAAGAGAATATTTTGTCTGCATTGAAAATCTACTGTTTAGTGTATCTGCCTTCCTTAAATATCTTAGCTAGATATTCTAGATAACTTGCTGGAGTCTCTCCATTACCACTTGCGGCTTTACCTTGCACTTTCATGTTATGGAGATGGCTTTTTTCCTTAAACCTCATGGACTCTCTTCTTCTAGCTTCTTTCTTTTCTTCTGCAGCTTCCTCCCTTTTCTCACTCTTTGTAGAACTGAAGGGTTAGAGACCTGCTCTGTATTAGGCTCTGGCTTAAGGGAATGTTGTCATTATTTTGACTTATCCAGACCACTCAAACTTTCTCCATATTAACAATAAGGTTGTTTGTCTTCTTATTATTCATGTGTTCACTGGAGTAGTACTTTTAGTTTTCTGTTAAAGCTTTTCCTATGTATTTAAAACGTGGCTGTTTGGCCCAGGAAGTCTAGCTTCCAGCCCATCTTGGCTGTTGACATGCCTTTCTCACTAAAAATCATTTCTAGTTGTACAAGTCCTCTTTTTACTTGAACATTTAGAAGCCATGTTAGGGTTAATTATTGGCCTAATTTCAACATTGTTTTATCTTAAGGAATAGAGAGACCCAAGGAGAGAGAGAGAGAAGGGAATGGCAGGAGAGTGGAGCAGTCAGAACATTCGCAGCAATCAATTTAGTTTACTTTCTTATATGGACATGATCCTTGGTACCCCAAAACCATTATAATAGCAACATCAAAGATCAATGATCACACATCACCATAAAATATATAATCATAAAGGAAAAGTTTGAAATATTGCAGGAATTATCAAAATGTGACAGAGACGCAAGTGAGCACATGTTGGGAAAATGGTGTCAATATATCGTCTCTATGCAGGGTTGCCACAAACATTCAATTTGTTAAAAAAATAAAACCATACACACACAATCTCTGTGAAACACTTTAAAGCAGAACACAATAAAATGAGGTATGCCTGTATTTAAATTGACATATCTCCCTCTTTTTGACATATCTCCCTCTTTCTTTTTTCCCTACTTTCCTTCTTTTTTCATTCTTTCCTTTCTGCTTCACTCCTTCCCTCTCATTTTTATATCTGAAAAGAAAGATGTTTGAAAGTATGAGAGCATAATATTTAAAGGTAGGAATTGTGAGATTGTTTAAATTTTTCTTTTATTTGATTTTTCTAATACTTTTTTCATTTTGTAAAAATAAGTAGAAATAGATTTTCCTTAAATTTTACATTTTCAACAAAAAAACAGAATGTATACATTCAATATGTTAGCTGCTAATTCTGAGAGATGAGAGAAAGACTCTTCATAAACAAGATCACCAAATTTAACAACAAAATACTGGAAATTCAGTAAATGTCAAAGTTCAGATAAAGAATAGGTACTTTTTCAGAAAAAATATGTCCCAAACATGGTATATATTTTATCTCTCCACTCTACTTTTAGAGTATATAACCAATACTTGAACAGCTTCTGATCTTTTTTGTCTGAAAAAAATTTTTTTTTGAGTTGGAGTCTCACTCTTGTCACCTAGGCTGGAGTTTTGTGGCACGCTCATGGCCACTGCAGCCTCAACCTGCTGTGCTTAGGTGATCCTTTCTCCTCAGCCTTCCAAGTAGCTGGAATCACAGATGCACGTCATCACACCCAGATATTTTTCTGAAACTTTTTTCTCCATTAAGTATAGAATATTTGTTATAAAACAGTTTAAGTATTTTAAGTTTACAATGAACTCTTTACTCAAATAAATTAAGTGCCTTTAGAGTCTGGTACAGATAGATTTAGATTTAAACTCTACTTTAGTGCTTACTGTATGTGTGATTGAGCAAATTACATAAGCTTTCACAAGTTCATTTTCTTGATCTACAATATATAGGCTATCTAATGACTCTGATGACTTTAATGTAAGTACAAATAACATAGAAAAGTATTAATCCAGTCTCTGAAACATGGTTAGTTCTCTTATGTTCCATTTTCCTTTTGTAGTAATTTTATGGTGTCCAAATTATATAATTATGCCCCAAAATATTGTTTACATATAATTACTATGTAGCAATTCACAAACACAAACATGTAGTACAAATAACTCATCAAACTCAAGGCCAGTAAAAGAAATGAGTTTGCAGCAGGAAAATGGTTATATGATTATATATAACTCTAGATGGAGCATAAAGATAGGTGTTGAACAAGATGAAATCTATGATATTTTTATAATTAAGAATCAATATTTTCTGTCACCCTATAGCCCCACTACAAAGTTTATTCATATTATTATTTTTTAGATGAGAAAATATAGTTTATTTAGAAAGTAAATGAGAGTAAGAGATAGATTCTCCTTTCCAAGGTAGGAAACATACCTCTCCAAGGTAGGCAACCATAGCTCAAGTGCCACATGGTCGGACCATAGCTTAGCAAAGTAATGGCACCATCCATATTATTGTAGGTAAATTGTTAAACGAGAATTTTTTTAAAAACTAGACATGAAAAGATGAATAACCCTGATTCTTTCCTTGATAACTCATAGAACATGATGAAAGGGTATATAAATGAGGTAGATGAAGAAATGCTACATGTCCAATTTTTATGTGCACAGACTTTAGAAATCACAAAAACATTTCTGGGGGAAAGACCCCTCAAACAGGATAGATTAAACAACAATAACAAAATACAAGAAGCTAAGTAAATGTCAAAGTTCAGATAAAGAATAGGTACTTTTTCAGTAAAAATATGTCCCAAAAGGTCATATATTTTGTCTCACCACTCTACTTTTAAAGGATGGTAGCCACACAGAAAAGAAATTATCAAAGCAGAGACATTAGGTACATCATGTTTCTGGAAACTCTAATAGAGTATTTGAAGAAGTTGCTTAGAAAAGGGTGGGAAAAGACAAGCATATTGTTGGGAGCCAGCCTTGGAGACCCACCTGATTTACAAAGTCCAGGTGCACTGAGGACCCCCAGCCAAAAAGCGAGCCTGGGCAGCTGAGACCCTTCTGTCTTCCATCTTTGCTGTGGTACAGCTGAAGAAATTCTGTGCAGTTGTGGAAGAAGAAAATGGCATGTTTATGTGAAGTACTCATAAGATATTGCTTAAGTAATAAATGATATAAATATATTCACTCATTTGATTTAGAAATTATGCAGTTTAGTGTTTAGACATAAGGTTTTTTGGAAGCACAAGTTTATAGTAAGTTCATTATGAATTCATTATAAGTTCTAACACTTATCTAGGAGTTATGTAGGTGATTTATAATACTGTTTTTACTGATTTAGGATAAAGATTATCGTTAAGGTTTTTACTTAATTTAATAGTTAAAACTCTAAGTTAACATTTATAGAGTGGGTTTTCACTGAACTCATAATATACTAATCAGACACTTTTATGATAAATTAGCTAAAGACAGAAAACAACCTTGGGGGCCTGGGAAACATTACTAAAAACTTCTTTTGAGTTCTCTTTAGAAATAAACACTGCAGGATAAGAGAAAAGTAACAAAGACACCTGGACAAGAAAGGCAATTACAAAGTACTGAAGGTCATAAAAGTCCCAAAAGGAAAACTACTGCTACATGAAGAACTTTATACTTGGAAACTTTCTGGAGACAGTTCAAGGACTGTAATTCAGGACTTTGGACTAAAACTATTTGACTTTATGAATAAAACTCATTGTCTGAATGTTTATAGGGTTCTTGGCATGTTTGTTGCTAAGACCACTAGATGGTGGTAACTTTTAGAGGATATGTATGTGAAGGAATTTTTTTTGTCTTGCCCCTTTATAAATGGTATAAAAGCTTTCCATTAGCCAACATTAAACGTCATCTGTTCAGGAAGCAGGTGTCTGAGTATAATGTTTTCATCTTTCACCTATCCATCTTTCCTTCAGGAAACCTCACAACCCGGCAGGGGCTGGACCCCCGCACATGTGAAGTATATGGACCTATAATTAAAAGCTATTCTAGAGAGTTTCAAACTTTCTTGGTAAGAAATGTGGAATTGAGCCACTTTAGGTTTTCATGAAGGCCAAGAATGTGGTTAGTACTGCTCTTTCAAATAACTGAATTTCAGCATCTCCAACAGCTCTGATTGTGGTGTTCAAAGATATTTTTAAAAATGTATTAAAGCCAAACTGAATTTGGTATTTTACCTTTTGTTCGGCATCATCATTTATTTCTTAACCTTATTTCAAAATCCAATGACTAGTCTATGATACTTTTCTGTTTTTATATCCAGTAACACTGAAATATGATTGCAAAGTCTTTTTATTTTAATTTTAGAAATTAATAGTTGAGATAACTGTGAAAAGTTTCTTAAATTATAGAAAATTTGCTTTTGGAAGTTGTATCTTTAATCTATCAGGATAAATAGAACAATAGTTAATATAAAACCATATTACACACTTGTATTCAGACTCTTACCCATTCCATAGTCTGACCTCAGAAAATATGCTCAGAAATCTCAAGTTTTGGTTTTCTAATGAGAATAAAAACTGCATCTCACTTAGGTTTCATTTTGCAGAATTAATGACATACATTATATAAAATTAGTATCCACATTGGTTGGCACAAAGCAAAATATGCTAATCATTGCTTTGGTGCTATAGAAAGACATTTGGTTGAGAAATCAATCGACTCATATTCATGTAGTTCTACAAGTTGGCTGGTGGTTGTCAATTTATTTAAACTTTCTATGCTTTAGTATTTCATTTCTCAAAGGCATTATTATTTCTAGGTATTACTAGCTTCTTGTGAAGATTAAGTTAATGTCTTAACTCTTGTTCATTATATAAATTTACATAGATAAAATGCTTGCTATACTGCTTTACCACTAATAAGTACTTTATAATATTATAATTGATTCATCTCATTCAACAAATATTTATTTAGTACCTACTATCTATAAGGTAAGGTGAACAAAAGCCTGAACACATTTTGTTTGATTGAGCAGGAAAGATTCAGGCTTTCATTAGTGTAATTACTTGATTTATATTATTTACAAACACTGATAATTACTTTGAAGGAAAGAAACCTGACTTAGAATGGGAGAGCCAGGCAAGAGTTCCCTGAGAAATATATATCCCCATTCTCTCTTTGAATTGGTTTTCTTGTCTAAAAATCAAGTGACTATAATATTAAAAAGATTCTAAAATGGTTCTAGCAGATTTGGGCACAGAGCTCAAGTTTCTTGATTCCCAGCCTTCAGCACTTTCATGATCCAGGTAAGTAATTCTTGAGCTTCTTTTCCTATCTGTAAAATGAGGAAGGTCAGGGGAAGAAGATGATTTCTATAGCAAACTAGAGTCTATGAATCTTTGAACTTATCATTGTTGCAAAGCAAAGTTTGTAAGGAAATCCCACGAGAGAAATTTACTGATTTTATCCCAAAGCATCTTTGGTCTGAACACACCTATGCCACCATATGGGATACATTTAGAATATTCATTAGGAGAAAAATAATTAGTCTCCCATCATACAGGAGAAAGAATAGACCCAGAGGATAAATACTTCAGAAACTGAAATAAAAGACTTTAAAAATAAATCTGCCAATACAAATCGAGGAGAAATAAACTGAAGCTCATTTGAAGAAAATCAAATGAAATGAACAATTAATTCACCTGTAAAACTGCATAGGCACTTGTATATTGGGGGAGAGATTGCATTTAATCTCATATGGGTGGGAGGGAAGAATACAATCATACATATTAAAAAAGTACTCAAGGAGGATTTCTTGTTTCTTGCAACAAGAAAAAGAATTGCAGTTTTAAAGAACGTAGACCCCGGAAAATAGTAATTCACTGAAACAGATTCTTAATTTCTACGACTTTAATGCTGTCATTATGCACCAGATGCACATCAAAGGTTACAGAGGACCTGTATATTTGGCTAGAGTTCTAGAGGACAACAAAAAAATCAAAGAAAAGTGAAAATAAATAGTAATGCATAGAAAAGGCATTGGAAGGTGTCTCAGTCTGTTTGCACTGCTGTAAAATAGTACCTGGGTCTGAGTAATTTATAAAGGGTTATTTGACTCATGATTCAGCAGGCTGTACAAGTATGGCACTAGCATCTGCTTCTAGTGAGGGATTCAGGAAGCTTCTCAGTCATAGAAGAAGGGGAAGAGAGGTAGGTATCACATGGCACAATTGGAAGAAAAAGAGAGAAAGGAAAAAGGTGCCAGGATCTTTAAAACAATCAGATCTCCTGGAAACTAATAGAAAGAACATACTTAATCCTGTGAGAATGATGCCAAGACTTTCATAAGGGATCTGCCCCTATGACCTAAACACCTCCCACCAGGCCTCACCTCCAATATTGAGAATCAAATTTCGACATGAAATTTGGAGGGGACAAACATCCAAACTATATTAGAAGGAGAAAAGAGAGAGATGTCAAATCTCTAGAGGACAGATTACTCACTCATTAATTTAGCAATTCTATTTGTTCTACCTTCTAAATAGATCCATCCTGTGAACACTTTTTGTCAGAAACAGGTTCTTCCCAAGTTACTTAGGCTAGTCTTAAACTTATGGCCTCAATCCTGGGCTCAAGTAATGCTCCTGGCTCAGATTCCTGAGAAGTCGCAACTACAGGTGTGTGATACAACACAAAGGCTCTGAACATTTCTCAATAGTTTTACAAAACATCTGGTACAAGCCACCATTGTCTCTTCTCTAGGTCACTTTTTATTTGCTTTCATTTCTTCATCTCACACAGCAGAGTACATTTTTCTTTTCTTTTTTTTTTTTTTTTTTTGAGTTGGAGTCTCACTCTGTTGCCCAGACTGGGAGGGCAGTGGCCACTCCCAGCCACCGCAGCCTCGACCTGCTGGGCTCTGGTGATCCTTCTGCCTCAGCCTTCCAAGTAGCTGGAACTACAAGCACGTGCTACCACACCCAGCTAATTTTTTAATTTATTGTAGAGATGAGGTCTCGCCAAGTTGCCCAGGCGGGTCTCGAACCTGCAGGCTCAGGCAGTCCACTCACCTCAGCCTCCCAAAGCGCGGGATTACAGACTGAGCCACTGAGTCTGGCCAGAGTACTTTTTTCACACGGAATCATTTTACAACATAAATAAAACCAGGTTCCCTTATTCATAGCTCATCAGTAGTTTCCTATCACATTTTCAAACTTTTATCCACGCTATAAAACTCTCAGTAGTCTGGAATCCAATCATCTGATTAATCTTCCTCTCTTACCTTTGCTCTCTGGTCATTCTGGTCCACTTCCTTATAGTTTTTAAATGTTAACTGTACTTCTACTACAGTTTTTTTTTTTTTTACCTACTCTTCCATTTCTGAAATATATCTTCACTCAACTTGCTAGTTAAACATCTTTTAAGTCAATTTTATAAAAATACACTTTCTATCCTCCTTCCCTTTCTCTTCCATTATTTTGATTTGTTTTTTTCTCCATGGCATGTTACCACTACTTGAAATCATTTCTATGCTTTTAACTCTGCCCCACTAGAATGTGAACTCCATAAAGACTAAGGCTTGGACTTCCTGGTTTGCAGCATATTCCTAGTACTTACAACATTGCATGAACAGATTAGGAATTAGATGAGTATATTTTGAATAAATACTAAATTATTTCTATCCTTAATTTGTCAGATACAGAAAACTCTGTGTGTGCCACATACTAGCAGGTTCTGAGATACATCACTATGATCCAGTAGATTGACCCTCATAAAGTGTTTAGTCTAGTTTGTGAGATAAACCATGAACAAATTGAGATATCAACTAAAAACATTACAACTGTGATGCAAACAGGAAAGAGTCAAGTATTAGTTGAAAATATAATAAATCTTTCTTAAAGTAGTGAAGCTTGAGTAAGACGTAAAGTATAAATAGGTATTAATTGATAAGGTTAGTTAGAAGTGAAACAGAGCATCCTAGACAGAGAAAACAGTATGTGAAATCAAGAGAGAACAGGGAAGCACGAGGATCTGAAAGAAATTCAGTGTGGTTAAAACTCAGTGCACCAAAGGGAGCGATATGTTGCCTGACAAGTGTCCTAATTAGTTATTGCTGTGTAACAAATCACCACAAAACTTAGTGACTTTAAACAACAATAGCATTTACTTTGCTGATGACTCTACAGTTTTGGACAGGGTTCAGTATGGACAGATTGTGTCTTCTCAGTGTGGCTGGAGCAAGTACAGCTTGGAGGTATGACTCAGCAGCTGAAGGCTGGGAGCACCACACATATATTCAGCAGGTACTGCTGGCTGTGAGTTGAGAGCTCAGTTGGGACTGTTAGCTGGAATACATTCATGTTGTTTCTCCACATGGCTGCTTAGCTTCCTTCTAGCATGATGGCTGGGTTTTGAGAATCAATGTCCAAGAGAAAAAGATGGAAATGCTTAGCATTTTGGTGGCCTAGTATTACTTTGACATAACTATATTTATTAGGTTGGTCACAAAGGTGGCCCAGTTTCAGGGAAAAGGTGCATACATTGCATGACTCAATAAGAGTATGAACATCATTTGATAAGAACATCCTGTGAGATAAAACATGTAGTCATCTTTAGAAAAAGATATAATCGGTCATAATAAACTTGCATACAAAGGTTGAATTGAACTAGAGAGGGCTTAAAAGTCTATTTTAATTTTCTCTTTATCCAAAGAGAATTTGGATGTCAGACATTTGCTTTGAAAAGACTACTTTTGGGTGTGGGGTGAAAATGAAAAGAAGTAGATGGCTTCATGAGATATTTATTTGGAAGATAAAATCATCCTTGCTTGGTGACAGATTAATTATGAGGCTGAAGCAGAGAAAGAAATGAAAGTAAATTACTTGACTATATCCTAGTCACAAAATCTAGGCATGATTAGCTTAAATTTTATAGAGTCCTTGGATATTTCAAGCTTTTTAATGTAAAAGGCTGATCCTTCTCTCCATCCATTCATTTGTCCATTCTTCTGTTTAACAAACTTTTGTGTCAGGCATGAGAAAGTTATATATAAGAAACTAATATTATACTTTTGGGATAGCTGATCACAAATAATTTATAGCCAATTGGTTGGGTATATTCTTCTGTGCTCCTTGAAACATACATGGCAGAAATTACCAAAGCACCTACATTAACCACTAGTGCCATAAAAACATATATTTGTTGCATAAATTGCTGTTAAGAAAAATATCTCAGAAGTAATTACATTGGAACTACGTTTTGAAAGATAAGAACATATTAGATGAAGTAGCAGAGACAGGTGGGGGAATGAGTATTTAAACAGAGAAAAATGTTGAGAAATGCACAGAAACATTAACATCATATTAGGAAATTTATGTTGCAAATTGCACAGATGAACCTGGAGATTTGGACATAGCCCTGATCATTAAGGGCCTATGCACTCACCGCAATGTTCAAAGTTGCTGTCTGATTCTAACTTTGACTCTAAGATTTTCAAGTTAGTTGATGATAGTGTCAAATGTGCTTTCAAATAACTACACTATTCCCTGATTTTCCACAGTGCTGTAGTTTTAGAGGCAGAGGAACAACATAGAATATTTTTTAACTAGTTCAGGTATGAAGCAATTACAACCTAAACCTTGTCTAAGACATGAGGAGGGGAAGAAGTGGATAAAAACAGGAGGAATTAAAAAGACTCATCCTATACAGTACTTCCAAGGCTAAGTTGATCATCAAAATGGTATGAGAAAATATTTTATCTTGTTTTATTTCTTCCAATATTTATCTTTTTCCTTCCTCTGAGAGACACAGAATCAGTAAATAAATTACACATAAAAGGTGGACTTCTAGTTTAAACACCTTTTGATCTGCAAAATTTCAAATATAGGCCAGAAATGGTGGCTTATATCAGAATTCCCAGCACTTTGGGAGGTCACAGCAGGAAGATCACTTGAGGCTAGGATTTTGGGACCAGTCTGGGCAACATAGTGAAACTCTATGGAAGGAAGGAAGGAAGGAAAGAAGGAAGGAAGGAAGGAAGGAAGGAAGGAAGGAAGGAAGGAAGGAAGGAAGGAAGGAAGGAAGGGTCAACTGGGCCATGGTGTTAGACTGTAGTCCTAGCTACTTACAAACCTCAGGCAGGAGGATTTCAAGAGGTCCAGGCAGTATTGAGTTGTGATGGAGTGAGATCCTGTCCTATCCCCCCAATAAGATTTCAGATATATTAATAATAGTAAATTGTTTAATAACACTTAAATTTAACAATAGCTATTCTAAATGTTTTCTATATATTTAAAACTCACAATACCATTTTAGCTAGGTTGTTGTTATTTTCAATTATTCTCAATTTATAAGTGAGAAAAATGATGCACAAAGTGGTTAAGTAATTTGCTCCAGGAAACTCAAGTGCTGGACCTAGATTTAAGCCCAATTAGATTGTTTTTAGGACTTGGTAAATGTTTGGTCCCATCAGGGAAGGACTAGGATAAAGCAAGTGAGGCATTCACAACAGGCACACAATTTAGGAGGATGCCAAATCACAATAAATATTTTTTAAAAAATTAAAGCAATGCATAAACATTTATGATGAACAAGATGTCACAATTTTTTTAAGTATGCCATACTGATTCTTCCCGTCCCATCTTAACTACTGTTGAGATGATACCTCTAGAAGAGTAGCATGGTATGGAGTCCAGTTCAAAACACAACCTATTTGGGGAGATTCATTTGGGGCTGTGTGTATTCCATTGGAAATATTCACCTTTTTTTTTTTTTTTTTTTTTGAGTTGGAGTCTCACTCTGTCACCCAGACTGGAGTGCAGTGACACACTCTGAGCCACCGCAGCCTCGATTTGCTGGGCTCCGGCGATCCTTCCGCCTCAGCCTTCCAAGTAGCTGGAACTACAGGCGCATGCCACCATGCCTGGCTAATTTAAATATTCAACATTTTTTAATTGAATCCATAGACCTGGGAGAAAACAGCCAATGAGAACATGTTGAGGGCATAACAGAGGCCAGTACAAATCCAAGAAGAATACTTTTTAATGATTTTAAAATTACTTTGCTAATAAAAAGTATTCTTGAATACTTATATGGGTATTTAAATTAAATACATGTGAGTTATAATTCATAGATTTGTCAATTAATGGCTGTGTTAGCTTAGGGAGTAATTCAACCAAACTCAGACACTGTTTTCTCTAAGAAATTAGTATATAGATAAAAAGGTGATTATTACAGAATAATATATGGAAAATGTCAACACTCTGAGTATATATGGTCTTCCTATTACCACTTTAAGATAGAGGGAGCAAAAGTCAGAAGAAAGATTGCTATGCTGTACTTGACTCCAGGAAGAAATACACTTGTTTTACTAACCTTCATTCCACTGCAATCTTCAAGGACTTGGTCATTTTCTTCAAATGTGTACTATGAAGAGTTCTCTCACTCATAA
Source organism: Cephalopachus bancanus (assembly GCA_027257055.1). NCBI lineage: Eukaryota > Metazoa > Chordata > Mammalia > Primates > Tarsiidae > Cephalopachus > Cephalopachus bancanus. The sequence goes on along the minus strand of JAPVLO010000243.1, from coordinate 1,970,917 downwards.
GCAGGCCTTAAATATTTAAAATAATACTATAAGAAAGGGATTAGCAGTAGCAGGATACTGCTGGTGTTGGGTGTGGGGTGGAGCACAGCATCAATAAGGGTATCTGATCTGAAACCAGGCAGAGTGGGGACAAAAGGAAGACTCAAACTTTACCTATACAATGACCACTTCTGTACTTAATCCTGAATTGTACTCTACATATTTAAAATAAATAAAATAAAAGAGTTCTCTATTTGGTATAGAAAAATGCTACCTCTCTGTCACCTGCACTAACATCAAAAGCTTTTCAATTGAATGTCCCTCAGAGATAATTTACATTTAAATCTAAATCTCCATGGTGCCTTTTACAAAAATAAGTGACTATGGATATTGCATTGATGTTTAAATATAATTAAATGGCTGGGCTCGATGGCTCAGCCTGTAATCCCGCACCTTTGGGAGGCTGAGGTGAGTGGATTGCCTGAGCCTGCAGGTTCGAGACCCGCCTGGGCAGCGAGACCTCATCTCTACAATAAATCAAAAAATTAGCCAGGTGTGGTAGCGCGCATCTGTAATTCTGGCTACCTGGAAGGTTGAGGCGGAAGGATCGCCGGAGCCCAGCAGGTCGAGGCTGCAGTGGCCGGGAGCGGCCACTGCACTCCAGTCTGGGCGACAGAGTGAGACTCCAACTCAAAAAAAAAACAACAAAAAAATATAATTAAATGTATTTACTATGTCAATCTTGAATACTATTGATTCACTAGTGAGAACTGTAAAATATGAAATATATAAAAAGGCAAGAGAGAAGACTTCCTTCATACCTAAATGAAGGCCTGTTAAACAACCCTTAAAATGTGGCTGATAGTTACCATATCACAACCTTACAAAATTGCTCAGAGCATGACCTAAAAAGGATTCCTGGATTCTTCAAAGAATACTGAGAAGTAAATGGAATTACCAGACCTTAGATCTTAGTGTGTTTGTCAATCTTTTCCCCTTAGGTAACTGTGATTTAATTTTTTAAATAATCAGATCCTATAAGCAATGGTGATTGCAAATGAAGGTCTGAGCTCTGGTCATAGCACATCATATCACAAAAAGCTCAAAACAACAAAATTGTAGGCTATCCATAACACAAATGAAAGGATGTAGGCAACAGAGCTAAAGAGCTAATCTGGTAATTTGAGAAATCATTATTTATTATAAGTAACCTTTATTCACTGACTAGAATATATATGCTGCCTAGAATATATATAACATGAGAGATCATCTACATACAGCATCTATCAACTTATCTACCTATACACACACACAATCACATAATTGTTCTATACTGTAGTATGCTTTTTAGAGAGATAAGAAAACAATAACAACAGTAACAATTTTGACAAAATAATCATAACTGAGGAGTTTACAGTCTAGTTGGAAAGGCAAAAAAGAAAGAAAGAAGAAAGAAAAGAAAAAAATGAATCGAAATTTAGTTTATAAAAATTTTTGTATATATTTACTATCCATCCCCTTGAGTGGTGGTGACAGATTACAGCCCATGGGCGCAATCTAGTCCACCATTTATTTTTGTGTAGTTCATGTACTAATAATGATTTAAATTTGTGAGTGTTATGTAAGTTTCTACATATAATATTCTCAATTTTGTCTCTTGGTCCATAAAACCTAGTTTATTTACTGACTTCCATTTTTCTTCTTGGTCCCAAAATCCTAATATATTTACCATCTGACTTTTTATTGAAAAGTTTTGATATCTCCTGTCTTAGAGAATTTTTTGTTTGTTTATTTTTTACTCAGAAACTTGTAAGTATTCACATGAAAACTGAGTTCCTACCATGTGCCAGGCCAAATGCTAAGCACAAGCATTTTCCATGAACTATTCCATAAAGTGTTCATAATAACATTTTATGGTCGGTGGCTACTCTATTGATCTCTGTTTTCTAGGGGAGAAGATGGAGGCTCAGAAATGAAGGGTTTCTTGCCTGAGTGTCAGAGTCACAGAATGCTCTGTGTGTGATGGGAACCTCAGCTGTATGACTATTGAGAATTCACTTTCAATGTTTCTAATGTCTTTCCCTCAGTTGAATTTTAAAGTCAGTCATCATTTTTTAAAAGATGCAAAACAAAAACAGAGCAGCCTAGACAAGAGAAATCAAATGAGCAAAGTCACAAAAATCGGTATTTAGAAAACCATATTTGGGGAGCATGCTGAACATTGAGATGAACACGGCAACAAGACACGGTCAGAAGAAATGAATGATATGATTATAGATACGGTCTGGATTCTGCTAGCAAAGGGTTTTCAGACCAGACACATTTCATTTATAAAAGAGGTAAACAGTAACAACCAATAATTAGCCCAGAACCCACAATATAGGAAGTATGCCCTCTAAGGAGTCTGGTTCGAAGAGGCTCTATGGAAGACTTCCCTTAGGACACTCGCACTGCCAGCATGGACAGTAGACCACAGCTTCTGAGACTGGGAGTTATATGTTGGAGGATGGGTTAGAGCCGACAACAGGAAGAGGGGTCTCTTAAAACCAAAAACAGAATAACCTTTGTAAGATCAGGTGGTAAATCTAACTCATCTCAGGAATGAGATAAAATGTTTAAAAGGAGACAAAAGGACATGAAGATTATTTTTGAGAAACATATAGATTCCTATGTTAGCTATTCTGGTATAAAGTATTTAACTTCTTTGTGCCTTGGTTTCTTTATCTCATTTTAATACTAAAAATTCAAGGGGTAGTTGTTTCAAATAAGTTGATATATATAAATAGTGACTAGAAGATGGCAAGTACAATGTTAGTTTTATTTTTGTTGTTATTATTCCTTTTATATTCGAGACAAGAATAAACACTTTGAAAAGGGAGAAGGAAGGTGGGGGAAACTATAATATTTACAGTATAAAAAGATAAAGGTATAAAAATATAAGAAAAAAACTTACATTAAGAAATTTATATAAGAGGCAGAATTGACCATGGTTTTTAACAGATTTAATATGTTTTATAAACAAGGCATTATTAAAAGATGATTTGTAATATAATACAAATATATGTACACAGTGTTAAAGCAGACCTGGGTTCAATTTGAAGAAAGTATTGCAAAAGGGGAAACTCATACATGCAAAATAGGATTGTTTGCACTTTTTTTTGTAAAGAGTAAAACTGAACAATTGTATTTTAGGCATTGTGGAAGAATTCCACCTAATGGATATAACGTTCATTAAATTTGGGGGTTCCTATGACTCACTGTTAATAAAATGTATATACATATTTCTTTGACAAAATCTTATATCAATACAGTTTTACCACAAATAATGGTTTAGTCCCAGGATTGGCAAGCTTTTCCTGTAAAGGGCCAGAGAGTAAATTACTTAGGCTATGGTGCTTATGGTCTCTATCACAACTACTCTATTCTGCCATTGTAATCTGAAAGCATGCAAAGACAATATGCAAATAACTGGGCACGACTGTGGTATCATAAAATTTTATTTATAAAAACAGGTGGCTAGCTGAATTTGGTCCATGAATCAGAGTTTCCCCACTCTTAATCTTGTCAATAATCAAATCTATCTGTGCACAGGCTTTTCTTTTCATAATAAAGCCATGATATGTTCATATTTATATATCTTGGTAAAAGTGTTAACCTTATTACTAGTAAACAAATATCATTAATATAAAGTCATATAGTGTACTGCAAGTGGTATTTCAAAGTTTACCATAATTGGTCAGAATTGTGACTACTTTGAATGCAGTGTATGAATATCTCTGAGCCTCAAACTATGAATGTGTAAAAACTGGAAATAAGAATTATGACACAGTTTTTTTAAGGATTAGAACTAACACAGGTAAAATACATAGCACAGTGCCATATTAGGTTAAGCTTTTAAATTGATAGCTAATATGATTATTCTTATAACAATCAAAGGAAATTAAATTACCTTGAACAGATAAAACCATAAATGTGTGCATGTGTGTAGTTATTTTTCCCTCTCTAGTTAGATGGAAAGATATCTATAGGTATAAATATGTAGACTACAACTCAATAAATTAGATTAAAAATGGAAACATAGTGCTGTGATAAAAGGCATCATATCAAGAAAAATTCAATGTCTTTTTGTGACTCTATAGATAGCATGACATAAATTCTTACCCATTTCCTCTCCTATGATTCTTTATACTCACCCTGCTCAGCCCACACAAAGACTTGTGTGAGAAGTAGCCAGTTATAAGGAATAGATACTATGCTAGTTATGTGAGTTAGGAAGTAGAAATATATAAAAGGTAACTTCAAAAATGGAAGGGCTAAATTATAATTGCACAAGAAATCTTCAAATAGCTTAAATCTCTTGCATCAAGAAATATGATTGTCTTAAAAAAAAATGAAAGAAGCTGCTCATTGCACCATGGTCAAAAAGATAAAGCTTTTATGTTAGAAATTTTTTTGCTGATACAGTCAGGAAAAGGTGCTTTTATACAGCTGTAGTTAGAACTGCTGGAGAGGTTTATGACTCCTTTAAACATGTAGAAGAAGTTGTTATTCTACAATTGTATTTCTAGGATGATGACTACTTAAAATGGGGTGACTCACCTTTAGAATATACCAGATAATTACCTGGCTCTCACTACTACAGTAAGATATTAATTATAGAAGCTAATTAGTGACCTGTTTGAAGAAGATCTGATCATATGGGTTTTCATTTATGGGTGCTTGTGTTCTCTATATGCACAGTGGAGAAAACCTTCCAGCAACTGTGATTATTACCATTATTTCATTTTTATTGCTTTTTCTATTTCAAGAGAGACCACAGAAAGTCAACAATGTAGTTAATTTGCTTTAGCAAACTGGAAAATGCAAGATAATATTATTTCCTTATGAGTTAGAAACTACTGAAGACTATAACTACAGGTACTAAAAGTTTAGTGTGGCATCTAAATAGCAATTCCTGTTTTGCATATCTTAACTTTCCTATTTCCTGTGAAAGTACATAGCATGTTAAACTGATAACACAACCAAAAGTTAAGGTAAACAGTGTAAAATTCTGTCATATAAGATTTTGTAAAGTTTGTCTAATATCTCTGTAGCTCAATTTGGAATTTTAGTTGATAAACAACATGCTTTTCCTTTTTGCCACTGAAGAAAAAAGCCCCAGTTTAGAAAAAAAGATGATACACTCACTGTCTTTTCCATTCCCCTGAGCCAGAGACTTTATGTTTATTCCAATCAGATTTTTTTCTAATTGTCCATCTTTGATGTAGTCACAGTATTAATATGACTATTTATGTTATTTTTCCATTGAATGATTTAATCACTACCTATTTTTATATCAAAATATGAAGCTCTAATTTCCAAGAATAACAGGTCATAAAAGAGTGGGAGATGGATAGTAGCTTATCATATTGGACAGTGGAAAGCTAACAGATAAAACATAGCCATGTTTAGCTCTGTTAAGAAACAAGACTGGAAATTTTGCCTTTTGATACTCTTGGCTGAACATTGTAGATAACTGGGAAATAGGTGCTGGATGATATTATGCTCAGTGTATAAAAGTACCTTCATTGGTTGCTTGGTAAAGAAGGAGAAAAAAAGCAAAAAGCTTTTTTCATAATTCAATAGCCCTCACTAAAGATCTGAAGAAAGAAAGAAGGATATAGGATTGATCAAGTTAACAAAAACCAGGGTTTTTACATGGTTCACTCCCACAGCAGAACGTTAAAAAGAGGAATTGTATAGGATTTTCTTTGGGAGGTAGTACCATAAGACAGCAACAAGGGGCTATGAAGAAGGAATCAAGAAAGCAAGCAAGCAATACAAGTGTATTTTATTAAGTTGGTTACTATATGGGCGACTGGAGCCAGATCTCAGTAGAGCCTTCTGGAGAGCAAAAAGAAGCTCTCTCAGAAGTGGTAACTGGAGGAGGAAACATTAATCTTTTCACTATTTCCTGTTTTTTGGAAAGTTGTCTCAGAGACTGTTAGCAGCATCATAAGTCTGAGTTGTAATACAGTTTTGGCATCTAAGAAACCAAGGAAAGAGAGCAAGACTCATAAGAGAGGTGAGAAGCTATCATAGCAAAGTGAGCCAGGGCCCACATAGAACTTCACCTTTAGCCGGAATTGGAGGTGTAGGCACAAGGAGGACAAAAGAAGCCTGTGATAGAATCAGAATCATGTTTTATACACAAACTTGTAGACACCATTGGGTCTATTCAGACACCTTAATCCATGCAAAGCCAATAGATAAAGAAACATAGCAGGGTGACTGTCATTAACAATATACTGTATACTTACAAAAATAGCTACAATAAAAGGATTTTGAATGTTCCCAACACTAAGAAATGATAAATGTTTGAGGTAATGGATATGCTAACTGCCCTGATTAGATCATGATTATTATACATGATATATACATATTAAAATATCACACTGTACTCCATAAATATGCCCATTATATGTCAATTTAAAATAATAATAATAACTTAAAATGAGTCCTTTGAGAGTAAGAAGAAGAAAAATAGCACATCATGATGAAGACCCACAGGACCCTATCTTTCAACAAAAACTACAATTAAAGCTAAAAGAAAATTTAGAGAAGTGTTTGGCTTTTTCCAAATATTCCATATTGCCTCAGTCTTTATGAAAGTTTGTCTCTCTTCAGCATTTTGTCTCTGAGATAACAATGTGTCATTATGAGGAAAAAAGACAACTATTTGATGGTGGAAAAGGACAGTAAGGGAACCAAAAATGCAATGGCAAAATTGATACAGTATATGCAAGCAGACAGGAAAATGAAAAAAGAACTGACATGGCACCAGATTGGATTAATAAAAGAAAAGACAAATTAAGAATCCCTCCCAGGAAATAAGCAAAAATGTGAAAGAGATGTGCAAGGAGAAAGGTGAGTGGAAGTGGAGTGGGGTCCAAGTGTTTAACTCATGGCGCCGACACATAATTTAACAAGGGAGAGGTTTATTAGCCAAGGTTCAGTCAGCAGGACCGCTTGCCAGAGACACAGACACAAAGCGAGGGCCCTGAGCTATGGCAGAGGCTGCCCTTAAATAGATTAGAGCCCACCCACCTTATGAGCCCAGGAAATTCAAATATACCAATCACATAATGCCAGCGGGGTTTACAGAAGCAGATGAGCAAGTTAGCTAATCTAACGTAGCCACTTGGTCCCTTCCAGAGACCCTCCAGAGTGTGCATTCCAGTCCAAATAAGGCATCTCCTAGAGACCCTTCTGAGTGCGCATTTCAGTCTAAATAAGGCATCTCCTAGAGACCCCTCCTAGAAGCACATTCCAGCTAAGCGACATTACCACACAGCACCTAATATGTAGGGTTACAAATTCACTACATTGAACATTATATAGGGAAATTATAAATGCCAAACTTTTACATGCCACAGGGTATAAATTTCATCACCTTCCTACAAAATTCATCACCTCCCAACATTCTCCCCTTTGAGTTGTTCCTAGAGTCAAATCATTGACTCGTCGTGCAGGGACTTAACTTGGATTCTCAGTAACATCAGGTTTGTGGTTGTTAGCCTGTTCCTTATGTAATTTAGAAGACATTGAATTAGGCATGGTCCTACGGTTACAAATATTAGGATTAAGAGCAGAGGTTCAGCAATGGTTGAGACCAGGGTTGTGAGTCACGGGTACCAGGAAAATAAGGATTGATGCCAGTTTTCTGAGGCCTGTTTTGTAGACTCTCTGTGGCGAATATTTCTTTGACCAGGGTGAGTGTCTCCCGGATTATTCTGAACCTGTTGGCATAAAAGCAACAGGCTTTTCCTAATGCTGTACAGAGCCCTCCTTTTTTTATGAGCAGGAGGTCTAGTCCCCTCCTATTCTGGAGCATCATCTCAGTTAAAAAGTCTACTTGTTGTTCTAATTGGGATATGCTTGGCTTTTTTTTGTTGTTTTTTGTTTTTTTTGAGTTGGAGTCTCACTCTATCGCCCAGACTGGAGTTCAGTGGCTGCTCCCAGTCACTGCAGCCTCTACTGCTGAGCTCCAGCGATGCTTCTGCCTCAACCTTCCGAGTAGCCGGAATTACAGGCGCGTGCTACCATGTCTGGCTGATTTTTTATTTATTGTAGAGATGAGGTCTCACCAAGTTGCCCAGGTGGGTCTTGAACCCGCGGGCTCAGGCAATCCACTCACCTCAGCCTCCCAAGGCGCGGGATTACAGGCTGAGCCACCGAACCCAGTGGATATGCTTGTTTTAAGGTTAGACAGATCTGTGTTAATGTGCCTGCTTAATTCCTTAAGATTTTGATCTCCTACAACCAGCGCAGCAGCCCCCATGGTGGCCAACCCTACGATTCCCAATCCTATAAGGATAGAGACTAGAATGGGGACCCTTTTGATTCATTTAAAATTCTGGAGTTCAAGCTGTTTCCATCCTGAGGGTCTTTCAGTAATGTATACCTGGGGCAATATGTGCACCAAAACACAGAGCTCGGAGCTGTCTTTGAGGATCTCTAGGGCGACACACGGGGTTATACCCCATGTGCAGGCAAACCAGGTGGTGGGAGGTGCAACAACCGTATTAAGGCCTTCAGGAATGCCCAGCCGGGAGGCATTTATTCTGGAAGAAGTCAAACAAGCTTTCCAATAGGGGGAGCTCTCTATGTTATAGGATGAAGTGTGGAGACAGGCTCTTTGCCCTTGGAGATCTCCCAGGGTAAGAGCAGGATTCTGTCCCCATGTACATAATCCCCTGAGTTGGGGAGTAGTATGGTTAAGAACTTGTATGTGCCCCCCAGTATTACCTATTGAGGAGTTTACAACCACCCCCACATAATATGAGGGGCTGGGATTTAGGGATAGCCAGCAGCCCCTGGCCAAGTTTGGTTGGGTGGCAATGACCAGCCTATGGATTGCTGCTAACATAGGGAGGTAAAGATTTTCTTTTCCAAGTGGGATAATTGGAAGAGTAACAATTGGTCTTGTAGGCTTTAAGGCTGCAATAGGTTTTGAGGTTGCAGCAACAGTTGTTAAATTAACTGACCTGGGCTTGTCCTGAGTGGGTTTGGGGCCTGAGGTCTTGCCTGAGGGTTTGGCAGAAAGAGATTATGGTTGGGCCCCATAAGGGAAAGGACATGGGGTATAACTTTTCTTCGTACGGCAAACTTTGTTCCAGGGTTCCTTCCTAAAACGTACAGTCTGAGTCCCCATGCTCTGCCCTTTTCCCATATTTTCTGCATGCCATAAGCATCCCATTGTATAATGGTGAGTTTTAGGGGGTTACATGTTTCAAGCTGATTACAAGTGGGCACACGACTTTGCCTTTGAAGGCTTATGAAGGGGTCCTCAGTTTTCCAGGGGGAAAGTGTTTCACAACTCCATTCGGCACAATGAAAGTGACCTGCCTTATGGCATTGGCTTTGGGCAACGGCCGGACAGGCATAGAAGTTATACTATACTAAGTTATATTGCTAACTTAGTATACTAAGTTATATTGCTAACTTAAACAGGTTGCAATATACTAAGTTATACTGCAACCTGTTTTTCATTTTCAATGTTCTTGGAAGTGCATTCCCAGTCCCTTTTCCAACGGATTGAACCGCTCAGTGCTGGGCAGTAATCATACTCAGTTATGGCTAAATTGGGCCACAGGCTACAAAGGTCAGATTCAAAGGCCGGGGCCCATTCCTGATGTTGGTGGAAACTACAGTTTCAGTAATAGTGTTTACCAGTTCCCATGAAGAGTTTCACAGGGGAAGATAACATGTTATACATTGGGGAAGGCTTAAAAGAATAAGGAGGGCTACTAGCCTCCCTGGGAAGGCAGGACACAGTTGCCTCCAGCTACATGATGGACCTAAGGAATTGGGGCCTGCAAAAATCTTATCTTTAGTGGGTCTTTTCCAGCGGCCAGCTTGATGACCTTCCATTTCATCAGCGGTTCCTCGCTGGTCTCGGGGAGGGGGTTTGCCTTCTTTAGTTGGGAATAATGGATCCAGGGACAGACACCACTGACCTTTACCACTGTTGGAGTAGTCAAGATTACCATGTGTGGGCCTTTCCATCTTGGGATTAGAGCCTCGGTTTTGTGCCCTTTGACCCATACTTGGTCTCCAGGTTGGAATGGGTGAGGGTCTGCCAGACTCCGCTTCTGGAAGGCAGCCCTCATGGCTTTAGTCACTGTGTTTTGTACTTTTGAAGTGCCTGTACTGTCTGAAGTAAATCATGGTTAGACAGTTCAAGCACTTTATCTAGGCCTACTTTTGGCAGTAGTGGTGGAGGCCACCCAAAAAGGATTTCAAAGGGGGTTAGGCCCTTGATGTAGGGGGTACATCTTGCCCTTAGGAGGGCATAGGGAAGGAGCATCACCCATCCCTCACCAGTCTTCAGGGTTAATTTGGTTAAGGTCCCCTTAAGTGTTCGATTCATTCTTTCTATTTGTCCTGAATTCTGAGGATGATACGCACAGTGTAATTTTCAATTTATCCCCAGAGTTTTTGCTATACCTTCCGTAAGTTTGGAGACAAAGGCCAGCCCATTGTCTGATTCTATTGAGATAGGTAGACCATATCTCGGGATGATGTCGTTTAAAAGTTTCTTAACTGTTACAGACGCAGTTTCAGTTTTTGTTGGAAAAGCCTCAACCTATCCCGAGAAAGAGTCTAATATAACTAACAAGTATTTATATGCAAATTGCCCTGGCTTTGCCTCTGTAAAATCTATCTCCCAATGTCTCCCACGGGTTACTCCCCGGTGTCGGGTCCCTGGAGTGGATACACTGACCTTAGTGACGTTAGTCCGTTGGCATGGCCTTGGATGAGTTCTTGGGTCAGCTGACCCAGGTGAGGCAAGTAGAACTCCTTTCTTATGAGTTCAGTCAACTTAGTTTTTCCCAAATGAGTGCCTTTGTGAGGTTGCCGTAGGAGTTTGTGACCTAGGGCCTGGGGGAGGAAGGTCCTCCCATCCTGGAGTTGCATCCATCCTTCCGAATTTTGTGGTAGCATTTAATTTTTGTGCTATACAGAAATCTTTCTCCGTGTAAACCAGTGGCTCACATAGTACCAGAGGAGGTAGTGCCAGCAGGCAGGCAGTGTGGCAGTATGCCACCTCTTTGGCTGTTTGATCCGCTTTCTTATTTCCGACTGTTTCATTTGAGCTCCCCTGTTGGTGACCTGGGCAATGCATGATTGCCACATTCTCTGGAGCTCAGACTGCCACCAAGAGGCTTAAAATTTCCTCTCTATTTTTTATAGTATTCCCCTCAGTGGTAAGCAACCCTCTTTCTTTGTAAATTGTCCCATTTACATGCACAGTTGCAAAGGCATACCTGCTGTCAGTATAAATGTTGACAGTCTTTTCTGCGCCTGCTTTGAGGGCTTCTGTCAAGGTGATTAACTCTGCCTTCTGGGCTCAGGTCCCTTGGGGAAGGGGCTCGGCCCATATGGTGTCCTGCAGTGTTACCACTGCTGCTCCCGCATACCTGGTTCCGTTTTCCATGAAGCTGCTGCCATCTGTATAGAGGGTTAAGTCTGGTTCTGGCCAAGGAATGTCTGTCAGGTCCGGGCGTGGCTTCTGGAGGAACTCAGTGAGCTCAATGCTGTCATGGGTGCTGCAGGTCCCCACTGGCAACAGGGTGGCAGGATTTAGACTGGCAATTAGCTGGAACATGATACGTGGCTGGTCGAGAAGCAATGCCTGATAGTGAGTTAGCCGTGCATTGGAAATACATTTTGCTGGAGCCCCCTGGAGAAGGGCCTCTATCGCATGTGTGACTGTGACAATTAGGTCCTGTCCCAGGGTCAACTTGTCTGTGTTTTTTATCAGCATAGCTACAGCTGCAATGTTTCACAGGCAGGCTGGCCATCCTGCCACTACTGGGTCTAGCTTTTTTGACAAGTATGCCACTGACCTATTCAAAGGACCAAGTTTTGGGATCAGGACTCCCGGGGCAACCCTTTGGCTTTAAGCCACACAGAGGTGGAAAGGCTTTCCAGGGTCTGGTAGGGCCAACACCGGGGCTGAAATTAAAGCCTCCTTTAAGGTTTGGAAGGCTTTTTCCCTTTCGGGGGTCCATTGGAATTCCCTTTCCAGGCCCTTAGTAAGTTCATATAAGGGCCTGGCGATTTCAGCAAATCATGGAATCCATAGCTTGCAATACCTCACTGCTCCCAGGAACTCTCTGACCTGCTTTTTTGTTTCTGGGACTGGGATGTTGACTATAGCCTGAACGCGCTGACTGGACAGGGCTCTCTTACCCTCCTGGAGAACATACCCAAGGTAGGTAGCCGCGGTTGTATAGAACTGGGCCTTCTTTGCTGACACCCGGTATCCCAATGTTCCTAATTCCCTCAGGAGATTTTGTGTGGTCTGCAGACTGTCTTCTCGCAACTCAGCAGCAATGAGTAGGTCATCTACATACAGCAACAGAGTTACTTGGGGATTGCATCTTCGGAAAAACTGCAGGTCTTGTTGGAGAGCCTCATTGAACAGCATAGGAGAGTTCTTGAATCCTTGCAGGAGTCATGTCCATGTTAACTGCCCATGCTCTCCTTTTTCTAGGTCCAACCATTCGAAGGCAAACAAGAGCTGACTCTGTCTGGCCAATGGAATACTGAAAAAGGCATCCTTGAGGTCTAAGACTGTATAGACCTGTCATTCAGGGAGAAGCTCAGTTAAGAGGCTGTATGGGTTTGGTACCATTGGGTGAATGTCCTCCACCCTCTTGTTGACCTCCCAGAGGTCCTGCATCTGGCAGTAGTCCCCTGTTCCAGTCTTTTTTACTGGCAGTAAGGGAGTATTCCAGGGCGAGTGGCAGGACACCAGGATTCTAGCCTCCCTGAGGTGCTGGATATGTTTGGCTATACTTCTTTGGGTCTCCTGGGAGATGGGGTATTGGCATACCCTAGTGGGAGTTGCCTGACTTTTTAATTGCATTACTATCGGGGGCATGGTTTCTTGTTAACCCTGGCAGGTTGGTTTCAGCCCAAACACCTGGGATTTCAGTCCACTGCTGGCTTAAGAGTTCCAAATCTTGTGGAGGTGGCTCACCCCCTGCCATTGGATATTCATCCTGGCGGGCCATCATTACAAGAATTTTGGTTGGCTCTTGAAAATCTACTGTTGCTGTGGCTTTCTGAAATCCTGTATTAGCCGTGAGTTTATGAAAAAGGTCTCATCCTAAGAGTGGGTATGGGCAGTCTGGTATTACCAGAAATGAGTGAATCACCTTTCCCTTTCCCAAGTCCACAGTTCTCTCAGTGGTCCAGGGATAAGATCCAGTCCCAGTTGCCCCCCGCACCAAAGTATGCTTATTTCGTAGAGGACCATTGGGTCTTTGGAGTACTGAATGCTCTGCTCCTGTATCCACTAAGAAGTGTACAGGGCTACCCCCCACTATAAGTTTGACCCTGGGCTCCGGGGGCGGGGTATTTACAGAGCCCCGGCCGCATCAGTTAGATTCCAAGTGGAGCACTGGAGTCGGTTTTTGTGGCTCCACGTTGGAAGGGGGCCCTGTTTGCCTCTTCGATTTGGCTGGGCAATTCTTTTTCCAGTGTCCTTTCTTTTTACAGCGAGCACATTGGTCTCTGTCTAAAGGAGTCCTCCTTCTGCATTCACCTGCATGCTGTCCTTCCAAGGTTGCAACCATGACTTTGGCCAACCTCTTTGCTTGTTTATCTTCAGAAGAATCTCTGCTATTAAAAACCCTTTGAGCTACCTCAGTTAACTCTGACAGGTTTTTTCCTTCAAACCCTTCAAGTTTCTGCAGGTTTTTCCTTATATCAGGGGCTGACTTGGAGACAAAGACTATGACTAATGCCCTCCGGTTTTCTGGTGCCTCGGGGTCTATCGGGGTGTATGTCCAATAGGCCTCCATGAGACGCTTCGGAAAGGTGGTGGGAGATTCCTGTGGCCCTTGAATGACTTTACTCACTTTAGATAAATTTGTGGGGTGCCTTGCAGCAGCCCGGAACCCCCCGCAACAGAGTCCGGCGATAAATGGTGACACTCCCTACTGTGATCAGTGTTAGGATCCCAGTTTGGTTTGTCAGGGGGGAAGATGCACTCCAATTGTGCATGTTCTGCTGGCCGGCCGTCAGGTCCAAGGATTAACTTACTTGCTTTCTGCTGAATGCGCTCCCTCTCCTCAGTGGTGAAGAGGACCTGGAGGAGCTGTTGGCAGTCATCCCAGGTATACTGGTGTGTATAGAAAATAGTTTCTCTGGAGAGAAATAAGGCCCTGGGGCCTTTCAGAGAATGGTGGGTTTTGGTACTTCCAATTGTAGAGGTCACTAGTAGAAAAGGGGACATAAACCATAAAGGGTCGGGGTTCCATCCCACCCACATCTACCCCCAGGGCTTGCCACAGAGGGATGATCGCCAGGGTTTCTTCCAAGTTCTAAGTAGTTGAGTCTGGTCTTGGGGCTATCAGACCCTCAGCAGGTATCTGGTTAAGAGTGGGGCATGGTGGGCCAAGAGGGGGCTGGTAGGGAGAACTATTTCTAGCATGAGCTGGGCTAAGAATTCCCTGCTCTTGAACACCTGGCCCTTGCCCCACCACCGGATATGGCAGGGAGGTCTCCTCATCCTCTGGTGGTTGCTGGAGGATGGGGGGCTTAGCTTTCTGTAGGGCTAAAACATGAGATGATTTAGTTTTTCATCCAGGCCGGGTGCCACAGGATAAGAATGTACCAGGCAGTGATATACAGAATCTGGTCTGGGTGGTACCTGCAGACAATTTGCTGGACTCTCTCTGCTATTGAGGAGTTGAAAGTGCCCTCTGGTGGCCAGCTGCAGTTTGCAAATTTAGGCCATTCAAGGGAGCAGAAAGTGGTTAGTTTCTCTTTAAGCACTCGATCTCCCGACTGCTCCGCAGCATCCTGAAAATCCTTAAAATGATATAAGACCAGCTCCAGGGGTGTACGAGGCTTAGACCCCTGCTGTCCCATACCTTCAACTGCAGCAATGGAAATGAGGGTTACAATAGTTACAAACACATGACACAACAGAACAAAGACAAACAGAACAGGAGGACCTAATGGTCCTTGGGAGATATTGGACACCAAGCCTATTCGTTAGTCGGCCGCCTATGCCTCTTTCAGCTCTGGAGCCTGCTTCAGCTCCTGGCTTATCTGACAACTGGCCACTCTGAGTTCCAAAAGGGAAACAAGGGACACTGAAACAATGGACACTGAGCCCATCCACCACCAATTGTCTGCCTAAGCCTCTTTCAGTTCCGGAGGCTGTTTCAGCTCCTGGCGTATACGACAGTTGGTCACTCAGGGTTTCAAACCAGAGGACCCGGTGACGTCTCACCAGGACCTCAGACTCCGGAATTACTGCTGCGTCCAGCTTTCCTGTGAGTCCAACCCAGAGTGCACACTACCGCAGACAAAAGCAGACAATGGCAAGACAAAACAAGAACCTGACTTACCTCTCTGAGGGCTCCAAAAGGCATTGTGAGCCTTCCAGGGGTGGCTCAGCTATTTGGGAGTTTGCAGGCTAGCAAGCTCACAAGGCTGGTCGGCTTAAAACCCATGGATTAAGCACTGGGGTATCCCGGTTGAGCCCCGAGTGCTTAATTCACGGTGCCTGAGTGTTTAATTCATGGCGCCGACAGACAATTTAACAAGGGAGAGGTTTATTAGCCAAGGTTCAGCTGGCTGGGACCACTCGCCAGACACGCAGACTCAAAGCGAGGGCCCCCAGCTATGACAGAGGCTGCCCTTAAATAGGTTAGAGCCCACCCACCTTGCAAGCCCTGGAAATTCAAATATACCAATCACATAACACCTTGCAAGTTTGGGACATTCAAATATACCAATCACATAATGCCAGCGGGGTTTACAGAAGCATAATGAGCAAGTTAGCTAAGCTGACGTAACCACTTGGTCCCTTCCGGAGACCCTCCAGAGTGTGCATTCCAGTCCAAATAAGGCATCTCCTAGAGACCCCTCCTGGAAGCACATTCCAGCTGAGCGACATTACCGCACAGCACCTAATATGTGGGATTACAAATTCACTACATTGTACATTATATAGGGAGATTCTAAATGCAAAACTTTTACATGCCACAGGGTATAAAATTCATCACTTCCTACAAAATTCATCACCTCCCAACAAAGTGTTATATACAACACAGTCTCCACTACCCTACAGCAACTTGGAAGCCCTATAGCCTGGGTGGTAGCAGGTTGAAAACAGCCTGGATATCGGAGTCACCCTTTGAAAGAGAAATACCCAAAAGAAATGCCTGAATAAAAGTATGTCTCAACAAAAACAACAAAAGCCCTTTGTTGTGTTAAGCCACTAATCTTCTTTTGCTTTTTCCTTCTTTCTTACCTTTCTTCTGTCTTTCCTTCTTTGTTTTCTTTCTTTTTTCCTTCCTTCCTTCCTTCTTTCCTTCCTTCCTTCCTTCCTTCCTTCCTTCCTTCCTTCCTTCCCTCTTTCCTTCTTTCTTTCATCTTTTCTTCCTTCTTTCCTTTCTTCCTTTTTATCTAGTTATTGCTGTGGAAAAGCCTATCCTATTCTGATTACCACAGAAATAGAAAATGAATAGATATACAATATCAATTCACAAATACCTTTGTTAGATCATTTTTTACTCTTTAAGATTATATTTATTATAAAGCACATATTAGAGATGAAAATGTGATTATATATGAAGTATCTGAATGTTTTACTTCATTTCTATGAATTTATCTTAATTATGACAATAGATGGAATGGTTTCTAAACATCCCAATTGCAGTAAACATTTTCAGATTATATATTCTCCCAATCAATGCTGCTTCAATGAATGTAGTTGCAAAAAAATATTAAAATGATTGGCAAATAATCCTGAGATATTATTTACTTCAAACTGAATGAAAATCAAAGCTACATAGCATTAGGTAGGAGGGAAACATAATTTTATATTAATAAAAGGCACAGTGTATAATAGAGTTAAGTCATAAATTATGTCACAAAATATTGAATCAAAATAAATTAAGTAAGAGCTTTTAGAAAATGGGATGCTACTTCAACACAACTTTCTCAGCCCTGGGCAGATCAAGTAACTCAAAAATAATTTATAAAGATTTTGGATAAACTAATTTAAAGAGCTGAGATATATAAATAAAAAGTATAAAGAAACAGCCAAACCATAATAAATATTAAAGTGCATAAGTAACACGGGCTATTTCCTCAGAAAATAAAATTGCAGTCTTGGAGGATTTATCACATGTAGCTAGCTACTTAAGCAGTCTTTGAACAAGAGAGTAAACAGGAATAGGGTAAGAAGAACACTTTTTGAGGGATTTGAGCTCATTTTCATATAAGCCTTCTAATAGTTTTCTTCTTTAGTATGATTCTGAAGTTCTGCAGGTGAGTTGCATATGAGTACTTCTTCAAGTACATGGCCAAGACATAAGGAATCCCATCAGCAATAGTAGCTTATGTTAGGCTGAACTAAAAGGGATCTGGAAAATAAGATTTGCTTATAAACCATTTAGAAAGAGTAGATAAATGACTCATCTAAAAGCATCCTTCTACTAAAATTAAATGTGAACGTCAAGGGTAAGATATACAGTTTTGTGCCTGTTGTTACCATTATGCCTTAGTTACACCTGTATAGTTTATATTACTTTCTCATTGAATATCATCTTTTTAGCAAGTTTAGTCCATTACTATCTGCATCTAAGCAGGAAACTAACTTCAGGAAGCCTTTTCAGAAATAACAGAGCAAGCTGGGCTCGGTGGCTCAGCCTATAATCCCGCGCCTTTGGGAGGCTGAGGTGAGTGAATTGCCTGAGCCCATGGGTTCGAGACCCACCTGGGCAGCGAGACCTCATCTCTACAATAAATCAAAAAATTAGCCGGGCGTGGTAGCCCATGCCTGTAATTCCGGTTACTCGGAAGGCTGAGGCGGAAGGATCGCCGGAGCCCAGCAGGTCGAGGCTGAGGTGGCCGGGAGCGGCCACTGCACTCCAGTCTGGGCGACAGAGTGAGACCAACTCAAAAAAAAAAAAAAGAAATAACAGAGCAAAAGTGAAGCAGGATCTGTCCGACTATTTTCTGGAGACTTGAATCTTAATGGGTATACTCAGAAGAAAGACAAATAGTTAACATGCCTGTGAAGCCAGAAGTCAGAATTGTGACCAGTTTTAGCAAGAGAATCAGAATACTAGAATCTCACCTGTCTCAGCTTCAGTAATATTGGGGCTCTCTAGGCTACATGTGAAGACATAGGACAAACAGAACAAGGTCTGGGGTCAAGATGCTTGCAGAGATGGGGGGGATAGCACAATGTGGAGTCAGGGTCACTGTAGAGTGGGATATAACTCTCAGAAGTAACAGTTATTAGTTGCAACAAATGACAGTAGAAGTCAGTGTATTCGAGTCCATAGATAAACTCAGATCAGAGATGAAAGGGCTGGAATTAGGGTTGGGGAAATAGGATGTTTGCTTGGAGGATATCACGTAGACAACATCTTGTTAAAGCAGGGCCCATTTGTAAGACTGAACACTGCTGACAGATACAAACCTCTTTAAGACAGGAAATTATAAACCTGGGCCCTGAAATCATAGAGTAATTCTTATTTTACCCAAGTAATTTGCAAATATCACAGTAAAAGATTGTATCTATTAACCAGGTATGGTAGGGCGCGCCTATAGTTCCGGCTACTTGCAAGGCTGAGGCGAAAGGATTGCCAGAGCCCAGCAGGTTGAGGCTGTGGTGATCAGGAGCATTCCACTGCACTCCAGTCTGGGCGACAGAGTGAGACTCCAACTCAAAGTATATAGCATCTATACAGGCTACTGCCCAAATAAATAAGAATACACATGCTAGTTTTACTGTTACATCCATTAGTCTTGTATATTTATACTTAAACATGGATAAACTTTGTAAGATTCTAGAGTAGATCTGAAGGGGGTCATAGAGATTATGAAACTGAACCAATAATGTACGGCTGTCCCCCAAAAACATCCGCTCAAGTATTGTCCATTTTTTACCCTTATCCAAGACATTCACACCTTTCTTCTTTCACTTTTTCTACCATGAACCACCTCTCTACAGAATAATCATGATGTAATTTTTAAAATATGAATTATGCCACTCTCACTCTTAAAACCTTTAATGATTTCTGTTGCCATTTAATTGAAATCAAATGTTGGTATTGTTTTCCAAGTTCTCTGAGGTCTTACTTCTCAGGCATTACCTCAAACTTTCCAAGATCAATCCCCCTTGCTGAGCACATTGTAGGCACATTGGCTTTCTTTTGGTCTCTTGAACTTCAAGCTACCTTGCAATGTCAGGTTATTTGCACTTACTGTTACCTCTTCTTGACAAGCTCCCCTGCTGCCTATTGAAATTGCTGGTCTCTTCTTACTCTGTTTTGTGTCAGTTTAAATATCACACCCTGAGGGACTTTCTCCCAGGCAGTTTTTATCACATGATCCTGTTTACAGAACAATAGAAAGCACTTCCTTATTTATGTGTCTATATATTTACAGACCTTTTCCTCTATTAGGATTAAAGCCTGGGCTCAGCCTGTAATTCCAGCACTTTAGGAGGCCAAGGCCAGTGGATTGCTTGAGCCCATGGGTTCGAGACCCAGCTGATCAACTTGACAAGACCTCATCTCCGCAATAAATCAAAAATTAGCCAGGCATGGTAGTGCATGCCTGTAGTTCTAGCTACTTGGAAGATTGAGATGAAAGAATTGCTGGAGCCCAGCGGGTTGAGGCTGTGGTGGCCGGGAGCGTGCCACTGCACTCCAGTCTGGGCAATGGAGTGAGACTCCAACTCAAAAAAGACAGATTTTAAGCCATGGGGCAGGCAACCAATCTGTTTATTTGAATGTCAATGCTTATGGTAGTGCCTCGTATAAAGCTAGCATTCAGTATTTATTAACTGTGTCAGTGAATGCATAAATGAATCAATTATTTTGTTATTTTAGAAACAAGATTGGACTTTGCTGTACTTTGATGTGATCATAGCTCACTGTAGCCTCAAACTCCTGTGCTTACATGATCCTCCTGTCTCAGACTCCTGAGTTGCTAAGACCACAGGTACACACCAACAAACCAAGTCAACATTTTAAAATTTGTATGTAGAGACAAGGGTCTCACTATGTTGCTCAGGCTGGTCTCGAAATCTTGGTCTTGCAAGATCCTTCTGTCTTAGCCTCCCAAAGCACTGAGATTACAGGTATAAGCCACTGAGCCCAGCTTATTTAACCTTTTGATGATACAAAACTTACAACCTCCAAGGCATAGTAATTAAGGGGCAATATATGTGGGTAGAAACAGTTGGAACAGTAGTTCTTTTTGTTTTTGAATTGGAGTCTTGCTCTGTCGCTCAGGCTGGAGTGCAGTGTCATGCTCCCGGCCACCACAGCCTTGACCTGCTGAGCTCCGACGATCCTTCCGTCTCAGCCTTCCAAATAGCCAGAACTACAGGCGTACACTACCATGCCCGGCTAATTTTTGATGTATTGTAGAGACAAGGTCTTGCCAAGTTGCCCAGGTGGGTCTCAAATCAGTGGTCTTAGGTGATCCACTTGCCTCAGCCTCCTAAAATGCTAGGATTACAGGCTGAGTCACTGAGCCCGACCTGTAACAGTAGTTCTAAATGCTGGTCCTCTTAGTATCCCCTTCCCATCAAATTGTTTATCTTTTTATTTTATTTTCTTGCACAGCCATTTTCTTCTTTTGTATTCTTTGTGCATTTTAAGATCTGAATCAAGAGTAGACAAAATCTCCATTTATAATATCTATGTTAGGTATGGAGGGTGCAGAGGGAGCACAGCACCACCGAAGTCGGCATGCTGGAGGTGGGTACTGATAACCAGAGATTCCAAAAACACAAATATTTGCAACACAAAGAGGTGAAGAATAGATTTATTTAAGAAATCACTTCCCACAGACAGAAAGAGGGCCGACACTCTAAGATGAGTGTGGCCCCCTGGGGTGTGATCAGATGCCACATGAAAGATGCAAAAAATTGCACAGAAGTTAGATTTTTAAATATAGTTTAGTTGAAAATAAATTAGAGTGGGTAAGAGAAGGGAGAGAGAAGACTCACTTCCCCAAAGTGGGGGATGGGGCCAAAGTCAGGAAGCATGGCAACAGCCATAGCTCAAAGAGCACATGGCCATACTGGGGTCTAGCAAGGCAATGGCAAATGGCTGCTTGTGGTTGGGTCCTTTAAACCATTCCCTTTGGTGGGGCAATATTATTAAGGTGATTGGGTGGTGGTCTGCTCCATGTCATCAAGAAGGAACAGGTAAGCGCGGGTACTGATGTCAGGGGATGGACAGCAGGCAGATGGGTGGGTTAGTCTCAAGATTACTACCATGGTGGGGTCTGCCTGTGTCATATAGGTCACAAAGGACTGATTAGGTTAACTTGGGAGTTTGAGCCCAGAGGAATTTTTCTTGCAAGACTTCTAAGGCATTTGCAGTCCCAAACTCCTTGACCAAAGGTGATCTTTTTATCATTTTTATGGCTCTTTCCTTGTCTTGCACCTGGTGGAGATTTGCCGAGGGGGTGGAGTAAGCTGCACCTTTGCCTGCAGTAGAATGTCTGAAAGTTTTCCAATGGCTATGCTGAGGTAAAAAAGACCAAACTAAGAATAAGCTAAGTTTCTTCTAGGTTTTTATAGGTACCTCTTTTCAATCTACTTTTTAGTTGCTCTGATAGCACTACTAAGATTAATTGGATCATTCATTAGTCTATGAATAAAGTTAATGAAAGGAATATGTACAGAGTAAAAATAAAATAATTTCTTACTTAGTCATCACTGTGAACACTAACTTTCAGTTTCTTATCCTTATTTCCCATCAGGAGGAAAGACAAAGTAGAGAGACAGAGAGAGAGAGAGAGAGAGACAGACAGAGAGAATATAATACCACCAAGAAGAATTCCTCTCTTTTAATCATTAGGGTTTTACTCTTTAGTTAAGATGTTAGATACATCTCCTTCCTAGTGGTTGGTACACAACAAAAAGATGAATAAATACTGTTTTGTTCACATAAGCAATCATAACCTATTTAAATTTTATAATTAGTATAGACATGAACAGGTAAATAAAACTGTGTGTATTTCTACCTGCTAGTAAATGCTTAAAGCTTATTGTTGACTGACTAGAGAACTAAGTGCCAAATACTATGGAAATGTGGATGTCCTGAACAAATAAGGTCTTCATGAAACTTTAAGTCTGGGAGAAAAGACGTCATTTAACAAATAATAATCACCATTTTAACAATGAGTTTGATTCTTTTCAATCATCTTGGGTTGAAATATTTTTGTTAATGGTGTTGGTGCTAGGCCTGTAAAAATGGAAATAAGTATAGCACAGGAGGAGACACAATGCAAATTAGGAAAATACACATGAAGCTTAAACTCCTTTAGGGTAAGAACCAGTGTGATTTGAAATTTTGTAAACAGCAAAATTGTTCAGAAGATCAAAAATTCACTTCATGTCTGTTGAAAAGAAATGTTTCAGAGTAAAGGCACATTCAAGAGAAGGTTTTAAGACAACAATAGGACTCTGCAGGGTGGACAAAGTGAAAGAAGAATGAGGAAAATGAAGAAGGATATCAGGAAGTCTATAGATACTCAGAAAATATCATTTTCATCATAACTTTCACAGCTTGTGCTTCTAAGCTAATTCCTTATAACTGATATTTCACTTACTTATTGTTCCAGTTCCTCAGTTTATTTACATAAATGTCAATTTCCCTTGAGGATGTCCTCATACTAACTTTTGAAGTTCTTGGAATCTGTTAAGCAAAGCTGGACAGTTTAATTTCTAAGCTTTTACATGCTAAACTCAGTCTTTTGAAATCCATTAGTAGTATATTTGCTTTTCTTTACATAATATATATTTTTATCCTCTAGGGTACAATACATTAGGGGTCTATTCATGTAGTGTACCCTGTTTTCCCAAAGAGATGAACAGGCCATGAAAGCCAAGGTATGTCTCTTAGATATCTTTGTACTCCCAGTCTTATAGAAGGCCTATCATATTTAGGTGCTCAATAAAAAAATTTAAAAAAGCTTACATTGTAATTGAAGGGGATCTTGATAGGGTTTCTATATTAGTCTGAAATCTTTGGGTAGCAAGTATCAGAAATCCAGCTCCAATAGCTCAAGTAAAAATGAATTTATGGACTCATGAAACTTTCAAGTTCAGAGACAGAGCTGGCTTATAGATGGCTGGAGCTGAAGGCTTTGACAATTTTACCAAAAGCACAATATTTCTCTCTCCAACTGTCATCTTCATTTTTCTTGCACTCTAGAAGCACTCTCTTGGAAGGGGTAAAGATGAATACTGACAATATCAAGCCAAGTATATTAGTAACAACTTTCAACCTAGAATAGTATACCTGTTTGTGAAATATCCAGCTATCTATCATTGGTGCATTTTTGGTCACACGTCTTTCTGATACCAATCACTATATTAGAAGGTAGATTCTCTAAGTAATGTCCTATTGGAGTAGGGCAGAGTACCGAATTGATAACATGGCCAGCATCACATAGTTAAAGAGAGGCCAATTCTCCAAAGAAGTCACAATGCGCAGGTCAATCACATATTCTCATCTGACCTAAACCAACTTGCTTCCTGATAAATGAAAAACTAGAAATTAGTGCCTGAGTATCTATTTAAAAATACTCAAAGTCAGAGAAGACATTATATCTGTAAGTTGCCTGTTGTTTTTCTTTTGTTTTTGTTGTTCCTTAACTAACTCTTCTCAATAGGACATCTTCCAGGAGTACTGTTAACAGACCAATAAACTTAAGACAGGCTTTGAGACTAGTTCACATTGTCTATTTCAGTATTAAGATGTAGTGGAGCCATGGTCCTTTGTCAACCAGTAATTTTCACACGTTAAGTTCTTAACCCTCCTAGCTGATAATTAATTTCACAGTTAAAGCATAGCCGTATCAGCTTCCAATAAAAGAATTTGGATAAATCTAACACAAAGTAGGCATGTGGTAAGGCAATAGTAATCATTATTTCACAGGTGTTTGTATTTTTCCTATTTTCTTGAGCCTTGTGAATTTATTTACATGACAATTTGAAAATGATGTTTGGACTATAATGGCTCCTCGATTGCTAAATACAGGAGGGGTCTGGGGACTTGCAGAGCTGGTAATGGGAAACCTGACTGAGCTAACATTTTGACACTGGCTTCTTCTCAGGAGAGGCAAACAGAGAAGAGGAATTGAAAAAAAGGTGTCACTAGGAAACCAAAAAGAAAAAAGAAATATCAGAGTACGCAAAAGAGTGGCCAAAAAAGTAAAGGAGTTAATTAACAAAAATGTGACAAACGAACACTTGCAAACACAATTGAGGAGAACTATATCAAGGAATAGGAAAGATTAAATAAGCAGGCAACTTGGAAATCACTTTCTAATATTGTCAAAAATAAGACAATCTCATAAATAGCAATGAGATCTGTCAAGGTAAGAATTGCTAGAAAACACTATGTTACAAACCAATTGTAGCTGTAAAATATACATTAGTTTCTGTAGTCCTTTTCTTTAACCTAGACCTTCTTTTTGGTAAGACTCAGTCCTTTTTCTATATTGTATCCTCTATATTAAAATTTTTTATCACACAATTGTCAGCCTTAAAGAAATGGCAATTCTAGGGACTTTTATCCCCATCTGCCTTAGTACACTCTCATTTTATGGAAGTTTCTCTTTGAAAAGACATCATTTGTTGGTGCTTTTACAGTTGTATTCACATTGAATGGTCATAATATTCTTGAACCGTTGACAGGCTTATCTTCCTTCCCAAAATAGAGGAGAATCAGAATCTCATGGAGGTTCATTATCTTGTACTTTGTCCTGTAAATTATAAGTAAAGGGATCGAGACTAAGATGAGGAAATTTTCCTTTTATCCTGACAATTAAAATTGCCCAATAAAGTGACACCCTGCTTTACGAGGCAGTGAAATTTCCCTCACTGAAGATGTGTTGGATGATAAAGCTTTATCAGGGATATTTTTGAAGAAATTTCTGTGCTTCTCAGGTTGTTACATTAGATGATTTCTGAGGCTTTTCAAAAGAGATTTTTTTGACTTCATAACACCTAACCATTAATTACTGTACTTTTACTTTCCATTTTCAAGACCAACTATTATTTATTTAATGAGAAGAAAAAACATACACTTGTTTCTCCTCCTATCTTACTTTCAAAATCAAGGAGCAGTTTGACCTAACAACTAAAAGTTAATCATGTCTCCCATTCTAGGCAGAAGAGAGAATGAAGCAGAATTACTGAAAATAATAATAATTATTATAGTAATAATATAAATATGTGAACATATTTCATGTTGGTATTTTATTCACCATGCCAACGTTTGGATTGTGTTATCAATGCCTTCTTTTGGTCTGTGCTATAGTAATCAATGTCAAGCATCCTACTCTGTGGCAAGCACCTTTTGGAGTACATTGTCTATATTAATTACTTATAATTCATAACCTTATTATGCAAGTTTCATTCTCTCAATTTTGCAAAAAGAAAACAAAAACAGAAGAACAGAGTTGCGTAATATCTTTCTATAGACAGCTAGCAAACAGTAGCGCTTTGGCAGATCAGGCTCTATAACAAAGTGCTGATGACTGGGTGGCTTATAAGCAACAAAAATGTATTTCTCACAGTTCTAGACGCTGGAAGTGTGAGGTCAGGGTGCCAGTATAGTCAGGTTCTGGTGAGGACTGTCTTCCACGTTGCAGATGAACACATTCTCCTTGGATCCTCACTTGACAAGAAACAGAACAAGCTTCTTGAGGTCTCTTTTATAAGGTGCTAATTCCATTCATGAAGCCTCCACTCTCATAATCTAATTACCTCCCAAAAGTCTTACCTCCAAATACCAGCACATGAGGGATTAGGCTTCAACTTGTGAATTCGTGGGGCACACAAACATTCAGTCCATAACAGCCAGTTTGTGTGAAGAGTGTACGCTTAACCATGACATTGGTGTTTCTAAAACTTTAGCAGGCATCAGAATCATCCAGAGGCTTTGTAAATTGAGAGTGCTGGGCTCCAACCCCAGAACTTCAGATTTAGTAGGTTTGGGAAAGAAAATTGTGTTGCTAACAAGTTCCCAAGTGATGTTGCTGTACTTGGTCCAGAGACCACACTTGGAGATTCACTGCACTAGAAGATATTACCTCTTGCCGGGTTCGGTGGCTCAGCCTGTAATCCCGTGCTTTGGGAGGCCGAGGTGAGTGGATTGCCTGCGCCTGCGGGTTCAAGACCTGCCTGGGCAACTTGGCAAGACCTCATCTCTACAATAAATTAAAAAATCAGCTGGGTATAATAGCGCACGCCTGTAGTTCCGGCTACTTGGAAGGCTGAGGCAGAAGGATTGCCGATGCCCAGCAGGTCAAGCCTGCGGTGGCTGGGAGCGTGCCACTGCACTCCAGTCTGGGTGACAGAGTGAGACTCCAACTCAAAAAAAAAAAAAGAAAGAAAGAAAGAAAGAAAAAAGAAAATACTACCTCTTTTACTTAATTTCTCCTATGAGTTCTGACAATTAAGTTCATGAACTTGCCAACATGTGCTTACATTGGCAGCACTGTACAAACAACTTGGTAAAGTTTCAAAGCCTTGGTATATCAGTGTCTTATAGCTGTGTTTGTGTCGAAGTGTGGCTGTGTCTTGCTGAGTGGCAATCATTATTCTTGCATGTTTCTGTGTGCCATTGCAAGAATGTCAGAGTTTAAATTAGAGCAATGAACAAACATTACATTTCTTGCTAAACTTGGCAAGAGTGGAAGTGAAATCAGGGACATGTTAGTACAAATTTATGGGGATAATGTCATGAAGAAAACGGCAGTGTATAAATGGATTAAACATTTTTTTCTGAGGAGGGAGAAAGTGTCACTGATGAAAAGGGGTCATGATGGCCTGAAATGAGCAGAACAGATAAAAACATTGCAAACATTCATTGAATTGTAAGTCAAAATTGTCAGCTGACTATGAGAAGTATAGCAGAACAAATAAATATTGATAGAAAAACAGGAAACTCTTAACTGAAAATCTTGGCATGAGAAAGGTGTGTGCAAAAACAGTCCCAAAGGAGCTCTTGCATCAAAACAATGCACCAGCTCACACAGCACTGTCTGTGAGGGATTTTCCTTTTCTTTCTTTCTTTCTTTTTCTTTCTTTCTTTCTTTCTTTCTTTCTTTCTTTCTTTCTTTCTTTCTTTCTTTCTTTCTTTCTTAATTCTAAAAGATGTGGGGTAAAATTCAGGATTAGGTATAAAAGTGGTCATCATACAGGTAAAGTTTGGGACTCCCTTTGCTCTCTACTTTGTTTGGTTTGAGATCTTTTACTTTTAATGGTGTGTCCCCCTCCATCATCCCCACCCCAGTTAAATTCTGCTACTGCCAATCCCTTTCTAAAAGTATTATGTTAGTTGCTCTGGATCCATTTATGAGCTAGAACATGTGGTACTCTTCTTTGTTTCTGTGATAGATCACTGAGTATGATAAACTTTAAATCCATCCAAGTTGCTGCAAAAACCATATGTTTGTCCTTCTTTATGGCTGCATAACATTCCATTGTATACCTGTACCACATTTTTTTAATCCATTCCAGTTTTGAGGGGCAGCATGGTTGGTTCCATATTTTTGCTATTGTGAATAGAGCTGCAATAAACAGGCATGAGCAGGTATCTTTTTTGTAGAATGATGTGAGTTCATCCAGGTATATTTCCAGTAGGGGGAATGGCTGGGTCATATGGAAGATCAATTTTTAGCTCTTTCAGAAATTGCCACACTGTTTTCCAAAGAGCTTGCACTGGTTTGCATTCCCACCAGCAGTGTAGAAATGTTCCTTTTCCTCTGCATCCTCGCCAGCATCTGTTGTTTGTTTTATTAATGATTCTTACTGGGGTTAAGCGGTATCTCAATGTGGTTTTGATTTGCATTTCTCTGGTGATTAGTGAGGCTGAACATTTTTTCATGCATCTGTTGGCTGCCTGTATATCTTCTTCTGAGAAGTGTCTATTCATATATTTTGTCCAAATTTAATGGGACTGTTTGTTTTTTTCCTTTTGGCATGTTTGAGTTTCTTGTAGACACTGGATGTTAGGCCTTTGTCAGATATACAGTCGGCAAAATTTTTTCCCATTCTGTGGGCTGTCTCCCTGCTCTCTTGATGGTTTCTTTTGCTCTGCAGAAGATTTTCAGTTTGATGATGTCCCACTTTTTCTATCTTATTTTTTATGGCATTGACACTTGGAGTTTTGATCAGGAATTGGTTGCCAGTTCTGATTTTTATAAGAGTGTCTCCTGCATATTCTAAGGTTATTGTCATTTGATGTTTTAGGTCTAGGTCTTTGATTCATTTGGAGTTCATTTGTGTGTATGGTGATAGGTAGGGGTCCTATTTCAATCTTCTGCATGTGGTCAGTCAGTTTTTCCAGCACCATTTACTGAATTGGTTCTCTTCTCCCCAGTGGTTGTTGTTGGAGGTTTTGTCAAAGGTGAGTTGGTCGAGAAATTGAGGTTTTTCTTCCGGAATCTCTATCCTGTTTCATTGGTCCATATGCCTATTCTTGTACCAATGCCAGGCTGTTTTGATTATTGTAGCCTTATAGAAAAATTTGCAGTCTGGAAGTACAATACTTTGTTTCTTTTGCTAAGGATTGTTTTGGCTATTCATAGTCATTTATGTTTCCATATGAATTTTTGTATTGTCCTTTCCAGGTATGAGATTGCATTGAATCTATAGATTGCCTTGTTAAAGATGGACATCTTAACAACGTTGATTCTTCCTGTCCATGAGCATGGAATATATTTCCATTTGTTTGTGCCTTCCTGGATTTCTTTGAGCAGTGTTTTATAGTTTTCATTGTAAAGGTCTTTTACTTCGCTGGTTAGGAAGATGCTGAGGTATTTCTTTTTTTCTTTCTTTTTTTCTTTGTGGCTATTGTGAATGGGATTGTGCTTTTTATTTGGTTCTCTGCCTTCTTGTTTTTGGTGTATAAGAATGTGACTGCCTTTTGCACATTTATTTTGTACCCTGAGACCTTGCCAAAGTCCTTTATCAGTGCAAGCATGTTTTTGACAGATTCTCTTGGATTTTGGAGGTATAGGATCACATCATCAGCAAAGAGGGAAAACTTAACTTCCTCTTTTGGTATTTAGATACCCCTGATTTGTGAGGGATTCTTTAGCCAGTAAACAAATAACTGTATTGGAATACCTTCCCTATTCACCTGATCTGGCCCCCAATGACTTTTTTCTTTATCTGAAGAAAAAAGAAAATATTAAAAGGAAGGAATTTTGATTATATTCAGGACATCAGGGATAACATGATGACATCTCTGATCGCTATTCTAGAAAAGGAGTTCCGAAATTGCTCTGACAGGTGGACTAGCCAATGGCATCAGGGCATATCTTCCCAAGGGGAGTACTTTGAAGATGAATGTAGCGATATTCAGTAATGAGAAGGTATATAGCACTCCTTCTAGGATAAGTTTGCCAACTTAATTATTAGACCTCATATATTTTCTTGAAGAGTGTCAGAGAGCACTAGTTACAGAAAGGACTGAAACTAGAGATATAAAGGTCTGTGATGGCAGTGAAGATGGCTGAATACCAAACTGAACTTTCCGGGTAAGATCTTAAATTTTTTTTCTTAAAAGTGCTCAGAGTGGTCTTAAAAATACAATAGATTTTCACCTGTGTATTATTGTTCTGGAGCGCTATCCTCAGATAAATGTGATGGATTGATTTGGTATCCTTCTAAATCTCTTTGTACTACCTGGAACTGGAGTGACCATAGCTTTGGGCTGACTAAAATAAATATTTCCACAAATCATTCTGATTGGGAACAACTGAGTCCATAGAGAAAGAACCAAGGATCAAAAGGAGGAAGCCAGGTTTGGCTCCTAATTTTGAGGGCAAGATACAGTTTAAAATGTGTGATAAAGTCATATGTTCAGAAACATGTCAACTCAAACCACTGCAGAAAGAGTGGAAGCTAAGCAAAGGTGAAAGGTAATTGCTATGAAAATGATTGAAGAGGGTGAAATTTATTGATCTTGTCTACCTATACCATGGGGTCTGGTTGGGTTTTGGGGCCAGTGGAACGGTTCAGGAGCTAAGTTTATACTTCCTGTCACAGTATTTTATAATGTGTCACAATACATGAGTCAGCCCACTGATGTTGTATGTATTAGAAGAAGGGAGAACCAAAACAACTCTCTTAGAGAGAAAATTGCTTTAATTCAATCCAATTGAAAAAAATAATTTAAAATACATTTTAAACCTGACTACTGAAATTTATCACATACAAGGAACAACCAAGTTGCTTTTCTTCTTTCTTATGCTTACACAGCTTAGCATATCTAGTCTATCATTCTTAGATTCTTAGATTGTAAGGTTGTCAAAGCACTGCAGGATTAGAGTGACAGGTGCTATATGCTCACTTACAGAGGCAGATGGATTAGGAACACCTATCTTTTCAAGGAATCATGAATTTGACAAAATGTAAAGATATCATGACTTCATGAAAAGCATTAAAAACAGGTAAGTAAAATTAAAATGAATCAAACCACTCCTCTAATTTCTGTGTTATATTTGGCAGGTAAATAGAATAGTCTTAAAATATATAATTAATAGACACACTCACACACATATATAGGAATATATATATAATGTATATATGAAAGACATCAGAAATTTTCAACTCCTGTGCAATCAATTGAACATATATTTTGTTGACAGAGTAACAGAAAGATATAAGTAATATGAAATGAAATATTTTCTAAGAGGAAAGTTCCCATTTGCAAAGAATGTTTGGGGCTTTCTTTCCCAAAGGTACTTGAAAGGACATAACATGGAGCCAATACAGCCAGTTAGCAGTCATTTTAATATTGCTTTGCTTTGTTATGTTTTTCTAGCAGTTCACTTTATCCTCTAATCACTAGCCAAGGACTGAAAGGAGGTACCTTAGAAACCTAGAAGAAATATAGCTTATTCTTAGTTTAAGCATAAGCTTAAGCACAGCCATTTGACAGCATAGACACTCTATTGCAGGCCAAGCAGCAGCCTAACCCACCCCCTTGACAAATCTCCATCAGATACAAGACCATAACAGTCCAACCTTTCAATTCATGATTTAGCATAATAATCTATAGTAAACTTTTAGGGTCCTTGTCAAGGTGGAAAGTCAAAGATCATCCTTTGGCTGGCCAAAGCCATAGAAATGATAATAAAACCACCTTCGGTCAAGGAATTGGTGGACTGCAAATGTCAACGAGTCTCTTGCAGGAAAAACCCCTCCAGGCCCCAAATCCCCAATTTAACCTAATCAGCCCTTTGTGACACAGACAGACTTCACCATGGCGGCAATCTTGTGACTAACCCACCCATCTGCCTGCTGTCCATCACCTGACATACATAAGTACCTGTGCTTACCCACCCAATCACCTTAATGACCTTCCCCCATCAAAGGGAATGGTTAAAAGGACTCAATCACAAGCAACAAGTGGCCATTGCCTTGCTAGACTCTGGTGTGGCCCTGTGCATTCTGTACTATGGCTGTGGCCATGCTTCCTGACTTTGGCCCCCTTTCCCACCTTAGGGAGGTGAATCTTTCTCTCTCTCTTTCTCTAATTTACTTTAAATAAACTATAGTTTCTAATCTAACTTCTGTGTAATTCTTTTCATCTTTCATGTGGCATCATATCACACCCCAGACACCCATACCCCCAGCAGGCCTGACCTAACATTCTGGAGGCCATGCTGGGAGAGTGTTACCCTAACAAGGACAGAACTGGTTTCTCAGAGGTAGCTATTGATAATTGTTTTACAACTCCTACCCCAGCTTGTTTTGTGAACAAGTTAACCTTAATCAGCTCTTCTTGACACAGACCCCATCAACATAGCAGCAGCCATGTGACTGACCCATCTATCTGCAGGCATCCATCACCTGACATCAGTACTTGTGCTTACCTGCACTTTGTGATTACATGGAGCAGACCACTACCTAATCACCCTAATGACATTCCCGCATCAAAGGGAAGGTTTAAAATGATTCAACTTCAAGCAGCCATTCACCACCGTTTTGTAAAACTCTGGTGTGTCCATGTGACTCTTTGAACTATGACTGCTATGTTTTCCAAGCTTTGGCCCCCTCCCCTACGTTAGAAAGGTGAATCTCCTCTCTCACTCTTTGTCTAATTTACTTTCTAAATAAACTAAATTTTCCAATCTAACTTCGATGCAATTCTTTGCATCTTTCATGCAACACTGATTGCAGACCAGACACCTCCCGCATTGAGCCTGATCTAACATTTTTGGAGGGCCCACCAAGATTTTTGACCTAGCAATACTTGAAGAGTAACTACATATTTTATTAAATGAGATTGCACTTATTAGGCATCAAAGACAACTGAAGGACTACACTCTTTAGTCAGAGACATAGAAAACACAACTACAAATTATAGTGTGATGTGTTTTTTAATAGATATCTTCAGAGGATATTTAAAAGTAGAAAAGCCAGGGAGTGATCAGAGAGGCTTCTCAGAGGCTGTGACACTCATAGATATGAGATTTTCCAGGGTATGGAAGAGTTAGGCCAAGAAGGAAAGAAAGGAAAGTCAGTTTAGACAGAAAGGCCAGGTTTAAGGCATTGAGCATGATAAAGCTTGGCTGATTTTCACATTGTGCAAGAAGCTGTGGCCCATGAAACATTAACTGGTACTCTATGAATTTGCAATCCCTTAGTCAAGTTAATAAAGACAAAGTTGAGTGCCTTTTCAGTTAACTAAGCTTTTAATTTTAATGAATTTACATACCTTTCATATGCAAATATGGAGCAAATATACTCAAGAGGAGGTATAGCATACAATGTTTCTAAACCTTATTTGATCATCACAAAAAGCTTTTTTTCCTTCTTCTTCCTGAGTATCTGTCAGTTACAGTTACCACAAATGTCACCCTGGGGAGAACCTACATTAGTTAATCCCTTAGAAAGATGAGTTCTTTTCTTAACTGAGATAGCTGAGGTCTTGGAAGAAGCACCAGTCTGGGAGTGAGAATGACTGAATTCTAGTCTGCAAATAAACTTCTAATATCAAATATGAGGTGCTAGACTTCCTTTCTCTGAACTCTGTTTCATTATTAAAAACTAGGCAATATGTAAGGTCTTTTTTAATGACTATGGCACTAAAAAAGACTTTGCTGCACAATCATTTCCAGATGTTTTAACAATCTTCTCTGTCAGAAAGTACTACTTACTGAATAGTCGACAAGGTTTGTATTAATATCAAATTTCCTATTGAATTTAAGGCACACTTTTATTGTGGTGTGATTTAAATAGGCCTTTTTGAAAGATGTCACTCTAATTTATAATTTTTTGTACATTAATCAATTTTATATAAAATGTCTAAAAATTTGTTCAGTTTTTAGCTTTTGAGTCAAATTATGAAGCCAGGTACAATATTATTATCTGCTGTTCTCAAGGACAATTTTAAATGAGATGTCACATTGAAGTAATGTTATGCCTCTGAGAAGAGGAACCTATTTTAATAACGAAATAGAATAAGAAGGCATTCACAGTGAGAAGAATGTAGTCTTATTCTAATATCTTAGACACTTTTTATTTCCAATGCTTTACTTACAGCACGCACTGGGGAAATAACCTAGCTCCTGCATCCCTGCACATGTATCTATAAATCAGCACAAGATATGATCAGCAGCATACACAATTTCAAGCCAAACAAGAGTGTTGATTGAGTGGCCAGTGCACCTTTTCATTTAAAGCAGGGCTTCTCACCCTAGTATTTTTGGCATCTAGGTCTAGATAATGCTAATTTTTGGAGGTAGGGGCAGCTCTATTGTTTCTGTATTCTAGATGCCAGTAGCACCTCCCCAGTTGTGAAAAACAAAAATATCTCCAGACATTGCCCAGTGATTCCTGGGGAACAAAACTGTCCCCCAGTTGGCAGCCACTTGTTTAAAATAGATATGTTACATGTAGCTTATATAACACTTCTGTTTCTCTCTGTGTCCTCTCTAGTATACGTGTTTAGCAAACATACATGGTATTTTATTATAGATTCTTACAAATATTTTTATTGTTTTTTTTAGTTAAAATATTTCATTTGAGGGCACATTTTCACATGACAGTCAGGAAACATTTATTTGCATGATGGTGATGACAGATTTTATTGACTATCTCTTTCTGCATGACCACACTGAATGCAGAAGTTAAGATAAAGCTTCTTTTCCCATGTGCCCTTACAACCTCAAACTGAACACTTTCAGTGATGGGGGAGTTGCTACCTGATGAGGTGGCAAGAGCTCTATCTTCTATTGCTCTAAGGTGTGCCCACACATCACTTTGAATGATGACCATGGGAGATGTATTGTGACCCACTGATACCATTTTTCAAACATGTTCACCTTTGTGTTCTTTTTCAGAGTATGTCTGTCAAAGAAGTCTAAACCTTTACTAAAAAGCAAACAAACAAAACAAAACCATGTCCCTTGATTACTGTACTGTTTCTTGGCTGTATTAATTGACTCCATTCTTTTTACCTTTAAGTTTTTCATCTATACAGATATCCAATTTACCCTTTCTCAATGATGTCTATGTCATTTCCGCTAAAAAGCCTCCTAAAGTTTTCTCTCTCTCTTCAAAGAGACTCTCAAACTTTCACCAGAGAGTAATTTGGGACAGGTTTCTATGAGTCCAGTAGGGTTCCAATATG
This sequence comes from Cephalopachus bancanus, assembly GCA_027257055.1. NCBI lineage: Eukaryota > Metazoa > Chordata > Mammalia > Primates > Tarsiidae > Cephalopachus > Cephalopachus bancanus. The sequence continues at coordinate 1,936,226 of JAPVLO010000243.1, read as the reverse complement.
TCATTTTCTAACTTTCGGGTTCATCTCATAAGTCCAGAATCCTTTCTTCTCGTTTCTGTCTTAACATTTGTTCTCCTCCTTTTGTTTTTCTTGTTCTGAGCTCTCCCACCTGGCACCTCTATTCTGATGCACAGTCTATACTTACAAACTGTGCTAACCAGAAATCTAAACCCATCTATTTCATAAATATTTTTAATACTACAGTGTATTATGTCTATTCTCGTTTATCATTTCTCTCCAACATTCATTGTAACGGTATGCCTTCATTTACCGCGTGTAGAATTCTTGTCCCTCACACTGCCTCCCCACTTTCATTTCCATATACAAACCTGGTACACAATAGTTGCAGAATCAGCACTGCTTGATTTAAATCACCCTATGAGGTAAATGTCTGAACCTTATAGAAGTTACAGAAAAGAACAGCCTTTTTTTTCCTAGAAGACCAGGAGAGGAAAATTACAACTCGAAGACAGTTGTTATTTTTACAACCCCTTTGCAAAAGTGTTACAATGAATTCTAGCTGCTCATTCATGTGTTCAAATTTATATAGCTGTTATTTTATCAATATAAGCATATGTTGAAACATGGGTTGCATTGTTTATTTATATGCACATGTGTTTTTTGGGGAGCTTTTGAAAACTGACATTATAAAATTCAATCATTAGTTTGCTATATGACCTTATGTTAAGTCCTTTAAACTATCTGAACTTTAATTTCTTTATTTGTGTGAAGGCAAGGAAGTGATTCTAAGATTCCTGGGACCACTTTAAGCTAAGCAAATGTACTTGTTACTGTTCAGTAAGTTTGGGTTACATTCTATCTGTTCTTTCTCTTCTTCCTAGAAAATAGAATCCCAAGTTCATTTAAGTATCTACGCATTACCTTTGAGATTTAGAAGCCATGGCTAGCCATAGTTCAGTAGTTCATACTGACTATACTAAGCAATCCCAATGCTGAACTTCTCTTTATGGATCTATCAATGAGCATGTTTACTCATTGGAAGGAGGTTTGCTGAGGGGCTTCTGACAAAGTTACATCACTTCTAAAATAAAATACTACAAAATAAATTTCTTTTTGTCCCTAAATATCTCATATTTAGACTAAGTAATTGGATCATTGGTGACTTTTTTGAGACAGTGAGGAAAACTTGCATAAGGAAAAAAAATCACACATCTTTGGTAGTAGAGAGAGCAAAGGAAAGAATTTGACATGATTGAGCTGCTGAATCAATACAATGTGAAACCTCCTATAACTGGTGCTGCTAATTCCCCCTGCCCCCTTAATATCAGCTTCCTTCTCTCTCTCTCTCTTTTTAAACTAATACATTTAATTCCATTTTATCAGGCCAACAATTTTCACAGCAAGGTGTGGCCTTGAGAATAAGACTTTTCAGAAATAGAATATTTTTTAAAATGTTATTCAACTTACATGTTACTTCTTGAAAATAAAATGTCTTGTTTTGTACTTCTTGATACCCTTAACTTGTATTTCTTGATACCCCCACCTACAGAACATATATATTTGACTAGTGAGCCCAAATGAACAGAACAGTGATGATAACCTCTTAGGATCCTGGAGTAACAAAACAGAAATAATTTTGAGGAGAATGACTTTATACAGCAGAGCCACTTACCTTCTCTGACCCATTGAGAAATAGATTTGTTGCCTTGCTTAATACTGTATTGTGGTTTCTCATTTCTATGACAGCTTTAACTTTATCCACCTATTCTACCATACTTCAACAGAACTCCTTGATCCATGAGATAATATATTTACTTTTTACTTAAGTCAATTTGAATAGTGAACTTCTGTTACAAGCTGCCAAAATCTTTCTAAATGGCACCGCCAAATTTCACACCTGTGGCTTGTGTGTGAACAAAGCAAAAAAAGTCTTTAAAGACAACTAGTGAAAATTAATGTCCAAAGGGCATTTCAAGGTGGATTTAATCCAAATATGTTCAGCAATTAAAAAAAAACACATTGGACTCACGTTTTGAAATTTTCCGACAGTTCACATGTCTTCATGAATAACGGAACAAGAAATTAGTGTAAAAGTGGTAGAAAACCTAGGAAGAATTTAGAAAAACTTAAACAACTCTTCAAAGGGGTAAATGCTATGGGAAAGTTATTATGATTCAGAATTGAAGATCCAGGGAGATTACAGTAGTCTTTTAAATCACTGATGAGGCAGCCCAATGAAACATATGAAGTAGCTAAACTACAATTGCCAAAATAAGGGCCAACTGGCTCTGCTAGATGATGTGGGTGACTAGTTATGTACAGTCACCTGGTATAAAAAGGAAACAATCTAAGAGGCTCCTTTTTATCACCTGAAAAAGAAGATGGCTTCTAAGATGTTTTTCAGCTGTGATCATCTAGTGCTCTATAAATGTGGGAGAGGCTTCCTTGCCTTTCTTGTGTTGTTCCTTCAGCAAGCTGAAAAAGTTGAGCGTTGATTATACCACAGAGCAAATACTTACTGATTGTGAAAAAGTTTTTAGAAATGATCAATCTGTCCACATGACATGTACTAAGATAGCTACAGATGCACCACATATGGAGGAAAAGAATTCATTTAATTAAGAGCAGAGATATGAATATGTGATGATGTAGTTATTAAGTCTCACTATGACTTTCATGTACTACATTTTTTAAAAAAAGAAAATGCCTGATTATCATCAGCTGAACCAATGTTGAGTAACTGTGGGAAATAAAATCATGTTGTAGTAAGAAAACACCCCCTTACTCTCCCCAAACACAAGTAACATAATTCTGCTCTAAATACACACAGTCTAACTTCTTAATCTGATGAATCATAAAATTCTAGAAAGAGAAGAGCTTCAATTCGTTTTTACTGTTAATTTCCTACTCAGACATTTGGGAAATGATAATGCATACAACATCCCAAATTCAAAAACTCTGTGTATTTGCATATCCCACTGGTCCAAAATTTTGAATGTTAAAATGACAAACATCAGAATGCCAAATGTGTTCCAAATACATGCCTAAAGATTTTACTTGTATTATCTAATAATACTGTTAGTTTCCTTATTTAACATATGAAGAAAATGACTTCTAAACAGTTTGAGAAAATTGTCCATGGTTATGCGGGACACATATGGTGATCCACAAATCAAAACTAGATGAACTATCTTCAAAGCATTAGCTCTTAACTTGAACCAACCAAGCAATGCAGTATTCTGCACTCATTAATAAATGTCAACTATAAACCGGTTGAGATAACATTACTGCATAAGCATTTATGCATGTTAATTAAAAAGAGAAAAAAATCATCTTATGCTTAATAGCTCTGTAATAAACAGTCTACTAAACTAAAGGCAAAAGAAATACTTTAAAATGTTAACAGCAGTTGTGCTAAAATATGATGGAGTATTTTCTTTTTTTTTTCTTGTTTTTTTTGAGTTGGAGTCTCACTCTGTCGCCCAGACTAGAGTACAGTGGCTGCTCCCGGCCACCGCAGCCTTGACCTGCTGGGCCCCGGCGATCCTTCTGCCTCAGCCTTCCAAGTAGCTGGAATACAGGCGCGCGCTACCACGCCCGGCTAATTTTTTTTTTGTTTAATTGTAGAGATGAGGTCTTGCCTGCCCAGGCGGGTCTCGAACCCACGGGCTCAGGCAATCCACTCGCCTCAGCCTCCCAAAGGCGTGGGATTACAGGCTGAGCCACCGAGCCCGGCTTGATGGAGTATTTTCTATCTATAGCTCTGATTTTCTGCAATAAACATATACCAATGCTATACCCCAAAACAAATACAAATGTCACAAATTATAAATTATTGCCCAGTAAAAAATTACGAGCCACACAAATGTACCCTTCTTAATGGAGAAAATATAATATAATGGAAAGAGATGATTGTTAAATTATAAGAATTAATGCCACCTAACTGTTAAAAGAGAAACATAAATAATGACAAATTTAGACGAAATGAAAAAGAAAACAATCAGGGTTATTCAATAGAGCTTATTATTTTGCAAATAATTTATTTAAAAAAAATCTATGAATGTCAGGTAGAGGGAAAATATATAAAATATGATAATATGCAAAAAATAATTAAAAATCATGGTCAGAAAGAGAAGAGAAGGCCAGCAGTGAAAATTGCAGTATAATGAATGAGGTCATGTTTCCTCTGAAATGTAAGTATTGGAATTTAAAAATCATCTTAAAAGATTTGTAGATCTGAAAAGATATTGAGTAAGATGAAGCACTAAAGCACACAGCCACTTTCACTTGGTGGCACTTACCAGTACCATACTTGGATCATCTGGCTTTGATGTGCCATCTGTGCAGGGTGAGAAAGCCCATACCTCATCAAAAAGAAATCTTACAGAATACCCTTCCTTGCATTAAATTGAAATTCCAGGAATAAGTAAACACAAATGTGCCTTTTCTTCCGCCTCCCTACCCACCTTCCCCCCAAAAATCAATGAAAATAATATTTGGTGCTGAGGCTGTAGTAAGAAAGGAGAGAAAAGAAAAAATAATAAATTTTATCTTGGATTTGGTTTCAAATTAGTACTTAGGCTGGCAATTGTGTAATTTGACGTCCTTGTTTAATGAAATAGAAATTTAGAAAATTCCCATTTTGACTGTGTGATTTTGACTGTGTGATGTCTTGGTGTTTTAATCTCTTGTGCAGGCATTAAAAAAAAGAACACTAACACCTCAAAACTGTAAACAGAAGTTAAAACTGTAAGTCATATGTAATTATTCAAACACTAAATCCTAGCTGATGTGACCATATGAGATAATACACCTGATTATTTCAATTTAATCTTTAAAGAAGACTGTAATTTAAAAATACAATAACAATTAACCAGAATGAAAGAGTAAATTAAATAACTTCTGCAGACTTTATTCGAGAATGATTTTCTGAAAATCTTTGGAAAGAAAAAAGACTGACGAAGGAGGAGGTCAAATTCAAAGTAAAAAACATTATGAAGCTATTTGGTAAAAAAAAAAAAAAAAAAAAAGAAGTAAATAATAAACACCAAATCAGCAGGACATAAAGCTACTGAAGCTTAAGAAGGACTGGTCAAGATAAAATGTTTTCTTTTGACTTCCTTAGACGTACTTCCTGCATGGGTCACACTGTCGTACAGTCACTAGAAGAGAGTTTCTGGGAGTTTCAAACATTAATTGGGTTATTAACTCAAAATATGTATAACACAGTAAAGTTAGCACTACAGGATAATGATTCAAGATGCTTCTCTTAATCACACCAGGTATACCAAAAAATGTATAAACATTTTGAGAGATGCTATCTAAGTGTCTGGATGCTGAGCACCTCTTGTGATTGCAGAAGTCAAGCATGACTTGTATTCATCTTTTGTCATCAGTATATATTGAGTATTACAATTTTAATACAATTTTTTCCATTCTTAAAATGTGTATACATGTTTTGGCACCCTCTGTAGTTTCCTTTCAAATTAAACTTTATTTTAATACTCACAATAATTATCTCAATTGTAAATTGCTGCTTCTTAGATGCGAACTATTAAAATACATCTTAATCTTCTTCCAAATTATTTATCCTATGTTTAGTTATTAGAAGAAACTAACCTGTTGAGGCATAGAGATATTTAGAATAAATCAATGTAGAAAATTGTTTATTTTATTTTTAATTTTTATTTTTTTCTGTTTTCTGCTTGTCATTTTTGGCTATAATAGAGAGGATTTCTTGAGAAGAAGGGAAATGACTGCTATCAAATATCTCTCCTACAAATATTCTTAATTTTCCCAAACAACATACAGAAAAATAAAAATAATAAATATTAACAAAGATAGTATTATTTTTTAGTGAGAACTATTATTATCATAATTGCTATTATTTTGAAATTAGACTTACTAATTCCAATTATTTACTGTCATCTTGTCATCTCTCTTCAAATTACTTTTTAGCATTTTTTTTGCCATAATTGTTGTCATGCCTTATTTATAGCAAATGATGAAAAAATTATCTCTAGTTAAGACTACTTTTCTATTAACACACATAATGACAACTAGGTAATTTCAACTTCACTCTATATAAGGGCTCAGAAACAAAGAAATTTAAAATTTCTTCAGTTTTGAAAAATCTAAATAATGTCACTGATAATTGAATATTAATAGATCTCTCTCTAGATCAAAACACCACAATGATCTCATTTACATATCTGTAATACATAAACCATGAAATACTTAAAGGAAACAAATATATTTTGAAATTTTCAAAGTCAAACATTATTCTTTGACTTAACAGTTCAGAAATCCTAAGTTCTATAAATTAATTTTTTCCTCAAATTTCAGGCTATACACTCCTGGTGATCCTGATGGTGTTGCCCATAACATTGCTAATTATTCTATTGGTAAATGGGTAACTGTTAAGTGCTAAATGTGACATTAACTGTTACTAGGAATTTACTAGAAACAGTGACAGCCAAGTCAAATCTTAAGATTTATTTTCCTGTCTTCTGAAAAATGAACTTACACAATGCTCACATAACAAACATAAAAACCCTTAATTATTATGACTATCATTTGTCAAGTGTTAACTATATGCCAAATAAGTGCATAAACTCTTTACAAACCTTTTCCCATTTAATCGTATCTTTTTTCATTCCTTTTCTCATACTTTAATCATTTCTTCTTTCTTTTTTTCTTTCTTCCTTTCTCCGTTTAGTCTACAATCATGGATCTAAGACTAGGGACATAGAAGTCAATAACAGCCTCTGCTCTCATGAAGCATACTTGCTTTTGTAAAGAGTGGGACATGATAACAAACAATAATTAATAAGTACATAAATAAGGTAATTTCAGGGTACAGGACTTTTAAAACAACCTGAACATGTGAAATGTTCTAGCAAGCACATATCTGTGAATAGGATCATATTAAGGTGTGTGTAAAATGAGGGTGGTTCTTTACCAAGGAGTGTCTTTTTGAGAGCATATTATTTGAAGTGCATCCTATATCCTAAAAACAAACAAACAAACAAAAAAGTCATCTGGAGAAAGAAACTTCCAGGAAGAAGGAACAGAAAATGAGAAGCTTTCAAGTCAGAATGAGCCTGACATGTTGGGAGAAAAGCAAGACCAATGCGAAAAGATCAATATGTTGGGAGAAATAGCTGAGAGCACTACTGCAGAATTTTGAAGACTACGGCAAAGTTTACATTTTACTTCTAAACTGATACATAAATCAACAGTCTTTTAAATCAAAGTTACTATGGTTACTTCTGCACTAACTTTAGTATTTATTGTTACAATATTCCTAATGGTAGTTTTAAATGTATAAAATTTACTTGTAAAAGTTGTCTCCAAAACAGACCTGTGAACAAGTTCTAATCTGTATATGGGGAAATTGAGTTCGAAGGAGTATTGTAAGGTTTAGAAACTACTAAAGTTTAAACAAAAGACAACAGCCCAGAGTTTTGAACTGCTTACATTTTTTCTACTACACAAACCGGTCTTTTACTTTTAGTTCCAACTCAGTATGACAAGGATATGAAGATATGCATTTGGAATTAATTTAAAGCCCAGGGAATAAAATAAAACATCCTATCAGTTTCACAAATATAAATATGCCTGTAACCTTTATTCAAAACCAAATGATCAATATCTAGAAAATTCTTATCTTCACAGATTGCACAACCAATATAAATTATGGATAACAACTACCATTGGGAAAAAATATTGTAGGAATCATTCTTTTGCACATATTGTAATTCAAAAAAGATGCCAGATTGCTTGGAATTTCAAGTATTGATGTTTTAATGAGTAGACTATTTTCTCTAGTGGAGCACATCCAATTAAATTTAGCATTCAGTCAGTTGCTAAAGGGACAGTCTGCAGCTTCTAATTGATTCCACTTCTCCTTTGCTTTCCCCCCCATTCCAAGATGCCAGTTTGATGACTTGTTTTTTTCTAAGAGGCACTGAATATCTCACTGGGATACGTATTAGTGGAAGAGAAGTCAAGAGTCTACCATATTTAGTGTTTCTCCTTTTTTTCTGATATTCCAAGACCTTCCTATTTGTTTACCTTTCCTCAGGTTTTAAAAAGTTGCATTCCTTGGGATTCAGCCTTAATTATTTTTCCACTCATTCACTTGGTCATTCATTCACCAAACACTCATTGACTGCCTACCAGGAGTTAACGAACATCAGCATTATGAGGCAAAATCCCCAAATTCCTGGAACTTTGCAATATATTGTAAGAACTAGAAATGAAGAGTAAATGAATAACTGTAAAATAAAATAAACATAGAGAGGAAAATGCTATGAGGTAAAAATGGGAAATTAGATAAAAGGGGTTGGAACACAGTGATTATAGATAGAGTGATTCGAAAAGCATTTCTGAGGAGGTAACATTTGCACAGAGACCTATGTGAAAGGAGGGCAATGTTGAGAAATAATATTCTAAGTAGAGATTACAGGAAATGTAAATTGCTATGGTATAGGTGAGTATAGTATGTCCCAGCAATGACAAGAAGGCCAGTGTTTCTGGGGAATAATAAGCAAAGAAGAAAAGAACTGAGACTGTAATCAGGAAGGTAGAGAGACTATGGAGATGGGCAGGCTCCCGGTCTGGCATTTATTCTCACTATCATGTCACATTACTGGCCACTGGCACCCCAGTAAACAAAGCTGATGTGTTCTGATTTTCAATTTTAAAAGATCTCTCTGGCTTCCAAGCAGAGAATGTATTATAGACATATAACAGCAGAAGTAGGAATACATATAAAAAAGGAAGCAATTTCAATCATCTAAGAGAGAGATCATTGTTATTTGAACTAGAGTGATTCATGTAAAGCTGAAAAACTTGGTCAATTTGAGATTGATTTTTAAATTAGACATTGGTGACTTGATATTTGATTGGAAGAAACATGTGAAAGTGACGAAAGATGTGTTTCATCACTTGTGTGTGTGTTTTGGCCTGAGAAATTGTTGATATAATAATTTTCTAAAATAGGACAAACTTGAGAATAAATAGTATTCTGAGGTTGTGGAGGTAGGGACAGGACTTTGTGCAGAAATCAAGATATGTTCATTCTTTTTGAACTACTGAAATTCCACATTTATATTTGATAGCTACATGGAGACATGGGATAGGCAACTGGATATACAAATTTGTTGCTTGGAGAAGAAAACCACACATATTTTCCTGCTGAATTCTCCTCTGTCTTACCTTCCTGAGGACTCACATCCTTTTGAATAAAACGATTGCTAGAGGCTTAAGTCCTTATGTTCAGATATTCTAAGAGACTGGTTTTAGACTTTAAAATTATATGACCTGCTAAAAGATTTATGCCACCCTCCTAAACTGAGGAAGTAAGAACAGGATAGATACTCTGAGTTTTAAATTTCCAAAGTTGCAATCTGATAGGCATATATAGATGACCATACATAAAGTTCAGTCAAATAGCTTCTTGACACAGGGTGGTGGTTGTTGTTTTCAAATTGTCCTTTGTCAGTTCCTTAGAAGTCATAGACTATTTTAGAAAGAAGTAAATCAGAGTCCACACCAAAACTTCTTCACCTCTGTAATGGAAACATTTATGATAAAGTTTCTATACTCTAGAGAATTTCTTATTCATAATATCAGAGATTATAATAAAACAAAATTATACAGTAAGACTAAGTAAGCATATTATTTACTTTCTGCTTTTTATTTAATTTTTTTTTTTTTTTTTTTTTTGAGTTGGAGTCTCACTCTGTTTCCCAGACTGGAGTGCAGTGGCCGCTCCCGGCCACCGCAGCCTCGACCTGCTGGGCTCCGGTGATCCTTCCGCCTCAGCCTTCTGAATAGCCGGAATTACAGGCATGCGCTACCACGCCCGGCTGATTTTTTGATTTATTGTAGAGATGAGGTCTCGCTGCCCAGGCGGGTCTCGAACCCGCGGGCTCAGGCAATCCACTCACCTCAGCCTCCCAAAGGCGCGGGATTACAGGCTGAGCCACCGAGCCCGGCTCAATTTTTTTTGTTTTTAATCAACATGTATAAACATGGACGTGGAGGGTTTTTAATTTACTTCAACCAAGTTAAGTCCCTTTAAGCCTAAAAATGAGGAGAAAAATTTATCTGAGTTGGAAGGTGTGGGTGAGCTAAGTGAGGCAAACTCTCACAGAAGCTCTAGGTAGGACACACAAAAAGCAGATTTTGTAGACCACAGCACTTCCGGAGTCTGATGTGTTTTGAAAGCTTCCTGCAAAGCAGTTTAATACAATCCATCAGTGGTATAATTACAGAACAATCTACAGCACAATAAAGTAAACCTAGAAACCTTAATCCATTTCCATACAAATGTCTTTACTAATGAAATCAGGAATAATGAATAAGAACTATGTAAAATGGCAGGCTCTGATCAAAAATGCTTCAGTTCTACGTAAGTTCTCCATAGGTCTCTCAAATATTATGCCATTTATGCAATTACAATCAGCTACTATTCTTAGGGGTTAAAGGCCTCTGCAAAATAAATGGAGATACTGCTTCAGTAAAGATGGCTCAATCAATCTGGAAATGTTTCTGCTTGTTCATGAGGATGACATACTCTAATCGGTATAGCAGACAATGCAGTTTCATTAAAAATCATGATTTTACAACTCATTATGTGATTGTCACATGAATGCATTCTGCCCCAATCTTGATGGGCTGAGCTTTGTGTTTCTCCTGAGTAGCAACCATTATATCCAACTAGAAAAAAGAAGCAGAACTAGCTTTTCATGGTAGTTCTGAGAGGAGTGATTGGGAATATTGTGAAGAATTTAAATTTTCTGATCAAAATACTTCTCCCTTCAGGAAATAATAGCATCTGAAGGCAGTGCTAACAGGGATGGGTACAGAGAATAAGGAGTAAAAACAATACAAGTAATGAGGGCCCACGTCTTTATTACATTAAATATCATTACAAATACTGCTTAAAAATCAGCACATGCCTTCTTGAAGGGGTGAAGGTTTCAATCTTACTCCCAACCAGGGTACAGATCCACTTACACTAGCTTGGTAAGTATAAATATTTTTCTTCATAGGGAAGTCACAGTCAATAAACTATCCATCTCTAACACGGAGTTGTTTCACATGGAAGGCCTTTTGGTCGCTGAATAGTTGCATCTTTGGTAGCTGCCCAATACCTGCTTAATCAGACAAGATTAGATAGAGTTTGAGGAAATGTGTGACAGACCTTCTACAAGAAAATCCACATGCTATGGGAAACCAGCCAAGGTTATCAATAGCTAGGGAAATAGTATAAAATAACAATCTGAATATTGAGACAAGAGTTAAAAAGGGAGAACAAACAATATTTTGAAGTAGGAAAGGACAAAGCTAGGATGGTGTGTAGTACAAAAAAAAATGAATACAAGCAATGCATTCAGACCTGAAGTTATGTTTCCCTTTGTATGCTACCCAGAGTGAAACAGAGGCAGCTGCTAAAGGTGATTATGTAAAACATGTCCACAGATGGAACCGAGTTTAAAACACAAGACAAATTCCTATTGTGAGGGTGGCTCTCACAGGATTTACTGGGTGCCCAAAGTAGGGCAGGAACATAAATTGCCTACCTAAATGAAGCTAAGTATACTTGTCCCACAGTCTGCTGTGTCCTTCATTTCTTGGGAGATATTTTACTTCTGAGATTCTTGACAATATTGCTTCTTCCTTGGATTGTGAAGGATCTTGGCAGCAAGGACTTCACCATCCATAGAATATTTGGGTAGTAGTCACTCATTTTTCAAGACCTTTTACTGACACTTTCAGTAAAACTGTAATATCAAACACACAAATCTATCATAAGTACAATGTGAGAGACATACACTTAGAAGTGGCATCCAGTATCTAGTAGCCTACTGGGCATTTTTGATGATCTTATGCTCAAACTCACAAACTCACAATCAGCATGGAAAATGTAAACTTGGCAAGATGAAAATTAGAACTTGGACACAGAATAAAAAAGAAGCAGAATGGATGATGACTCAAGTCAAGAACTTTAGGCCAAGGAGTAGAGATCTACCTCTGTCACATGCGGATTAACTTATACATTTTAATAACCTATCAGAATCTTTAATAATTGCTTGGATACCTCAAGGAATATTTTGTTATGCAATATCCATGATTTCAAGAACATTTTTGCCATCTTGATTATCTACGTGAACTCCATCTCCTCTTTAAATGTTTTTTCAGACATGAGCTTTTCCTCCCCACCCTTAACTTCCATAGGGGATAAGAATCATGCTTTTAACTTGATCTCCTTTTGACAATGTGTATGTTACAGACACTTAATATGTGGGTGAGTTCACCAAATGAGTTGCTTATTAGACTGACTTCTTTCTTATCCGTGTATGCTCAGCAGTTAGCATTGTTCTTGGAAGTTAAGAGATTCTCAGAAAATTTGTTAAACATATTTTGAATTGGATCACATAATGCACACACCTAACACTTTAAAAAATCCCATTTCTTATATTCACAAGATTGCAAAGACCAAATTGTTTTTTCATCAATGAAGGAGGCTTTGTCTCATTCAGTGACTTTGTATCCAATAATTCTGACTATCCACAGTTGGAGAGTATGCTACTACTTGTGATTTTACCTGTTCTCTTAATTCATGCTCACTGGGTGATTCCCCTGTAAGCTTCCCCTTGGTCTTGTCTTTATTCTCTTTCCCCTGCAAAGGTCTCAGCAAGTAAGGGTGTTAAGAATGTCATGAAAAATATAGTATCTCACTACATTTTCAAGGAATGTTTGCTACCATTGACATAATAGAGCCATTTTCTTTTCTTCATGAAAGGCTGTCTTCTTTTAGAGATGTTTTTACAAATGCTAACTCAGCCATTCACTTTTCATGTTTAAAATATACTGTACTAAGTAAAGGCAAAAAAGTTGTCACATAAATATTACAACAGTAATAATAACACCAATACTAGTATACATTTAAGTGTACTTGTGGAATTATTCAGCACAAATGCAAAACAAAAACAGTTGTGGATTAATTGATGAGAAATACAGAAAAATATGTTTTCAATTTACCTGGGGCCAGAGGCTCAAGATTTCCCTAGAAACAGATTTTGCTGTTGAGCTATTCCATCATTTAAACAGAGTATCTTTAGAGGAGTTATATGGCTTGATTTCTACACAGAATTCTTTATTCAAGCTGTAAATTTATACATCTCCTGATATCATTGAGGGCACTTCTATGCTAGAATAATTTAAGACACTTCCATGACCATCTGTAAGATAAGGAGGTTAGCTAGATACCATCTAGTAGGTTTTTTTCATTTGTTTGTTTGTCTTTTTAACACTAGTACTTTTACAGTTCTAAACTGTGGCACATAATGTACTTTTTTTGAGTAGTAAACTGTATCATAATCAAAAACATCAGAAAGTTTTAATTATCATAATAGGTGCCAATTGGAATACCTCTGTATTATTAGTTAAAAGACATTGTTTTAATTTTCACAAGGAAGTCTATGTTCTTTCCTACAAATGGTATATTTTTCTTTCTGGAAGGATGAACAACACTAGAATTAATGACCAATGACCTCAGAAGGCCACCATTGAATGCACTTACAAAAATTCGTCTCTACTTGAAATTCCCTTACATAAGCAGTATTTAGCAAGGTAATACTAAACAGCCTAAAACAATTGGGGTACTGGCATCTCTATCAGGATATCTTTGCTAAGGAGAAGAGCCATCAAGAAGAACCATCCACAAAGGATATAAATTACATTTTCCAGCTCTACTCCCCAGATTATTTTCTGTTTAATTATGTGGATGTCAAATTAAATAATTCACATTTTACTATTGATTGTTTGTATTAAAGTGTTACTTATTCTAAGTATGAGAAATATTTGAATTGATAAGTATATAAAGTATTTTCCCAAGACATACTTAAAGAGGATTTAACATATTATCACTATAAATAAATTATCACATACCATCACTAACACATGTAAAAGATATAAATTGAACACTGATTATAGGCCTGGCACAATAATAAGCCTTGCAGATACATCAGAAATTATGATGCTATACATTTCACCAAAGAATATACAAGAAAGAGACAAGGCAAATTTGATTGATATTGTTCATGAAAGATATACATTGTGTGTGTGTGTATCCTCTCATATACTTTTGTGCACATGTGTTTCCTGAGCTTGTATTACTGTTGTGTAAGGACATAGTGTAAGGCTTTGCAGTCATATGACCTAAGTTTTATGAATAACATCAACTTTAGTTAAATGTCATTTGAATAAGCAATCGAGCACAATATTACAAATGGAAATAAAGATAACTAAATGAAGTGATTTTGTATGTAAATTTTTATATAATGCTTGACACTTCACTATCCTTAGGATGTAAACAAACCATCTTTAATCACCACTATGTGTGCATTTTCTTTTTACCATCTTTTCTCTATGGAACTTCATCCACAATCTTTAGAAAGCACACATTTTAACACGAATGTATTGTCTATTCACGACTGTAATTGTTTGCTTTGGCAGAAATGACATTTTTGTTATTGATCAGCTAGGGTCACTGAAAACAGTTCCTCATGCCATGTCAAAGTGTTGTTTATCCATCCAGTAATTGAAAAATATATATGTATGAATAATGACAGCTAAAATATAAGCTGCCCAATTCTTACTAGATAATAGGCATAATGCATGATTTCCAGAAATTTAACTCGAACAATAAAAGAAGTAAACCTTGTAGTACTCAGCAGTTTACAAACTTTTTAAAAAGACTTCTAATGCCTTTACCCAAGAGTAGACAACTTTTGATGAGGGCAACCTAAGATCTGTTTAAAATCAATAATGTCTGTGACTTTACTCTTTGAATATGAAGTTTGCAAATGTAAAACAATTGCTGAAAGTTACATCAATTACACATGAATATAGAGAAGATGCTGCATTGAATCTATCCCCCCAAATCCCAGAAACAACTCACTTGTGCGTGAAAGTCAATTTACATTTTTTTCAATTCTAGAAATAGAATTTTCATTTTGTGTCATATTCATAAAAAAAACTCATATATAACTCAGCAGGGTACTCACATGTGCTTAGAAACAATATTAGGTATGGGAATTACCTTTTGTACCATAAAGACAAAATTACTCACTGAGAAATAAGATTTTAAAGGATCTTCAGAAAGCAAATGAGAAACACACACACACACACACACACACACACACACACACACACACACACACAGACACAGAATTTCATCCGAGACCGGAGCTGTTGTATTGCTCATCTGCAGGCTCCTCATCCCTCCTGTATCAATTTACATCTCTACTTAGATTCTCTTCTCTCCCAGGAGCACGAGAGGCTGTTAGATTTTAATGAAGACATGTTGTAGAGGGAGCTGTGGGGTTACATATATGAGTTCAAATCCTGCAAATGGTTTCTCAGGAACAAAGGCATGGAAGATTTAGTATAAAGGAATTATAGATGCAGGTGCAGCTAAAGCAAAGCAAATTTACTTAATATAATATCATAAGAATTTTGTGTGTTATTATAAAATCTTCAGAATTATAACTCTAATGATTTCATAATTTTTTATCAAGTAGATACACTTCAGGCTACTTAACTGATACTCAATTAAAGGCATTCATGTTTCTTTCCTATATATTTACAGTAAGAAAATGTGCTGCAATAAACTTTGCACTTAAGTGCTTCTCCTTTTCCCATATACTTTCTATGTTCAGTATACTTTTCTTGGTTTGTATTCACAGAAGTATATTTATTATACTTTGTAAATAAATATTAAATAAATAAATAAATATTAAAATTTGTAAATATTTTATGTTCTTGCTTATATTGCAAGATACACTGCTTGCCAAATGAATTATAAAAAGTTTTGTAAAAGGGTGTTTATTTCTGCAAGCAACAAATATAATTTTACTTTTAAGCTCAAGTTAAACTAAATTGTAAACAAATGACTGGTACTCACAGTGGTGATATTTAGAAAAGCACTCAAAGTTTAGATTTTTTTTTTTTTTTTTGAGTTGGAGTCTCACTCAGTTGCCCAGACTGGAGTGCAGTAGCCGCTCCCGGCCAACACAGCCTTGACCTGCTCGGCTCTGGCGATCCTTCCGACTCAGCCTTCCAAGTAGCTGGAACTACAGGCGCGCACTACCACGCCTGGCTAATTTTTTGATTTATTGTAGAGATGAGGTCTCACCAAGTTGCCCAGGCAGGTCTCGAACCCGCAGGTGTGCTCAGGCAATTGACTCACCTCCGCCTCCCAAAGCGCGAGATTCCAGGCTGAGCCACCGAGCCCTGCCAGTTTAGATTTTTTAGTACTTCGCTCACCTCTACTCAAAAGTTGGTGAAATATGGTCAGAGTAAAGTCTTGGGT
Organism: Cephalopachus bancanus; assembly: GCA_027257055.1. Classification (NCBI taxonomy): domain Eukaryota; kingdom Metazoa; phylum Chordata; class Mammalia; order Primates; family Tarsiidae; genus Cephalopachus; species Cephalopachus bancanus. Next base: position 1,919,875 of record JAPVLO010000243.1, on the reverse strand, counting down.
GAGCTTCCATCAAACTTTTAGTAATTCTTTTTTTTATTATAGTTTAATAAGATTGAGGCAGATAATGGGGTAAAATGTCTAAAAGATTATTTGATCACTTGAGACTTCCTTTGCCTTTAAATATGTTTTCTAATCCAAGGAAGTATTACCATAAAGAACATTAGAAATTGAATACACTGCAAAAGCATCTCTGAGTTTATCAGGGATGAATTAAAATATATGAATATGGCCAGGCACGGTGGCTAACGCCTGTAATCCCAGCACTTTGGGAGGCAGAGGTGAATGGATTGCCTGAGCCCGAGGGTTTGAGACCAGCCAGGGACGCATGGTGAGACCTACTCTCTACAATAAATCAAAAAATCAGCTGGGCATAGTGGTGTGCACCTGTATTTCCATCTACTTGGAAGACTGAGGCAGAAGGATCACCTGAGCCCAGCAGGTCAAGGCTGTGATGGCCATGAGTATGCCATTGCACTCTAGTCTGGGCAACACAGTGAAACTCTGACTCAAAAGAAAAATGTATATACTTAATTCAAAATGAAAATACATTTTATGTAAATTTGTCATATGCCTATGCTGTGTTATCTTTCACATAGTCTCTAGAGATTCATCAGATATTGTATGTTTTGGTGACAGAATGAGTCAACTCATAACAATAAAATGCATGCTCAAATAACAATATTACACACATACTCAAAGTCAGTATGGTTTGGTAGAATAAACACAAGGTTTGATATTATACAAATCTAAATTTTTTTAAATGGTTCTTCCATATGCTATCTTTCTATTTTTTACCAAATTCTTTAATTTTTCTAAAATTATGTGTGAACATGTCCAGCACATGGTAGTTGCATAATAAATGATACAACCATGAATAATGGACCAGATAATCCAACTGATATGTCTTATGAATTTTTAAAATTTATGTATTTAATTTTAAAGATCGAATTTTGCTCTGTTGCACAGGCTAGAGTGCAGTAGCACCATCATAAGCTCTCTGCAGATTTAAGTCTGAAGCTCCTGGCCTCAGGAAATCTTCCCATCTCAGTTTCATGAGTAGTTGAAACTACAGGAGTAAGCAACCATGCCTGGCTAAATCTTATGATTATTCAGTGATTGTTACACACCAGGTCAAAGGGGAACTTCTCTATTTATGCAGGACAGTAGTAGTTATAAAATTTAGATTTAACACAATACTAATGACATATATCTGAACATAATTGCCACAAATATAGGCAAAGGCAAATGTTAACAGCATTGGAATTAATATGTAATTGGAGGCTACTAAAAAAGAATATAATTAGCAACTCTTTCAAACAGGGTTCCATAGCTGCCATGCCACATATTTCTGAGGACTACTTTAACTACCAGCAATGGGATTTTTGAAACAGTCTTTGGAGTAACTGACAGGTGAATCTGACAAACATAATTACATTGAGAAAGTAAAATCTCAATTCTCAAAGAAAATAAATTAGAGAGTTGAATGCTAGGAGAAAAGAAACTGGTTCAGCTAAAGAAGGCAAGGGGAAATGAATTAGTATGGTAAATATTCTATTCATTCATATACCCTATAACTTTCAAAAAATGAGGGCAACCTGGGATTTGTTGGGTTCAGAAATCTCTTGAGTGTGGTGTGTGAGCTCGTCATGTCTCTCATACAAACTATCTACTTGAAAGAAGAAAAAATAGTAATCATGAGTAGCAGGTAGTAATTTATTGTAGGATGGAGAGAAAAGCACATAGAGATAAAGTAGTCTTTATCTTCTAGCCTAAAAGCACTTAAAACTACCTAAACCTGAACAGTTCAGTACGGAAAATTTTTTAATGAATCATCCAATTGTACTTATCTGACTACTCTTGTCAGAGGCTAGAGGGTCTTCATTCATTCATTCATTCATCCATTCATCCACTCTTTATTAAAGGACCATTATGTGCCAGGTACTATAAGGTGTTAGCAATTTAAAGATGATACGTGAACCTCAAAGAATCTCATGGTCTGATGGGGAGGATCTACAAGTAAAAAAAGAATCGCAAAGCCGTCAAATTAAGGCTATATAGATGGTTTTACAAAATGTCGACATAAGTAATTTAGTAACCTTCATTGGACTTTCATTTTAAGTGAAAATAAGGAAGATCTTAATCAACATTCACAGAGTCCTTATTATGTAAGGCAGATAGAGTCTACTGGAGATAGTAATAGTCCCCACACTCAAGAATGCAAGTGCAAGGGACAGAAAGTGCACTCTATTAAATATTTTAGATGATTCCTATTTTATTGCACGGATATGTATAAACCATATCCTTCATTGGACATTATGTGTAGTCATGCAATGATTCCTGTCTCCTTCTGTGAAACTTGGCACCATTTGCCAATGGTGTGTTTCAAATGCTATGTCCAGGAGTGAACATGATATCCTATGGGATACCTGATGTCCACACATGCCAAGGAGATGTAGTAGAAGAGATAGACTAGAGAAAACAATCCAGCACAAGTTAACCCAGACCAAACCATTGTGTATTTTGTTGTTGTTTTGGAATTTTTCTTCTAGAGACGATGGTTGTAAGTGAAGAAAAAGAAAATAACCTTTCTCTAAGACTCAAATGCCTTGAGGAAGAATTTCAAAGATGCAATTAATTTTATGTATTCTAAAGACAAGTGGAAACAGGGCTCTTGCTGTCTTTCCCTCTCTTATGGGAATTAAACTCACAATATGAAACTTCGCCTATTTTTCCTCTTCTTAAAACCTCATTAAGATACACAGGCTCAGTAGGACACATCCCGTTGGTGCTACTCCACTAACCTTTCCTCACCTGTCTAATGCTCTGCCTTTCCCTGCTCATGCATCACTCAGATGCCATCTTCATTGGCACTGTTTCTCCAAGTCAGCCTCAAATCTCTAGCCTAAAAAGTGTTACTAATATCCTGAGGCATTTCCAAGGATTCTTTCTCACTTTAAATAAAACATTTTGGTATTTCTGTCCACAGGTACCACTGGGTTCATGCGGGTAACGCTATCCTGATACTGTACTTAGAAAGTGGAAAAATAATCCTGCAGTTTTCTTTGCTGCCTTTGGTGAGGCTTCATTTCATTGGTTGCTCTTTCTGCTTTGACTTGAGTGAACTGACTTCTACAGTGTACACTTCTCAATAGTCCCCTTTGATCCTTTGTCTTTACTGTGGTCAGTGAGATTAGACAAATCACAGGTTCCCAAAGCTGGTTGGATAAGAAAAATTCAACTTGCTTTATTTATTTATTTATTTATTTATTTATTTATTTATTTATTTATTTATTTATTTTCAAGAATAACGTGGAATTTCTGGGTCATAATAGTGTCATCTGCCTACCTCCAGGGGGCAGTGATGCTAGAGACATGTCCATGAGCTGGCATTTGAATGGCCATTTGAAGAACAAAGTCAATGGGGTTAGATGAGGCCTTGGTAAAGTTGTCTCCAGATCAAACAATGGCATGAAAAGCTAATATTATCTTTGGCTTAACTTTTAGTTGTACAACACGCAGAAGAGAGGCAAGAGGCCAACTTTATTCTTAAGCAATCAGTATCTACCTGTACTATCTATCACATACACTCTGAGAACAACAGAGAAACATTGGCTTGTGGTTACCATGTCCAGTAGAGAGAGATTAAAATCTGGAAATGAGAATAAATTGAAGGAATTAAAAATGTTTAGCTGAAAAGTCTCAAAGAAAATATAATGGCTGTCTTTAAATACTGAAAGATTTGAGATGAAAAGGGAAATTAAAATTACTTGGTGTTTTTGAGGGAAGATTAGAGAATCTTATTCTGTCTTCAGACAAAAAATGATTTTTTTTTAGAGTTGAAGTCTCACTCTGTCGCCAGACTGGAGTGCAGTGGCATGCTCCCGGCCACCACAGCCTCGACTTGCTAGCCTCAGCCTTCCAAGAAATATGTGCGTTAGAAGGCCCAACTTTCTAGTCATTGAAGAGAGAGATTCTGAGAGATTTGGGCTAGGTACTGTCAAGTCTTCCAGATTTTCTGTTTCATACTTTCCCTGTAAAAGTCTCAGATTCTAACTTTCAGAATGAACCCATTACCCAAGGCGGAGCTAATATTAACCTAACTCTCACTAGAATAGTGGTTTTCCTGAACATAGTCACTGCGTATTCTGGGTTTATCAAGCCATACTTAACATTTTATAGCAAAATAGGTACCAAGTACTCATACACTGAGGAAAATGCTCAATAAAAGGAGTCAGACAATCCAACCTTCAGAGAGTATCTTGCCATCAAAATTGTAGTTCTTAAATTACCCAATTTTTAAAAATTTTATTTTAAAATAATTTGCTAAGGTAGAAATAAAATTAAAATATTTAAAACTTTTATCTCAAAAGTCAAATAAAGACACACTTAATATTTTGGTAAATTCTTCTTTCTTTGTCTCTCCCTCCTCTCTCTCACACATACATACATGGTAATTTAACTTACCTGAGATAAAGGAGACCTGAAATGAGTTCAATTAAATCAAGTCTAGCTGCACATAGAAACCAACATATATCTAAGCAAGATATGTTAACACAAAGAGTACAATTTTTTGTTGAGATCAGAATATAATCATAGTTTTATTCAGAATCATGATTCAAAGAAAACAGATGGTTAATTTCCTGTTTAAAAAAAAATGAGTACTTTTGAATGCCTAGTACATATGTTAATATGTAGCAATTGCCAAGATTGCCCCAGGAGAAACATTCAAAGTGAAGAATAGCATGTACATTCTCCTATTTGTGTGAGAAACACAAATATGGAATTGTATACTTACAACCACTTTCATATAGATATGGTATTTCTACAAAAACATATAATTTTTTTCTTGCTTTTTATTTTGAAACTCAGCAAAAAGTTACAAACAGTACAAATAAACTTCTTTTGAATAATCTGGAAAAAATGATTTCCTAACCCCTAACTAATTTTTTTTTTTTTTTTTTTTGAGTTGGAGTCTCACTCTGTGGCCCAGACTGGAGTGCAATGGCCTCTCCCGGCCACCGCAGCCTTCACCTGCTGGGCTCCGGCGATCCTTCTGCCTCAGCCTTCCGAGTAGCTGGAACTACAGGCATGCACTACCACGCCCGGCTAGTTTTTTTGATTTATTGTAGAGATGAGGTCTCGCTAAGTTGCCCAGGTGGGTCTCGAACCCGCGGGCTCAGGCAATCCACTCACCTCGGCCTCCCAAGATGCGGAAACACAGGCTGAGCCACCGAGCCTGGCTAAGATTATTTTCTAACAACGACATTCGCCTACATAACGCGATAGAATATTAAAACGTAGGACATCAACTTTGCTATTATGTCAACACTTAATCTTTAGACATATCAAGTTTCACTATTGTTCTATTCAAGTTTTTCTCCTTGTCCCAACAAGAACGCTCTGTGGTGAATTTTTTCAATCCAGCGTCTGGCAGCATTTAGTTGTCATCCCCTCATAAGACTTCTTTGATCTTGGAGTCTTTTCTGGACTTCATAATCATGATTCTTTTGAAGATTATAGGCTAGTTACGTTATAGACGTTCCCTCAATTTAAATTTGTCTGATGATCGCTCATTATAAGATTTAGTTGATACATCTTCAGTAACAATATCACTGTAGTAATGCTATGTTCTCATTATATCCTCTAATGTGGCACTGAATTTCGATGTATTCCATGACTAGTGATACAAATTTTGATCACTGGGTTAGAGGGTGTATTCAGGCTTCTCCACTATAAAGTTATTTTCCCCATTTTAAATAATGCTTTTCTGTGGGGAGGTATTATGAGATTAGGCAAATATTTTAGTATTCATCAAACTTAATTTAAGTTTTTTTTACTATAATCTTATAAATGATTTTATTTCATGGGTTTTAATCTATTACTTTTATTATTTAATGTGATACTGAAATTCACCTAACTTTGGTCAATGAGAGTCCCTTTAAGATGGTATCTGTGTCATCTTTACATGCGGTCATCATTTTTATTTTCTGGCAAGATTTCTAGTCTTATTTACACTGCTTCAGCTTTAAAATCAGCCATTACTGCAAAAAGTCTTGATTCTGTTTAGTAGAAAGTAATGTTTAGAAATCGTGATCTGGGTACCAGATATGGTCCTTGCTATTGAGTATCATAGTTTAAAGGGTTTTTCAGTGGGCAGGACTGAAAATACATGTATTTGCATACAATGCTTACATTTATATTTCTATCTAATCTAATCTATCTAGCTACCTATGTATCTCTATGTATCTATTGAAAACTATAAGTTCATGTCACAATCTCATCTTTCAATTAAACACCAGGGTTTATCACAGTTTTATCCATTTTCCCATTTGAAACACTCATCTGACAGTGAGAACCCAAGCTCCCCTTATAATCAATACATTGCTTATTGATCCTTCTACATGTAATCAGTCTCTCTTCAGATCTTCCCCCTCACTTATGCAAATGGTAGACAGTCTCATATCATAGGGCTCCTACTCTCCTTGAATGCTTTGCCTACTATGTAGACACCCTACTACTGTTCTTCTTGAACTTCTACCTACCTCAAATATCCTCCCTAATCCCTCCACAGAGCCCGTTTTCATTTTTCTCTGAATCTGACAAATGCAGTGGGCCTTTGAAGAGTTTCTTACCCTGTTAAAATTCCTGTCTTGTTTGGCCCTTGTTTTAGATAGTTATTCAGGAAAAAAAGAGAAAGAGAAAGGAAGAAGAAGAGCGAAGGAACTCTTAATTATAGTTGCCTATGAAGAGGCAGATTGAGTATTCAAACAAGAGTGGTGCTTTCATTTTGTAATCTGCTATGATTTGATATGTTTAACATGAATAATAAACTATACTACTTTTCAATTTGGAAAGATACAGTAAGAATTTGATGGGCGAATAACTGTAGTTTAAACATTTTAATTGATAAATAGTAATCATTTTATTCTCAATACATATAGAATTATGTTTTTACATTCTTACATTCTTAAAATGATGAAAGTTTCCGTTCATTCTCAAAACAAAACGACAACTAAAACCCTACAAAAGTGCCTCTGAGAACTTGGAATTAAAATATCATGTCTTCCAGATCAGTCACGCTTGAGAAGTTGCAGTCTACTATAAATCTTAGTGGGCTATACAAATATAAAGTTTTTTTTTTTTTTTCAGTAAGGGTCACTAAAATTGCCCAGCTCACATGATTCTCATAATAATGAGAATAAAGTAGGTAGAGCAGATGATTCAATTCTCAGGTTTTCAAGTCAATTGGGCTCCAGAATCCTAACACACATTCTTAGCAATCATTCTCCACAGGGCTCTTTCAAGTCTAATGGTCTAACCTGCAGTGTTTTAAACCTCAGCAGGTTACCTAGACCCCTATTATGTCCTCCTTATAAAACTTCATGATAAGTATGAAAGTGACAACACCAAAAAAAAAATAAAATAAAATAAAGTGCCTAAGAGATATCTGCCTTGGAAGAAAAAAATTTATAAATATTCATGTTTTATAGAGCAATCAAGATGTTGATGTTAATATTAGAGCAATAACTTTAATTGTATTTCAGCAAACGGATGCCAATTAGGAAACAAATTATCTCATAGAAGCATGTCTTGCACAGAGTTTTGCCCTGAAGGTAAGCCGAGGGCTATGCTAGCTTCCTGAATTTTAATGCACAAGTGAATACCTCCAAAATTATTAGAATTAAAAATAAGCATTTAAAGGGCTCAAAATTACGCCAAAAGAAAAAGAAGTGACAGCTGCCTGCTTATGGGTGAAAGCAAAGTAGTTTCTCCCATAGATGGAAAAAGAAAGTCACTTGCCGTGGCAGGGTTGCTTTTAAAGAAAGTAAAGGAGGGCCATTTAGGCTGTTCTTTTAGTGATGGATTTATGATCCCTACACATATCTAATAAAGTGCTCAGAATTGTAAATTGCCATGAAAACCTTCTTTGAACTTTCTAAACTCTTTAAAACTCCACAGTCTTGAAAATAACAGGCTTTTACTTCAAATTTCTCAGAGCCTACCTAGAAAAGTTTTGATGTGAAGATCCAGCAAGGTAAGAAATACGCATCAAAAGACAACTGTTCAAAAGGATCCCGGACAGGCTAAGCAATTGCTGATTTTTATGATTTTTTTAGGGTTTCTAGGGTAGCCTAATGTTTTTAAGTCTGTTATAATGTCTTCTAGAACTTAAAGTTCATATGAAAAAGCAAGCTTCATCCTCTGAATTCATGCTGTAGAATTGACCTATGTCAAGAAGTCTTTGAGCATTTTAGGAATGCTCAAATTTGAGCTTTTTCTTTATTGTCGTGACAACTTGTGCACATTCCTGACATTGCATGAATCCCATTGTATTGTTAGTATTTGACCATAATGGTCTCCCTTACTGGACTGGGATATCTTATGGGAATGTCTTATTTTTCTAAGTATTTCTGTGTTCTTAATGGAATTGTAATTAGTCTTCAGTGGAGTAAAACAGATGTTAGCAGAGAACTCCACCACTCCTTGATTGTTATGTAAGGTCATCAGGATACCCATGTTCATAAGTGAAGCAGTCTAAGGTCTCCCATGCATTTAGGTAAGTATGTAGGAACTTGTTTTTCCACAGATATTTTCTGATTCCCTACTTCTGAACATGTTTTATAGAACCAGATGCCAAGGCCAGCTCTTTCTCTGTTTCCAACATGCAATTTCCTCATATATTTTTCCATAAATCGAGTAGTTCTTACTGAGGTGGCATTGTACTCTGCATACCCAAACTAAATTAAAATCTCACTTTAGACAGTTCTGTTTAAGAAATTACCAAAATTCCACCAGTAAAATTTGCATTTATATAGTTCCCTGGTGAGCTCTCCTTTTTCTTGCTCTTTCACATCACTCACTCTTTTATCCCTAAACACCCATACTCTAGATAATACATTTATCTTTTTATTACTTCTGTATTTTTAAAAATCTTTTTTCTTTTGTGTGTGTGTGTGTGTGTGTGTGTGTGTGTGTGTGTGTGTGGTTTTGTTTTGTTTTGTTTTGTTTTGCTTCAGGATTTCACTCTACTGCCCAAGCTGGAATGGGCCTGTGTTCAAGATATCCCCCTCTCTTGATCCCTCAGGTAGCTAGAATTATAGTTGTAGAAAAAGGGTCTTACAATGATGCCAAGCTAGTCTCAAACTCCTGGTCTTAAGCCATCCTCCTGCCTCAGCCTCCCAAAGCACTGGGATTACAGATGTGACCCACCATACCTGGTTTAATCTTCAAACTTTTTTTTTTTTTTTGAGTTGGAGTCTCACTCTGTCGCCCAGACCGGAGTGCAGTGGCCGCTCCCGGCCACCGCAGCCTCGACCTGCTGGGCTCCGGTGATCCTTCCACCTCAGCCTTCCAAGTAGCTGGAACTACAGGCGCGCGCTACTATGCCCGGCTAATTTTTTGATTTATTGTAGAGATGAGGTCTTGCCAAGTTGCCTGGGTGGGTCTCGAACCCGCAGGCTCAGGCAATTCACTCACCTCGGCAATCTTCAAAATTTTATGTAAATTTAACCTGCCCATCAACCATGAACACACTCATGAAGATACTTTATTTATCAGACAATGTCTGTTACCCCTCATCTAGTAAAAAAAATATTGTTTTACCTCATCTTATCAACACGGAAGAATTGAGAGTCATATAAAAAGTCTGGTCTATGACAAGTATTAGTGTAGGTCCAAAGCACTAGAAGAATAAATAGCTGAAATATTAGAGGCTGTGACAGGTTTGCAACCTCATGATGTTTTCAGTCCGACTTCCAGGGAGGGCTTTAGGTTGACTCTGAGTTCATTTTTGAAACAACTGCTTTGTAAGAGTTCTTTTTTTTTTTTTTTTTTTTTTTTTGAGTTGGAGTCTCACTCTGTCGCCCAGACTGGAGTGGAGTGGCCGCTCCCGGTCACCGCAGCCTCGACCTGCTGGGCTCCGGCGATCCTTCCGCCTCAGCCTTCCGAGTAGCCGGAATTACAGGCGTGCGCTACCACGCCCGGCTAATTTTTTGATTTTAGTGTAGAGATGAAGTCTCGCCTGCCCAGGCGGGTCTCGAACCCGCGGGCTCAGGCAATCCACTCACCTCAGCCTCCCAAAGGCGCGGGATTACAGGCTGAGCCACCGAGCCCGGCTTTGTAAGAGTTCTTGCATTCCAAATGCATCATTGCAACTAACTCCTCAAAGGGATGTTTCAAATTGCTGAACAAAAGCAAGCAAATTTGCTGTGGGATTAAAATACAAGAACGTCCAGGTTCTCTTGTCTCAGTCCACCATGATTGCACACATACTGGTCAGGACAGTTATTCCATCAACTAGTCAAGCACTTTGCAAAGAGAGATCTGATGAGATGTGAGCTCACAGTGCTACAGACATTTTTCTTAGACTGTGATCTGTCTGCAATTCATCTGGATTTTATGTCCTTAAAAGTGTAGCTAAGACAGTCACCAGGTTTATGGACTGTGCCCAACTAGAAAATATTTAGAAGTTTTAAAATTAGACCTACAATTCCAAGTCTGAGAAGTTGTTTTTCTGAAGATTACCCACTGCCAACTACCCTCTCACACAGGCTGTCTTTGTGGCATAAAATTGAATGTACCAAGATGTTGGTGCTTATATTTAGTTAATTGTGGGTGCAAGCAGCCAACTGAGGATACAATTAGACACTGCAATTAGCTGCTGTGGTCCAAATTATTAGAGAGAGACAAAAACAGGAGGCCCAGTCAAAGCCTCTTTAAAGATGCAGAACTGTGGATGAAATCACAGATGAAAGTCACTCAAATGAATATATCCATGAAGGCAAAGAGAAAATGGGGAAATAGCATAAAACAAAATTTATTTGTAAAACACGTACAATAATAATGGTGCTACTTTACATGTGCATTTGTATACATTTGTAATAGTTTATAAATCGGCTGTCAAAGTCATTTTGTCATAGGTTCATTTTATCTAAAAGGTGTCCACTTAAACTGCATAACAGAATTTTCAATGTACAATTTTGAAGAAAAAATAGAAAAAAAGCCTCTTCCACTAGAATGTACCAATCCAACAGAGGTCAAATGTTCTCTTTTCTGCTATAATCTCACAATCTTTTAAAGCAAAAAGGGGACAGGATGAATATTCACTGACCGTCTTCATACTCCAGGGCCTGCAGTGGATAGTTGACAAGTTATAGTATATTTAATCCCGGTGACAACTCAAAGTGAGAAATGTCTCTCTATTTAAAGATGAAGAAACTGAGCTTCAGTGAAGTGAATGATTTGGTAAAACTCAACATAACTAATAAAGGGCAAGCCAAAGTCTCCCTGACCTTAAAAACTCCTCAACATTGTTATTACTTTCCAAATACTTGGTTTATTTTTGGTAGGATCTGTATAATTCCAAATCTAATGCTTGAAAACAGACTTTGAATCTGGTTTTAAAATTCAGTAAAATATCAATCATCTAATAAATGTTCATTTAAGAAATTTAGAAAAATTTCTTTATTGGTTGGAAATCACATAGATAATGAATGACACTTTAATAGCTGTGATTCTGTTGCATGCATTCTAATAATTATATATATACTTCATTTTGCTATAGTTCCTTAAAATATTAGAAGGAAAACTCCTTTGATGATTTGCGAGTAAGTTCTTCTGTGGAGTTTTAACTTTGAGTTATGTCTTTGTTTCAGCATTTAATTAAATTCTGTTTTAGAAATTCACCAAAATGGTTAAAAGAGGGAAAAAGATAAATGGTCATATGGAATTCAGTGCTTTTTAATTACAGAAATCTATTCACTTTGTAATATCAGTGTAACAATTCCTTAATGAAATTGAATTATTTCTTTTAAAATTGACTTAATTAATGATTCAATTTATGTTAGATTGATTTTATAATCCAATTTTAACTTTAATAGTAAAGTTTAGGATTTTTTCAAAAAGAGACTTTTAAGAACTATTAAAATCTGAACTTCTTTAAAATAGAAGTTTATATAGAAAAAAGATGACTTTAGTTAAGACACTCAAAATTTTACTACTCTATTTTATTGAAGGAAAAATGCAATAATTTTATATTATAATTAATTTTAGGGTTTTTAAAATCCAATTATTTCCTGAATAAGCTATTAAACATATTTCCTTATGTAAGAAGCAAACTGAGTAGTTTAGAGAAGAATGGTTCTATGATATTTAATGGGCTTTTAGTCTGTTAATGAATCCTCAACACTTGCTATCTATCAGGCTCTCAGAACTGCTCACATTAAACCTGCCTTCCATTCTGCATAAGCCTAGACTTCAGCTGTAAGAGTGATACTTTGTGTTGAAGAGTTTTTCATAATAGTTTACTAAATGGCTGTGTAGAGAATTAAAAGAGTTAATTATTTTTCCCAGTTTCTCATAGATTCTTTCTAAGGAAGAGTATATGGCTATTCACTGCCTGTCAGTCTTTAAGAAACTTCAAAGCTTACAATATGCCTGAAAATCTAGATATGAAAGGTTTGAAATATATCTAAAAATCTCTCAGTAGGAAAAAAAATAGTGACAAAAAGCCCATGTTTGTTTAAAATTCACTCACCATTAGGAAGGTAACACATGTACAAAAAGGAGGAGTGTATTTTGCTCATTATAAATATGTGAAAATCAGAATAATTGCATAACTGAATAATTTGCCATTTAGTCATTAATCATCCGTGTATGAGTTTCCTATTGCAGCTGTAACAAATTACCACCAATTTAGTTAACTTAAAACGACACGTATTTGTTATTTTACAGCTCTGGAGTTCAGACATCTGAAATGTTTGTCAGGGTTCATTCCTTATAGAGACGATAGGGAAAAATTGATTTCCTCCTCTTTTCCAGCTTCTAGAGGCTACCAACATTTCTTTGTTCATAATCCCATACCATTCCAACCTTGGCTTTCATCCTTCATCTCCTTCTCTGACTCTACCCTCCTATCTCCTGATTTCATTGGGACCATCCAGATAATCCAACATAATCTCCTCATCTCAAAATCCTTAAGGTATTCACATTTGCCAGAGTCATATTGAGAGGTTTCAGAGATTAGGATTTAAGCATCTTTGGGGAAGGTAATTATGTAACCTACTACAATTTCATATAGAATTTATTTTAGAAAATTGGCTCTTTCCTCCTGTGAAAAGAAGAGAGTGGGAAAGCAATTTTCTCATACTTTTTTACCCTTTTCCTTAATTGTTTTTCCATGGCCTTACACACCTGAGGTAGTATATGATTTTACTTGTACAAACACACACACACAAGCATACAAACACTCACACAGTGTTCCCAAGTCCATTCTGGAAAAGGAAGCTTACCTTAAAGATAAGCTTTCTCCTGATCTACAAGGTAGCATGGATGTAGTAAAAATAATATTAATAGCATTTTAATATGTCAAAGACCACTCCTCCTATACCCACCTCCAAATGATAAAGGATTCAGAAAAAAAGAAAAAGAAGAAAAGGATGAAAGTAAAATTCCACATTTCCATACTTGGTTATCTGAAGCCCCCCAGAAAAATTCCAATTCTCTATTAGCTCATTGAATTAAAGTTTTGAAGTCTTGATGTAATTTATTTTGTGTATTGTATCTTCCCTTCCCTTTCCTCTGCTAATCTTATATCTTAGAGAGAGAGAGAGAGAGAAAGACAGAGAAAGTTAGAGTCAACTTAATTTATTCATCTCTTGCCTTGCTAACCAGGAAATTCCTGAGCCCATTTAATGGAGATGATTCTTTCTGCCTTGAAAAACAGTTGCATTTAGTAGTAAAATCTAGCTATGCCACAGTAGCTCTACAGTCCAATTTAAGTATTGTGATTCAGAGCTACACCTTAATCATTAAATTTTTCTTTCTTCCCCTCCTCAGGTCTGGAAATATTTGAGAATCCAATAGTTAGAAAGACAAATATCAAAACCTAAATTTTGCTTCCAAAACGCAAATTAGAAGATGTGGTTTTAAATCTGACTGAATGGGTATACTATCATTTTACTCCTGAATTGAAACTTAAAGCCAGACCGTAGTAGTCTACTCTGACTATATGCCCAGTTTACCCTGAACATGAGCAGAGCAGAAGGAAAGAAAATATCTGAGTTGGACATGCTGCATTCTCTCTTTCAACGACACTAGTCAGATAGATGAATTATTCACTTCTTAAGGGGAAGAGTGAATAGTAAATTGTGAGAAACAGAAATTACTTTCAGCTTCATGGGGAATTAGGTGGAAATATCCCTTGTTTTATAAACAATACAGATTGGGAATTAAGTGTTTCCCATCTAAGAGGGAAATTTCTTTTCCAAAGGGGATGACTTGAAGGCTAAATATTCTGAGCCAGTCCTATTAGTAAATATTGCTTTCAAAGCCAACAATAATAAAACAGTTTTAAATTGTTTTATTGTCAAGTAGGAAAAATAATTTAAAAAGGCAACAGAAAAGATGATAACTGAGGTATAAAAATATTTGGAAGGTTAACTTGTTTGGCAAAAAGATCAACATGGTTTAGGTTAATCAATAGATCTCAAGAAAAGAAAAGATCCGGCAGGATGCGCTGGCTCATGCCTGTAATCCCAGCACTTTGGGAGGCCGAGGTGAGAGGACTGCCAGAGCCCACAGGTTTGAATAACCGTTGGGCAACTTGGCAAATCCTCATCTCTATAATAAATGAACAAATTAGCTGGGCATGGTAGTGCGCACCTGTAATTCCGGCTACTTGGAAGGCTGAGGCGGAAAGATCGCCTGAGCCCAACAGGATGACTCTGGGGTGGCTGTAAGTGTGCCACTGCACTCCAACTCAAAAAAAAAAAAAAAGAGGAGGAGGAGGAGGAGGAGGAGAGAAGAAGGAAAAGAAGAGATCCTAGCTGGGCTATAAACTCCTCAAGGGAAGATACTAAGACTTATTTCATTTGTATATCGGACTCTTAGCAGAATACCTGATTCAGAGTAGGAACTTTGCAGCTACAGGTTAGTTGACAGTCATTGGGTATTGCTGTCACCTTTTCAGACCTTAGTTTCCTATTGTGTGTGTGTGTGTGTGTGTGTGTGTGTGTGTGTGTGTGTGTGTTTAAAAGCCCCATTATGGGCCAGGCTCAGTGGCTTAGCCTGTAATCCCAGCTCTTTGGGAGGTCTAGGCGAGTGGACGGCCTGAGGCTGCGGGTTCGAGACCCACCAGGGCAACTTGGTGAGACCTCGTCTCTACAATAAATCAAAAATTAGCCAGGCGTAGTAGCACATGCCTATAGTTCCAGCTACTTGGAAGGCTGAGGCAAAAGGACCGCTGGAGCCCAGCAAGTCGAGGCTGCGGTGGCCGGGAGTGTGCCACTGCACTCCAGTCTGGGTGACAGAATGAGACTCCAACTAAAAAAAATAAATAAAAATAAAAAATAAAAGCCCCATTATGATTTTCAGTAAGTCTTTTTCATTTTCCTCCCTATCCAGATCCTGCAATAATTTATTTTGCTTTCCTTTGGATAGTTTAGATTCATTTTTTAAAAAATAACTTTAACCTCATTAATAAGCTCACAATGAGCCCTTTAATATGCTACTTTAATGCCCCAATTCCCTGTGAGTTCCAGGAGAGAAAACGCTTTCAAAGGAAACCCCAGGTTGGGTTTCAGGTATTCTTAATCCTGTCTACATGAGAAGCAATAGTTAGATAATTTCAAAAGCATACGCCTTTAGAATTCAAGCTGTTAATGTTTGCAAACCAGACAACCACCCTTAATACCACTGCTGGTTTATTGACACAAACTCTTCGCTTCCCACAGCTTGTAATTGAATCCCCCCACTGCTTAATTGGAAATAGAATGACTCCACAACCAGATTTGAAACATCTTCTGAAGCTGGTAGCAACATCAGCACTCCCTTTTAAAAATAAAAATTATATCATTAACTGTGTTAAGTGAAGATTGGTGTTCTGGTGAATATCAGGAAATGAGTGCACCCCAGGACTGTCTGAACACAAGGCAATTAGGGATGTTTTCTGTTTTACAGTGCGTGTACACAAGGCCCCCCATCTTGCTGAAGCATAAAGGCTAAAACTAGATTAGTTTCTACTTTGCAAAATTCTGAATGTTTATACTATTCTGATTCCTTTAAAATCTTTTTTAAAAACCTACTCTTACCCTTTGTCCAGAAGTTGCTGGACACTCTCATTCAACAAATAGCTTTTGAATTACTATAAGCCAGGTACTGATCTAAGCATAGGAGGTAAATAGTGTAGAAAAGAAAAGAAGTAGAGAATAAAAGGTATATTATATGTTATTTATATTATATATAAATATCTACATATCTTCAATTATGTAAGACTAAAGAAAATAAATAAGCCTTTGACTATATTTTCAGTCATTCATATGGCTATTTATTGCAGCATTGGTGGTATTAATAATAAACTAAAAGCAAACTAAATAATTGCAAAAGAAGATGTGTAAAATAAATTATGGTATTTGTGGTAAAGAATTATATAGACAACAAAATAATATTTTCAAAGCATATTTAATATCACAGGATTATGTAAGTAGAGGAGTATGGTACAGATATTTTATTTTATATATATATATATGTTACTATATCACAAAAAGATGATGGACCATAACATATCAGAATATCTCACAGGGTTTATCTATATGTATTGGGATTTAATAAACATTTTCCTCTACTAATTCGCTTTAAATAAAGATTATTTTATAGCTTAAGAAAATATGTTTATGATAAAATTAGTTAATATAGACAGTTCCTGACTTAACTTACTATTTTTCTACTTTATGATGGTATGAAAGCTTTACATATTCAGTAGAAACTGCACTTGGAGTATCCATACAACCAGTATGAAAACTTTCAAAACGTATTCAATAAATTACATGACATATTCAGCACTTCATTATAAAATAGGCTTTATGTTAGATGATTTTGCTCAATTGCAAGCTAATGTAAATGTTCTGAGCACATTGAGGTAGGCTAGACTAAGCTATGATGTTTGGTAGTTTAGGTGTATTAAATGCATTTTCAACTTAGGATCTTTTCAATGTATAATGACTTTATTTGAATGTAACCCATCATTAGTCAAGAAGCATCTGCGTCTTATTTTTAAATGTTCTCACTCACAAAAGATTTGCTGCAGACATTCACCAGCCTTTACCAGATTTCCTTCCTACCACCCCCTCCATTCCTCATTAAAGTTGGTTGTGTAGTGTAGTTAATTATGAGACTGGAAGCTCTACACTAATTGTATAAACTTGGGGAAACAATTTAATATGTGTATCCTAACTACTCTATTAGCTAGAGGGTATTATCATCCCCATTATACATATAAGGAAAATACTTGTGGCACTTGTTAAAATAAAATATTTTAGCAAGTAACCTGGCCTTTTAATAATAAGAGCTAGCACTTTTTGAGCATTTTCAATTTGCTGGTGTTTCTTTCTCATTTAGTGTCTTTCCTTACCGCATAGTTCCCTCACTGTCCTGGCATCCTCCCATGAACACTTGGGTTGGGTGCCCTCTTCTGCCCTGTAAACATTCCAACATCAAGTCCCAGATGTTTCATAATAAGACTTCACATACTAAGTCTGCAAATATGGGAGTGGAGGCAGTCACTCACTGCTCACCAAATCTTCTCCATGGTGTCAGAGGTTTTGTACATTCTGGGTTCCATGTGGCTTTCCATCTACCCCTACCCTTGCTCTTTCCGTGAATGGATTCCAGCTGCAGTGTTCTTTCACCTGCAAAATCATTCCTGCTTCAGAGTCTTTACCATTGCTGTGCCTTCTACTTAAGGCACCCTTCTCCCTGACACCTGATGGCTCATTTCTTTTGTCTTCGCAGGTGTCAGATCCAATGTTACTTCCTTGGAGATGCTGTCCCTGAACACAGTATCCCCAATAGAGGGGGTTTGCCTCATTACTCTGTTTTACTCTCATTACAGCTCTAATTGCTAACTTAAAGGGTAGTATTTATTTGGAGAGGCAGGTGCTATAGTTTCAATGTTTGTTAATTAATCAATCAATTAATTAGGGTTGGCACTGACATGCTTAAGAAAGATTTGCCACAACATCCAGAAAAGATAATGCATCATATCCTGGGAAATTGTTCAAATTCTATTCAGTCACACAGTGAAAAGAGAACTTACCTGAAAGTCTTTTCTCTATCCAAGCATTTAATAAGCAATCCAGTTAGAGTCCCCAGAGGAAATTGTGGCCCTCTCAGAATAGCTTTTTTTACAGCCTAAGATTCTGCTATAAAATAATCTTTCTGCTGCTGAACACTTAAGAGGGAGCAAATGTATGCAATAAGGTAGCATGTGTGGCAAGATGTGCAGGATGCTAAATACAGGCAAATGGTTATCTGCTGTGGGAAATGCATGCAAATTTTCCACTATGATGCGTGGTATGGATGGAGTGACACACATTATTGTAGGAGCATTAGACTAGACCTAATTACCCTATTAAGGAGATCTAAAAAGTCTCCCCTGGAGAAGAGGCCATTGAGCTGAGATATCAGAGTACAAAAAGTTAATTAGATATATAGAAGTGTAGAAAAAGGGCCCAACATTCCAAAGAAAGAATAGCACATGCATATATCCTAGGGCCAAAGGAATAGTAATGTTTAAGGTTATGAATAGGGAAAACATACTATTTTTCCTTTTGTATTCACACTACTCTCAGCACTTCACTTCAGATATTGTATGTGTAGGCTTTTTTCCCATACCAAGCAATTCTCAAATTACCTGCAGACACCAACTGGGTGTTCTACAGTGTAACTCAGTTCTGGCACTATTCTACCTGGTAAGTTATAGTGTCAGATCCCACAGGTAAGGGCTAAATCCCATAAGACTGATTCATCTTCAGATGCCAGTTGCAAGTCCATTTGTCACCTGTGCTTCCAATTATAAATTGGAGATCCCCATGACTTTCACTAAGATTCAATCATTTGCTAGAATGGCTCAAAGAACAGAAAAAATAGTTTACTTGCTAGATTAACAATTTATTATAAAAATATACAAATACAAATAGGAACAGCCAGATGGGAGAAACGCATAGGACAAGATATGGGGGAAGCGGGATGAAGTTTCTGTGCCGTCTCCAACATGTCACCCTCCCTGCACCTCCACATATTCACTAACCAGGAAGTTCTCTGAACCTCACCCTTTTGAATGTTTATGGAGACTCCATTACGAAGGCATGATTGATTAAATCACTGGCCATTGGCAATCAACTCAACCTTGAGCCACGGTAGCTTCCCTGGAGGTCAGGAATGGGGCTAAAAGCTTTAACCCTGTAATAGCATGACTAGTTTTCCTGGCAACCATCCCCCATACTGAGACTATACAGTAGCCTTCAGCCACCAGTTATCAAAAATTCCTATGGTTTTAGAAAATATGTGCCAGGAAATGGGGATATATATACATATGAGGGTCCAGTTGCTTAGAGCAAGTGAACTCCAGAACTACCATTCTACCATTTGTGAAACCTCAAATATATTAATTTAAATATATATTAAGGGCAACCCCTTTGGGTCTCCTCCCACCGTGGGAACTTTTCTGTCCTCTCAATAAATCCTGCTTTCTAACAAAAATACATAAATAAATAATAAATATATCATAATATATTTAAATATACATAATAAAATATATAAATAAATATATATTTAATATAATATATGAATATTATATATTAAAATGAATAAATATATTATTATATATAAGAATTATATAGCACATATATATGAATAATATATTTAAAATAAATGAAATAATATATTTAAAATATTTTTAAAAGAATATATTTTAAAAGATGCTACAAAAAAGATACTGTAGCAGGAATCTTTTCAGAGAGAATTCAGACACCAAGGCCAGGAAGCAGTTTTATTCATGCCAGCACCAGCTCCGCAGATTCGCATCCAAAGTCTGAGCCCTGAGTGCAGGAAGGCATTGCCTTTTATCTAATTTTAGCTTCCTTGTTCCCTGATAAGACTTGCTTATTAGTAACACACTGGTTAATTGGGTATTTCATAGCTTAATGGTATAGCAGAGTTACACTTACGCATTACAGATTGGGACCACATTTCTTTCTAATATGTATCATCCAAGAAAGTTCTTATCTTATGGTGCTAGAAGAACTCTTTCATTATTCTGGGAAGGCTTTTATCTTACTGTACTAAGGGGGGGGGCCATACTCTGTCCTGGGAAGGCCTTTGCCTCATGAGGCTTGGGGAATGGGCTTCCTGCCTCAATATCTTCACACTCATGTTTGTTGCAGCTTTAAAACATGGAACCAACCGTGCTGCCCATCAAAAAAAATGTGGTATGTATACACAATGGAATATTATGCAGCCATAAAGAAGGACAAACATATAGGCTTTGCAGCAACTTGTATGGATTTAGAGTCTGACATATTCAGTGATTTATCACAGAAACAAAGAACGAAGTACCATATATTTTCACTCATAAGTGGACCTTGAATAATTATCATAATACTATAAGAATGGGGTTGGCAATAGTGGGAAACTGCCAGGAGAGTGGGGGTGGGATTGGCAGTTGAGGGAAACTGCCAGGAGAGGAAGGAGCATACCTCATCAACAAGAGTAGCTGCATAATGAATATTTGTATAACTAACCCTGAATTGTATTTCACATTGTTAAAATTTAAAAAAAGATTTTTAAGAATATATTTTAAAAGAACACATAAAAATACTATATTAAAAGAAATATATTATAGGATAGTACTGTCCTTAGGCCTGAGTAAGAAAGACTTTTATTCCGGTGAGATCAGTGACCAACTTGATCCAGTTTGGCTAGGAGTTTCCTGGTTTTAGCACTGAACTCTCCACATCTGAGGAATCCTTCAGTCCTAGCCTAACTAGAAACTTAGAAAACTCCCATTGCAATCATTCTCCAGTTGTATCTCTTACAACAAAGTTAGGCATCTTCAGAGCCAAAAGGACAAGCCCACCTGAAGGTTCCTTGCTCTTGGACCTTGCTCCAGGCAACTGAACCCTAAAGTTCTCAAGCTTGCTTTGAAATTCCTTGCATTTCTCCTACCCATGTCTGCCATTCTGAGTATAGATGCCATCATTGCTTACTTGAGGGACAGCAAAGGGGCAGCTGTTTATGAGAGTTATGGACAGTGCTTGCAAATATGCAGGTTGGGGTTCTGTACACACCCATGTGACCTCCTTGTCTTGTAGGCTGAACAAACACCACAGAATTGGGAAGGGAATGGGGGCAGATAATGCCTGCAACCTATGAACTGGCTGGGGCTATTCCCATACCACCATGTACCAATACAGATTTCCATGGGGTCTATAAGTCATAAATTCCTCCTTAGCCTCCCAGGTCATTAGAAAGGTAATCTTTTACAAGATATAGCACATATAAGTATTTAATCATCTAGTAACTTGTGTTATACCTTTTATATACTTAGACTATGGCACCTCTTTGTACTATTGCCTGGGGTTCCACAAATGGTAGCTCTTTGTGCAAGAAACTGAAAAATGGAGAAAAATAGCACAAGATGAACCAAAAAAAGAGCCGTAAGAGTCATACAAATACAATTATCAAACGATTCAGTAATACCCATGATCTGTTTTCATGACTCAAGGACTTATTGTTATAGCTGGGAGTGGTCCTTGCTAGAAATTGTTTTCTGCTCAAGAGAGCTATCTCACCCCCTAATAGACTCCCATTCAAATTCAAGACAATTCAGAACGGCTTTCTGAGCTCCAGAACTCTCTGTGAGATTGGTAGAGACCCTGTTTTGACTGCTTCTCAGCCCAATTTCTCATTCTGCCAATCCAATTTCATTTCAGATCCACAGGTACTGACCCTGAGATCACGTCTCAGTAATCTTCTTTCATGTTAATTTCTGTCTCAGAGTCTTGCAAAACCAACCAGCCATAAAGCTTATAATGACTATTTTACTATTAGTAAACAGTATTAATAAACTGTCCAGTAATATCTGGATATTAATAAAATATCCAGACATTATTTTACAAATTATCTTAATTCTCATAGTAATCCAATGAAGTAGATGCTATTATTATTAATACCCATTTTAGAGATAAAAAATGAAAATTGCTCAAACCATATGGTTGAATAACTAAAGATCACACAATTAATAGGGAATCAGAAACTTTGAGCCTTAGCTAGCCTTTGGATATTTCTATAGCCATAGTAGGCATTCTTTAGAATTTGTAATCATATCTTTGTTTATTTGCTTATTAATCTCTTATTCTTTGTTCTAATCAACTGTGGGGGGTGATTTATTGGATCCATTCAAGATTTTAGATTCTCAAAGCCCAAATAGCTATAATTTTTATAATATTTACAACAGGAAATAAAGCAGGACAAAATGTTGGTGATATCAGAAGAAAGGAGAAATGATGAAACATAGTAAGAAACCACTGGGATATTGGACAAGGTTCTGTGCTAAATCCTGTAATGCAAGAGTACTTGACACCCAGAAGCTGGCAGTTGGGAGAAAGTTGCAATAAGAACACTGGTTGATAATATAAAGACCTACAGATTCACACAGGCTGCTGACCTGTTCTTATGTTGACATCATTCCTAAAATGAACTGTCTTTTAGATTTTAAGTTCCTAATGATCTGTTTACAAGTCAACTTACATTTTTCTTTCTTTTTGGCAAGAAGTGGAGAGGATGTTAGGGTGATAAGTTATAGAGGATTTCAATAGGAGGTAGTATTTGAAATGTGTTTCTATTACTTAGTAGAGGTGACTGAACTTTTGAAACAGCTCCTGTACACATCGTGGCCTCTTATTATTGCCTCTGGACCATAACTTGCACTATTATCTCTGTTTAGAAGATCTTTAATCTCATCCTGATAATTCTAACGCTTCCTAGAAAAGAGTGGTGCTAAGCTAATTTTTTTCTTTTAAAAATAGGTTTTTATTTTTATTGGTGTTTATTTTTATTTTTTAAGCTTTTAAAAAATTTTTATTTTATTATAAAGATGTGGAGTACATGTGAGGATTAACTTCCTTGGCAATTCTCTCCATGGCCACCCTGTTGAATGAGTTGTCTTTGCTTTCTATAGTCAGTGCTGTTTCTCTTACATAAATCATTAGAATAAAATTGTTAAATGCTATGTTTTCCCTAGTTCACTCTCAGATTGTTGGACTTCTTTGAGCCTCAATTTCTTCACCTATAAAATGGAAATACACACACTTTTATACTAAATGGTCATTATAATTATTTTAATTGCTTTCTGTAGATTCCTAGTCATGGTAGATTCTTTTGATATTTTAACTCTTTTTCTTCTGAGCATAATTCAAAATGCTTATTGATGAAAACATGCAAAGATGGGCTAGAAAGATTTATTCTTAACAATCTCATCTCTTCTCCTGTCACTTGGGGAATGGCTGATAACTAACTTAGTTTTGCCAAATGCCTCAATAACATCTCTTTTTCTATGCAGACAAAAGAACAGCCTGGGGGATACCTGTTAACAATAGCTTTTTGCTGGGAGGAAGTAAATAAAAGCATAGCCTAATGTTCTTTATGAAAAGAAAGTCTGAGTTCTTACTTCCATAAGGACCTAGCAGTGAGAAAGAGAGAGAGAGAGAGAGAGAGAGAGGGAGGGGAGGGGAGGGGAAAGGAGGGAAAGAGAGGAGAGGAGAGGAGAGGAGAGGAGAGGAGAGGAGAGGAGAGGAGAGGAGAGGAGAGAGAGAATATAAAATACAGGCAATAGTGCCCGGACTTGGTGGCTTAACCAGCCAAGCACTTTGGGAGGCTGAGGCAAGTGGATTGCCTGAGCCTGTAGGTTCGAGACCAGCCTGGGCAACTTGGCAAGCTCTCATCAATACAATAAGTCAAAACTTAGCCGGACTTGGTAGCTTGGTCCTATAGTTCCAGCTACTTGGAAGGCTGAGGTGGAAAGATTGCCAGAGCCCAGCAGGTCGATGCTGGGGTGCCGTGAGCTTGTCACTGCACTCCAGCCTGGGCAACAGAGTGAGACTCCAAACTCAAAAAAAAAGAAAAAAGAAAAAAAAAATACAGTCAACAGTAACATATTATATATTTCAAAACAACTGAGAATAAATTTTAAATGTCTCACTATAAAAAATGATAGGTAAATGAGCTGTTAGGTCTGTAAATTAGTTTGATTTAATCATGACACATGGTACACATATATTAAAATATCACATTGTACCCCTTAAAAGCAAATATTGTGATTTGTCCATCAAAAATAACATTAATAGTTTTTTAAGTGAGGAATACAGATCCATTCCACCAAGTTCTTCTTACGCAGGAAAGAAGTCTGGGCAGGTGACGCTAAACACCTGGCTCCCTCCTGGTGTCTGAAAACTCCTCACATGTTCAAGATGCGTCGCTGAGTATTCATCAGAATCTAACATTTTTGTCTGAAACTTAGTAGCCTTGCAAAGAGGATGCACTCTGCAGTTTGATACAGTTGTGAGTGCACTGGAAAACAATAGTTTTAGACGTCAGGGAAAATATATCCCTATTCAACAAAAGTCCTGTGTCATTTGCTTTGTGGTTGGAAATAAGGTAGGGAGCAGTTTCCCAAATACCGTATATTACTAAGCAGATGTATAAGAATCAAAGGAAAAAGGTTGCTAGGGAGACAAGACACTCATGCCAACTCTGTCACAGACTAATCATAAAATGTCCCCAGGGGGCATTGTATAGCCACAAGCACAGACAGGAACAGAGCCAAGCCAGGGATCCAGATGTTGCCCTTGGAACTGAGCGCCTATTTCAGGGGCTGGCATCTGCCTTCTGCCAAACAGAATGTGTGTGGCCGCATCTGCTCACTGCAGAAAGTTAACACACACTAAAAGCCCAGAAAAGGTTGCCATAAATTAATGATTTGGCACCATGGATTGAGAAGATATTATATATCAGACATCTCTCCCATTAACCCTGAGTACATTTCTGCATTGTTCTTACCTAACTCACAACATTTTTTACCTGTATCCTATCTCTCAGCAATTTCCATCATATTCATCTGAGAACAATCTTGTTTGCAAATAATACCTGAATTGTTTACAATCTACCTAAACATATTTGACAGCAAAAGGGAAAAAGTTGGAATAGACTAGTTCTTCCAATTAATCCAACAAAAGACAGCTTTTACTTTATAGCTCTTAAAAAAAAAGACATGATGTACATTTGTAACTGAGACTCTGCTATTAAAAAAAAACTATCTCTGATAAGAAGAGTGGATGACAACAAGGGATTTTCAAAGTGTTTATGTTCGCTTTCATATGTTCTGACTTGCAATGATGAGATTTTTGGACAAAAGATATGGTATTTTAGCATTTCACGAACTTTTATTTATGACCAGAGAAAAGTTCATTGAGGCATTATTTAAAGGCGTAGTATATCTGATTCTGTATATATGTCTAGCATTTTACAGTTTACAGGACTTTTTCACCTGTTTTGTATGTTATTCTTAATCTATCTCTAGCAGTTGGTTTGAAGAGGTACTATTAATTTTTTTTAAGTTAAGGGAACTGAGGTCCACAGAGGTTTAAAGATTTCCTCAAAGTCAAAGAAGTTATAACAGAAATATAGAGAGCAAGAGATAAGACTACCATATATATATAGTCAATTACAAATTTTGTTTTTTTGCATTAAAATGATTCTATCATTAGTTATTGAGCAATGATGATCAAAGCTTCTTTCTTACTCACACATAAATGGCATGAATTTTGGTTGATTCTATTGAATTACAATCTTCTCTACTTGCATTAGTTTTCTGCTTCATAGCAAATTACCACAAACTTAGAAATTTAAAACAACGCCAAGAGTCTGAGTACAGCATGGCTTAGCCATGTTTTCTACTTAAGAGTTTCTCAAAGTAAAAATCAAGGCGTCAGCATGGCTACATTCTCTTCTGGAGGTTCTGGGGATGAACTCTACCAAACTCATTTAGGTTTTTTGAAGAATCCAATTCCTTGCAAGGGTATGTTGCGTTAGAGAACCCCATTTCCTGGCAGGTTGTCAGTGGGAATCACTCTCATCTCTTTGACTCCTCTTCTTCATTCCTATTCTGCCTGTTAAATGTCTCATGTGATTACAGCAGGCCCATCTGGATGGTCTTCATATCGTAAGGTCAAAATTGAAACTGACTCGAAACTTTAATTACAACTGCAAACTCTCCTTCTAGTAGTACATAGATTGATCTTTGATTAAATAACCAGGGTTCAAAAATCTTGGACGAAGAAGGTCATCATTAGAATTTTGTCTAACACACTACTCACAATGTGGTCCTTGGACCAACATCAGCATGAGCATTAAATGGAAGCTTGTTAGAAATGCAGAATTTCAGTCCTCACCCCAGATCTACTGAAATAGCAATTTATCAGGATCACCAGGAGATCCATATGCATATTAATAAGAAGCACTTGCTTAGAATGCAGTTATTTTACTTTTTATTTATTTATTTTTTGGCAGCAGACATTGGGTTGGCAGAAACAAGAAGCAAACAATTCAGTTCTTTTATTCCATCTTGTGTTTCTTCTCTCCCTTTCTGACACAGAGAAAAGGGGTCAGATAAGGCCAAAGGCAACTTTCTGGATCACTGCCTGAAAGTGTAAGCAGAGCTGCACCCTGCTGAGCTGCGGAAGGAAAGAGATTTTTCAGAACATTTGCAATGGAGCTTTGGATGGTTTATTACTTCTTAGCCTTCAGCATTCTTAGTGGCACTCTTTGCTGCTGAGAGTGGACAATCTTGAGAATATTATGAAATCTTTTATTGTTTGTTTATGGTGTATGGTTGAAAAGTTTGAAACTTTAAATGAAAATAGATCCCTCTGCAGAACAGGGATAATAGAGGACAAAAATCAATTTTGTTTAGATGGAGGGAATTATGTACCATCCAATTGTTACGATATGCTGCATTATTTAGAATGTCTCTCACAGGAGCCAGCTTTCCATGAACGCATATTGATTTCATGTCCACTTAGCTATAGACTGAGGTGGGACCATAAGGATATCCAAATGCTGTTGGTCAAGGATTTTAAACATATGCTCAGCTGCTCAGGGCAAATCAACCTTGCCAGGAGAGTACTGAAATGACTAATTGCACCTCCGCCTGGTGCCAGCATGCCCACAATGTGACAACTCCTCAATCCCAGGAATGAGGATACTGTAAAGTGAATGGAATAGCAGGGATACTGTAAAGTGGATGTAATAGAAGAATAGTGAGATCAAAGTTCAAATGGAACTGTGCAGCTAATAGCAAAATAAACAGTTGCTGAGACAAAAAGAAAGATGACTAGATCAAAAAGGATTTGAATTTAGGGTATGACTGTGTGCATGTTGATGGCAGAAGTAGGAATGGCTTGAGGGAGATAGGCAATGAATGCAGGAGGAAGTCATAGGACCCTTATAACAGTTTTGTGCCAGAAATATCTTGCATCTATTTTAGAGAAGTGATATGACTCACATAGTATGTGCTATGAAAAGTTAAATGTTTGTATTAAAAGGGCATCATAATTTTTGGTATATATTATGTATTGTAGGGTTTTTTTCAAGCTTCATATAAAGCATAATTAATTTTTTAAAAAATTTGCTCTCTAATAGTAATATGTCCCAAATTGAAATGGGAATGTCCCTCTAATATAAATGATACTAATATCAATGGAATAATATTATTATATTTAACAAAAATTACTCAGTGACATTTATTTGCCAGAAGCCTTGCCAGGTATGACTGATACAAAAATGAATAAGCTTTTGTTTTTGAAAGCTTGCTACCTGGAAAAGTAGACAGGCATACAGACAATTGAAAGATAATTTGATATGAGTGCTAAGAGGTACACGGAAATTGCTATGTGACCCCAGAAGAGTGAATAGTCAAATGTGGGAGAGAGACTACAGTGGCAGGATGAAGAAGACCTCCTAGAGAACATTTTGATAAGTCGTGAAGGAGGACACAACGGCAAAGCAAAATTAGTACGTTTTTTGTTTTTGTTTCTTTAAGACAAAAGATAAGTGTGAGTATGGCTGAACTGTAGCAATTCTAGAGATTAGTTAGCACATGGGAATTTCTTAGTTTCATAAGAAGAGAAATCAGGGGAAAAAAACACATTGAGAATAAATTATGCCATTTTGCCTGAAAATTACTTTATAAATTCTAACACAACTCAAATGTTCTGCTCATTGCTCCAAAGCAGTATTATCCACATTTTGGTAAAAGAGGAAGCTCATGAAGCAAAATAACCTGCTCAGGATTTTAGATCAAGTAAACCTTAGCGACACTAAGCCTGCTATTTCTACTACCAGCATAATCCATGACTTCCTATAAAAATAAAATGTTTTATTCCATCTTCTCTAGCTATTGCTTTATGGTTAATTCTCAAAGTTTCAAACATGGACATGTGAATTAATAAATGCACAGCACAGAGCACAGTGCTTCCTCCTAGAAATCAATTAATCGATGTCAGGTCTCTTTTCTTCTTCCTTTTAAGAAGCTACACTGTCACCACTCTCATGTAAACTCTCTGCATGTTAAGCTGTAAAACCATCAACACCTCCTCTCTCATCTTTTAGCCCACTGACCAGCTCCCTGCAGTCTAGACCTCTAAATTAATCATTCTTAGAAATGGCTTCTCCAGTTCTTTGTTCTAAAATCTATAATGGTTTATTAATAATAACTAACATTTTGAGACTGTAATGTGTGGCAACCTCTGGGCTAACTGTTTTGCATATATTATCTTGTTTAATATTCAAAACAATCCCTATGAGGTAGGCACTCTTATCATCTCTCTTTTTAGGTAATGGAATAATAGTCCAAAGAGTGATGAGGTCAGGTTTCTTTACACAATTATAAAGTCAAGGTCCCCATTCATAACCAGTCTATTCACAGTACACATGCTCTTTACCTCTAAGCTTAAGCTGCCTCCTGCAGCCAGCTGATGGACAAAACAGGTAGAAATGGAAATATTTACTGAGTATCTAGAGTCAGTATGATACAGATGAGAAGCTATAAGCTGCCTTTCCCAATTTGGAATCTGGGCCAGGGAAGAGAGAAGTACATCACTGAAAATTACTTTGGAAAAGTAGGAAGGCATTTCCTGAATGAAACAGTTGTTTTTTTTTCTTTTATATATTTTTTTCTTTTTCTACAAGCTCTGAATCAATTACTTTGCTTTCCTTGACTAGAGTCACTTTAGGCAATGGGCATCATCATCACCATCAGCAGTAGCGAACATGATCATTAAGCTTTAAATTGCCCTTGCACTCTTGGTTGTTTCCTAGTGCAGTTGGATTTTAACTTGGTTATTACATTACAAAATGGAACGTATTAAGTTTTTTCAAGTTCAGCTCTAGAGTTTACATCAAAACGCTGTGATTATATGGTATTTGGATTGGAGCTAAAATTGACATTTTCTTAGAATATACAAAGATTAGATTTAACTACTTCCCAAAATAAACAAAGACTAAGAAAATCCCAATCAGCTTAAAGGTCTGAAAATAGATCTTGGACATCACACACACAAGTTATTACATATGCAGCGGCTCTAATGCCCAAGTCATAGCCAATAGCTGCAGCAAATACTGTCCAATGATAAAATGTGCCCAATTCAATCAGCCCGAAGTTCTCGAAAATGTTCTTGGCTAGTGGATACTCAGCAACATGAACTTGAAAGTTTGTTTTGTTTGTTTTAAGTGGATGTAAGGAATTTCCTTCTTGTTATAGCAATCATTAGGTCCTGTTCTGTTATTTTTTACCTCACCCAGTTTTGATTTTATACGGAAATTTAGAATTTCACCAAACACAATTTTTCTTCCACAACAATATACTTCAGGATAGTGTTTCTCAGATGCTAGGTGTTCAAATGCAGATTCTTTGGTCTTACTCCGAGAGATTCTATAGTTCTAGAAATGGGGCCCAGGAAGGACTGTTCTACAAATTATACCCCCTAAATATATGCAAATTCATTCTTAGTCAAGAGTCTACACCCACAGGTGAGTCTGCTATTGCAGATTCATGGACCGCACCTTGAGAAACATTGTGGAGAAAAAAAAAATGACTTTGTAGTCAGGGTGACTTGGGTTTGAATCCTGGGGTCTGCTAATTAAGAACTCTAGGACTTTGAGACAAAGTGTCTTAATCCCTGGCAGCCTCAATTTCTTTGTTTATAAAATAAGAATAAGACTATTTACCTGGCAGAATTCATATATATTTGGAATTGTTTTGAGAATAAAAGTTAATGTCTGTTCATCACCTTATACTGTGCTTATATGTTGCAAGTCCTCAATAAAATCTTATTTATAGAAAATTTTAATGAAGATTAAAATGAGGATAATGACAAAAAACAGCCCAATTTTACAGTGCTCGTTAATACATTTTTTTTTTTTTTGAGTTGTAGTTTCACTCTGTCGCCCAGACTGGAGTGCGGTGGCATGCTCCGGGCCACCGCAGCCTCAACCTGCTGGGCTCTGGTGATCCTTCCGCCTCAGCCTTCCAAGTAGCCGAAACTACAGGCGTGCACTACCATGCCTGGCTAATCTTTGATTTATTGTAGAGACGAGGTTTCGCCGAGTTGCCCGGGAGGGTCTCGAACCTGCAGCATCAGGCAATCCACTCACCTCGGCCTCCCAACGGACTGGGATTGCAGGCTAAGCCACTGAGCCCGGCCAATATATATATTTTTTTAACCAGGACAAAAAAAACATACTTCTTTCATCTATCTCTTCCAACTACCCTCACCAACCCCCGATGTATGCATGATGCATACATATACACATTCATACACACACTTATAAACTGTTCTGATTTCTAATAGGCTATGGATTCCTCACTCTTTCAGAATTTAGGCAATCTTTCTAACAAGCCCAAATTCCATGAAAATTTGCATAATATTAGTTAAAATTTAGTATTCACTAATTGAGAAGGGTTAATATGCTTATAAACTATTTGGATCCCTTTGATAATTCTACATCCACATCTACATGGTCTACTCTCACTCTTTTTACCTCCAGTAAAGGGGTCTATTACTTGGAGACTGTGAATCCATAACCTAAGCTATATCTTGAGGGAAAAAAAAAACATTTAAAATGTGGCTTTGAAAAACAAAGACTATTTCTTCACTATATAATTTTAAAGTCATAGTTAATTGCTGTGACTTAGTTGATTTCAATTTAATAAAACAGATATTAAGAGCTATCTGTAAGCCAAAATCAATGCTGATAGCCTAGATGTATCAAAAGGAATAAGGAAAGCATGGTCCCTGTTCTCTTTGAGCAATCAAGCTAGAAGAAAATATTACAGTGAGCACACTTTAACATGTATACATCAATAAATATATTCACAAATACTGTGACAAATGAGTACAGATTCAGTAATATATTAAAACTGAAAAACATACATACTTGAGAACATCAGAAAGGAGGATTCCCTTATGAAGATAACAAAAGGTTAGGGACTGCCCTGATATTTCTGTTGTTTGAAAAGCAGATTTCTTAGTAACAACTGAGAGTCTCTTCATTGGTCAAAAGTTAAAGACAAAGAAAATACATTGTAAACATTTCTGGCTTTATTTCTAAGCTGCATTGCAGATGTATTATTCCAGCTTTATCAACAAGGTAGAAGAGAAAAGAACCATAATGTTTATGGAGTATGACAATTAAGCTTGCAAACTTATCCTAGAAAAGGTGCTACACACTTCATTGTTGAATATCACTACTAGTCACCTTCAAAGTACTTTTGTTGGGAAGCTATGCACTGATGCTAGCATCTAGTCCACAGATCAAAGCAACTTTGAAACTCTGTTTTCTGGAATGGCCATCAGAGCTTTCGTCATATTACCCTTGATGTCTCGAATGTCATCAAATATCTTCCTTTCAATATTTCCTTTATCATCGGGTAAAGAAAAAAGCCATTGGGGACTGGATCAGGTGAGTAGGCAGGGTGTCCCAATACAGTTATTTGTTTACTGGCTAAAAAATTCCCTCACAGACAGTGCAGTGTGAGTTGGTGCATTGTTGTGATGCAAGAGCTCCTTTCAGAACATTTTTGCACGCACCTTTCTCATGCCAAAACTTTCAGTTAAGACTTTCTTAACTGTTTCTCTATCAATATTTATTTGGCCTGCTATGCTTCTCACATTCAGTCAATGATTATGACAAACAATTAGACTAATTTTTGCAATGTTTTCATCTGTTCTGCTTGTAATTGGCCATCTTGACATCTCTTCATCAGTGATGCCTTCTCTCTCCTCAGAAAAATGTTCAGTCCATATGCACATTGCTGTTTTCTTCACGGCATTATTTCCATGAACTTGGACTAACATGTCCCTGATTTTAATTTCACTCTTGCCAATTTTAATAAGAAATTTAATGTTTATTTGTTGCTCTAATTCTAGCTACGACGTTCTCATGATGGCACACAAGAACACGCAATAACAGTAACGAGCATGACTCAGCAAGACACCACTACATTTTGACTCAAGCACAGCTGTGATAAATTAATATACCAAGGTTATTAAACCTTACTGCGTTGTTTGTACAATGCTGCCAACATAAGCACACAGTTGTAAGTTCACAAACTTATTGTCAGACCTTGTATTTCTTTCATTTGGATATTAAATGTTTATATATTCTCTTCCTGAAAAAAAAAATAAAATGGAGATTTAAAAAAATGTCCACACTTAATAAGCACATTTTGTCTGGGGTATTATTCAGACGTATACTTATGGTGAGAGTGACCAAAACACCCACCACCAAGTTCATTTTAACTATAGCTTTCTAATAAAATAAATTACACACTCTAATGGGAGGAAATCAAGGAAATCTTAAGAATCTAATATCATGCATGCTCTGTTCTTCCAATTTTTAATCTAACTTAAGACCTCTGAATACTTAATGCTGCTGCATATCAATGAGAAATTTCTGACATCTTGAAACTGTAAAGTATAATTTATCCTATTATCTTTTTTCTGTTTGACATTTGAGATCTCATTTTTGAGTTTGAATATACTGAGTATTAACTGATTCAAGTATCTACAGAGCCCAAGCTTGATAAGGAGGACCACAAGTTCTATTACAATGTAAACCATCTTCAACTGCCTACTGCTTCCTCCTGTATGTTTTTTTTTTTTTTCATTCTACATGCATATGTAAGCATGCATGCATGGACATGTTTCTACTATGCTATCATTTGCAGCTTCTACACTTCTGAGGCTTCGGGCATGAATTTTCTTGGGACTGGAATGCCATTCCCCATTCTTTATTGGCTTAGAGAATTCAGATTTATATTCAAAACCTAGTTTAGTTTCTCATTCCTCTAGAACTGTCTTTTTACCTCACCAGACTTCCAGGATTAATCATACTCTCCTCTATATCAATTATGTATTAAATACAGGTGTAACTTGAACACAGTGTGGATTTGGTTTCCAGACAACCACAGTAAAGCAAATATAATAAAGCGAGTCATAAATTTTTTTGTTTCCTAATGTATGTAAAGTTATTCTTATAGTATAGGTGTATGTCTGTACTATACCTAAGTATGCGATACCATTATATGTAAAGAAACAATGTACCTATCTTAATTTTAAAAACTAAAATAAAATTTTAATCTGCCGTGTTAGCAGGCATGAAAACAATATTAATTTAGTTGTACATTTCCACCAGAGCTCTTCAGTGAGCAGGTACATTGTCAAAGAGCAGTAAAATATTTAAAGGAAACTATTTTTTGTTTTTTGAGCAATAGTTCTCAACATGGTAAACTATACTATAAACAGATATAGTGTCACCCAGCTTTTGTTGTTCCACTGGTATAATAAAGGTAGAGTAGATTTAGCATAATTCCTAAGGGCTCTAGGGTTTTCAGAACAGTAAATATGCATTGCATCAACTTTAAGTTACTAACTGCATTAACTCCTAACAGGGGATTCAGCCTGTCTGTTGAAGCTTTAAAGCTAGGCATTGACTTCTCTCTAGCTATGAAAGTCCTAGATGGAATTTTCTTCCAATGAAATGATGTTTTGTCTACATTGAAAAATCTGTTGTTTAGTGTATCCACCTTCATCAATAATCTTAGCCAGATCTTCTGGGAAACTTGCAGCAGATTCTCCATCAGCACTTCATGTTTTACCTTGCACTTTTATGTTACAAAGACAAATTTTTCCCCATGAGCCAACCTCTGCTAGATTCCAACTTTTCTTTTGAAGCTTTCGTCTCTTTCTCAGCTTTATGGAACTGAAGAGAGTTACGTCCTTTCTTTGGGTTAGGCTTTAGCTGAAGGGAATGTTACAGCTTGTTTGATCTTCTATCCATATCACTACAACTTTCTCCATCTCAACAATAAGGCTATTCTGCTTCTTTACTATTTGTGTGTTCACTGGAGTAGCACTTTTAATTTCTCCAAGAACGTTTTCTGTATATTCAAAACTGCGACTAGGTTATTTGGCTTTCAACCTAGCTTGACTATTGAAACGCCTTCCTCACCATATTTAATCATTTCTAGCTTTTGATTTAAAGTGACAGATGTGTGACACTTGCTTTCACTCAAACATTTAGAGGACTCTTTAGGGCTGTAAATTGTTTTTATTTTAATACTATTTTATTACAAGGAATAGGAAGGAAAGGGAGAGAGACAGAGAATTGTTGGTCCAGTGAAGCAGCCAGACCACACACATTTAGTGATTAAGTTTGCCTTTATATACATGCTATCCATGGCACCCCAGATCAATTATAATTGTAAGATCAAAGATCATTGATCATACTTCACTCCAACAGATGCAATAACAGTGAAAAATTTGAAATATTGTAAGAATTACCAAAATGTGACAAAGAGACAAGAAGTGAGCACATGCTGTTGGATAAATGACACTGAAAGAATTGCCTGAGGCAAGGCTGCTACAAATTTTCCATTTGGAAAAAAATGCAATATCTGTGAAGCTCAATTAAAAAAAAAGTTGCCTGTATATATTCCTATTGCTTCAATAAACTTTGTGTCTGTCTCTCCAACTCACGGCTGGCTTTATGGAATGTGCTCAGTCACCCCTCATCCCCTCCAGAAGGGTTTCTGCTTGGAGAATAATGCTCTAGAGTTGCTGTCTTTAAATATTTAATAATTATATTTTGGAGTTTGTGCTTCAGAAGATGTGTAAATTGATCGTGTGCCTGGAATTCAGAGCCTTGATTCTTCAGTGGTCTAAGCTACCACAGACTCCCCAAAACAAACAGATCTTCGGCTGTTCACTCTCTCACCCTCTGGCACCCATTGTCATACCAGCCTCCCCTTCCCCTATCCTCACCCTTCAACTGCTGCCATCTTCTACCCCGTGGGTGTCAGGAAGGTGAGGTACACTGTCCAAGGCCTCTTGAGGTGCGGCAAGGTGGCATATAGTCCACAATGAGCTGACAGCACCTCAGAGCACTAGCAGGTAATTTACCAGAGGGAGACTGCCTCTTGATGGAAGTGATTCACCCACCCCTGCCTCGATCTGAGTACCCAGCACTTACTGGCACACAGTTTAAAGATCCTTGTGAGGTTGCCTATCTGCCATGGGCTTGGGTGGCAGGTTCATGAGAAAGGGAGATACCTAGCTCAGTTTCCCAGAACCCATGCCTGATTGGGACACTGAATTGTTCTGGCAGTTGGCAAGAGTTGTGGTATTGGTGAAAGTCTGCATTTTCCCTATTAGTATCTGTTCCCAGGCATTCCTTCCACTAACTCCTATCTAGAGTGAAGATTTCTTCCTTTTTTCTACCCTTCTGAGTCTGACTTGTGTTTGTCTCTTCAGGTCAGCTCAAGGCGCCCTCCCAAAATGAACATATCAATATGAATATGCAAATTCAATGACTCTGCATAAGAGCTAAATGTTCTGATGCATGCATTTAAAACCATCATTATGTAATATAGAGATCAATGGCAAAATTAATTGTAATAATTTAAGATTTCAATTTTTCTTTACTTAAAATGACATTTGCTAGCAAGTTAAAATAAAACAAAACAATAACCAAAAACCTACAACAAATGGAGAGGGGGAGATCATGGAAAAAAGGAAAAATCTTTGTATGTACCTTAAATAGCACTTTTTGCCTACCTTTTGAACAAAGGATCCCACATTTTTAAATTTTACACCAGGACCAAAAGTTGTGTAGCAAATTCTGTTTTTACTTAAAGCTGAGTTCCTTAAGCTTGGGGTATATGCTTTTTCTTCTTTCTTTTTGAACCTAGCATGATATCTGTCATTTATTAGAGATTCAATAAATGCTTTCTGAGATCATTTACATGAACTGAATTTGAAATATATTTTATATGTGTATATGACAAGATCTGTATAATGTCTTAATTCTATGCTTATGATTATACAATAATATAGCATAAATTAGTATAAGATATACTGTGAATTTGTAATGATATATGAAATAGGGAGACAGTATACAATATTTAGAAAATTGATTTCAAACATTTTAGTCTTTCAGTTATCATTCTGTATTAAGAGACTACCGCTGCAGTCCCTTTAAATTTATTTTATTTTATTTATTTATTTTAATTTTTTTTGAAGTGGAGTCTCATTCTATCACACAGGCTGGAGTGCAGTGGCACACTCATGGCCATCCCAGCATCGAACTGCTGGGCTCCAGCGATCCTTCCACCTCAGCTTCCAAGTAACTGGAACCACAGGCATGCATTACCACGCCTGACTAATTTTTTTGTTTGTTTATTGTAGAGACTCGAACCTGCAGGCTCAGGCTATTCACTCGCCTCAATGTCCTTCACTCGCCTCAATGTCCTAAAGTGCTGGGATTACAGGCTGAGCCACCGAGCCTGGTCAGTTCCTTTAAATTTAAAAGATCATTATTCAAAATGTTAATTTAATCAATACCATACTAAATAAATTATAAAAAGTAAATTAATATTAAGTAGGCAAATTCATTGTACTATAAGCTTTCAGAATGTGCCTACTATCAGCACATTTCTATGAGAAATGAGCCCTGTGTACAACAAACAGTTATAAAAATGTTAGACTGATTTCTCCACATTGCTTGTACTTTGATTCATTGTGAAAGCTAAAATGAATATGAATATTATTACAATTTTTGGTTTGTCTACTTTCCAAGTGTGTATCTTTTTTTATTTAATACCTGTGGCTAACTGTAGACAAAATAGGATTTGGTATAAGCAGATGTCTTTTAACATGAATTTTTCCAGAACATTAGGTTCTAAGTAGTTTATTTTTCTGCAAGCAACACTTTCATTTATTTAAAATGTAGGAAATATGTCTAATGATGCATGTTAGAGACACACACATAGTCACCTATACACCCAAACACACAAATTCATACAGACAGAGATACGATACATAAAGGCACACATGAACACTGAGACACACAGATATCTACACAGGCACATATACACAATTACACAAATACACACTGACTAACAGATGCAAACACATATACATATAGACATACACTTGTGCACATACAGATGCAAATACAGACACACAAATACATATAGATCTATCTATGCAGAAACAAATTAACACACACCAATTCAATTATACACCATTGTATATCGATGTGTTCGCACACAGCTCCTATACACAAACTAATATATATATACAAATACACAAGAAAATATATCTACATATACACATAGATATATACACAGATACAAACTTATTCATATAGACACACAGATATGCACATATTCATACCCCTTCTCCCATGTAACTTTGGAATTGAGCAGAATTGAAAGGCTAGATGAAATGCTTCAGCAAAAGATAGAAATACAAAAATAATATAAAAAAATAAAATAAATAAATAAAAAATATGTGTAAATAAAAGCTCCTACCATTTTCTTTCTGATGATTAACTTTAAGCAGTCAATATGTGTATCTGGATGTTAGGTCTTTGTCAGATACATAATTTGCAAGTAATTTTTCCCCATTCTGTGGGTTGTTTCCCTACTCTCTTGGTGGTTTATTTTGTTGTGCAAAAGTTTTTCACGAGATGAGATCCCATCTGACTTTCTTCACTTTTGGCGACTCGACCACTCCAATATGCATAAGGAAGTTTCTTGCATTTTCTTCTAGGATTCTTATAGTTAAGGCTTTACGTTTAGGTCCTTTATTCATTGTGAGTTGATTCATTCTGAGTTGATATGGTGATATACAGGGGTTCAGTTTCAGTCTTCTGTATGTGGTCAGCCAGTTTTCCAAGGACAATTTGTTAAATATGGTCTCCTTTCTCCAGTTGTTATCGGTGACATTGTCAAGGATAGTTGGTTGAGTGACCAAGTTTTTGCTTTCAGAATATCTGTCCTGTTCCATTGGTCTATGTGCCTATTCTTGTATCAATACCAGGCTGTTTTGGTTACCGTAGTCTTGTAGTAAAGTTTAAAGTCAGGAAATGTGACACCTCCCGCTTTCTTCCTTTTACTAAGGATTATTTTGGCTATTTGTACTTTTTTGTTTCCATATAAATTTCTGTACTGTCATTTCTAAGTATGACAAGGAACTCAAATTAAGTAAAAGAAAAAAACAAACAACCCCATTAAAAAGTGGGCAAAAGCCGGGCTCGGTGGCTCAGCCTGTAATCCCACGCTTTGGGAGGCTGAGGTGAGTGAATTGCCTGAGTCCGCGGGTTCGAGACCCACCTGGGCAACTTGGCAAAACCTCATCTCTACAATAAATCAAAAAATTAACTGGGCGTGGTAGCGCGCGCCTGTAGTTCCAGCTACTCAGAAGGCTGAGGCAGAAGGATCGCCGGAGCCCAGCAGATGGAGGCTGCGGTGGCCGGGAGCAGCCACTGTACTCCAGTCTGGGTGACAGAGTGAGACTCCAACTCAAAAAAAAAAAAAAAAAAGTGGGCAAAGGACATTAATAGACACTTTTCAAAAGAAGACATACAAATAGCCAACAGACACATGAAAACATGCTCAGCTTCAATAATCACCAGAGAAATGCAAATAAAAACTACAATGAGACACATCTAACTCCAGTAAAAATAGCCATCATGAATAAATAAAAAAAATCAACAGATGCAGATGTTGGCATGGGTGCAGAGAAAAGGGAATGCTTCTATATTGTTGCTGGGAATGCAAACTAGTTCAATCTCTATAGAAAGCAGTGTGGTGATTCCTAAAAGAACTGAAAATTGATATTTCATATGATCCAGCAATCCCTCTCCTGAGAATATATCCAGAAGAACATAAACCATTCTACAAAAATACACCTGCACACACTTTTATGGCCACACTATTTACAATACCAAAAACATGGAACCAACTCTACTGCCCATTGAAAGTGGACTGGAAAAAAAAATGTGGTACACATACATGATGGAGTATTACACAGCCGTAAAGAAGAACAAAATCATGGACTTCACAGAAAATTAGATAAAATTGGAGGCCGTTATACTAAGTGATCCATCACAGAAACAAAGAACTGAATACCACATATTCTCATTCTCCAGTGCACCCTGAACAATAGTCACCTTAGCACAAGGGGCAGTTGCTGGGCCCTGCTAGGAGAGAGTGGGGGAGGGAAGAGGGTAGGAGACAGGTAACAACACAAAGGGTACCTGGGGTTATACCAAGGAGATTGACCACCATTTGGAGGCCTAAACTTCTCTTGCATGCAGCCTACTTGTATAGTTAATTCTCACTTGTAACCAACATTTGCATAATAAAATAAAATGCAATTTAAAAAAGAAATGTATCCAGGCATCTACGATGTGCCAGGTCTTGTCTAAATGCCACAGTTTACATGAAGCATACATAATATTGGCATGGATAACTGTTCAAGTCTTTTTTTCATTTTTAAAATACACTGCAAATTTATTGCAGAATTGTGGAAATCCCTTGAATTGTCATGAGAGTTCAGAGGAGCTACTAATAACTCGAAGAAGCCCAAGATACACCAATAAGCCCCACCTTCTCTTGCCCTTGTATTCTTTTGAGAAGTGTTTGTTCATGTATTTTTTCTATCTTTTAATGGGATTATTTCAGACACAAATCTCGAGAAAATAGAAAATAACCTCTCTCCTATCTGTGTGTTCTCTTCTGTGTTCCCTCCTGTTTTGACTTTCTTTCTTTTTTTTTTTTTTTTTTTTTGAGTTGGAGTCTCACTCCATTGCCTAGACTGGAGTGCAGTGGCATGCTCCTGGCCACCGCAGCCCAACCTGCTGGGCTCCAGCGATCCTTCTGCCTCAGCCTTCCAAGTAGCTGGAATTACAGGCGCGCGCTACCATGCCCGGCTAGTTTTTGATTATTGTAGAGACAAAGTCTCGCCAAGTTGCCCGGGCGGGTCTCGAACCCACGAGCTCAGGCAATCCTCTCGCCTCGGCCCCCCAAAGCGCTAGGGATTACAGGCTGAGCCACCGAGCCCAACCTGTCTTTGCCTTTCAAACTGGTTTATGAAGTGTGTGTGTGTGTGTGTGTGTGTGTGTGTGTGTGTGTGTGTGTCTTTTTATTTGGTTGTGCTTTGTTTTCCACACATATGCAACACTCAAGCAGAGAATGATAATACATTTTAGTAGCTATTTTTCAATGTTCCAGAATATGCAGATCCCCAAAAGTTCATTAATGAATAGCATAGACTGAAAAATATAAAGCAAAGAAATTGCCATTTTCTGCATTCTTCCTTATCCCTCTGCTATGTAAAATGTGGGCTCTGAGTTCAATGATAGAATGACATTTCAATGTTATAAAAGACTGTCTTTACAATCACACATGTTATAGTTTCTGCTATTCGACATTATAAACTCTGTCCAATTCTCTAACCACCAAACTACATATGCACACAATCCTCATTTGTTACCCTGGAACAATAATTAACTCCTTAATTGGGTTGCTATGAGACTACATTGATCTGAAAGTGTATATAGAATCAAATAGAATTTTCATTCTAAAACATTTGCCAACAATGCCCGGTGTTTGAACAATATTAGAGTATTAGGGCCTGGATCTAAACAAAGTTTAAACAAATTTTAATTAATAAAATAATGTTTATTCCACTAAGCCTTAGAGGTTAAAAATCCTAAAATACTCTGGCTATCCATTCTTAATTTTGTGAAGAAAAGCTCAGTATAAAAATACTCCTTTCCATTCAAAGTTTTGTCAGTCTTTTTTACACAGTGTTCCTGTGTGTGTAGGCACACACACCTCAGTCTACTTTCTAGTGTTAATATGGGTCCCATTCGAACTACATTAATAAAGTGCTAACAATCTGTCAGATACTCCCTTTATCTTCTGAGGTTGTCTACGGATTTAAAAAATGATATATGCATTTTCATACTGATTTAGCAGGTGGAGCAACTGAATTCCTAAGAAAGTATATTTGTGTTATCTTCCTCCTATCTATCCAGGGTAATCTTCTCTCGTCGTAATTTACCACCATTGTTGCCTCTTACCTGAACTCACATACTGTTTTCTCTTGTCATTCTATACTACTGATGTAATCTTAGGAAGAATGTGAGAAAATGGCAAAAGCCTCTTTGCTTTGTCAAATTTCCTGCCACCTAAAAATCTCCCACTAATTCTTCAAAATTCTTCAAGCCTCAGCTGAAATGCTTTCACTTTTGTGTAGGTCTCTCTTTCTCACAAAGTCAAGCTTTGGTTCTTTATCTCCAAATGATTTTCTTTCTCATTACAATTTCTCTCATCATTGAAGTTTTTTTTTTTTTTCTAAATGGGAATTGTTTGTAACCATTAATGTCTACTACAGTAGAATGTAAACTTCTTCAAGTAAAAGGTATGCCATTGTTATACTTATAATGTGTAACAGATAAATCACTGGTACGTCCAAGGTCACATGAGTGTAACTCAAGCTTCCATCTTTTTATAGTGTGTTGTTGTTTGTTTTTAACTATAAAAGAACAGCTTTAGCCAGGCTCAGTGGCTCAGCCTGTAATCCCGCGCCTTTGGGAGGCTGAGGTGAGTGGATTGCCTGAGCCTGCGGGTTCGAGACCTGCCTGGGCAGGCGAGACATCTCTACAGTAAAATTTTAAAAAATTAGCCGGGCATGGTAGCGCGCGCCTGTAATTCCGGCTACATGGAAGGCTATGGCGGAAGGATTGCCGAAGCCCAGCAGGTCGAGGCTGCGGTGGCCGGGAGCGGCCACTGCAGTCAGGGAGAGAGAGTGAGAATCCAACTCCAAAAAAAAAAAAACAAAAAAAAAACTGCTTTACTATCTCACAATGACATTGGCTTCTTTCTTTTCAACTGATGTTTTCTCTACCCTAAACAGGAACTACTAAAGAAAAAAATAATTCCTGATCTCATAATAATTCTCCACATGCTGGAGGAGCTTGTGATGAGGTTGTGGATCACATGTAATGCTACTGACCTTTACTGACTCTATTCTGAACATCCACAGAAATTTTCTGTACTATTAGAGCAACTCAAAGTAGACTTCTTTTCACTCAGTTCCAACATATACTTTGAGGAGTTATTTTTATTAGTATCTTATCTGTCATTTTCTTTCTTCCCTTTCTAAATAACCATTTCTTACTTGTATTAATGCATACATAGAGAAAACTATTTAAAGGATAAATGACATCTCTTTTTGTTCCTTGCCCAAGTAATCATAAATCTTGAACTGAGGCTTCATATTTAGTCTACTGTTTTGATGTCATTGAGAGAAACAAATCGGGATTTTGATGAGTTCACAGTTATTTCTTCTCTAGTGTTTAGATCTTGATAAACATATATTCAGGTAAGTCAGGTTACCCTTTGCCAGGGTAGCTTTACAAATGAAGATGAGCCTATAACTTACTCCTCTACCTACAGAGATTGGTTCAAACTATTGACATGAGACCCTAGCCTGGCAATTTCTTTGGGTAGAAAACAGTTAACTATACAGAGCAAAACACTTCTCTCTACATTTGCTTCAGAAAGGGTTTAGCAGTCAAAGCTGGGAAAGAGTCAGAGATGAAAATGGAGGGAGAAAAAAGAGAATGACAGTTGTTGTTTTGGTATGCATGATCTCTACCATTTCCTAGATAATGTGTTTTAAAAATAGTGGCAGAAGCCTAACTCTATGTAGAACTTTGCTGCTCAAAGTGTGGTCTATGGACCAGAAACACCGACAATACTTGGGAGGTGTCTTTTGCAAAAACAGGATCTTGGACCCTGCTCCAAATTTACTGAACCAGAATCTGTACTTTAGAGAAAATCCCTGGATGTTTTATATGCACATGAATGATTGAGAAGCACTGATACAGCTAATTTCTTCCTTGCTTTCTGTGTTAAATTTACACTGACCCCTTTTCAAACTTCCATAATCTGTCTCACCTCAGGACCTTTGCAAATGCTAT
Source organism: Cephalopachus bancanus (assembly GCA_027257055.1). Taxonomy (NCBI): domain Eukaryota; kingdom Metazoa; phylum Chordata; class Mammalia; order Primates; family Tarsiidae; genus Cephalopachus; species Cephalopachus bancanus. Next base: position 1,876,648 of record JAPVLO010000243.1, on the reverse strand, counting down.
TTTCCCTGCTTCAGAAACTCTTCTCTTTATCTAGTTTAGCTTATTTTCAAATGTCACATCTCAGTTCAAGTGTCATTTTTAGAGGCATCTTTCTGACTAGGTGAAGATGGCTACTATACATGTTTATAATATTTGACATTTTAGAGTAAAAATAATGCATATTAAACTTCATGAATAACTTTTTTCTTACCTTTGAATTTCTAGTACTTAAACTGGCACATACTCAGTTTTCAATATATACTTATTGGATGAATGAATGAATGAATGAATGAGTAAATAATGTAAATACTTTGATAGGTAAATAAAATGACTCCCAGACAGTTTGGGTGATTAACCTAAAGTCATCTTTAAAAGGTCTATCTGAGTTTATTATCGATGTTACTACCCAGATGTCTGAGAAAGTATATATGTTGCTCATCTGAGCAACACTTACACTGCTAAACTTACCAACTGGTTCTGCACCATCACAGTTCACCACCTCTTATGAATTACTCTTTTTTTTTTTGAGTTGGAGTCTCACTCTGTCACCCAGACTGGAGTGCAGTGGCCGCTCCCGGCCACCGCAGCCTCGACCTGCTCCGGCGATCCTTCTGCCTCAGCCTTCCCAGTAGCCGGAATTATAGGCGTGCGCTATCACGCCCAGCTAATTTTTTGATTTATTGTAGAGATGAGGTCTCTCTTAAGTATTTCTATACTTTCTACAGACAGTGACCTAGACAGTTTCTCTTTACCCGCAACAGACTCCTCTTTGTTATTGTCCTAGCTTCTGGATTGGTATTTTGTATCATAATAATAGCCCTGTGCTTATGTTCTTTTTGAACTCAGATATTGTGACACTAATACTGTTCTCAAGAGCTTTCTTTAAGCATGATTAAATTTCTGTCATCTCTTGATTCATTTATTAAAATATTTGCTTGAGTATGCAAGATACCACACACTGCTGGATGCTGGATAATAAAAAACAGTACTCTTACTCATGTACATGTAAATTAAGTTGTATTTAATACACATTATGTATAACTACAATACAGTGAGGTATTTCTATGGAGAAATGGCCTGCCTCTGGATACATTAAATAAAGCCCTCAACAGACCCATCTTCATAGGACCCTGACTTGATACCAGCCAACTTCGTCTGGGTTTGTCTTACATCTGTACCCAAGAAGTTGCCCTTTAACTTTGGGACAATTTGTTATATCTACCTATGTTTTCCTCTACAACCCTTTGCTTATCTCTACTCATATTTACAGAAACAGAAAATTACAATGTTCTACTCTGTTTGTAACTTCCAACAAATATTAACTATTTTGATTGAAGTGATTATTCTTAATTCTTTATAACCCTAATATCTCACACCATGTCTTCTATTCAGAGGTGCTCAGTAAATGTTGAGCTCATTGACTAATTTGATAAATGCAAAACAAGTTTAAAGTGTCATTTTCTTCAGATGAAACTCAAAATAGGATTAACTTTGTCATCCCTCAGAAATGAAGCCATTTCTAATATGCCTCCAGTGAAGGAGAAGAGAAAAAAAAAACATTTTGCAAATTACAGTAACTTGACAGCTGCTCACTAAACAATACGACATTAATTTCAACGTTCTGCACATGGCTGAGTGGAAGATCCCTTAATCCCAGGTCCCATTTTATTTTTGCCTCATTGTCTGTGTCCCCTCATTGTAACACTTGCAGAAATCACCAGTGGCTGTGTACTCTCTTAAACCTTATTATCGCCAGAGAAGTCATAGACTAGGTTAATGCAGATCTGCTTCCCAGAGGTATGTTAAATGGATTTAAGTTCTTTATTTTGAGTGATTGACTTTGAGAAATCCCCTTCTTTATCAGTTACTACCAGAGAAATAGAATCTTCCAAAAGTGACAGTAAATGAACTACATATTCTCAAATTCTACAAGCATAATAACCTTTAAAGGGATTGAGATTAATTTGACCATTTATGAGTAGGCATAATCAGATGACTCTGTGCGTTGAGGCCAATGAGACAGTGTGTCAGAGGTTTAAATTATTGGCTCCCAGAGATCTACATTTGGGAATTTTTCTGAACAAGTTCTCTAAGCTTTAGTCATGCTACTGTGACTCTTTTGTTCCTGGCTTACTGTTTCCAGCAAATGATTACCTTCAAAGGAAATAAATGGGAGAGCCCTTCTTGAAGAGGCTCTTTGCTTTTCAAAAAACCAAACTGTGTTATCTTATTTTTGAAAGCCTAATAACCTGCTTAGGGAAACTAAACATATCTTTCAAACACAGAATATGAGTGGTACAAAATACGGTCTGAAGAGAGAAGAGGAAAGGTAATTGCAATTGAGCCAGTATTTTGGAGAGTAAAGTGCTGTTTGATATGCTCATTCTCATCCAATAAATAAAAGGATTGAGACAATGCATATCTGTTGCTAGACAAGCTATTTTTATTTATTTAGGCTCTTTGACAAAAATGCACATATTCACAGGCATTTGAGAAATCACCTGCAGAGCACATCAGGCATTTTATTCCTAGAAATTGTGATGTGGACTGGGAAATGACTGGTAAGTACTCTCTCCACTATGTTAGGTCCTCAGGAAGGTCTTCTCTAAGGATTGATCAGAAAGCAACTGACCTCAAGCAGCATGGCATGACTTAGAAGTAAAAAAAAGTGAAGGCTTAATTTGGCTTGTAATCAGGCCATTTGTTGGGGTGTTTGATTTTCCTAAAACTGTTAGGATCACTCCTCACCAAAACTAAAAATAATAAGGAAAGGTACAAAAAACTTTAATCATTCATTCAACTTTTGAGTGCTGAGCAAAGCAAAATAAGAAAAAAAATTATTATTTAAGAAGAACCAAAATATGAGTATTCTTGTGAAATGAAACAAACAATTTTTAAAATAAAGAGAAACAATTATCAGTGCACTCCTTTGAATGCATGTAAGAATTGATCAAATTGTAGCTTGAAACTTGTATTTTAAATTTTTGTATATATATACATTGTATATACATAGTCTCCACTTTATCCACAGAGAATATATTCCAAGACCCCCAGTGGATATCTCAAACTGTAGATAGTGCTGAACCTCATATATATACATCTATACACATATGTACATTCTATACATACATATCTATGATGAAGTTTAATTGATAAATTAGGCACAGAAAGAGATGAACAAAAATAACTAATAATAAAATAGAATTTTTTTTTTTTTTGAGTTGGAGTCTCACTCTGTCGCCCAGACTGGAGTGCAGTGGCCACTCCCGACCAAGCTACTTTCTTCTCAAAGTGTGATCCTCAAATCAGTGGCATCTGCATTGCAGGAGAGATTAGAAGAAATGCAAAATCTCAGGCTCCACATTAGATTAAATGAATCATAATCTGTATTTTATTTTTTATTTTTTTTTGAGTTGGAGTCTCACTCTGTCGCCCAGACTGGAGTGCAGTGGCCGCTTCCGGCCACCGCAGCCTCGACCTGCTGGGCTCCGGCGATCCTTCCGCCTCAGCCTTCCGAGTAGCCGGAATTACAGGCATGCTCTACCACGTCCGGCTGATTTTTTTATTTATTGTAGAGATGAGGTCTCACTGCCCAGGTGGGTCTCAAACCCGCAGGCTCAGGCAATCTACTCACCTCAGCCTCCCAAAGGTGCGGGATTACAGGCTGAGCCACCAAGCCCGACTTAAATAGAATAATTTTAACAATATACTATAACAAAAGTTATGTGAATGTAATGTTTCTCTTCCTCCACCTTTCAAACTATTTCATTTTGTTGTACTGTACTCACCTGTTTTTGGACCACGGTTGACCTTGGGTAACTAAAACTATTTAAGGAAGAAATACTACATGTGCATATATACGTAAGTATACTTGGAAATTATTTTTATACATACAGTAGATAATTATATTTTATTTAGTCATATGCATATATTACATTTATATACATTTATTTACATATATGTATATAAAATGTTGATATTTATATAAATATGTTTATGTATTTTAAAGTATATATCAGTATGTGTATATATGTTTGTGTTGTATGTGCCTGTGTATGAGACTTCAAAATGACAGCAAATAAGAAGTAAGATGTGCTTCTGTGTATCCTTCACAGTTCAGGGTCTGATGCCAGCCTAACATGGCTTTCGCAGCATCAGCTGTCACTCTCCAACATGAACCTTCGTATATGAGCCTTTGAGTCATATGGAACCATTAGACTCATAGACCATTTGTAGTCCCAAGTGCACACTTGTGCATTTTCTAGAATTTCTTTCAGAATATGACTTATCTTATACATGTGGAAGATTTCTACCCATCATCTATCAGTCGTTCATGAATAAAATATGATGTCATTCATTTTAAAGAACCATCATTGACTATTTCAACTAATCAAGTTCATCTTCTGAGTGCTCTTCTAGCATATCTTTCACACTACTATGCAAATATTTATCATATTTCGGTAACTATTCATTTATTTCCCCAGAATCCTCACCTCCACAGACTGGGAAACACTAAAAGGCAGGAAGCAAGTACCATTGACTTTTGTTCCTACATATCTAGAACTACATCCTAGAATACTAGAATATTGTCATATTCCATAAATATTCACTATAAGAATCAGTTGCCCTCTCTCTCTCATATATATATATATATATATATATATATATATATATATATGGGGGTGTGGGGGGTGTGTGTGTGTGATTTCTCTTTTAAGATTTTTTTTTTTAGCAAATCTTCTATTGTAAGCCACATTTTTTCACATTTTAGTTTACCTCGTCCTATTCACAGACATAGCCTTTTGACAAAGAATAATATATAATGTTATAGTGGTGATCTAGATGAATTATTTACCTACACAATCTATCAGAGTTATCCTTCAAAGATATTATATAGGTTCTTCATCTGTGACAAGACTAAATTGAATCCAGAAGCAGATAATTTTTTTTTAAAGTGTCTCTACCAGAGAAGACCACAGACTTGTTTGTATTTGAAAGTGCTCACCAAATCTTTCATTTTAAATATTTCTATCTTATGTTGAATAGAGTTCATAATCTGTAGTATCAAAGCAGAAAGAATACCAGAATACCTGTCAAAATTTTGGTAAAACTCCAAGCAAGTTATGAATTTATCAAGGAATGTCATTGTAATGGAGTCATTGGAGATATTTTTATTTCTTCTGATGATTCTATGGGTTCTTGTTCTTAGGCCTGTAAGCCCATGAATGACAGAGAAAACTCAGTTTATTCAATGTATCTATTCTGCCTAAATTATTTTGTTTAATGTCAAATGAATTCTGTGCCTCAGTCCACAGTGCCAACAGAAGTCACTGGAGTTTATATGATTTAATGCTGCAATTTCAGGGCAGTGGAGTTTAGGGCTACACAATTTGCTCCAGAAGAGTTCATAAAATTTAAAAACATTAAGTTTGTTTGAAAACCTGTTTTAAAAGAAATATAATCACTGTACATACCAACTTGAGAAATGTTTCATCTTCTGGCTGTTGTGCAAAGCATGCAAAGAGGATAGTTCTTTCATCTTCACTTCTTTATTCTCATATAATAAGAGACCTGGAAAAGAAAACTCCTGTGTACTTTCTAATTTAAATATCTATATATCACCAGCAGAGAGAAGTAAGGAAAAATGAGAACCTTAAATTCAGACAGAGCTGGACTTCAACATATTGCATATTGATGAAAATATGAGCTATATTTGTTTTTGTTTTTACTTTCCTAACCTTTGCATTTCTATTCTATAACATAATAACTTGATGATGTATTAATATAAAATAGTCAATTAATTGGGGCATCATAGATGTTCAATACTGAATTCCTTACTTGTTACAATTGTTCATTATTTTGTCTACTTATCTTTTAATCTATTCATTCTTTCACACTTTTATCAGTTTTTCTTGTCATCTCACAATTCTACCATTCTTCAGTCTTCAATCTACATATAATTGAGCACTTTATAAGTAGCAAATAACTATGCTAAGTGCTGAGGATATAAAGATGAGAAATAATCCCAGACCTTAAGAAGAACTAAGCCAAGTAGGTATGACCTCTATATGATCACAAATAAAAAAAAAAACTTTTGTTATGAGAGAGAAATGAACAAAGTACTATTGAGTCTAAAGGAGGAGAGCCGTTAGCCATGGGAAACACATTTGGTAAATTTAAGTCTGTATTTTGTACTCCATGACCTGTGCTAAACACTTTATCTAAGGCATTAATTTCATTTAGTCCTCATAACAATATTTGTTCTCATAAAATTATACTTATTTCAGAGATAAAGGGGTAAAGATTAAGCAAGTTCAGTCACCTGACCAAAATCAGGTTACAAGCAGTGGATATTGAATTTGACTCCAAAAATAGTTTTTGGAACTATCATTCTGTGTTGCCTTCAGTGAAAGAGGACCTTAGAGTAGATGTTAAGAGCATCATGCTATAAACATGAGGAAGAGTAGAATCGTGTCTTTCAGTTTCATATTTATGTTGTTCAGATTGAATAGCAAAAAAAGAACTTGGATAAATAATGATTAAATAACAGCCTATTTTCACTAAGAAAATACCCAGGTTCCTAAGAGCAGAGATAGACAACCAAATAGCAGAAAAAAGAGGCATGCTCAGGAAACTTAGTACCATAAATCCATAATGTGTGTATAGATTGACCCTTTTGCTAATAACAGGTATGCATTAACTATAATTTGAGAATACCCTAATTGTATTGTATTGAAAAAAATCAAGTTCAGAGAAGTAATGCTTTTTTCAGTTGTTGATGTTTTGGGCAAGGGCAGTCATTTATGTTGAGTGTAATGAAAAAGAACAATGTGTTCAACAGTATTTCAGCTAGCATCACTCTGAGCACTTTTCCCACATGAAAGCAATTGATTTCAGTGTTCTTTCTCTGCGTCATTTATTTAAATTAAAGGTTATCTTTTACCCTAATTTCTTTTCTTCCCTTCTCTCTATTCTTGCATTTGTTTTCCCTATCTTTTCTTTTTTTCCTTCTGTTATAATTTTGTTCAATAGCCATTAGGTGGGACGAGGCGGACATTTCCATAAGAGGATTGAGCAGAGTGTGAGAGTCATCTACATGGAGGAGAGTAAGGCACAAATATTTAGAGAAAGGAGACAAAGTGGCAGTACTGGGCTGGCATAGGAAGTCAGAGTTCAAATCGTTATGGGAGAGTACCTGTGCAGGGATGTTGTGGACAGCAGATGCCCAGTGAAGGATGTTGCAGTTCTGTAAAGAGGCCTTAAAGATACCCCTTTGATCAAGTAATCAAAGTCATTGTATTCAAAATCGGGACAAATTGAAATTGCTGTGTTTTGTTTTGTTTTTTGACAAATTGACATTGTTTATCATCTGCTAAGAGGTAATGAAAAGAATACAGCAACTTTTCAGTCATATTCCTGCCCAAAATATTGTACAGCTTGAATCTATTCATGAGGAAATATAAGATAAGCCCAGTGTATCACATAAGCCTGAATTGAGGGAAATTGTATGAGATAACTGACCTATAATCTTCAAAAGTGACAAGGTCACGAATGTCAAACAAAATATGAAGAATTCTGCAAACTGAAAGTCACTAAATATACATGACAAATACATGCAATGTGTGATCCAAAACTAAACTCTTTTACTATAAAGACATTAGTCTTGGTTAAAAATATGGTATCAATTTCAGTTTTAAATTTTTTAATGTTTCTTGTTATAACATGAATCTTGGTTGTAGGTATTGCACACAAATTTTCAGGAATTATAGTGTATATCACATCAACAACTTACTCTTAGACCATTTAAGAAAAAGAAATATTGTTCTTGCAACTTTTGAGTAAGGTCTAAATTGCTTCATAACAATAAGTTTAATCTGGCATTAAGAGGAGAATTAACTGTCCAATCTCTAAAGTGTCTTGGTTTAAATTCAAATGTGAATTTAAACTTGAATTCAAAGTCAAGTGTATTCCTTAGAAGTTATGTGATATGGATAAGTTGTTTTATTTCTATACATTTGTAAAATAGGGTTAATAATATGCTTCATGCAAGGATTAAAATATTTCATAGGTTTTTTTTTTTTTTTTTTGAGTTGGAGTCTCACTCTGTCGCCCAGACTGGAGTGCAGTGGCCGCTCCTGGCCACCGCAGCCTCGACCTACTGGGCTCCGGCGATCCTTCCGCCTCAGCCTTCCGAGTAGCCGGTATTTCATAGGTTTTATATGAGGATTTAGTTTTTTACTGCCTGAAAGGTGATTAGAAGAGTACTTGACACATAAAAGCATTAAATCGACATAGTTGTTATTGTCACTACTATTATCATTATTTTATTGAATGGTTCTATTCTATAAACTTATAATAAACTGGGGTTTGCAGTCATAAAAACTTGATATCAAATTATCACTCTAAGGAGCTAGATAGCTCAAAGAAAGTTTCATAACTTTGTGAAATTTCCTTGTTTTTCATCAACTTCTATAACTTTCCCCTGACCTATAGTTTATCTTTGCTTACTAAGTTCAATTTTCACTGGCTTTCTTCCATTTATTCAAAAACATCAAGTTGTTTCTGCATCCACATAATCATACATTCTTTCCCTTCTTCGTGGAACACATCTTTGCCCCCACTGGCCAGAGTAACTCTATAATTCAGAACTCTGCTTAAAACCTAAATTTGCATAGGCCTTGATCTTTAAGATATTTTTCACAAGTTTCTATATTTTATAAAACTTATTACAGTTTGTATGTTTTCTCTTTTTTATTGTCTGCCCTTTACCCAAAACAAAATACTTCTTAAACTCAGTGTTCAGGTCTGTTGATTTTTGTTATATTCACAGTTGTGAATCCAAGATGCAGCACAAAGTCCAGCATAAGGCAGGTTTTCTACAAATAATCATAAAATGAGTAAATACATGAATGAACCAAACACTGCACCAGGCACTTGAAATTCATTACATCAAGTTTTTTTTTTAAGAAACCCTACAATGATGACAGCAAAATAGGTACTGATATCACTGTTGCCATAAACACAATCTTGCTGTTCCCAGGCAAAACTGAAGTGTCAGTAGATCTTGACACTTCTCAAAGAAAAACTAATTATTTTCAGGTATTAAACATTGGGGCAAGAGAGTAAAGGAGACTCACTCTAATTATGTAAGGAGACAACACTGAATGCAAATTTTCAGCTTCCACTAAAAAAAAAAAAAATGAATGATTACTTGGGAAGGAAATAATTGCTTTGGCATTAAATGCAGCTGTTATTTATAAGACTGAAATGCATAATATTCTTCCAGTTCTACCATAAATTAAAACAATTCAGGAACATATTTTCTGCAGACACTTAGGAGAAGATGTGTTTACAGTTACTTTAATGCCGATTCTAATAAGAATAGCAACTTTTCTCAGAGATAAAGACAGTTTACGGGAAAAAAAATGCACAAATAACCTCAACATTGTCACTGGAGTAATGACATACCAATGGTTAAGTTATATGACATGAAAATGTCCTAATGATTTTAAGTCGTATAGCTTTAGTCACACGACTTTAGGTGAGAGTAGTGTATGAAGAACTGTAAATGGATGTTACAACCAGAAAGCATGGTTCAACCTCCAGCAGCTTGTGTATTTGCTGTAAAACTTGGAGCAGATGATTCATCCAAATAAGCCTCAACTTCCTCATCTATCAAATGGGGATAATAATAACATTTACTTTGTGATAAGATCTGAATGTCTGTGTCCTTCTCAATTCCTCCCACTCCTCCTCTACAAATTCAAATGCTAAACTCTAATCCCCAATGTGATAGTATTAGAAAGTGGAACCTTTGGGTGGTAATTAGATCATGAGGTTTTTCCCACATGATTGGAATGTATACCCTTATAAAAGAAACTCCAAGAGCTAATTAACTCCTCCCATCTTGTGAGGATTCAGTTAAAAGATGCCATCTATGAACTAGAGAACAAGCGAGCCCTCACAAGAAACTAAATACCCCAGTGCCTTGATTTTAGACTTCCCATTCTCCAGTACTGTGAGCAATAGATTTCTGTTGTTTATAAGTCACTCAGTATGCGATATTTTGTTAGAGCAGTCTGAATGAACTAAGACACCTTGCAAACTTATTTTACAGATTAAATGAGATAACGTATGTAAAATTTTTTGATGATGACCACATAGAAAGCATTGGTCAAACAATGATGATAAACAAGACATATAATTTTGTTTTATATAAAAAGTAACCTCTTATTAATCAGTTTGAAGGTATAATTGTTAATGATGGCTTAATAACTGTATTAAAGACACTCCTAATTTTTAGTATTAAGGAGACAGGAGAGGGTATGATCTTTATTTGTGATGATGATATCATATATAGTAAAAATGGAAGTCAGATTAGTAGTATGATAACACCAATGACACCATCTCTGTTTCACTGGGTTATGAGTGAAATCTTTGTGGCAGATATGGAGCAGAAGCTTAAACATCTAACTTTCCAAGTCTTTATGTTAGGCTCTTGATATGAGAATAAAGTTAAAGGGCAGGTGAGAATTAAGTTTGTGAACTTGTCGCTGTTCACAATGTTGGCAGCTCTGTACAAACAACACAGTAAGGTTTCACAACCTTAGTATCTTAGTGTCTGACAACTGTGTGACAACATGTGGTGGTGTTTTGCTGAGTGTCATTCATTATTATTGTTGCATTATTTTGTGTGCTGTTGCAAGAATGTGGGAGATTGAATTAGAGCAATGAACAAACATTAAATTTCTTGTTAAACTTGGCAGGAGTAGAAGTGAAATCCGAGACATGTAAATCTGTTTATAGGAATAATGCCATGAAGAAAATGGCAATGTACAAATGGATTCAATGTTTTTTTCTGAGGGGAGAAAGCATCACTGATGAAGAAAGGTCAGGATGGCCAGTAACAAGCAGAACAGATGCAAACATTGCAAAAATTTATCAGATTGTGTATCAAAATCATCAATTGACTGTGAGAAGCATAGTAGACCAAATAAACATCAACAGGAAAATCTTATCTGAAAATCTTGGTATAGGAAAGGTATGTGCAAAAATGGTGCCAAATGAGCTCTTGTATCACAATAATGCACCAGCTCATATAGCACTGTCTATGAGGGAGTTTTTAGCCAGTAAGCAAATAACTGTATTCGAACACCCTCCCTATTATTCTGATCTAGTCCTCAATGACTTTTTTCTTAATCTGAAGATAAAGGAAATATTGAAAGGAAGATATTGTGATGACATTCAGGACATTAAGGGTAATACAACTACAACTCTGATGGTCATTCCAGAAAGAACTCAAAACCTGCTTTGGCGGGTTGACTAGGTGCTGATCTCAGTGCATAGCTTCCCAGGGGGAGTACTTCCAAGGTGACCACAGTGATAGTCAGCAAGGAAGTATGTAGCACTTTTTCTAGGATAAGCTCACAAACTTAATTGTCAGTCCCCTTATGGTATTCCTGTACATCAGACTATTATTAGAACCATTTTGCTGATGAGGGAACTGATACATAAAATGGTTTAGTAACTTCAAAACTTAGAGATAGTTCAAAGATAAACCTAAGCCAGGGACACAAGGCAATACTCAGTAGTTTTCTTCTCTGACAAAGCCAAAAGGAAAACTTGGTACTCATTTTTCTTCCGGTAGAAGCCAGTGAAGCTGGCAGAGACTATTTGTTTTTAAGTGAGTTTAATGGGTTGCTTGCATGAAACAAAGGACTTCTGTGTGGTAATGTCTTTTCTGAGTGTCCTACTTGCAGATAGCCAAAATGACCCTGAGGAGAAAGTGTCTGCCTGCATGCCTCATCAGTAGCATCTGCCAGACCTCACTTAACCAGCAGAATCCAGACCTCAGTCTGCTATCTCTGCTTCATTGCCACTCTTGCCTAAGGCCCCTTTGGAAGGTACATTGACTCTGTTTTACTTCTAAGGGAACTCATTCTCTTTTTTTATGAGGGAAATTTCTTGGAGTAAGGACTATAATAACAGCAGTTTCTGTTGTCACTGCTACTACTGAGTATGTGTCAGGCACTAAGCTAGCTGCTTTAGATACATTATCTCTCACCCTTAAAACAACCCTGGAAATAGAAATTATTATTCACATTGCATAGAGGTAAATACATTATCCAAAGTCACAGTTATGAGAATAAATCCACAGTGATAACTCAGGACTGCCTGACTCCAACCCTATGCTTTTCCAACTATACCACAATACAGACAGATTTGTAATTGTCCTAGAACTTTCTATGATCATTATGATTAGAGCAATTAAAAACTAATAAATACTTAGGTGAATAACAGTTCATCATTATTCTGTTAATCTAATGACACCTTAGATTTATATTTTGCAATATAACTAATACATGTGTTTTATAGGATTGATCTTTTGGGCCACCAATCTTGTATTTCTCACATATAGTTTCTCCTTCCACCTCACTTACAGGAGAATATATATATTCCTGTATTATATATTATAAATACATTACAGGAATACACACACACAAACATATGTGTGTGTGTGTGTATATATATATATATATATATTTAGATATTTAGAACTGAATTAGTTGGTTTTGATTATCTCTCTCATGTGAGGGCACCAGCAGATGGGAAAAATGTTTTATTCAACTTAGCTAGGCCAGAAATTAAAAAGAAAAGCCTTATTCATTTTAGATATTAATCTCTTACTAGATAGATAATTTGAAAACATTTTTTCACAATCCATGGGTTGTCTCTTCACTTGCTGTGCAGAAGCTTTTAAGTCTGATGCTATCCATTTGTCTATATTTGCTTTTGTTGACCGTGCCTATGGGGCATATTTTAAAAATCATTGCCAGACCAATGTTTTAGCATTTTCTTCTATATTTTCTTCTAGTATTTTTACAGTTTCAGGTCTTATATTTAAATCTTTATACATTTTTATTTGATTTTTTTAATATATTATGAGATAAAGATTGAATTTCAATTTCCTGCATATAGATATCTAGTTTCCCCAACACCATTCATTTTAAAGAATGTCCTTTTCTCATTGTGTTTTCTTGGTATTTTTGTCAAAAATCAGTTGACTGTTAATGCATGGATTTATTTCTGGGGTCTTTATTTTATTCTATTGGTTGATATGTCTGTTTTAATGCCAGGTCCATGCTATTTTGATCATAAGTGTTTTATAATAAGTTTTGAAATCAGGAAGTATGATACCTCTATCTTTGTTCTTTTTACTCATGACTACTTTGGCAATTTGTGGTCTTTTGTGGCTTCAAATCAATTTAAGAATTTTTTTTTTTGCCATATCTGTGAAAAAAATTTTCTGGAATTTGCATTGAACTTATGGATCTCTTTGAATGATATAGACATTTTCATAATATTAATTCTTTGAATCCACAAACATAGAATATCTTTTTATTTATTTGTGGTTTCTTCAGTTTCTTTCATTGCCATTTTGTAATTTTCAGTATACAGGTCTTTTAAATCCTTGGTTAAATTTACTACTAAGTAGCTTTTATTTGTTGCTGTGTAAATGGGATTGTTTTCTTAATTCCCTTTATGGATAGTTTGTTATTAGTATATAAAAATGCTACTAATTCTTGTATGTTGGCTTTGTATCTTGCAACTTCATTGAATTTGTTTTTTCAGTTCTAACAATTTTGATGGGGTCTTTAGGGTATTCTATATATATGATCATGTTATGAACAAATAGACAATTTAACTTATTTCTTCTCTATTAAGATGTTTTTATTTATTTTTATTGCCTCATTTCTCTTATTATGTTGAAAAAAGTGGTGAGAGTGAGGACTTTTGTCTCTTATCTTGATAAAGAAAAGGTTTTCAACTTTTCAATAGAGTATGATATTACCTATGGGTTTTTCATATATGACCTTCATCATGTTGAGGTGCATTACCTTTATACCTAATCTGTGGAGAGTTTTTATCATGAGCATGTTGAATTTTGTCAAATGTGTGTTTTTTTTCTGAATCTATTGAGAGTATCATATGATTGTGTGTGTGTGTGTGTGTGTATATATATATATATATATACACACATGCACACAGAGAGAGAGAGAGAGAGAGAGAGAGAGAGAGAGAGAAAGAGAGAGAGAGATGAGGGGTACCAAAAATTCTGGAATTTATTTATTTAAAATAGTGTATTTATTTATACTCACATGTTTAAACTTCTGTCACCATCAAAGTACTCTTTGTTTGATGCAATATACCTATTGAGATACTTTTTCCACTGCTCAAAAGTGTTTATGGACTCATGAATTTTGATATATTTTAGTGCTTCTGCCATTTTTGTTTCACTTCTTCCATATGAGCAAAACATTTTCCCTTGAGGGCATTTTTAATCTGGGTGGAAAAAAACACTGGCTGGGGTTAGACTGGGTAAATAGAGAGATCGAGGCACAGAGACCATGTCATTTTTGGTAAAAAAACTGATGAATATTCAGTGTGATGGGAGCAGGTACATTGTCATGGTGGAAGAACCAGTCACCTGTTTGCCAAACTTGGGATGTCTCTTCCACAAATTGTGACCCAAACTTCTCAAAACCTCCAGATAAAAACATTGGTTGACTGGAGAAGTGTACTATATATAAGTATATTAGAGTTATATATATAGTTATAAAAATAGGCAAGAGGACTATAGTCAGTAATAATGTATTATATTTGTCACAATAATTAAGATACTAAATTTCAAATGTTTCATCATCATAATGATAAGTATGTGAGGTAATGAATATGTTAATTACTTTGATTTAATCATGCTACTTTAAATACTGTATCAAACCATCAAATTGTAGCCCATAAATATAGATAGCCATAATTTGTCAATCAAAATATGAGTACTTTTTCAAAATAAAAAATAAATAAATTTGCTCCAACAAAAGAAAGAAGAAAAGCTTATTCTTTCTTTTCTTTGTTAAGTGACCCCTTTCTCAAAGCTTAATATCAATTAAGATTCCTTTATACTCTAATTAAAACCTCTGAACTAACATGGTGACTTCACTCACTCAAGGGGATTATGTGCTAATTTTGGGAAATTGACTTGCCAACTACAACTTTGAGCCGATCCAACTTTTTCGTTATCTACTAAGGCAAAAGCAACAACAACAACAAAAAAACGACAAAAATTTACTGGATAACGGACCAAAACACTTTTACACACATTAGATAAAACTTGATAATCAGATTTCACATGCAATCTCAACACTGAGTACTATCATTGGTGAAACAGAGGCTTGTATGGAATGCTGCAAAAAAGACAACGTGAAGAAGAAAGAAAGAGGCACAATGGCAGCCTAGGGGGAGAGATGACTCAGGGAGAGAAGAGATTCCAGAGGTCATGGAAGTGTTCACTTAAGTTACTTAAAATTAAATTAAAATAAATTCAAATTACAATACACAAATGGTATCTAACATATAATGTCCATGTTCATATGGTTCAAATGATCTATCTTTATCTTCTGCCATTCTCAATTTTTTAATGACGGATTAATGAAATGAATGGAAATATTGGAACTGCTTAATAATAAGAATAAAACTCATACTCATTATCTGAATTTTCTAATAGTATCGAGATGCTAACGAGAAGTTAGTGTTCAGAAAAGCCTCACCTTAGTGTAATGAGAGATTGGTAAACTAGATTGCATTGCCCCTTGAAATCGGGCATTTGAATCATCTCTCCCTACAATGCGGACTCTCTCCAGATGACACATTCTATAGCAGGCCAATAACTCATTTCTGCCTCCCTGAAGGTTTCTCTTCCTATCTCTGAACCCAAAATGCATCACTCATAAATATTAACATTTTGTTAGTACGGGATCTTAAGCCAATTTGAATGGTTGAGATTGGGATGTGATTTGACTTGAAAAGAGTAATGGAGTTATTGTGAGTCCAAGGATAGAAATGAATTGTGCAGAGGAAAACGTCTGAAATGGTGAATAAAATAAATGACAACCTTTGGGTTCTTTAATTACTGTCTGAATAAAGAAAACCACAAAGGAGATATTAGGCTCATTTTTACAGTCTTAAAATTGGATACTGACCCTTCAAGCTCATTTTTTTTCCTCTCCTCAAAACCTGAAGAAAAGGCTTTTAAAATCAAAGACTGTCTAGCACATATTAGCTATTATTATTAACATCTCTACATACATCTTTTCATAAAATCTTCACAAAAAAAACTAGCTGAATAATAATTATCATTATTCTCCTCAGACTTAACATCTTATTATGTAAATTTCCTACAATTTGCAAAGGTGAAATTTGAACCCACGGCTGTTAAAGTCCAGAACCAGGAATTTTAACAACTAGGTGCTCTGCTTAAAATTAGCACGATATGGGAAAGAACAGAGTAGGGCAGAAATTGCTAGTCACTTACATTGTAAAGCTCTTCCATGATGCTTAGAGAATTGTTTTGATTTCACATTTCTCCTAGCTTAATGATGGCACACATCATTAGGCTCAAATAGGTAGACTTAAGCTATTTTTACATGCTTTTTTGGCAAAATAAGAACCTGTATTAGACACCTTCAAGGCAATATTTGTGAGCAGCACACATTTGATATCTCTAAATGTATCTGTATTGATGGGTTCTTTGACTACTTAATGTTTTAAGGTAATTAAACTACAAAAACTCATTGGAATAATGTTTAGGGCTGACTTAAACCCTTAAAAGTCATTAGCTGTTAACTGCCAAGTTGCTCTGAGTCTCTGTCTGCATGAAATTGAATCATATTTGAAAGGTTTTGTAGGCTAGTGGCAAGATTCATAAAACCCCAACTGCTTTACATCTTTCCTCACAAACCAGGAAATGAGAGGGAGAGTAGAGAACTAGAATTGGAAGGGAAAATTGCACTCTATTTTTCATTCAATGTTTCTGTAGACTCTTTAGCTAATTAACCCCATCTTTACCTTTTTCTGGTGAAACTGCAAATATTAATTTACCATTTGTTTAAGTCAATTCAAGCCAAAGTATTTTTGTTGTGCCTCTAAGGAGTGGTACATGGAACACAGGGATTAATAAAGCACCAACTCTACCCTCAGCAGGTTTAGAATCAAAAGAAACAGATAAGCAATGTTTAATTATGGTGTAGTTTGCTCACCAATAGAGGAATGTACAAAGCAGAGAGGAGAGATGTGTGGTGTCAAGAAAGACTTCCTGGAAGAGGCTATGACTGAGATGAGTTTGGAAGGTTAGTAGGAGTTGCCAAACAGTGGCAGTCATTTTTTTGTTGTTTGTTTTGTTTGTAATCTGAGATACTTTTTAGTATCTCAGAATAATAATAATAATAGCAACACACAGGAAAAGGGTAATATTATTTTTCACTCAAATTAAGATTTCAAAAAGAATACTTCCTACACACATCCCCACGTACACACATGTGTTTCAGACTTTTAAACACCTAGCATTCTGATAAAGACTATGTGACCTGTTCTCACTCATAAGTGGACCTTGAACAATTATCAAAATGCTATAAGAAAAAAATTGTCAGTAGTTGGAAATTGCTGGGGGCAGGGGGGTTGGCAGAAGTGGGATTCTGCCAGCAGAGGTGGGATTCACCTCATCAACAAGGGTACCTATATAATGGACACATTTATACTTAATTGTGCCCCACATCTTTAAAATTAAAAATAAAAACAAAAAGACGATGTGAGTACCTGCTGACCTTGCTTACAGATTATTCTGCCCATGACTGAAAATGCTTTTGCCACTAAAGACAACGGCACCATGTTAACAACCTTATTCTTCATATCCACCACCAGGACTACTTATACCCCTGTATACTGTCCTTGCTCCCCATGACAGTGAAACTATTTCCCAATGTAGATACTCCTGCCACCCCTTCCTCTGATCACTGTGTGCTTGATTGAGGTCTGAACTTTAAATAGACAAAGAGACCTGTTCCGGTAGATAATGATAAAGCCAACTTAGACTTAAAAGGGATTCTACACCATTTCAAGTATAAATAAAATAGAGTATTACCATCAAAGAATATAACCAATATTCTTGGTGCTGCTTTGGTGAAAAACAATATTAATTTCAGTGAGTGTATGGTGTATGGTAAGAACTTAATATGTATTAGGAACTGAGTTGTAGTGAACAGAAGACATATGAGAACATCAGGATTGAAATGTGGTTTCTACTATATTGTTTCCTGTTACTCTCAGACACTTAGCTGGTATTCCTTCATCTGTAAAGTAGAAATATTAATATCTGCTTTCTATGTTGTTATGTAGATAAATAAGAAAATGTACAAAAATGCTTATAATATAGGTAAAACATGACATCAAAGCTACACAGTAAATATTTATTTTTTAGTTAATGTTCTGGGTTATTAGAAGATGATTCAATGACTTCTATCTGTCTACAAAAAAAAAAAAGTGACCACGGTTTATTACACAGTTCTGAACTTCTACTTAATCTATGCGCCCTGATAACCATTTGACTACATACTTCTTTCCCGAAGATCTATCTTAGCAAAAGTAGACAAGCCAACCTTTTCTAAACATGAGGGGGCACTTTAATCACATTCTGTCTCCCAAATGTCTGCTAAGAAATATTAAAGAGAAGCAGCAGCTTCAGAGAAGTTGTTTTTGCTATTTGTGTAATTGCATTTAATTTAAAAAGTTAGCTCAAGCTTCTTTCATTGTTATTGATTTGCTCTATTACTATTTTTCATCTTTCTTCCAACAATCTATGGTAGAAGCCTATCTTGTTTTACTATGCTTCCTTGTTCCTAAGGAAAACAAATATATTTTATAAGAATTTGGATAATTTTTTTTCTGGATTTGGATTAAAATAGGTTCTGGAAATATTGCTTGGTCTATTAAGTTTAAACATGGCCATTTTGTCACCCAATCTCAGAGACCAATGACATTTTATGGTTTGTGAGAACGGTACCTACATGAAGTATAGTTCCAGTAGCCTAGCTACCTGAATTCAGTAGCAAACCACTTTTCAATCTCTACTATATTACCTTCTTTATTTCCTACAGAGTCTTTACCATAATACAGACATATTTCATTTATGACTATATTCTTCAGTATTCTCTAAATGTGCAAATATTATTGCTATTACTAATAATAATTATGATTCAAGAGTAGTTTTCTACTTTTTTTGAGGAGTGGGTAGGGCATAGAAATAGTTAATTGATTTTGAAATATTTTTAAATTCTAGAGGTAGTAGAATAGAGCTTTTCTAACCATAAAATCAGAAAAATATCTGCTAGGTTAAGAAAGTAGAGAAAGCAAACGTTTTCAGCAAAAATAGTTGACTAGAAGAAAGTAGAGGGGAATGGAAGAAGACTTTAGCCTGAAATTTTAACAGCAGCAGGAGAAGATTAGAGGATAAGCATGCAAAAAAAAAAAAAAAAAAAGTGATGAGCATCAGACAAAGAATGGAGAAAACTTTGGAATTATATGTGTTGGGAGGCTCTAGGGTTTGGGATGACATAATAAATTTGAAACCTTGATAGTATCTAAAGCTTGGGATTGGCAGAGCTATTGCCAGATTTTCATCAAAAAAGAAAATAACATTGTTCATTTATAAATGACAACTAAGACTTTAAAATATCTAACTGGAATACCGGAAATGCAAATAAATAAGAACACAGGAGTCTGCCTTTTCTAATTGCTGTTACTTTAGTGATAAAATATTTTGATGTGATCACGAAATCAGAATGCAACTGATATCAGTGAAGAGAGACAATTTCAAAATGCAGAACCTGCTTAATAATGAACTGAAATATTAGAGCATAATTAAAACACTTTGGATTTTTAAAAAGACATACATACATATACATCATATACATATTTTTTTAGAAAGAAAGGTAGAAGCCGGGCTCGGTGGCTCAGCCTGTAATCCCGCGCCTTTGGGAGGCTGAGGTGAGTGGATTGCCTGAACCCGCGGGTTCGAGACCCGCCTGGGCAGTGAGACCTCATCTCTACAATAAATCAAAAAATCAGCTGGGCGTGGTAGTGCGCGCCTGTAATTCCGGCTACTCGGAAGGCTGAGGAGGAAGGATCGCTGGAGCCCAGCAGGCGAGGCTGCGGTGGCTGGGAGTGGCCACAGCACTCCAGTCTGGGTGACTGAGTGAGACTCCAACTCAAAAAAAAAAAAAAAAAGAAAGAAAGAAAGGTAGAAACAAGAGACATAGAGCCACTGTGGTATGTAGAAGAAATACATAGAGAAGAACATTCTGGTTGAAATGAAAATATTCTCTCTAAGTGACATTTAATGATTCCAGCTCTACCATTAAGAAGGAGAGGATTTAGTGTACCTTATAAATGGGTTTAAAAATGAAAATGACAGAAACTTGGCCAACCACATTTTGTTTTATCAAATTTTAAAATGTTGGCGGTATTTGCTGAAATCTAACCGCGCAACTTGCCAATTGAAGCTGAGTTGGTACTGCAGTACTAAATATTTCAGCTTTCACTCTGGGGGAGAGAAATGGTATGAATTCTTAGAAATATTGTTGTTATATAATAGTATAATTATATAATAATATTTGTGCATTTATATTTTGTTTTCATCTGGAAAAGATGGCTAATATTTTTGCAATTGATTTTTTTTAACTTAAATGATAGCTAATCTGATCAGAAATAGAGCCAAGGCAGGTAACACCAACCAGACAGCAGGAGTGATTTTACTCCTGGATCTGATTTCCATGGACACTAATGATACATCTGTTTTCGCCCTGACTTCATTTGAATAGAACCCAATTTTGTAAAAATCTGCAAATGTGAGACAAATGTTTAAAATATAAATTACTTTAATAAAATTTGAATGTGCATCTCACAGCTAGTATGAATTTCAATAAATGTGTTATTGTCAAATTTTTCCTAAGTTAAATGTAATTGCATTTCATCTTGGGGTACCTCAAAACCTAGAATGATTCTCTTCAGTTTTTTAATATAAAGGTTGGACATGCCATTATATCAAGGCTAATACTTTTTAAATTGAGTTTAAAAGACTTTTAAAAACAAAGGTCTTAAATATGTATTGTAAAATTTTATCAAGTAACAAGTTTCAAAAATTATTTTCCATTAATGCATTTTTCCAAAGTGTAGCATCTTAAAAGAGAAGAAAATCCTATCATCACTACTAAATCTTTCTTTAAGTTCTCATTGATCATAGACTTAGAACAAGATTATCAAAAGTAGTGCTATACTGAGATAATGTATAAAAGATTTTGAAAAATCTCAACACTTCACTTTAGATTAAATCTCTTGGTTTCTCAGGTTCATGTTCCATTCACAGATAAAGATGGATTATCAGTGTGTGCTGCTTAATTAAGGACAAACAATAACCATTGCTTCTTATAGTTGTAGCACAAATAACTTTCCTTTCCTGTATTAAAAATCCTATATTTGATCTATTTGTCATTTAGGAGAATAATACAGCTATTGTTCCTTCAAAGAATCAAGTATTGACTTAGGAAGAAGCAATCTACCCAAGAGTAAGATTGAGTTTTCTATCATGATTGGATTGGAAACTTTGTTACTATTGCTACTAGTTCAAAGCTAATAGAAAATAGTTGAATTTTAAGTCAGCTTTTGATGGTGGTAATGGATATATAATTTTGGTTAATTAAAGTTCTTTTAATGTGAGGGGGAAAAAGTCAATTAGGAAGGCATTGAATGCTTTACTCTAAAATTACACAAGTAGATCTAGATTGGAGGTGCTAATGATGGTAAATCTTCAAAGATACAGGTTTTATTAGTTGCTGTTATATTACAGCACATTGGTATCCATGAACCAAAAATCAAAGCAATGTTTACTTTTTGATGAAACGATATTTGTGATTAGATCAAATAATAATTTATACATGGAATAACCATTTAGCATGCCTCTGATCTAGCACTGAAATTTAAGAAACAATGTGTTAATCCATATTATAGACAGCATTTGATAGGACTAGGACCATAAAACGAAAGCAATTAAAAGGGTCATCTACTACAACCCTTTTTCCAGTTTGGTTAAAAAATAGCGAACCAAGAATAAGTGAGTTGATTAGAGATTGAATTGTTTAAAGATAATGTTAACTGGATATGGAGATCAAGATCTTGAGGAATCTCTAAATAGTACATTTTTCTTTGTCAGAGCAGATGCCAGGAGAGGATTAGATATGCAATAGATTAATTAGAGAAAAGCCCGGTGAGAGAAAAATGGAGATGAAGAAATGAGATACAGCATCAGACTTCAGTGCAAGTTTAACCCTGTGGAACACAGAGGAAAAAGACGAATGGCTAGGAAAGTCTTAGGTTGCAGAATTGTTTTAAGAAAGTATTGCCAAATTTAGGAGTTCCCTATCTCCAAGAAACTAGTCTGCTTTCGTTTTTCTACCAGGGTCAATCACTGGCTTGGAGCAGCATGTGGGAAACACCACAGGTGTATGCAATGGATCTTAGAATGCAGTAACTGTGGCCAGTAGTCAAGCAGACACCTTGCATTTGGAAATCTGAAAGAAACAATTTTATGACCACAAGAGTTTCTAACCTACTTGACAACATTTTGCTAATATATCTGAGAATTGCCCTTTAACATTCTTCACCTATAGTAGTAGTGTTTCCTGTCTTCTTTTTTTTTGTCTCACTCACTCGCCCAGACTGGAGTGCAGTGGCTGCTCCCGGCCACCGCAACCTCGCCTGCTGGGCTCCAGCGATCCTTCCACCTCAGCCTTCCGAGTAGCCGGAATTACAGGCACGCGCTACCACGCCCGGCTGATTTTTTGATTTATTGTAGAGATGAGGTCTCGCTGCCCAGGCAGGTCTCGAACCCGCAGGCTCAGGCAATCCACTCACCTCAGCCTCCCAAAGGCGCGGGATTACAGGCTGAGCCATCGAGCCCGGCTTGTGTTTCCTGTCTTCTAAATAGAAGTTTTATTCTGCCATGGGGAGATAATGCACTGTTGGCAAGAAACAAGGGCCACATTTTTAAAAGGCCATGTCATGATGTAGAGAAAAGTGCAATCGTTTTAGGTTATGGTGGTGATAATAATAAATAACAAAAATTGTGATTATTAGGCGATGTCTTCTATTTACTAGTCACTCTAAAGACACTCCACATAAGTTAACTCTAATGCTCACCTTAGACATAATAAGCAGTTATTTTTTTTCTCCATATTAAAAAAGGGAATGCAGACCCAGGCTTTATGCGAGATCGTTCGCTCAGCTGGGAAGTGTCATTTCGTTTAACTTCTCTAAACTTCATTTCCCAATCTGCAAGCAAGATAGTAACAACTATTTTCAAGAAGGTGCCATGAGGATTCAGTGGTATGATAGTTTGAAATAAAAAGTCTATCTACAGAGACTTTTACATACATCTTGCTTTCCATGTTCCATTAGATTACTATGGTGTAGTTCATTTTCCTCACTCAATACTTTATTGCAAAAGCTCCTGTGAGAGATGTAGTTGTCTATTAGTCTATCATTAGTCTTGACTAGAGAGCAATACTTTAGCATAGTAGTTAAAAAAAAAATGTTAAAGCCCCAATTTCAAAAAGTCTACTCAATGCAACTTCCTTCTTTCTGATTTCAACTTGGCCTCTCTTTAGCTGTGAAATTTTTTTACTTAATCTTTCTAAGCCCCAGTTTCATTATTT
This sequence comes from Cephalopachus bancanus, assembly GCA_027257055.1. NCBI lineage: Eukaryota > Metazoa > Chordata > Mammalia > Primates > Tarsiidae > Cephalopachus > Cephalopachus bancanus. The sequence goes on along the minus strand of JAPVLO010000243.1, from coordinate 1,853,069 downwards.
CATATGAGGGCCAATAATCCTTACCTTCTAAGGCTCTTTAAGAACTGAATGAAGTAAATGTACGCAAAATACCTGAGTAGTAGGAAAATGGAAGTTATTACTATAATTATTATTAAATCATTTTGAAAAGCATAATACTAAGTGATAATGTTCCTGTTCATGGTATAAAAATAAACTTTGAATTCTAGCCTTTTCCTCATTTTTCTCTCTGGTGATAACAAATGTGAATGTGCTAGTCAGAAGGGTCACTAGACAAATAGACAGTACTGGTAGGCAAATTCACGAAAACAACCAAAAATTAACATTAAAATGTATCTTCCTCATGACAGGGAAATGTAATGTTTTCTAGTGTTAAAGGCTTATACCCCTAAAACAATTGAAATAGCTCCTGAAAATAAATTTTAATAAAACTTCTTAGGAAATACATAGAAAAAAATAACAAAAGTAAAATCAAAACACCCAAATTTTATACATTGAATGAAAGCATGACTGAAGGAAATTTATGGTACAGAGATTTGGAGATTTATTATTTTGTGGTAAAAAAAATATATATATCAAATAGAAATAGGTTTCTATCTGGTCACTTGCATGTCTTCATTTATATCATATAGAAATAGGTTTGTTTTCTTCACGTTTAAAAGTTTTTTGAGAATTTATTTACTTTTACATAAAGGCATTAACTTTTGAACAGCTAATAGGAATATAAGAGAATCATAGCTCAAGTAGAAAAATGTACAACTATGCATATATTTGCTTTCCTTTCTATATTCAATTTTAGCACTGTAAATGAAAATTAAAATTAAAATGAGAATGATGTTCCAAATTTCTCCAGCCTTTTGGAGAGTCTTCCATTACTTCAACTACCAAGTCACATGTTTTACAAATGAAGTGTCCTAGCAAAAATAATTCCCACTGCACCTCATTACATCCTCTCTGTCACCCTCCCCCCAAATCTTGATTATTTTCATGACAGCAATAATCATAAACTCTACTCATTTAATTTTAAATGTAATTTTGTAATTTTTTTTACTAAGATATAAGCTCCACATGTCAGAAGTCATACATTTCTTTTTTACTTCTATGGCGATAACCCATAGGAGTGAAATGAAAAAAAATAAAAGAAAATATTTGTAAGCTATATATTCAACAAAGGTCTAATATCCAGAATCTATCAGGAAATCAAATGAATAGACAGGGAAAACAAAACAAAACAAATAACTGCATTAAAATGTGGGCAAAGGATATGAATGACACTTCTCAAATGAAGACACATACATGGCCAACAAAACCTATCAGGTAAATGCAAATCAAAGCTACAATAAAATACTATTTCACACCACGCAGTATGACTATTATTAAAAAGTCAAAAAATAAAAAATAAAAACAACAGATGTTGGTGAGACTGTGGAAAAAAGAGCTCAGCTGGAAAGTGTCACACTGTGGGTGAAAATGTAAACTAGTTCAGCCTGTGGAAAGTAGTGTGGTGATTTCTCAAAGAACTAAACATAAACTAACATTCAACTGAGCAATCCCACTAATCCAACTATATACTCAAAGGAGCATAAATCATTCTACCAAAAAGACACCTGCACTCATATGTTTATTGCAGTACTATTCATGATAGCAAAAACATGGAACCAACCCAGGAGCCCATCAATGGTGGATTGAATAAAGACAATGTGGTACATATACACCATGGAATACTATATAGCAATAAAAGAGAATAAAATCATGTCATTTGCAACAACATGGACGCAGCTGGAGACCATCATTCTAAGAAAATTATCACAGAAACAGAAAACTCAATACCATATGTTCTCATTCATAAGTGGGAACTAAACACAGCACACATGGGTGCAAAGATGGGAACAAGAGACAGTGGGCACTACTAAAAGGGGGGAAAGTGGAGGGAAAACAAGGGCTGCAACCCTCCATCCAGAGGCTTATATGAAGCCCAAACCTCTGCCGCACATATGCCTATGTAACAAATTTTCACATGTATCCCTTGATTTTAAAATTAAAATAAAATTTGTAAAACATTTTTAAAAATCCAGTCACTTGTGATAATAATTTTTAAAATATGCATCTCTGAAACATAGAAAAACAAACACTTTCTGAGGCAGAAGAAACGAAAGGAAATAACAGGGAGAGAGAATGAGCGAAAGGAGAAAGAAGAAAAGAACGAAATAAAAGGAGTGAAAAATATGGAAGAAGCAAAGAGAGGGCAAATGGAAAGAAAAGAATGGCAAGAGAGAAGAGAGGAAATAACTTAAGCCTTGTCCCACATACTGAGAGATTCACTATTTCTTTGTGAGTTACCATGACCACCTACCTGCTTTATTATTTTTCAACAACCTCAATTTTCTTTTTTGGTCCTGTCATTCCAGTTCAATTGTCTGTCAAGTCACACTATGGAAATCATCTTTTTCTTCATGTGCTATTAATTCCAGGCTATTGTTGTCGCAGAATTTGCTGAAGGTTTGCTGTGGCAGTGGGGAATTCCTTTTTTAGGGCAGAAAATCCTAATATTGAAGAATATAACATTTCACAGTTCCCACAAATCGATGGGTATTTCCCACTCAGATACTTTATCCATGGTAACTATGATTTTTTGTTTTTGTCTTTTTCATCCCCTCACATCTGTTTCCTTGTTTCCAGAAAATGGCACCTCATCTTCAATCTAGTTTGTCATGCAGAGTAACTTAGATCTTCTTTCTCCTAGTCATGCTTCTATATTCATTTTTCTTCCTGATACAAATGTACCACTTACTTACTAGTTATTTTTTTATACTTTGACTGATTCCACAAAAGATTTGTTGTATTACAGGACCAACTGCAATAAAAAAACAAAAAAGGTACATATAAGTACAAGATGAACATACGATTGTGACTTACTATAGTAAAAATGGAAACAGGATGAGTTTTTTCTTTCTTTTTTTTTCTTTTTGAATTGGAGTCTCACTCGGTTGCCCAGACTGGAGTGCAGTGGCTGCAGGGGCACACTCACCGCCAACTCAGCGTTGATTCACTGGGCTCCGGCAATCCTTCCGCCTCAGCCTTCCGAGTAGTTGGAACTACAGACGCGCGCTACCGGTTGAGTTTATAATAAGATATCAAGAACAAAAAAGATAGATACAGTATTACAATGTGAACTCTCGACCTGGACTGAGAAATAAATACAACATCATAAACGCACTTAGAGTATTTAAATTTTTAATTAATCTGAAGGTTTGGTATTGAGCTTCCAGGCGGGCAAAATTAAAAGGGAAAAACGAATGGCTTTATCATTCTTATAAACCACATGCAGTAACCGTATCAACTCCTTGGGGAGAAACAAAGCTTTGCTTAGCACTTAACTCTAAAACAGCATTTCATAAACACAGATGAGAAATCTGAGGGCTGGGAAAGAAGCTCAGCTGCGAGATTTTAAGCCTAAACTAATAAATTCATGAATAAAGGTAACTGGAGAGTTAATGGAAATAACAGGCAGATGGGAAAATAAGCAGGAAATTGGGAGGCTCCAAGGTACTTGGAGAAGAAAGAGATTAAATGATGACTAGTCTGCATTCCTTTTCAGTCTTTTTTGGATCACTTCAAGCTCCAACCTTTCTCATGCTTCAGCTTTATGGCTAGATTCCCTTGTATTTACATCCTAGAGAGAGTATGACTTGCAGCTTTCTCACTGAGCTGTGCTCACAAATATTGGAACCAGAGGCAGTCAGAGCTCTGGGCTAGAACTTTAATATGCCACTCACTGAAATAGCTATTTCCCTTAATGGTCTTTATCCAAAGCATAGCCCAGTGAAGGTGACATTGGCTATTAACCTATTCTGAGTGTGGGAGTCCCACACAAATGATTCCTGAATTGTTCCTCAAGAACAATTTGAGTGTGAATAGAAACTGCAAAATAGCCTCTGTCACCCATGAATAAAAAAAATCTCTGTCATACATGCAGAAGTTATTCAAGATTCCTTAGTTAAGAAAGCAGGCTTATAACAATGGGTAGACATATATGAGGAAGATTTGTAAAACCAGTAAAACAAAAGTAACAGGCTTTGCCACTGAATGTGTTTATTAAATTGCTCAGCACGACATTATTAATAGTCTCAAAAAAACAATTTGGATGTGCAAAGTGACCCAGAATAGAACCTATTATGATGCCTAAACTGTTTGAAATAACCGCTGAGTGGTTTTGTTGTTGTTGTTCTTTTGTTTTGTTTTGTTTTTAATGAGTTGCCCTTCAAGGAAGGAGATTTTAAAGTCATGGAAAATAGCTTTTCTCCTATCTCCATTACAGGGTAATCACAGCTCATCCTTAAGACACACGTGGTTTTCCAGTGAATATAGGTCAGGACGACACATCTCAGTTTTGTTGTAGGTCTATATCCTTGAGGGGAAAACTATGTGTGTGTTTGTATATAATATGTATGTGTGTGTGCATGTATAATATGTGTGTAAGTATATTGTGGTATACAGACATTTGTGGTACATGTACACATTACAATATATATAGATTTGTGTGTGTGTATTGTGTGTGTGTGTGTGTATGTGTTTTATTTGCACTAAACTCATCTTCACCTGACTCTGTAGTCATCATTAACTCAGAAAAGGGATAAAAATGATGGCAGCACTTGGAAAAGCTTTTTGTTAGATAATATTCCTAATGAATCAAACTCAATCCATTGACCCAGTCACCAGAGACAAGTTCACATCACTAGTTTTAACAGCAACATGTCAAAGTCAGAAAGAAAAAAAAAATCATAGAAAGGAGAAAGGAGGAGATGATGAGTGAGAGATGACAATGTATAAAAAAAATAGGAAGAAACTCCCAGAGTAAAAACTGTTTTGATGTTCAATACTCCATGTGAACTCATGCTGAAATATGCAGCTTTCCTGTAGGGAGACTCCAGAGTTGTAGCAGACAGAACTGGAGAAGCCAGAAGTGGGACAGATTTCAGGAGAAAGAAAGAGCAAAGATTAAGAAGAAATAAGCATTTAATATCTACTCAAGATATAGCCAAATGCTTGCTGGACATTTAAAATTTGCTATCTCCTATAATATATATATGATAAACCTCCATTCTGAAATTCCAAATCTTTTAATAATACATTTTTATAACTTGTTAATGCAAAATATGACCTGACATAAACTCATTTTGTGGCAGAACTTGACCTGAAGGATGTAAGTCAATTGTAGTATTTTAAAACTCTGTTTGATATTCAAAAAATTATTGAATTATTAGCTTGCCAGTCCTATATTATATGGAATATATGTTCAATATTATCTTTTTAAAATCTGGAAAACAATTTAAATTCTAAATCATTTGGTCCCAAAGGTTTTAGACTAGAGGTTGTAGTTCTTTTTTAGTAATGGTAAGAATACAATGGGTGATATTTATTTTTAAATGTCTAACATTGTGCTAACCCTTTTTGAGTATTTTCTTGTTTAGTCCTCATTGCATCCCTCTGAAGTGGACATGATAATACTTGACAATGAATAACTGTATATAATGTTCATTGAAGGTTTTTTGCTTGCTCAAGCTTAATAGTTCGTAAATATCAAGAATATCTTTCTAACTTCAAATGCTATTATAAATCCTGTGATTCTTATCAGAAAAGTGTTCTTAAGAGAATAAATACAAGATAAAAAATCAACATGAAGTGGAAAAAAGTCTACTTTTATGACACTGGTGTTCCATGACAATGATCTAATCAATGTTACAAAGTAAAATACCTTCCAAAAAGATTTGGTTCATACTTAGGATTTCTGATTTGGCTTTACAAAAATGGCACCTGTACATTTTTAAAGCTTCATATTTTCCTGATGCCTCAACATCTACAGAAACAGGCTGTAAATACCCTGCCCAGGCTACCAGATGCTATATTGTGATAAGGCTACCTCCTAACACAAGTCCCCCGTCTTGTTTCATCCTGACTGTGATCTAAGTGACAGTCACATGTACCAATAAAATTGTGTGACTTTTTTACTTGTGTACTCCAAGCTGACCCCCAATAAAAAGATTTGCCCACTGGTCTTCACTCTATTTCTTGGTTGCTCACCTGCATGGAATCACCTGCTGCCTGGGAGCTTCTCCCTTATGGCCACTTGTGTGGCATGCCCTGCCACTTGTTTCTAGGACCTGTGACTATAATAAATCCTTTAATTGCATATGCCTTCCCAATTGTAATTTCAGTGGCCTTATTGGAATGATCATTAAAGACTTGCCCTGGGAAGACTTGCTCCACCATTTATAACATGGCATCTCTCTTTGCTCTTTGATCCTGAAGTTCTCAACACTTAATTAGTACCAAATCAATGATGAATTAAGTTCACATATTTTTCCCTTCCCATGGATTTTGATAAACATAAAATTATCAGCACCCTGACTAAAACTCTTCCTGCACATGGAAGGTATTTAATATATTTTGAATACATTAATGAAATCTTTGGCTTGGCTGTGTTTTAAGTGCAGCATTAAACCTTAAAGTTTTATTAGCCATAATAAATTGCAGAACTTCTTCTAAGCAAAGTGATGAAAATATGCCACTTGTAAACAATTACTTCCAGACATGCTTCTCAAGACGTAAAAAAAAAAAAAAAAACTTTCCCTCAATGTAGATTCTCATCAAAAGATTATTGGGATATGAGAAACACTCTATATCCATAAATGAACTATAAAGCACACAGATGGAAAGAAGTAGAAACAATCTGTTTTTCTTTTTAAATAGAAATACAATGGGGCAGACTTTTTCATGAGTGAATCAAGTGCTTAACAAGTTAATATCTAGCAGAAAGCTTTTGGCAGTCATCAATTGTGCCAAATACATGGCATTAATTTAATTACAGTTTATGTAGCATCTTTATAGGATATAACTTTAAAAGGTAAATTTAGGAACTTTCTCTGCTATGTTCTAATGGTTTGTTCTGTTCGACCATATATTTCAATTAAACACAGAGCATTCAACACTCTGCCTAGAAAAGCACCCACACTCTGCCATCTGAAATCAAATGGTGGTGGTGATCACTCTGCCACAAACAGTGAGATGTGACAATTTAGAAAGACAATAAGTGTGTTAATCTACTCAATGAAGTTTCAAAGCTAGTAACATTCAAAAGAATAAATAAAAGCATAAGCTTTACAGCTGTTTAGACAGATGAGCCAATAAGAAAACCAGTGCTTCTATCATTCCTTATTATCAGGGAACAATTCCTTTGCCAGTAGATGAGATCCTCTTTTTTGTCTTGTTTATGTTGACTTGCAGTCATGTCATTATTTTCTGTGTAAAATATAGGTCATACATTAAGGGGCAATTCTAATAAGTTACATACTGTTGGGATTTGTCACTCTGCCAAAGACAGTTTGCACAATGCTTAAGAAGTCGACTTAAGTTGGCTTTAGTTCTAGAATTTTATGAGCAGGATCTTTATCTCCTGCATGAAAGCATGGCCATATGCAGCCAGTAGAAATTTCTTTTGCTTTGATATTAGAAGTGCATTTTAAATTATGAGTTGTAAGTCACTAGCAGTTACAATAGGATGGAGGTGCTTAAATACATACCTTTCAAGGAGACATTTGCCCTTAAGATCTGCTCTGATAATTTTTTTTCCTATGTCTCAACAATATATTATACTAATATAAAGCAAGGAAAGAATCAAGTATAATCACATTTAGGACTAAAAATAACTTCACTGTTTTTATAATTTTAGATTTCAGCTGTACCAATAGATCTATTCATTTTAATTCTAAAGTTATTTATCGTATTTTTAAATTAAAATGTCCAAATATATTTATTTTCTCCAGAGAATTAGGTATCAGAATTTTATATTAATTTATATATATATATGCTCTTGCTTTTATAGTTGCCATTTTTTTCTGCCTCATAAGTTTCATTCTTTGCTTTTAATTAAACATTTAATTCTTTCATGGAATCATTTCTTTCATCAAATAAAAGAAAATAAAGTCATATTTTTTAACGTATTTTTAAAGTGTATTACTGCATTTTTACTTAAACCAACATAAATTTATTATCTTACAGTTGCGACAGTCGGATGTTTAGAATGAGTCTCACTGGGATAAAGTCAAGGTGCTAGCAAGACTGTGTTTCTTCTAAGGACTCTAGGAAAAAAATCAGTTTCTTTGCTTTTTCCGGCTTCTAGAACCTTTCTGCATTACTTAGTTTGAGGTCTCCCTTCTATATTTAAACCTAACAATATCTAGTGGAAGCTTTCTCATATCATGTCATTCTGACACTAACTCTTCTTCCATTTATAAAGACTCTTGTGATAATCCAGGATAATCTCCTCATCTCAATTTCAGTAATCTCAGTTAGACTTATAATTTTGATTCTTTTTTGTCATGTACAATAGATTGAATATGTCTGTTCATAAATCATACGTTGAAATTCTATTCTTCCTATCTTCAATATGATGATATTAGGAGGTGATGCTTTTGTGAGGTAATTAGGCCATGAGGGCGGAGTCCTCAACGAAGGAATTGTAGCTTTTATTTAAAAAACCCCAGAGAACTCTCCCTTTCCACTGTGTGACAATATAATGATAAGTTGTCAGTATGTAACCAAAAAGAGAGCCCTCAGAGAAACTGACCATGCTAAAACACTGATCTCAGACTTCTAGCTTTCAGCACTGAAAGAAAAAAATGTCTGTTGTTTATTAATAAATGTCTATGGAAAGTTGTTATAGCAATCAGAGTAAAACACTATGCCTCCCAATATAGTCACACAGGTATGTGAAATTAGGATGTGGGCATTTTTTGGGGGGGTCATTAATCTGCCATCATGGGGGCTTTTGCTCTAAAGTGTGGAAATGGGAATATAATTCTTACCATTAGATAAAATTATAATATTTAGATAATACTGTCTATGAAGATAAAAAGTAAGGCAAATTTAAAATAAAAATAAGATGATAATTGACAATAAGAATGTGGAAGAGTGGACAGTTTCAAAGTAGATAGGTAAGGTATACAAATGAATAAAAAGAATAAGTTATATTAATAGATGCCAAGGGAAAGAGTACTTCAGAAAGAATGATTCTTTCTATAAATAAGAATGAGTTTGGAATAATTTTAAAACAGAAAGAGGGTCACGAAATGATAATGAGCCAAGGTAAGAGAGTGACATGAGAGTAATATCCTAACTCTTTAACGTGATTGGCATGGTCTTGTGTGGTGTGGTTCCTGTCTATTTCTTCACCTTTTCTTTGTGTGATGGTAAACAACTGGACAAATTTAAGCAGTGCTTTAATAACAATTTTATGGTTTGGAAAGTCCACTTTTTATGGGTTTAATGAGAATGAATTATAGGGGACCAGAAAGTAGTTAGTGAAACCAGCAATAAGGTGATTTAATTGACTCAGGGGAGAGATGATGGTAGCAATGAAGCTAGAGAAGAAAGAACATATCTGGAATGTTCTTTGGATGCAAATTCTGCAGTGGGTTTCTCATCCTTGGAACTACTGACATTTTGAGGCAGACAATTCTTTGTTGTGGGGAACTGTTCTGTGTATTCCTCAGAACCACTCATGGCCAGGACTTAGCGAAGGCTTGAATGAGGGTTGTGAGGGAAGAAGAGGAATCCAAGATGGCTCTTGAATGTCAAACTTTCCTAAGTGAGATTGTATGTATGATCTCTTTCTTATTGTTCTCAATTCCCTTAAATCTATCTTAAAATTTGAAGACTGGTGACACTGAAGCCTTTAAGAGAATCTTCAAGAAGAATTGTGTGTAATAAAAGATTAAAACACTTTCTAAAATATTACTTCCCCTAATAATAAAATGATATACTTGACTCCCTGAGGTGAAACTTTATGGGCCTCCTTCCTTAGACGTAAAATAACCAGTTTGGATTCTATTATGTCTAAAGTGATTCCATTTCTAATCTCTTGTCTATAGGCTTTCACTCCACTTTTAGAGACTTTATTTTTATTGATTGATAAAAGACAGGCAGAGGTCTAGAAGGAAAATAGCCTGTGTGCACGCGTGCACACACACACAGACACACACACACACACACACACACACACACACACACACATATTTGCTAATATTTGTTATATGCAGAACAGGAAAATTATAGTGAGTTATACTCACCTAAAGCATAATGCTTTAATAAACATGGTTTTTTCATTTAATTTTATTGATAATTACTTGCTTATAATTATATGAACTGTCAACACAATATGATTTTAAATTTCTCTGTGGCATAGACCATATTTTAGTCTATATCCATCCTGACACAGAGGTAGTCATAATGGATATTTATTGATTGCTGTGTGCAGAATAGCTCATACCCATCCACACACCTCTACCTTCTGTGAAATTCCTTCAATTCATAGGATTTGACAAGAGCTTGCCAATCTAAAGTTTTCTAGACGCAAGAATGAGACCATTATAATCTCCTGATCAGCATGATTGTCCAACATAGCGCATTTATGTATCCTTGGACCAATCAGCAGCCACTTCCATGATGATGCTTCTTACAAATTTTATTTTTAATTTGAACTTTGATAGTATGAGCAGAAAGGAGAGCAAACTGAGTTTTAAGCACTTATACAGTTAAAAGATTCCTACATTGTGAGAATTTTTGTCCAAAGAACAACCTGACATTCAGAGAAAAAAAACTAGAGTTATAGGGTTTATACTTTTCTGTAGTCATTGTTAAAACTAGCTCCTTTCTAGTTAAGGCAAGCCAATGAATTCCTTAAATTCCTTTTTTTTCCCTTTTCTTTTTTTTTTTGGTCAGGTTAATGTCTCTTACCAAAAAAGTTTCTACCTAATACAGTAGTTTAACAAAATAGTTATGATGGTTTGAATAAAATTTTGGATATAATGCATTTTTTCTCTTTCTGAACTAGAGGGGAAAAGGTAATAAAATTATTTGAGAAGACTATCTCGCAACGTATCTCACTTACAAAGACAAAATGAAAGCAATGTTTTACAAAGAGGATATGACTGGGAAGATTAAAAAATATATAGGGAATTGAATGGGACTGGATTGATGCTTTAGGATTTACTTAAATTCATCCATTCATCGGAATGTTGATGAATGCCTCCCTATGGAGAGCAAAGCTGGCAAACAGTTTGAAGAGATCAAAGGTAGAAAGTGGACATATCCCTAATCACACAGAGCTTAAAGTATAACTATTTATTAATTAATAATCCAACTGTTCACTTGATTCATTCATTCATTCAATCGCTCGTTGAGTTCATACCATGTGTCAAGAATTGTGACAGATGTTGTAAATATAAAAGTGAACAAAAAATATTCCTTCTTCAAACAGTCACAGGTCTCAAGTATAAATCCTACAGAGGCAGGCAAGTAATGCAAACTGGGAGCCAACCATTTACAGGATAAGACAGTGGTGGATTAGGAGATTTTGTGAGCTCACATTCTTCAAATATTGAATATCAAGTGTTTGGGGGTTTTTTTGCGGGGGGGATGTTTGTTTTATAAATGATACATTTGGGGACTGGATAACTTTTGAGATTTCTGGTGTCCAGGCTAGTCTTAATGCTTGTATGTAAGCAAATTATTAACATTATATAAAAGGTTCTGGGGGGAAAGGAAACGATTGAGTTCTTTGACTTCACTTATGAATGACATTCTGGAAGAAGTGTTATCTGGATGCTAAAGAACGAGTAGCCTTCACCCAGGTAAATGGAGAAGAGAATCTCAGACAGATGGAACAGAAAATTCTAAGGCCTAGAAGTTAGGAGTGGCATTGGAGCATGGGAAATACGCAAGCGCTTTCATGTGTCTGAACAAAGAATCCCAGGAGTTAGTGGAAAATAAGGCTGCAGAATTCTACCAGTTAGTAAGGTTGTGGCCAAGCCCATGGGTTCCTGGGTGAAACAGTATAATCTCAAATCTAACACATTTAACAATAGACAAGACAAAGAAAACCAAGGAACACTGCATAATGCTGAGTTAAGACGTGCAACACATTGCCGTCTCAAGAGATTTTCTTTTGCTTGCTAAGCCTCTTATGTTTGGCACAAAACAACGTTGTCAAATATAAGCTTGATTCCAGCAGGAAAAATTAAGATACTTCAGTCCCAGTTATTTACTACAACTGTGCTGAATCTAGATACCTGCTTACCTGACAATACACACAGAGAATGCCCTTAGGTTTTCCTATAAAACTCACTATTTGGGCTAAGCATATTAATAACACTGATAGGTATCAGAGCACAAAAGTCTAAAAAGAGAGGAGAGAAAAAAAGGGTGTGATATTCCCTTGATTAGATTTCTTCTTTTAACTTTCTGTTTATCTAAATCCTAGTTTATGCCCAATAGATTGTTCTTTGAGGGAGGAAACAATTTCCAATATTTCTTTCTACCATCAATGCAAATGGTACAATAGTATTAAACATCTACTTTATAAGTGTGTTCAAGTAGTATTTAGTCAACTGAGTTGAACATTGTATTAATTATCTACTGCTTCATAGCAAACTATCCCCCCAAATTAATAGCTTAAAACCACAAACACTTACTAGTGCACAATTTCTGTGGGTTAGAAGTCTGAGTGATTTGGTTAGTGAGTCTGGCCCAGGATTTCTCACAAGGCAATAATAAAATTGTTGGCTTCACTGTAGTCATCTCAAGACTCAGCTTTGGGAGGTCTCACATCTGAGCTAACTCATTGATGCTAACCAGTCTGAGAACATCCATTCTCAACCTCGCTTACATGACTGTCTCCACAGTTTACTTGTTGAGATCAAGCAATCCAAGAAAAAATGTAAGTGAATTCTCAACGTGGAAGCTACAGTTTTTTTGTTTTTTGTTTTTTGTTTTTTGTTTTTTTGAGTTGGAGTCTCACTCTGTTGCCCAGACTGGAGTGCAGTGGCTGTTCCCGGTCACTACAGCCTCGACCCGCTGGGCTCTGGTGATCCTTCCGCCTCAGCCTTTCAAGTAGCTGGAACTACAGGTTGAGCCACTGAGCCCGAGGGAAGCTACAGTTTTTTAAAAAGTTAATCTCAGAAGAGATGGTTTTCCAATTCTGCCATATCCTACTCATTATAAATGAGTCAATAACTCCACCCCACACTTGAAGGTAGGAAATATTTTACAACAGCACGAATACCAGAAAATGGGGTTCCTGGTGAGACACCTTTGAAATTGCCTATCACAGACATTTTAAAGAGAAGGTAAGAAATAGAATAAATTGCTACTCTGTATGAAATCAGAATATTCTTACTGAGGCAGGATCTGATAATGAATATGAGAAACAAAATTACTGTAGATTGACTAAGTTTGCAGAAGGTCATGCCCTCTGAGATGTGACTTCAGGTCATTATTCCTAAAATCATTGATAAAATTAACCTCAAAATGACTAGGTTGATTTTAATAATTATTAAGTGAAAATTAATAAAACAGCTATTATGCTCAGTTCTTTTCATAGTATGAAAGCAAGTCAGATAATAGAACACATATATACAGAGGTAGGAGGAAAAATAAGTCAGCATACCCAGGAACTCAGAAATTTTGTGAAAAAACAGAGAAGCATACAGCTGTGGAATTAGAATTGAGGACTGTTGTAACCAGACATGAGGAGCATAGAGACTTCCAATTACTTCTCAGGTGCTTATTTATTTATAAAATTGTATTCCAATGTAAATTTCTCCTAACAGACATAAGGCTCCATTATGTAATGGGTCATATTTTCTTAATCAAGTTAATGGAACTTTAATCAGATTTTTGGAAAAGAACAAACAAATAAGAAAAAAATGTTTTTTTTCTAATTCTTAGAACAGTGCTTGGTACAGTGCCTTTTTTTTTTTTTGGTACACAGAATGTGCTTAGACATCTTGACTCTGTAGAGTTCTATCTTTTCTTATTACCTTTCCTTGTGAAGGAAATAGCTTCAGGATCTTGTGTTAGACATCGTCACCTACCATTGCCACAAAACACATTGCTTCCTGACACATTGCAGAGAACCCTATAAGGGACTTGGCATAAAATTCTTGCTCAGAAGGATGATTTGCAGCCCAATCATTCTTTCACAATAAGAATTATGCAGAGAGGCAATTAGTTGAAATCAGCAAAGTATAAAAGCAGAGGAGACGATGACTAAACTGCCCTAATGATGAAACATTAGAGGAGTGACTGGTAAGAGATCAGATCACTAAACCCTTACTTTTGTGTAATTATAAGATAGACTATTTTTTGGAAAAAGACTCCACATCTCAGTGAGAATTGACTGTAGCTATCAAGATCTAAGACTGTTGTCTTTCTTCCTTGCTTTTTATTTTTTAATACTTGTAAGTCAGTTAATATTAAATTCCAATTATCCAAGCTAAAAGAGTGTGTCTCTGGCTCTTGGCATTTTATACATAAATGAATATTATTAAAGCCCTATACTCTTTAAGAGTAAAGATCATGTAATATTCTTTTGGGAAAACTTTCCTTAATCCCCTTGTCTCCAAGTAGTCTGTTGACCTGATAAATTATTTGCACCCCACATTAGATGGCAAACAGCACGAGGGAAGGAAGTATATTTATCTAATTCATTAATGTATCCCATAAAGCAGAGGTATTGGAGTATACTAGATTCTTAATAAATATTCATTAGGTGACTGTTTAATGAATTGGCATCATTTTCAAAGCCTCATTATAAATAGGATATGAATTTTCATTCTCTCTTGCCCTGCTTTAATAGGCTCGAATTTCTTTAATAAATCATGCACTGCATAAAAATCCTGTCATTAAAGACAAAGACATATCATATTCTGTTTGCTCTCTTTTTCCTTTCTTTCTTTCTAGCCATTGATGATCTCGAGTTTCAACAATTATGACACCCAGAGTGGACCTTTCACTCACAATGTCAATGAAATTAAGAATCAGATTTTTGGAGAAGAAAAAAACTAAAAAAAGCAAAAAAAAAAATTCTAGTTTTTCAGTTTTATGTAAGAAGATGAAAGGTCTTTTGTTACTTGCTTAACCTCTTCTACATAATATCTCTTTATAAATAAAGGTGTCAAATGCTCCTAGCGTCCCATCTCACATCACATATCACATCTTCTCCAGTCTAACTATGCCAATCCAACTATTGCAGCAGCAAAACAGCTTCTCACAGGTGTAACATGGTGGCACTTTCCCAAATTGCATCACTTAATTGCCCGTTTCTGCTCCAGGTCTTTTGTTTAAAAAGATACCTGTATGCAACTGTCAAATATTCAGAAAACTCTCAACCTAGAAGAAACTCGACACCCTCTAGTAGCGCTCTCCAGAGACTATCTATCTATCTATCTATCTATCTATCTATCTATCTATCTATCTATCCATCCACCTACCTACCTACCTAATCTATCATCTATCTGTCATCATGTACCTATGTATCTATCAAGAAACTGATTTACTATAAAAATTATCATAAAATTATGGAGGCTGGCAAGTCCAAAATCTGCAGAGCTGATGTTCCAGCTTGAGTCAGAAACTGGCAGGCTGATATAGAATCAGGAAGAGCTGAGATCCTTAATAGAATGACATCAGACAAGAGAGTTCTCTCTTACTCAAAAGACCAGTCTTTTTTTCGCTCTCTCTCTTTCCTTTCAGGCCTTCAATTGATTGGTTGAGGCTCACCCATATTATGATGGGAATCTGGTGTACTCATTCTATGCATTTAAATGTTGATCTCATCCAAAAACACCCTCATAGAAATACCTAGAAAATTGGGGGGGGGTGGCACATAACAACCCAAAGGGTACCTGGTCCCAAAGTGAGGAAGTGAAGGCCAGTTGGAAGCCCAAACTTTACCTGCATGCAGCCTATTTGTGTAGTTAATCCTTACTTGTACTCCACATCTTTATAATAAAATAAAATTTAAAAAAATAAAAATTACCCAGGAAAATTTTTTTTAAAGAAAGAAATACCCAGAATGTTTGACTAAATATAAGGGTGTATTCTGTGGGCCAGTCAAATTGACACATAAAATTAACCACCTCATATCTCATGGGGAAAATCTTGAAAATAGAAAATGGGAGAATATATAAATGTTTTCCTCTTTTATCCTTCAGGCAAGCAATTATAAGGCATATTCTATATGATACCTCTGGAGTTCCCAGCAAGAATAAGCCCTAGTGACCAACCTATGAACTCACCATGGTGTTGGGTTTTTTCCACCCTAGTGCCTGTTTTGTTCTCTTCCATATTCCAGTTTTCCCACACATTTCCCCATTATCTTATAAAATAAATGATCTGTACTCATGTCTCAGGCACTGATTTTCTAAACAGAGGGGAGATAGCTAATACAATAATATAATCAGAATATTTTCTCATATGTGTCCTGTTGAAAAAGCAAAGTGATCTTTGATATATATTAATAATACATTTTACTCTCCAAATGCTCACTCCTCAAGTAATATCTTTGAACCTCACTTTTAGATCTCTACAAAGGAAGATTTACCTATTGAGATGATAACTCCTTGAGTTAGGTTAAACAAACAGAGCACTAAAAAATACCATTAATACTTCATCACTGGACTGTAAGCTTCCTCAAGTCAGAGAATGCACCTATTTTGCTTAGAAATATTGCCTAAATGTCAGTCACATTACTTAAAAGGCAATAAAGCTAGTAAAGTGGACAGCAGTATTGGAAATCAGAATTTTCTGACCTTAAAGTCCAACCCCCTGACCTTTTGCTTTCGATTTATTCTTCAGAAAAATATTAAATGGCTTGTTTAGATCACAAAGTAAAAGTATTATGTCATAGAATTCATACAGCCATCCTGTTAAAATTAATCAGACATACAAAACTAACCCTCTCCTATAATATGAAAAGAAAAAAAAAATCTCTACAATAGTTTAGATATATAATGGCATCCTGTATTAATTGACACACACATGCACTGTGCTAATAATTAATGACACTAAGTTAGCATATAGACTCTTCTATGCTATCTCTGATTTTTTAATTGCATCATGTTGCTTGAATTGCTGGTGGTAGCATGTTGCTTATTAGTATACAAATTGACCAGGTTCAATTACCTCCAAGAAATTTCTTTGATTTTAACAAAAGCCAATGAAAGCTTGTTAGCAGGATTAAATAATTAGTGTCACTACATCAAATTAAATCAAGAAACTTAAGACTCATGGTTAGATATGTTGAACTATTTTTTAAAATAATGAATCCTAATTATAATTTTATGAATGCTTGGGATCTTCAGGCATCATCTTTGGAAAGCTAACTATAAAGACTGTAGTTCATATGCTGAAATAGCAAATATATTCATTTTGACAGATGGGACATATTGGAAAAAAATAATTCTGAGTTTAAAATTCCACACATTGAGACATTATATCCATCTTCTCTTATCCCACTTACTAAAACCCATAGTTGTAGAACATCAAAGAAGCTACAGTATATATTTGTTAAGAATAAAGCGTTCTATTCTGTGGATTTGAATATTGGTTAACTTTCTTATTAGCTATGTGAGCATAACCAAGACACTTGGCCATTCTTTACTCATTATAGATTGAAAGTTCATGTCCCTAAAAATTCATGTGCTACTTGGAGACAGGATAGGGTCTTTGGGAGGTAATTAAGTTTAGATACAGTCATGAGGATGGGTCTCTTATAATGGAATTAATGTCCTTATCAGAAGAAACACTAGATATCACACACAAAAAAGAGGTCATGTGAGCTCTCAGTAAGTTGGCAGCCATTTGCAAACCAAGGGAAGAGACATCACCAGAAACTGACCATGCTGGCACATGAATCTTAGACTTTCAGCCTACAGAACTGTTGAAAAACAAAAGTTTATTGTTTAAGTCACCCAGCTGGTATTTTGTCAAGGCCCCCCCAAGCAGATTAAAACAGTACCGTGCAATCCCCGTCTATAAAATAAGAATGGCAACAGAATGTGTTTAGTCTATGGTATTATTGCAAAAATTAAATAATGGAAATGAGAACAGCATTTAATATGAAGTAAGAAATAAATATAAGGTGTCTATTTATTTGCTTAGTAACAGATTTGAATTTTAATCTGTCTTTGAAATTAATATCAGTTTAAAAAGGAAGATATTCTCAGAATTGGCGTATTTCAAAGGTTCTTATTTCCTCTTGCAGAAAAGATGCAATAATTTGAAAATGCTGAGGTTTATAAATAAAATTATTTGTGTTAAGCCTGCTCATATGACTTCTGACTGAATTTTCCTACTCACTGTGACCCAGCAGGTCAAACATGTAATATCAGGGGACAAAAAAAATTCCAATAACCGTGAAGATATGTGTTAAGTGGAGCAAGTTGAAGATGATTTTTCTTGGTAATGTGCAGATTTTCAGATGAGAAATTCGAGATGCACCATGCTTACCCTAAGCAGGAAAACACACAGGGAGCTTATATGGTGTGAGCCAACTTATTTTGGAACATCAAATTTGAAGCTCCTGACAAAATGACATCAGGCGTTAAGTTATATTTTGGAGAGGGGATGACACTTAATATACCTTGACAGTCCATCTGGTAAATGTGAATGCCATTTCGCAGTCTCTTTCCCAATGAGTGGCATGCTAACATCTCAATAAAATAAGAATGCAGGCTGAGTGTCAATCATCCCATGCCTTTTCAGTTTCCAAGGGACTTGTCTCATCTGAATTGGCATGGAGAAAATTGCTCTTTTTTTTTTAATAGATGGAAATATTAGAGCATCAAGTAACAAAACCCAGAATGTCATCAATAAATAAATTCTGCTTAGAGAGTGGAACTTCTCAAATGTCAGTTGACATTTATCTTAACATATTAATATAACTGTAACCTTTTAATATTTATCTTTCTTAACAACATCTGTGGAAGACAGAGGAATAGACCGATAGGTATCACCAATTTTCTTCTTTCTTGGTAGTCCTTTACAATAGAAACTGGAAAATGCTATTTACTTCCTTATGTGACCTCTCTTGTAACTATGAATATTCATATGCCAGTTTGGGCTTAAGAAATATAAGAGAAAGAATGATGGAGTAGAAGGATTAGAGAAAATCTACTCCAGGAAAAAAAAAATGTCTTTTTTCTACAGCTTCCCCAATTCTCAAGTCTCCCTACCCTTAAAAGTGGACATGAAGCCTAAAATTGCATCAATCATCTTGTGACCACGAGCAAACTGGTCTGTTCCTGCCTAGCAATGTCAGACACTGGGCTTTTTCAGCGAAGTTAAGAATGATCGACATCTCAAATGGAGACTTCCTGTGGTAGGTAGAATTTTGTACCAATAACTTTACTCTCTGCCATTACACCTATGAATACGCTATTTTACATAGCAAGAGAGATTTTGTAGATGGAATTAAGTTATGGTCTATAAAATAGAAAGATTGTTCTGGTAAGCCCAATGTAATTATTTGGCCCTTTGTAGGCCGACATCATTCTCTGACTGGAGCCATTCAGAAAGATGCAGTACAAAGGAAGACAGAGAAGAAATAAGGCAGGTAGATTTGAAGATGAAAAGGACTTTATCTGTTATACTCGCTGTGAGCCAGCAAATACTAGAAGCTGAGGACAATTTTTGGCCAATAGCAATCAAGTAAACACAGACCTCATTCCTTTAGTTATATGGAGCTGAGTTTTGCGAATAATCTATATGAGCATTGAAGCAGATTCTTTCTGAGATTCTCCAGTTAAGAGAGTAGGCTGACCAATATCTTGATTTCGGTCTTGTGATACTCTGAGCACAGAAATCAGCCGAGCTTACCAGATCTTTGAACTGTAGAATTGTGAGATACTATATTTGTATTTTTTCAAGCCACTAAGTTTGTGATGATTTGTTATAGTGGCAAAAGAAAACTAATACATTTCCCCAAAACATATTTATTCACTAATGTGTTATAAGGGTATTTTAGGGATTCTAATAAGAACACCATTGACTAACAACAATGGCAATAATAACAACTAATAATAACTGTTTCTAATTATTATGTGTCAGATTTTATTCTAGAGCAAGCAGGACAGATTAGTGTACTGTTTTCTTAGAGTTTATGTCTTAGTGGAATTAACAGATAATAAATAAAATGCATAAGAAAAGATATTTATTTGTGTTATACAGATCATTAAAATAAGATCATTTAAAAACAAATTACTTATCAAATAATTTGGATCATATGGTTCGGGAAAGACTGTGGAGGTAATATCTAAATGAAATATGGATAATAAGAATAAACATGACAATAAAACCTCATGAGGAAGGAAAACACAGACAGCTACAAAGCTTCAGTGATAGAAACAGGCTTGGGATACTTGCTGTCTAGGGAGTGAAAACATAAAGAGTGAGGGAGAGATGGCAGGAGGAAAAGAGGTAAAGTCTGAGGGTGGGGTAGGGAAAGGATTAGATAGGGCCCCAGAGACCATGGATGGTTCATATTTTATTCCTAGGGTAATAAGAAGTCAGTGGATGGAAATGATTTTTGTAAAAATTTAATTTTAAACGTTTAAAAATTATCTTTGATGTTGTAAGAGACATACATTATAAAGGCTGATGGGCAAGAATGGAAACACGAAGTCAGGTTGCACCCCTGAGTAGAGTTTAAACCTTGGTGGCCATTGGGGTACTGGAACCAAGTAGATGGTATTCCATTGTGTTGGAGGCAGATTTTATATGTGTGTATGTGTGTGTGTGTGTGTGTGTGTGTGTGAAAAAATCTCTTTTATATATATGTATATATATATATATAGAGAGAGAGAGAGAGAGAGAGGGATATTAACAAGTATTACTTTAAAGTGAAAGTCACAGTAGCTACAAAATAAGGCATGCCCTTTCAGTCTCTTTAATTTCTATTGATTATTTTTAGAAGATTATGTCCTTTCTAAGTGATTAAATGTGCATAATGTCATATCTATGTGTCACCAAAATTCTTCTCACTTAATGCCTAAAAGCACTAGGTGGAACATGACCCACACTTGGAGAAAACTGCTATAGGCCTAGTAGATGTTAAATCTACTAGGATGAAAGGAGGAGGCGTAATTATTACTCACAGTACACACTTATTTTTCTGATTCTCAAATATTTGAAAAACACTGCAGATACTCTCTCAGTAAATGTTGTTTCTAAAAGAGATTAAAAATTTGTTATATGCCAGGCACTGAAACGATACTTGTATGTTGTCATATTTAAGGCATGAAAAAACTTTTATTAAGCTAACCAACTACCCTTTTCCATATGTCTGACCCTGCCCCTCTTGTCTATAAATCAGACTGAGTTTTCATACAACTCTTCAGAGCAAGCTAAAAATATTTTCTATGTGCATAACACTTTACTATCATGTCACTGCTTGCCTCACAAATATGCTTTGTTTGTGATCTGGTTCTTCAGCTATAGAGCCAGACGGGGTAAAATTTGTTTGTGGGGTGTACAAAAATATTCTTTCACCAGCTTGAGCTCTGCTACCCCAATTCTCACACAAAAAAGATCTTAACATTTTTGTTTCCTGTCCAGGGGAGCTTTTTTACAAATATAGAATGCCAAGCGATCTTAACTTTGTTTAATATGAAAATGCGAAATAGACTGTTAGAAGAGAAAGTTAGAATATTATAAAACGCCTGACCGAGCCTTGCTTTCTAGACATAGTTGTGGGCTTGTGTGAATGTATAGGTAGGGTGGGGCAAGAAGACTGAGTGCTAATAAGTTCTGCTTTTCAAATATTTCTCCAAGGCCAATGAGAAACAGGATAACCTAGTCCAGTATTTTGGTTCTTTGAACTCCCCGTGGGTCTCAGTCCATCACCTAGGTATGGGAAATTGCTAATTAGAGTGTCTAATTTGAACAACTGATTAGTAAGATTCTTGCATTATAAAAAGGAGGTGACAAAGTCTTACTCATGCTTCTCCTTCCTGAACACTTGCACAGTAAAAAATTTTAAGCTTCTGGTGACTAATTGGTGAAGTAATGTGATTGTTTTTTTCTGAACAAGCCCAATCATCACTCTCAAGTTTCAGTTCTTCACAATGATTAGATTAACTCAAAAAAGGCCTGTGCAGGCATTTACAAATTGAAGGAATAGTTGGAAGTCCTATTATCCTTCCTGTCTGGAGTCTTGTTGTCTAATTCAGTTGCATCAGAGATACTCACCACCTGACGAAGATGGCTGTGGAGAATGATGGTGAAATACATGAGGTGCTGACCCAACCATTAATGAGAAATAGCTGCTTACGGTTTGGGCTGCATATTTGGCTCATAAAACTTACACAGCTCATTTCTTCTAGGATTTTCTGTCTAGAGAACTTTATACATGAAAACAAAAGCCATGGCTGGGCACCGTGGCTCACGCCTATAATCCCAGCACTCTGGGAGGCCAAGGTGAGAGGATTGCCTAAGTCCAGGGATGCAAGACCAGCCTCGGCAATTTGGTAAGAACTCGTCTTTACAATAAATCAAAAATTTATCCGGGCATGGTAGTATGCTCTGGTAGTTCCAGCTACTTGGAAGGCTGAGGCGGAAGGATCACATGAGCCCAGCAGGTTGAGGTTGCAGTGATCATGAGCGTGCCACTGCACTCCAGTCTGGGCAACAGAGTGAGACTGACTCAAACCGAAAAAGAAAGAAAGAAAAAGAAAGAAAGAAAGAAAGAAAGAAAGAAGAGAGAGAGAAGAGAGAGAGAGAGAGAGAGAGAGAGAGAGGAGAGAGAGAGAGAGAGAGAGAGAGGAGAGAGAGGGAGGGAGGAGGAGGGAGAGAGAGAGAGAGAGAGAGAGAGAAAGAGAGAGAAGAGAGAGAGAAAGAAAGAGAGAGAGAAAAGAAAGAGAGAGAGAGAAGAAAGAAAGAGAGAGAAAAAAGAGAGAGAGAGAAGAGAGAGAGAGAGAGAGAGAGAGAGAGAAGAGAAAAAAAGAAAGAAAGAAAGAAAGAAAGAAGAGAAAGAAAGAAAGAAAACAAAAGCCTAAGCCCTAGCATTATTTGACATTATATTTGCAACATGCACACATGCTTTATTTCTCTTTTCACACAGCCTCAACCACTTTCAGTCCACTGTGTATTCAAAGGAGGCTATACATTTCCTTTTGACACTACTAATTATTTTCACTTTGGCTCATGTATATTTCTTTCTTCCTAGACCTGTAATTCTTAGTACTTGTACTGGGTTTCTGTTTCCAAAGTCTAATGCAATTAAATATATGCATGCTTGTACAAATTCTGTTTTATTTAAAAAAAAAAACACTTCTCTAGCAATCACAATTGGTAACAAAGCTAAAAATTAACTGTGCCTCACAGTATCATAAGCTAACTCAAAATATTTGTCAGCAAATAAATTTGGTATTCAACAGGCAATAACAAAATATCAAAGTATGACAAATAAACACTTGTTTTGTTTTGAAATCAATTGGAAGAAAATCAATGACCTATTATAATACAGGAATTCCATGCCTGCAGCTAGAGGCTTCAGTCTTATTGCAATGGATTCATGAATCACATGCCTACATATTTTCTCAATCAACAGATGCTAACATAATAATGAATAGTCTATTAAATGGTTAGGTTTTTCGCATTTAGCTAGAATTGTCACTGTGGTTCTTAAAGTGTAGACTGTGGATCAGCAGCATCAGTGTCATATAAATGCAAATTCTTTTATCCTACCTCAAATATACTATATTAGAAACTCTATGGGTGGAGCCCAGCATCTGTGGTTTTACAAGGTCACCAGTTGATTCTGATATACACTAAACTTTTTTTTTTTTTTTGAGTTGGAGTCTCACTTTTTCACCCAGACTGGAGTGCAGTGGCCGCTCCTGGCCACTGCAGCCTTGACCTGCTGGGCTCCTTCCCTTTAGTCTTCCAAGTAGCTGGAACTACAGGTGCGCGCTACCACGCCCAGCTAATTTTTTGATTTATTGTAGAGATGAGGTCTCGCCAAGTTGCCCAGGCAGGTCTCGAATTCGCGGGTTCAGGCAATCCACTCACCTCAGCCTCCCAAAGCATGGGATTACAGGCTGAGCCACCGAGCCCGGCTTACACTAAACTTTAATAACTATGGATTTATAACAGGTGTAAAATAAGCATCACTTTTGCATCAGTGTTAGTTACTGAACTTCGTTCTAATGACCTAATTATGCATTATAGAAATGTCTAAAGATTTATTAGCTAGGATGTTAATCACAGAATTGTTTATAATTATTATAATAAACAATTGTAATTAAAAAATGAATGCACTATATAAAGAATGATGACATGGGAAACACTAATGATTTGTCATTTATTAAAAAGCTGTTTTTAAGCAGTAAATCTAAGATTATCCCAATTTTGTCAAATGCATACAAATGACTGCATTCAGAGGTCAAGGCTGTTGATCAAAATAAACAAAACATCTAGAAAGCTCAACAATACCTGGAATCAGAAATGTCTATAATTTTTTTTTTACATAAGGGCTTTGTCAAGAGTTTTACAAGTAATATACATGTATATGTATACACATACATACGAGTACAAATGTGCATGCGTATATACATATGTGTTTACCTTTGTTTTCAATTGCAAAGGTTTGAGAAATGTCTGTTTAGTTAATTCTCCTTGGCTTTGCATATCTGAACCTCTTGTAGTCTTTCTCCTGATTCTAAATTTTTTTTTAAAATTTTTACTTAGCATGAACAAGATGGTTTTTATTCATTCATGTATTGTATGTGCTATGCGTATATTTGACACATATTTACTAGAAAATAATGTTAGTAACATTTGAAATTAAGTACATATGGACCATGAGAGTTTTGTTCGAATTACTCTTTATGGAAACTAAATTTCTAAAATTATGCTTTATAAATATGTACCTGAGAAAGGAGATGCTATACAGAATAAATACCTCAGATTGATTATTTATTCTTTCTGGCAAGCCTATGTTTTCACAAAAATAATGCTAATTTGACTTAACAAAAATTTTTGACATTTGCTTCTCATAAATCTCACTCTAAGGAAGACAAAACTTGGCAGAGTCCAATATATGGTAATGAGATCTTGACGTTATCTCTTTACATTTCCTGAAGTAACTTAATCATTATATATTTTCAGATTTTAAAAAATTTCTGGCATATTTTAATAGCTTATAGAGACTTGTAAAGTCTTATTATGTTGGTTTTCAAGCAATTGTTTTTCTGTTCCAAACTTCTCTACTCATCTTCTCTACGCATCTTTTTGATGCTACACTGGGACTCTTGCAAGTATGCTCTATTTTCTATTTTTCTTAACATCCAGAATCTATGGGAGAACCCAGATGAGCCAAAAGGAAAAAAAACCAAAAAACCTTGTTGAAATGTGGGCAAAGAACATGAATAGACTCTTCTCAAAAGAAGACATAGGAGCAGCCAACAGATATAAGAAAAAATTCTTAGTCTCACTAATCATCAGAGAAATGCAAATCAAAACCACTTTGAGATATCATCTAACCCCAGTAATGATGGCTGCCATTAATAAATCAAAAAAAAAAAAAAAAAACAGATGCTGATGAGGGTGTGGAGAAAAGGGAATGCTTCTACACTGTTGGTGGGAGTGCAAACTAGTTCAACCCCCATAGAAAACAGTGTGATGATATTTAGTTTCAGATATTTTAAAACATCAATATGCTTTTGGTTTAGGAAAATTTTCTTTTTAGAATTTTGAATGCCCTTTTGAATGTCAGTTACATTTTATGAAAAATTACAGTTCAGATATTTGTGCTCTCCTATTCTTGACTATATCTGAAGACTGGAAAAAGTGATCCATGGATGCAACTTCAGATGAATGGTTGTTCTGAAGTTCTTCACAAGTAACAAGTTTTGTTCATAGGTATTCAGCTATGAATTTCTTTGCAACAAATGAATTAAGCTACTATTTCCAAAACTTTAAATAAAAATAGTTTCCCAGGAAAATAATAAACTGTTTGCAAAACAAAAAAGTCATCAAAATTTGGAGGAATTATTTAAAGATTTTCATCTACCCATGACTATCAGACATTTTGCATTCCCCAGGCTCTTTTTTTTTTTTAAATTTTTTACTGTTCTTATAACTGGTTTGTTATAAGAACAGGGTCTAAATAGTCTTTCAATAGGCAAATTACTTAATAAATCTCATAATTTATGGTTGAAAGAACATTTTTTTCTAACATAATAGCTTAATTTATAAGTGAGGCCCTTGTCTGGTTTTTCAAACTGAAATGATTGCTAAAAATAAACAATCTTAAAAAAATACAACTTATCATAATCATTTCATCACCAACATTGTAACAAGACTAAAACTATTCATGTAAAATAATGTATAGAAGATTATTGTACACACATAATGTAATGTATTATTTAAAATACAACTAATGTACTATTAGTTGGTATTTTATTGATATTATTTTATTTTTTTATTTTATTGATATTCATTGACAATGAAGTTTGATTTTGATGATAAATGTCCCAACTTTCCCCCAGTCTCTTTTACTGGTATGGTAATGGTATGGATATAAAATACCAAAGAATGTTCAATGAGAGCAATTACCCCAATTTGCCCAGGTATGAAGGATTTCCCTTGATATGGGACTTTCAATGCTAATATCCAAACAGTCTCAGGATAACCAGGACTGTTGGTGACCTTGCTAGAGATGAAGTGTGGTTTGGGGTTGGGAGTAGTCCGTAAATTCCTATTTTCAGAAATATGGCCATCCCAGAGGTAAAGGAGAGTAAATCATATCTTATAAGTACTGATTGGAAATATCAAGAAGGATATGTGGAATTAGCAAATCTGGTGAGGAAAAATGCAAGATCTGAGGTCCTCCATTAAATAGAGTTAGGAGGTCAGGCAAGATGCAGCAAACATTGGGAGAACCTGGGCTTCTTTTCCTTTGAGTTCTTACTGGTGGGCGGCAGGTCTTTCCAGATGGCTGCAAGTGATGACTTTAAAAAAAATATATATAAAATATGAATCCTTTTTCCATTTCTTTACTTTGATGTCTTAAATCTCTCTATACCTGAAACATAATTGTTACCTTCTGTAACATGCTGATAAGTGAAACTTACTTCAAGAAGAGAAAATATTCACATATTCCAATTATTATGATATTTAAGGGAGCATTTTAACCTATTTTCGAAGGTTTATCTGCTGCAAATATAAGACTATTTTAATTCCCCTCTTTATTATAGTCTAGTGTTCATATACTAATCCTTATTATATTGCCATGAAATTACAAAAAGAATATCATAACAATTTTGTGTTTATTCTAAATATGCTTGATAAGCCGTTAGCATTAATGCAGCTGAGGTTTTATTATTTTTCTCCCAAGAAAAAATGGAAATGAGTTTACTTAATATGAGATGAGGGTTTCCTGTAACTGTTAGGATTAGTTAATATTGAAAATAAGAAATCTTAATAAAAAAATGACTAAATTTTTATTCAGCTGAACTATGTGAACTTCAATAATAGGGTTGGAAAGGCTAGTCTGATTTAGTCTTTTGTGACAATTAATTGAAAGAATGCTATATTCTGTAATCACTCCCTCCAGATCCCACTAGTGTATATGACATACACAATCTCTGAATATTTCTTCTGGAATCTTAGACAGAGTTGTTCTGTAATTAAACTAGTTCAGCATTGACATAAGACAATCTTAAAGCATATTTTGGGTATAGGTCTTCAAATGCACTCTTACAAAGCCACTCAAATTTACAGATTAGCAGAAAATCAGCACATACTAACACACCACACACACACACACACACTTTTATTTATTGATTAAAAATGGAAGCATTTACTTAATTTAAGTGATTCATGGATTTTGAAATAACAAGCATCTAGGTCTGAATCCTGGTTCCACCCTTTAACTGTGAGACCTTAGATAGTTCTCTGATTCTTCATCAGAAATAGTAATGCCTATCTTATTGTATGACTGAACATCTTGTGAAATCTTTCCAATTCCAAAGGCGAACTTCAAATTAAAATGTGTAAAGATGTATGATAGCATTTTGCAAACTGACGAAAATATTGGCTTTCGGTTTTTTCCTCTAGTTTTTTTGAGGTATGGAATGCCTACAAATGACAGCTTTTATAAGACCGGTGATGGAAGGGTTTAGGAAAAAAAGGGGTGTGGTTATTAAAGATCTATATTTCAACATTGAAATTGGATTGGGGCTATCATAAAATATGTTTTTAACTTGAATAGAGCCCTTTAAAATATTTAATAAGATAAACACCCTTTTCTAAAATTCAAATTCATTTGTTTACTTCTCCACTATAGAATTTTTAAAAATTATCTCAAATCTAGGTCTTCTTTATAGGACGATATTCTTTTAATTTTCTTTTTAAAAAAAGAATTGCATAGCCCAGGTTACTATTTCATTAACTACTACTGTGCCAGTGGCAAAGATAAAACAAAAGAAAAACAATGGTCAAAGTTGTTCAGAATATAAAATATAACATGAATTGAGGATTCTAATATTGCCTTTCTGGTATACAAAACTCACACAAGCTCGTTGTAGTTGGTGGGATTTTCTAACCTAGTCACAATTAATATGAACTATGTTAACTCAGTTCAGAAGGATACCCTTCAAGCCTCCATAAGAGACTTTAGGAGTAATAGACAAATTTGTGAGTCACATTGGTCCTTTGTCCATAAAACAGTGTTTGTTGTTTAACAACTCAAAAAATATATTAATGAATATCTTAAAATAGCTTTTGCACTTTTCCAAATATTCTTGTTCCCCTTCTATGAGTCTGATAAGAAGAACTCCAAAGCCTAGGGGAATCCTTTTATTGTCACACCCACACAATAAAAAGCTCCTAGATCCAGGGAGCATCATTCAGTAGAGAGTCACACAGAAGAGTATGCTAATTAGGTAGGCTCTTATTGGACCTTCAAGTAAATAACAAATACAATTTTATTGTGTCAAGTCACTGATATTTTGATTTGCTTTGATAGTAGGCTTCTCTGACTAGAACATTCTCCTTCGAACTTTGAGGTCTGTTTACTCTAAAATATTGAATTTTTCTGGAGTCTTCTAGGGTTTTACATCTTCATGCTGTTCATTTTCTAGAATTTCTAATACTTTAACCAACCGTTAGTCTCTTATTCATTCTTCCCTTTATGATCAGGATGAAGCAATTTTTTTCCCGTGTAAAGACATTCTTAATCATAAGCAAAATGAATCCCTGACTTGATTTCTTTGCCAGAAATAAAAACCCATAAAGGTGACTGGTTTTGTAATGGCTAAACATTGATTCTGACAAATGTAAGTTAGAACTGTCACTGCCTACTTTCTAGATGTGTGACCATGACAAATTTCCTATCCACTATGAACTTCTTTGTTCATCTGTCAAATGGGATTACAGTAGAATCTGCTTAAAATAGGGCGATACTCATAAGTTAATGAATTGAGTGTTTCTGTTGCTAATTCAATCACCATCGCCTAACACCACCCCATATTGTGAATACCTCTATCTTAGTTTCAAATCATTATGTTAAAATTGTTTGATCATATGATCATCATCTTATCTCTCAGGAATTCACATTTTAGAATACCTGGTATAAAACTGTTATCACTAGCAGTGAGCTCTGTCATGCATTTAGGCAGTCATACATGCATTTATGCAGTCATACATGAAAAGTGTGATTTTTGAAGGTTACTCAAAGTTTCATGGTCTCTATTTGAAAATAAAAACACTAAGGGGAGTAGTGGATGGGTAATAGCCCTAGTTTTCTATTGCTGCTGTAATAAATTAACCCAAACTTAGTGACTTAAAGTAATACAAATTTATTATTTTAAATTTCTGGAAGTCAGAAATCTAAAATGTGTCACTAGGCTTAAATCAAGGTATTGGCGGGACTGAGTTCCTTTGGAGGATCTAAGAAAGAATCCATTCCTTACTTTTTCTAGGCTGCCTAGAAAGTCAGCAATAGTATCACTCCAACGACTGCTTCTGTTACCACATCTCCTTCTCAAATTGACTCATCTGCTTTACTCTTTCACTTACAAGGAGTTTATGATTACACTGGGCTCACCCAGATAATCCAGAATAATATTTCTGTCTCAGCATCCTTCACTCATTATATTTTCAGTCTCTTTTGCAAAAATTCAAGGTTCTTAGGATTAGGTTGCAGATATCTTTGAGAAGCTATTATTCTGCTCACCACTGGGGGACAAGAGTGAAGTAATAGACATCATACCCAGCTTAATCAAGATAACCATAGTAATAATAGCAAATGTTATTATGTATATAAGAATAGTATTATTAGAACTGAAGGATGGATACATATTCCATTCAGCTTTGTATCATCAATGCCTGACATGATACTGGATACCTATTAAATATGTCATAAATACTTGCTGTATGTATAGACGGATTTTTGATTTGGAAATACGGGTTTATTTCCTAGTCCCTGTGTATATTTCTGCTTACCTTAAGCTAGAATATTTTTTTAAGATCCAGAATAGAATTTAGAAATAATTAGAAAATAGCAAAAGGTTTTTGTAGGAAATTTAGTAACTCATTGACTTAAAAATGTTACAAGAAATCCTGAATTTCTACCCACATAGCATTTCTGGCAGGACTCTTGGTATGTTCATAGGGCACATTTCTAAATTACAAGTGATTTCATACTATAATTTTAACATTGATCAAATTATAAGTTAAAATTTTTTTTTTTTGCCGGGCTCGGTGGCTCAGCCTGTAATCCCGCGCCTTTGGGAGGCTGAGGTGAGTGGATTGCCTGAGCCCGCGGGTTCGAGACCCGCCTGGGCAGTGAGACCTCACCTCTACAATAAATCAAAAAAAATTAGCCGGGCATGGTAGCGCATGCCTGTAATTCCGGCTACTCGGAAGGCTGAGGCGGAAGGATCGCCGGAGTCCGGCAGGTGGAGGCTGCGGTGGCCGGCAGCGGCCACTGCACTCCAGTCTGGGCGACAGAGTGAGACTCCAACTCAAAAAAAAAACAAAAACAAAAACAAAAACAAAAACAAAAAAAAAAATTTTTTTTGAACAAATAAGCCAGGCCCAGTGGCTCAAGCCTGTAATCCCAGCACTTTGGCAGGCGGAAGCAAGAGGACTGCCTGAGCCCGTGGGTTCGCGACCAGCCTGAGTAACATGGCGAGACCTCGTCTCTACAATAAATCAAAAATTAGCTGGGCATGGTGGCGCATTCCTGCAGTTCCAGCTACTTGAAGGCTGAGGTGGAAGAATAGCCTGAGCCCAGCAGGTCAAGGCTTTGGTGACCATGAGCAGTGTGCCACTGCACTCCAGCCTGAGCAACAGAGTGAGACTCTAACTCAAAAAAAAAAAATTTTTTTTTTGAACAAATAAATATAACTTAAAAAAAACACTACTCTTCTCATGCCCGCCTATGTGGCTAAACTGAAACAGAAGAGATTTCTGAAGAAATCACAAAGTCAAAACGTAATATTTAAATGATTAATTCAGGCAAGCTTTACATCTTAGTCTATGATAATATGTTATGTAGTCAAAAGAGTGAAAGTGTTAACATATTTGATTGTGATCATTATAAAAAAAGTAAATGTACACCAGATCATTAACATTGCATACCTTGAATATATATAACTTTTATTTCAATTAGTCTTTCATAAAGCTGGAAGTAAAAGAAAAATCTTCAAAAAGACTGTAAAAAAATAGTAAAACACTACTGATATCTCTAGTATTACCAACAAAAATAAACATTTTGCTAATTCTACTTATGATGGTAAAAATGTAAGATAAAATATACACTAAGGTTTTCAGAGGTGGACACTCAAAAGGTGTTTAAGGTGGTCTCTAAATAGATGTTTCCTTACCATTTTATTCATTCTCTGAGCACATACTGAAGATTATGCTAAACTTGATGCAATAGTAGATGGATAAAAGAAAGGGAAATGAAAGAGAAGAAAAAGGAACTGATTCCCTCTTCAGACTGTTGACAATATAATTGAGTAGTTAAAGCAGCAGCAAATGGTTTGGCCAGTGACCAGTACCAAGCTCCTGGGGTTGGCACGGTTGGGGCTAGAGGTAGTGGATGGTATATATCACAGCTAAAATATGCATTATGCTATATATTATATATATTTGTAGCTATATATATATAGACATATAGAAAGAGTGAAAGCATGCAAATGTGTGCATATATATAAAGAAAACATTTAAATCAACAAACATCCACTCATTTACTATTTGATAGAAATCTTTCTGGATGCAGGAGGAAAACATTAGAAAGTTTCAATCTTTGCCCTTAAATTTGTATGTTTAATTATTTCCTATGGAAGCAAAATGTATATACAGTTACATACAAAATTAATGAGTTTGATAAATGGGTATGCACATGCAACTGATATCCCAATCAATTAATACAGCTTTTCCTTTACCCCAGAACATTTCCTTTGGCCTACTTGCAATTGCTCCCCAGCTTCCAAGAGGTAACCAGTGTTTTGACTTGAATCATCACAGATTTATTTTGTCTGTTCTGTAAATGTATAAAAATAGCATGTGCATATTCTTTTGTGTTTGGCTTCTAATAAATAGTGTTCTAGAGTTTCATTCGTGTTGCTTCCCCTATCTGTGGCTCTTTCTTTTTCAGTTCTGAATAGTATTTTACCCAATAGATAAAAACACAGTTTGCTTATCTATAAAAGCACGTTTGCTTACGGATAGTTATGGCTGCCTTTCTTTGCTCATTTTTGGTTCTTATGTACTTTCTTCCATAAATATTTTTGTGGATATACATTTTTATTTATTTTGGGTAAAACCTAGGAATAGAAGTGTTGAGTCATAGAGTAAATGTAAGTTTAACTTTATACGAAACTGTCAACCAGTTTGAAGAAGAGAGAGCTAACATTATCTGAGTACTTAGAGACAGGCATGAGGCTGTTCACTGTACATTGATTATGTCATGGTATATTTTAACTTTGGAATTCACATGTTATCTATGATTTACAGAAGTGCAAGTCGAAATTTTTAGAGGTTAGGAAGTGCACCCCAAAGCACACTGTTTGTAGTCTTACTGTAGGTATTTGAAGCCAGATCATCTTGCATGGGAGATAAAAATTGAATTAGAGAGAAGAAACAAACCCAACTCTTATTCCAGAAGTGCTCATAAATTTCAAAAGTTTTAATTAGGACAAGTGATGCAGCCTAAGCTGTTCTTAGTAAAACAACTTAATGGGTCACAGGATTTTTTTTTTTAATCTAAAGAAATATTTCCATTTCTTCCAAGTTACCCTTGACTAGTGACATGCTAAAGCCAATGGAAGTGGATGCTGCAGCATTATTTTATTCTGCATCCCATGGAGGCAGCTTGCCAGTCTCTCCGCTGCTATTTTGCACAGGCCAGCATGCATTGCCACTACCCTACAATTAACCTATCTGAATTAGGCTTCCAATTACTATCTAAGGAAGCTGGTGGGACCCTCTGGGTATTCTCCATCAGGGGCTGAGTTAAGCATACATTTACATGTAAATGGCCTCTTTTTCTCCTTCTTCTCAGTCTGCTAATGAAATATTCTGTACTGCCTTGGCATGCTGTATTACATACACATTTTGAATAGGAAAATGCTGTGATGAAGATGAAAAATTAAAGCAAAAGTGCACATAAAAAATAATCCTTAGAGATAGCCATTTACCTTTTTTCTTTTCATGTCTTCCATTCCTCAGTGTGTATGTGAGTGTTTAAGAAGTATGGGAGACTGGGCTAGGCACTGGAGAAATATGCTTATGAGAGCTGCTCTCAAGGAGCTTACTGGATCTTGAGGGAGTATGTCACTAAATTAATCATCACACAAATTTACGTTTTTTATTTTTTTGGCATTTTGACTTGTGGTGAGTACAAGAAAAGATAACCACCATAGCTGCAAGAGCATTTAATCGAGTCTGACATATTCTGAAGGCAAGAGATTTCCCTGAGGAAACTACAAGGCAGGTAACTAATTCAATTGTCAGAATAATAATAATAATGTTATTTAGGTATTATTGAGTGCCCTACTATGCGGCGGGCACAGCCCTAAACATCTTACATGTATTAGCGTCACAGCTTTTTTTCTTTTTCTTTTTTGAGTTGGAGTCCCACTCTGTCGCCCAGGTTCGAGTGCTGTGGCATGCTCGCAGCCACCGCAGCTTTGACCTGCTGGGTTCAGGCGATCCTTCCCCTCAGCCTTCCAAGTTGCCAGAACTACAGTCTCATATTACCACAACTGACTTTATGGGATTGATGTTGTTATTGTCCCCGTTTTACAGATAGAGGTGTGGAGTCAGGATTCAAACCCAGCCTGTCTGATTCTGGAGTGTACATGCTCAGACACTGAAAAGCCACTCAACTATGATTACCGTTTCTTTTCTTTTCTTTTTTTTTTTTTGAGTTGGAGTCTCACTCTGCCACCCAGACTGGAGTGCAGTGGCCGCTCCCGGCCACGGCAGCCTCGACCTGCTGGGCTCTGGCGATCCTTCCGCCTCAGTCTTCCAAGGAGCTGGAACTACAGGCGCGCACTACCACGCCTGGCTAATGATTACTGTTTCCTTTGCTTTTCAAATTTTACTTGTTATAATAAAGTATACATTTACTTTTTCAAGGTTAGCCTAATTACTACTTTCCAAAAGCACTAATTTTTTTCCTTGATTCAAACTTGTATTAAAATATTTATTATGTGCACAAATTGTTGCTTTATTAACAGGCGAAGGTGAGAATTTTTGTTTTCATTTAATAAAATTGACACATAGTAGATACACTTAGTTTCAGGGTACATGTGATAGATATGTTAATACATTCACATAATTTGTAAGGCTCCAATAACTACTAAGAACAGTATGAGGTGTTTTCTCCCCGCACTTCTTTGAGTATCTTTTAAAGTGTCCATGTTGCTGAGAAATTTAGGTAAAGAGAAGTTTAGTGTCTTGCCCACAGTCAGACAGGTAGGAAGACTGGAGGAGTTAGAGGTAGAATACAGATTTGTCTATGTTGCTACAAACGCTAGACTGCCTCTCTGATTTTATTATCTGTGTGTAGCTGGTTTCAAAATAAGGTTGTGAATAAACTGGGAGTTAGTTGCATTTCCCCAACTGATTAGCATAGTCTAACATGGTATCCCCAACAGTGCCTAGCATAGTCTCAAGCTCATATTATAAAATAAATACATTCTGGTTAAATAAGTGAAATGATCCAAGAAAATCTTTCCAGTTTCATTGCCTTGGTCATCCATTCACCAACCAATATTCTGATTTTTTTTTCCTGTTATTTTGACATTGCATATGAGTTGTTCTGAGCATTCAAAAGATATCTTAGTTGGCTTGGTTAAATGCTTTGCACTGTAAACTTACATAATTACTTTCTTATCCAGTTCAATTTCCTGAGAATTGGGAAGGTGTATGAGGTCCTGAGACCTGATGTGAGGTCACTGGGCTCCTTCGACTTTTTTTTTTCTTGACATATTCTAAAACTTCTTCTTTTTTTTTTCTTCCATAGTTGCATTTCTCTTTCTCCATAACTTACTAACATTTTCCTGCTTATTCTTTTCTGAGATTATCTTTGGATCTCCAAAAATTGTAGGGTAACACACCATTTACACGGCAGTTCCTATTTCAAATACTCAGAGCCATTGTCCATACAAATGCCCTGACACCTGCCAGACCACACATCCTGATGCTGGATGCAGAAAATAGGTCTATAGCAGCTCATGCTGACATCTCTCTGGAAGCAGACGGCTTTCACAGTCTGTCTCTAGAGGGGTTTTAAAAAAATGCAGATAATGCTGCTGGTGATTTGGTATTCCGCCTTCAGTTCCTCACACGTCCTGCTTGTTCTTCTACAAAGTGTAATTTCAACTCCACAGCCTTCTCTTAAGTGTTCTCTTTTGCTTGGCCTCACATCAGATCACCATCTAATCTAGCCCAGAGATTTTTCATTAGGTTTCATTACAGGACGTTACGGCTTTCATTGCATGGCTGTGCTCTCCATAGAGACTTTTCACTGACACTATTTCAAGAAATTAAGTGATTCAAAGTGCAGCAGTAGCGGCACCCGTTGCAGTGTCAGATTTTTAAGCCGAATAAAACCGAAGAAGTCATGTTTAGAAATCTGAGCATGTTGAAAGGTCCAAATACATTTTATTAAAATAATGATGATGATGATGATAATAATAGTAATACAAACAAGAGCAAAAATTATGTTTTTTAAAAATTATTTTTTTGCATTCATTTATTCAACAAATATTCTATTACATACCAGCTATGTGCCAGCCCCTGAACAAGGCACTGATATCAAAGGAAACTAAAATAGATAGTGCTTGTATTCCTTTGAAAATTGGATACACCATGGTGAGGGGATATTTGATGATATTTGACTCAACTATATCTCAAAAGTTGAAATATTCTTCTACATAAGGAAAGGTAAATGTTTGCATCTTCAGAGTAGCACATATACAACTTAAATAGAATTTTAGTAACATGACTGCCTCCAGCTTTCCACTATGTCTTCCTTATGAAAGGTTCCAGAATATCTTCATATCCAAAGCCCACAGCTACAATTTTAAAAGAAGTGCTAAGGTAAAATTGTAGTACAGTTTTCCTAAGTACAGAAGTAATATTACATACTACATATCAAGGAAAACCACCTAAATATTTCATTTTATCTTATCTTTTTCCCTTCATTTCTTCTACTTAGCTGCCTATGCTTTGGGCTCTCTGTGGCGCATGCTTTCTCTGTCTCTGTCTCTCTGTCTCTTTCTTATTTTGTATCCTCACTCTCATCCACCCTCCACTTTCCTAATTTCCTGCCCTCTTTTCTGCCACTTCATCCCTCCTAGCTGGTCAACACCCCTATTTCAAGTCCTTTCTTTCATTCTGCTTCTTTACTTAGCATCCATGTTCCTGTAGTCTCCCTGTTTAGCATAATAAGCATCTTTTTGTACTCCAACAACATCAGAAAAAGTGAAGGGATATTCCTGGCAATGGACATTGCTCTTTTTTCTTGTGTTTTTATCTTTCATAGTTCCTTTTATTATCTACATCTTAAGGAAATGAAATATTATTAAATCCGCATCATCCTACGAGTAGCTTTTTAAAAGTGGCAGCATAATTTTTAAAATCATAGTAAAATAGAATAGCAAACTGGAAACCATTGGTGCTCATTTGATCAGGTTTAGTCATTATTTATAAGTGAAACTATCATTTTAGAAATTTGATAGTGGCTTTGCAAAAATGTTTAGATTGGAATTATTTAGTGCTTATAATCAAGAATGTAACTAGAGTTCTCTAAAATGCTTTCTTGATAATTGACAAAATATTATTTTTGTTAATAAAATATCAGCTGAGGAAATGAGCATTGATTAAAAAAGCATTTGTGTAAATTTCAAAGCTAGAAAATACCTGTTTTTCACTAATTTCAAAGTTAACAGTACAAAGTTTTCATCTGCTTCACGATTTCTGAAATAGTGTAAAACCTATAGCACATTCAGCTTGCTAAGTTAACCAGTACTAAATTGAACATTGTAATCTAATACAACAAAGATGCTTTTATTTCCCTAAAAAGACATGCCTTTCTCATTTCCTAAGACATATTTGGGGTTTAATAAACTTCTGGTGTGTATAGAAACAAGAGGGTTTCATTGTACTGCAAAGTATTAAACTGTAAATAACTCTAACCAAGCTGTGTGATTTTTTTTTTCACAGCTGGAATACTGGTTTTTATTACAACTCAACTGGCATTGCAAATTAAAATTCATCTCTGTTTATTAAACTGCTATTTAAAATGGCTTCTACCAACTGTTACAGTAGAATATTATTTTGTCATCTATGCATTTACTGAGAATGGTTTAATAGCATGAATATTTAAAAACAAGTACACAGAAAGTAATTTTTCCCCAATTGGTTTTCACTAGTTTACTAACTGAATTATGTCCTGAGTTCTTGGTCAAACTTGGCTTAATTTTCGCTGGTGATAAGGCAGCTGTCGACTGAATTAATTAAATGGTTTTTATAGGTACATTATAACTGTTGTTCCTGCTTATAGCCAAACAACTCTACTTTGTTATTACTTCTCTGTTACATTACCCTGAAAATTTACCATTTATAGAAATTAAGGGATTCTTAATTAAGTGACAATTCAACCTTCACCATACCCTAAGCGATACAATATTAACAACACAAAAAAAGGCCCTTTCCTTTACCTATGTGTGTTTTAACATTTATTTTTATTGAATACAAAAGCCTGTAGACAATTTTGATTAATTATATGTTGGCATCTGTATATTCACTAAGCTAAGTTTGTATATGTTTAGAGTCATCTTTATTTAATATATTAATGGAATAAAACAAAGAAAAGCACTGTTGGTGTCATAACATATTGGCATACAAAAGCAGCATATTTGTTCTTCCTTTAATACTAACTACCTCCTTGGGGAAGCCTTTAATAACATTCCAAATAGTAATCACATCCTCATCTGAGTTACTTTGTATCACATGCATCATCTTCTGTTACTCTTGCTATAATGGGTGTTTTATTTTTTTACATGTCTGTCACAGAAAGAAAGATCATGGAATGTGTCCTTCCTTTATACCCAGAATGTTCAGCACAGTTTTTCTGACTCATTAGGCCCCCATCACGACTAAAATATTGAAGTAAGTTTTTTACTTGTTTCAACCATAAAGGAAAAAGTAAAAATTACGTAAATTCTTATATCTAAAACTCTCTGTACTTACCCAATCTTGAAGTCATGTTTGAAATTTGTTTATCATATTTTCTACTTAAATAGCCTCTCTTTTCATAAGATAATATAACTCCCGAAATGGTAATTTATTTAAAAGTAAAGTAACTTCATGTTCTTTTTTTCTTGTATATTAACTTCAAATAAAGAAATACATCTTACTATAAATCCTATATTGAAAAAAGGACTTAGGTTTAAAGACATAGGGTCACAATTTTGCTTTAGAAAATAAAAATGTGGTTACAATTAACTATTATTATTGCAGGGTCATCCAAGTTGCAAATCATCTACTATTTTATAGAACAAAGAAATTCTACCTCATTATGTAGATTGTTTCTAAAGGATCAGATTCTTCATGAGCACTTAACCCTGAGAAGGGTACAATACATGGCTAATTTATAACCCATTCATTTTAAAGTGTTTTACCTTAAACGATACACACACAAAAATGACTAGAAAAAAGAAGACACTTTTGTGATAGTTTTATAGCCACCAGTAAGAAAAATGATACTTTTTTCTTTCTTTTATATCCCACTAGAACATTTTACCCAGCATTTATCCTTTTAGTTATGTTAATCATATTGTACACTGTGAAAAATCGGCATTTGATATTTTTAATAAAATGTCATCTGACAGCTTGCTGTTTGCTTATCACTCAAATATAAATAATTTGACATATTCTGTTTGCCACACTGTTTAAAGTTAGAGAAACTGAGGAACACAAAGGGTAGGAGAAAAATAGAAATTTACAAAGAAATGGCTGAAATAGATGATTTTTTAAATAACTCTGCAACCATGGTGTTTGATGGATCTAAGAACTGTGCTTCAAGATAATTGCTAAAGAATGCTTATGTTAAGGAATTAGAAAAGGATGATTATCAGAAATTGCATTTCATTTTTAAGGTTAACGTTTTTGCCTTAAACTTTGGACAAATGAATTTTTCAGCGTTAATATTTTCTACTAGTAGGTAAGTACTTTCCCATCTATCATATTTCAGATAATAAAAAAAAGTCACAGCATTATTGCATACCAACTGGGAAATAGTATGTTCAACCCTCCTTTTAAATCTGAAATAAAACATTCTGAGGAGTTAGTTGCAACTTTGTAACTTCATAAAGTCAGATAACCATGTCATATCTGGAGTTAAAAACAAAGAATATTCTGTAGTTGGGACAAAAAGAAAATTATTGCCTTATTAAGGAATATAATAAGTGTACATTGAATCCTAGGTGGAATTTTGATATAATTATCTTTAGGGTATATTAGATAAGCATCTTCAAGTGTGTCCTTTGAAGTATCTTCTCTAATCTCAGTATGAATTCCTAACAAGATCTTCACATGATTTTTTTTTATGCTATTGAAGAAAACTGTGTGTCTACACAGAAAAGGAAGAAAGTAATCACACATACACAAAAAACATTTCTCAGGAAAATAGTAAAGTATGATGCTAAAATGGTATGATTCTAAAAAGAACATGCCACATTGATTGGTTGTGGGATCAGAGACAATAAGAATTCACTTGATTTATGGGATAAACAGTTTCACTTAAAAATAAACTTGTGATGTTTCATTCTTGTTTACATTCTTTTATAGTCTCCAAATATCTCCTGGTATTTTGCTGACTTTTCCCAAGCCATCGCATCTCATCCATTCATTCACTCAAATGAATTTAATGAATCTGTTTGCTATATAATGCTTTTCCTAATGGAACTAAGAGCAGTGAGGAATTAATTACTAATCATCGATATACATTTACAAATTGTGATGAGAATTTGAAAGAAAGGAAGAGGGCCTCATGAAAGTAGAGAACAAGGAGATGTGAGCCAGTGTGAATGAGAAAGGCAAGAAGCACACCAGAATTATTTTACTTAAAGAAGTTCAATAAAATTAGTTCAATTCCTTATATTCTGTATTAAAATAGTAGCCCTAACCTCATGTGTCTATTGAGCACCTCAAATGTACCTAGTATGTTAGAAATTGGATTTCTACACTTTCTTTAAATTTAAGTAATTTGAACAGCCATATGTGTAGAGTACAGTTCTAGATACACTAAAATATTTATCTGCTCCCATATATATGGTGCTCTGCTACTTCTTGGTGCTGTGCATCTTGTTTTCCCTCAATACAAATTTGTTTGGTTAAAAATGGAATCCAGGAAACTACTAATAGAAAAAAAAGAAAAGAAAGTACAAAATATTATTTAAGGCCACCTAGGACTTTTTATCTTACCATTTAAATAGAGGTATCTCAATTGTCATCAAGAAAGAGAGGGAATAAAGAAGAGGAGGAGGAGGAGGAGAAAGAGAAGGAAGAAAAAAAATTTGGAATCATTTAAGTTATCTTCTTATAGTTTTATAGAATTATTTTTCTTACTCTTCCTAGGAGACTTAGTGATATAGACTTAGACTATCTAATTTATTTTTTGTTCTCATGTACAAATTTAACTTAGATATGAAATCAGAGGATGCAAAGGTTATGCAATGATGGTAATAATGAATTTCAAGCATCTCTCCCAATAAAAGCTATGAAAGTAGTCTTTGCTGTTACATAGTTCTGGTGATGCCACCTTGAACAGAAGATCTCCCTGCAAATGCTTTAGATTGCAATCTCTCTTGTCTAGATATGCAATGATTTTCAGAGTCACAACTCTCTCATTGTATGAGGTATCTGTTATTGTCTAAATAAAATCCTGAACAAGAGTTTTTCAAACAAAGCAACCAAGCCTTTCTACAAATTATAAAAATAAGTAGAATAAGAAAACTATAATCCTTAGCAATAAGATGACAAAGGATAAAGATAAAAATTAGTTCAGGAATATTCTAATGTGCACTAAGTTGAGTCTAACAGCATGATCTTCTTTTTTGGTTTTACAGATCAGCGAATTTCACTGGTCCAGGAGCTATTATGTAAAAACTTGTTTAAATGAGTGTCCTTAGGGAAAGGTAGGTTGGTTTGTGTTCACCTATCTGGAGTGTGAGTTTGGGGGATGTTATAAAAGACTCATTTCATCCTTGCCTGATAGACCAATAATATTAAGTAGTTTATATAGTAACATATTAAGCGTCCAGTTATAGTAACTAGTATTAATTATCAGTTACTGATTCAATAATTTCATCATTAATTAATTTATTGAGATCTGTGGTAGATAGAGTGAGCGGGGTTACAGGGTTCATGTGACTTTATCCTGATAGAGCTCAGAGTCTCCCATAAAATAAATGAATATCCATGTAAAGAGTGAAATGAAGCTGGGCTCGGTGGCTCAGTCTGTAATCCCGCACTTTTGGGAGGCTGAGGTGAGTGGATTGCCTGAGCCCGCGGATTCAAGACCCGCCTGGGCAGCGAGACCTCATCTCTACAATAAATCAAAAAGCAGCCGGGCATGGTAGCGCATGCCTGTAATTCCAGCTACTCGGAAGGCTGAGGTGGAAGGATCACCGGAGCCCAGCAGGTCGAGGCTGCGGTGGCCAGGAGCGGCCACTGCACTCCAGTCTGGACAACCAAGTGGGACTCCAACTCAAAAAAAAAAAGAGTGAAATGACTGCCTTGGGCCTGGTGTCATTTGGAAGCTCAGAGGATGGCCTCTTGAAACAGAAAGAAGATCCTTCATAATGTGTGTGCCAAAAGAAAAGAAACCTGAACTAAGCTCTGAAAGTATCTAGGAGGGTAGGAGCAGAGGGGAGGGAAGATTTCTAAACATAATAAACAAGCTATGCAAAACCAGAGAGGAAAGAGATATTGCATTTGATTTAGATCCTTGTAAGCAGTTTGCTATGACTAAAGCACAGCTGAGTAAAAGAGAAGAAAGGAACGAAATGAGTGACATAAACTGGGACTTAACATGTCACACAAAAGGGTGAAAATACCGTATAGCAAAAATCTTGTTTTTGCTAGCTTTCTTTTAGGAAACTCTTCATCATCCATTCTATAGGATATTGGTGACATCATCAACCATGAACCATGAATTTTAGGCATTCATATGTTGTGATACATCTGGAACCTACTGATAAAAGCCTCTAAAAATTAGTTTGACTCATGAACTTGATTTAAATATTTAGTTACTACCAAACTATTTACTAACTCTGGGAAGTATTAACTGCCAGATTTGCAATCAAAGGGTATGCAAGTGGAAATAATGGAACACAACTTGGCAACACTATGAGATATAAAGAAAGCTCTTCTCAGAGTGGCATAAAATGGACCAAAGTTTTGCTTGAGAGAGGTTTGCAGCCTCACTAAGGAGGTGCCATTTGGCTGGATCTTGACAGAGGGATGCTGTCTACTTAACTAGCTATCATCTAACTTTTTTTTTTACGAAGAAGGTAGGGCATTCTAAAGAAGTATCACACACACAAACCTGTAGTCATAAAAATAAATGTTGTCATTTAGGGATGTTATCCTCTAGGAAACAAGGGTCCACCAAAATGTTTATAAAAAGGGAATAATATATGCAAATTTCTGTCTTGCAAAGGTAAGTGCTGTGGAAGTATGAGAGTCAATAGTAGTGAAGACAAGCTGTTTGAGGGTAAAAGTGAAGTGTAATAAGAGAATAATCTGCTCATTCTTTAAAATTTGGGATGTTTTTGTTTTATAAATATCAGGCTAATTTTTAGCAACATAGATATGTAGACCTCACTCCGAAAATCTATCAAGTTTATTACTACTGATTAATTGTCAGTAGACTAAAACAGTAGGAGATTTAATGATGAAAGAGGCCAGATTAGTGACATGTTTTAGTTTGTTGAGAACCATTCATGTTTCCAATGTTTTAATTGCTTACTATGTATCAAGCATTTTTCTAGATGCTAAGGATACAAATTTACTGTCATGACCTTTTAAAAATAATTTTGTGATTTAAGTATCATTTTTCTCACTTTATGGTCCATAAACAACCTACTTCAGAATCACCTAAAAAGTTTGATAAAATTACATGTTTCTGGGCTCCAACTGAGACCAGATGAATCAAAATCTTGCAAGGAGAGAAAGGACTGGAATCTACAGATACCTCAGGTAGGTCTAATGCATACTAAATTTGATAATGATTTGTCTACTTTGATAACAGATAGGATTTATTATCAGATAACAAGATTTGTTACCTGATAATAGATAGGTTTGTTTCAAGATTGTTATAAGTAGTATTTTTAAAAAATAGGTAAGTGGTGACTTTATTAACTGAAATTGAGATTATAAGTGGTAGCTTCATTATTGGGAAAAGATAAAATACTGTGAAGTATTCTCAAGTAGATGAATCAAAAGGCTCTCGGAAACAGATGTATGTCACTTAGAGAACTGAAAATAAATATTTGAGAGTCGGCAGCACAGAGATTATCATTGAGACCACGAAGATTGGTAATATTACCTAGGAAGAATGTTCCTGAGAAAAGTGAGATTTGTAGAACACTTTTAAATACATTTTTTAAAGAAAGTGAAAAAATTTAGACTCCCAAAGCAAACAGAGACCATAATGTAATCAGAAGTGAGTATAAGAAATAAATAAGGCACTTTCAAAGTTATATAATATAGCATTTGAGGAATGGGATTCTCCGTCATCTATTTTGTCCTGTGTGATGGCTTTGCTACCTACCATCTTCTCTTCTGCAGGCCCCATGAGGCTTCCACTACCTCCAGATTGCATACTCCTCAGGCTGCTTTCCCCCAGTGAATAAGCTCTGTCCCTATTTCATTGGTCAGTTGTGTCACATACCCACAAGTCAGCAGATCACTTAAGCCAGAGAAATAAAATATGCTGATCAACTAACCGAGGTAGAGGATGGGATTAACCTACCACAGCCACCACCATGACCACCAAATCATATGCCCTGAGATTAAGAAAGAGGATAGACCCCATAAAGAATTTGTAACAGCCTTAGGAGTAGAAATGGAAATTAAGCAGCCAAATGAAACAAAAATGTCAACTTTATTGAGTATTAAAGTCATAATCACAAATCATCATTTAAAAACTGTAACTTTCTTATCCTCTTGAAAAATCAGGATATCACTTTCCTGTCTTCAGTCT
This sequence comes from Cephalopachus bancanus, assembly GCA_027257055.1. Lineage (NCBI taxonomy): Eukaryota > Metazoa > Chordata > Mammalia > Primates > Tarsiidae > Cephalopachus > Cephalopachus bancanus. The sequence goes on along the minus strand of JAPVLO010000243.1, from coordinate 1,808,458 downwards.
CCCTGTTGCTCTCCCACTCCCTATTATTCTTCAAAGATCAATGGCTTGGAAATATAATTTTCTACTTATTTCAGTACCCTGGGAAGTCACAAATCCTGACTGGGGTCCTTGAACTCATTTCAGACCTCTATTTTGGTGTCACTATAATGTATACACACATCTAACTGTGAGATGCATTAAATATAACTACTCATTTCCATAATCATTCAAAGTCTTGCACTGTGCTAAATAAGACTCTGTGACTTATTTATTTATTTATTTATTTTACTTCTCTATGCTTTGTCCGTGGAAGAATGGTACTTAAAGGGCAGCCTTAGATAATTCACATAGCTAAAGGTCATGAAGTCAGAAAAGGAAGAATGAAAGAGCTCCTCATAAAAGTAGGCAAGTGTCATTAAGCTGAGGCTATTTGAGTTTAAAGAAATTGAATAATGAATAGGATAGGAAAGTTTGACTGAAAATATAAATATATATCCGAAATGTTGGGATATTACAGAGTTATTAAAAAGTAAAGAACATTGTAAAAGAAGAAAGTATGTATATTTATAGTCACGGAAAAATATTGGCTAGCAATGTACTAAAATTGTAATAAAATTATATGGTGTATGTATATTATTGTTTTTATTTCTTTTATTTTCCAAACTTTCTATGTTAAACCCTTATTACCTCAAGAATAGATCAAAAGAAGATAACTATCTATTGTTTTTTTACTCTCCTCTACCCCCTCATCAAAATAAATAAAGAAATTGTATTGCTTACCCTCATATTTTTATTTTAAACAAAAATCCACAAGATCTTGAAACCCTATCTCAAGGTTTCCAGTACAGAGAATGTACAATAGTCACTCTTTTGTTTGCCAATGACCTGGGAATTTTACATAGCCAGAAAGTACCTTTGACTCTAGGGGGGAAAGTTTCAACATAAGAGCATAGTAAAATATGAAGAATGCTGTTATAAATAAGTAGTATATTTCAAAATGTTGTTGGTTTTGGAAAAATATATTATCACGTAATATATTATCACATCAATATATTATCATAGAAATATAATGTATTTTCCCCTGCAATAAAGTTAAGAAACTTCATGCGTTATTTTCAGTGATCAGCAATAACCAAAAGGTAGTAATTAAAAAATTGCATACAAGTCAATTCTAAACAAAATTAAGTAGTGTTTTGTTTAATTATATAATATGCCTAATCTGGTTATCAGTAGAAGGAATCTACCACTGATATCCTTACCTCTCCTTGTCCAACCCAAACTCTTATGCAGTTCAAAGTATTTATCACTCTTTGGTGACAGTAATGTTTCCCAACTTTTTTTTTTCATATTAGCCACTGAAGAATACCTTTAAGAATGTTTTTATAATTTCCCCCCACAAAATTTTAATACTATTAGTATGAGTCTGTTTTGTGGTTTTATATGTGTCTATTTACTGGTTGTATATCTGTGCTTTATACATAGCCAGAATACAATATTTTCTTTCTTAAAAACCAGTTTTCACATCCTTGAGAGTGAAATCACCCACACTGAGAATGCACGTAAACTGTTTCTCAAAGGAAGGACTACTGGCATTTGGGACATGCAATTCCTCATTGTGCAAGACTGAGACACAAATTTCAAAACTCTTGGCTTCCTTGGTTTCTTTCAAATAAATATCAGCTGTATCTCCAGACATTGCGATACCAAAAGATGCTTCCTAAGTAAAGAAACAAAATTTCTTTACAGAAGAATCCCAAATATCATATGCAGATAATTCTTATTTAGAAGGAAGACTTTTATCCCTTCTTACCAAATGGTGGGTAGGATTTATGATGGATTTTCAATTATTAAAGTAGAGAAAGGAAAAAAATAGTGACTTTACAGTGAAAGGACCTAGCAAACACATTCTTAACCATGTTATAACGTTTAATATCCCCAGTGATGCCAAGTAGATGTCATGAAGCTGCTGGTATGATGTGACAGGAAGGACATTTTATCTCTGTGATATTCTTTCAAATAAGCCATAACCTTGGCCTAATTGTGACAAAAAAACACACTAGAAAAACACAAATTGAAGGACATTCTATAAAATATATGCTCAGTATCCCCCAAACTATCAAGATCACAAAAAACAACAACAAAAGTCTGAGTAATTTCACAGACATGAGTACACTAAAAAGAAATGATCATTAAATGTAAGTAGTATCCTAATTTAGATTATACAACAAAAAATGACATTAATGAAAAAACTGTTGGTATTCAATTAAAGTCAGAATTTAGTTAGTAGTAATAAACCAATGTTAGCTTTTTGACATTATTGTAATGCAACGTGCTAACAATAGTGAAAATTTCGTGGGAGTATATGGAAATCTCTGCACAATTGTTACAATTTTTTTGTAAATCTGAAATTCTTTAAAAATGAAAAGGTTTATTCTAAAAGATGTCCTGCAAACACACACACACACACACACACACACACACACACACACACACGCACGCACACATGTCTGGACACTCTCTCTAAGCAATGCCCTAGGTTGAGAAGACTGTTAGACTAACCTTTTTTAAAATGCACATCCAATCATGTCACTGCCCTGCCAAAATTTTTAAATGGCCATCTCGCAGTACATTTATCACATAAGACCTTCATTACACTGTTTTTGATGACCTTTTCAAACTCATCTTCCTCCACTGCACCTCAGGTGCCCTTCACTACCCTTGGCTTCTTGCATTTCCCCAAGTGCATCTGTTGTTTCATGCTTTTATACCTTCACACTACCTAATGTCATGATAGGAGACATCATTTAGAAACAGATCCAATGAAGATTTGTCTAAGTTTAAGAAAGATTAAATGGGCCAAGGAGAATGGCTGTTTGTGTTCCTTTTTGTTATTCCCTGCTACCTACAATAGTCATCTTGCCTGACAGAATCTTTTGATCAAAGATCTAGTCACGTAGATTATTGCTTGCTTGAAAAATGGCCTGTGGTGCCCTAGGAATAAACTAGAGATGAAGCAGTCCATAGTGCATGCAGTATCAGACCTCCCAATTCTATCTCTCAGCTATATTCATAGCAAAACTTTGACAGATGGTTCTCCGAAGTAATACATTTATTTTAAGCATTTGATTGTTGTGATAATGATAGGATAATAATGATGAACATGAGTTTAATCTCTGAATAGAATGGGACTAAAGCATAACTTGTGTGAGAAATAATACATAGGCTTTGTTTTGTTTGTTTTAAGGACATTATTTAGTAAGATATATAGGTTTATTATCTTAGCATCCTCTGATTCATAAAGAAGTTAAATCTTTACAGATATCATGAAATATTCACATTGAATGGGTACCAAAACAGGATTAATTGCCAAGCCATCATTTTTTGAAGTAGAATTTCAATATGGCTTTTATGGCCTTAATAAATAATGCTCTTACACTGTCACCTTATGATTTCCCCAAAATAATTCCATTTAAATAAATACTTAGCTAAATAAAAGATAATGTTCATAGATCAGGGGATTATTTGTTACTTGCAAACACTACAGCACATTTCAATGAAATATTAAAACTTAATTTTTGAAACACTTTTATATATATCCTTCTCAAACTATCAAATATATAAAATTATTCAGTATAGGTGTTTAAATATGGAGATATCCTTTTTCAGGATGCTAAAAAATAGAGGGCATAGAAGGTCATGCAAGATGAATGTGTGCTGACTCTAGGCAAATGTGTGCCATCATCAAATAATTATTTTGATTTTAAAGCATAATACTTCAATTATTTCAACAAATATTAGCATTTTAAAGGTTATTTTCCTGGGTGATTCATGCCACAAACATAAAAGATTAGTAAAGGAGCAAGATTCAGATTTCTAGAGAAGTGGCCAAATTCATATCTCTCAATATTAGTAGATTCATATCTCACATTGTAGGTAGGAATCTACTCTGCCCAGCTAGTATCACCAAAAACTAAGAAGCCCATTAAAGCCATTGTGTAATATACTGCAACTGTTATTTTTCTATATCTCCTCCTTGTATCTGCTATCCTCCTTGTATTCCTAACTTAATTAGCCAGGAACTTTGCCAATCTACAGCCATAACACCCCTCTAAAAAAATGAAATTAAATTAAAAAGAAGAAAATTAGTGGAAGAGATCTTTTATTAGAAATTGCTTTAATTAGATAAATGAAAATAAAAACTGTAGTAAAAGGATTTTCTTTACTGGTAGTGGCAGATTAGCATGTATTATACTAATCATCAAATAGATAATACAAAATCTTAAACACTTCTCCACACCCAGAAAAAAAAATGAATGCACTGGAAAAAGAAAAACGTAATCAGAAATTTGAGGTAAGAAGGGAAGTACACTCAGTAAACATCATGTTTCTATAGACTGAGTGTACATCCCAGTCTATCCAGGACTGTGTAGCTTGAACTAATGGAGAAATCTATAGTCTTACTGTCTTGAGAAGTGAAAGAAAAACGTTTGAGACTTGCTAGAGTGTCTAAAGCATGAAAGGGAAATCCCAGAAGGCAGGGAACCACAGAGAAGGATCTGCAACATCTGCTTAAAAACGTCACCGAAGTCCCTGGCAAAACACTGAAACTAGGCATAGTAAGCATGAAAGATGCCAATGTTCCCATCAAAAGCAGTATGTGGGAGGTTAAAGCAAAGATAGGGTATGGTCACAGATATTTCATCAGCTGGCCACCTCGGGGGAGGAACAGTTTGTGCTCTGAGTCCAGTCATGTTAAATGACTACTGGAAGAGAAAAAGAAAACAAACTCTAGAGCCCCTATAAAGTCCAGTAAGTAGTTTCTAGACAGAAGTGACTGCATATGAGATAGAAAAATTAACGTATAATCAAGAGAAATTCGACAATAAAATCTAACAAGTAGACCAGTCAGTTCAGAGGCTGCAGCAGGGGAACTACCTGTAAAGAAACTGCGAAAGTGCCATCCATGACTATAGCCAAGGCTGTAACTTGCACCTTGGCAGGTGGGACTTCTCTCCAGAAATGCCCTGGGTTCATCTTTCATCGCCACATGGAACCTCCATGCCTCTAAAACTGGTGTTCAGAAGACTGACATTGCTGAGATGTCCTCTAATTTTGAAAAGTATTTTCTTGGAGGTAATAACTCTGTTGGCCTTGAAGAAACTGGGTATGTATTGGTGACAGTATAGTGTGAGTACATGGACTGAGGAATGTTCAAGCAGAAGAATTGGTAGAGTTTTCTTGAAGCTTAAAATGTGTGTCTCCATCCTTATAGATGTTGAAACCAGCAACCAACTCCTGCTTAAAATCCTAAGTGCCCATGCCATAAGAGATAAAATAGACAAGAGAGGCCTCATCAAACTGAAAAACTTCTGTAAAGCCAAAGAAACCATCAAGAGTGTGGGGAGACAGCCCACAGACTGGGAAAAAATATTTGCCAACTGTATATCTGACAAAGGCCTAATATCTAGGATCTACAAACAACTCAAATGTGCCGGAAAAAAAAAAAGCCCCATTACAGAGTGGGCAAAAGATATGAACAGACACTTCTCAAAAGAAACACATAAGCAACCAACAGATACATGAAAAATGCTCAGTCTCACTAGTCATCAAAGAAATGAAAATTAAAACTACACTGAGATAGCACTTAACTTCAGTCAGGATGGTTATCTTCAATATCTCAAAAAACAGCAGATGCTGGAGAGGACATGGTGAAAAGAGAACACTTCTACACTGTTGGTGGGAGCGTAAACTAGTATAACCTCTGTGGAAAACAGTTTGACGATTCCTAAAAGATCTAAAAATTGACCTTCCATACAACCCCACAATTCCCCTACTAGGAATATATCTGGAGAAACTCACATCACTCTATTAAAAAGGTACCTATACACATGTGTTTATTGCAGCATTATTCACAATAGCAAAAACATGAAACCAACTGTGTTGCCCATTGAAAGAGAACTGGATTTAAAAAAATGTAGTACATATACATGATGGAATATCATGCAGCCATAAAGAAGGACAAAACTATGAACTTCACAGCAACTTGGATGGACTTAGAATTTATAATACTGAGTGATCTCTCAGACAAAGAACTGAATACCACATATTCTCACTCATAAGTGGACCTTGAACAATTATTGTAATACTATAAGAAAGGGATTGACAGTAGTGGGAAGTTGCCAGGGGTTGGGAGGGACAACAACTCATCAACAGGGTACCTGTATAATAAACATTTGTATACCTAACCCTGAATTGTATCCCACATCTTTAAAATAATTTAAAAAAAAAACAAAGAAAGAAAATAAACGCCAAGAGAAAAAATAAACTGTGTCTCTGAACTTAGAATCTGACAATGTTGATGTTGTCGTCTTTGGAAATGATAAACTGATTAAGGAAGGAGATATTTTGAAGTTGATAGGAGTCATTGTGGGTGTTCCAGCTAGAGGCTGTTGGGTCCTGTCAAAGATATCCCTGGTAATGCCAGTAATGGAAAGGGTCCAATTGACTAAAAAACCCAAAGGCGTGTTGATCTGGTCTAAAAGCCCCCAAAGTCATTCCTTGAATTTCTGTGCAGGAACCAGTGCAGACTGACGTTAAGACTGTGGATAGTTTGGTGCCAATTGGTCATGGTCAACTTGAGCTGATTATTAGTGACAGACAATAATTGACAGAAAATGATTGTGCTATTGACACAATCATTAATCCAAAATATTTCAGTGATGAATCTGATGAAAAGAGGAAGCTATACCGTATTTACATTGCTATTGGTCAAGAGATTTACTGTAGTCCGGTTGATGAAGAAACTTAAAGATGCAGTTGCCATGAAGTATACCATTGTTATGTCAACTGTGGCTTCTGATGCTGCCCCACTTCTGTACCTGGCTTCTTACTTTGGTTGTTCCATGAGAGAGTATTTTAGAGATAATGGTAAACATTATTTGATTATCTACAATGACTTATCCAAAAGCTTTTGCTTACTATCACATGTCTCTGTTGCTCTGCCAAATCCCTGGTCATGAGTCCTATCCTGGTGGCATGTTCTACCTACACTCTTGGTTGTTGGAGAGAGCAGTCAAAAGAATGCTTTTTGGTGGTGACTCTTTGACTGCTTTACTACTCTAGAAACAGAGGGTAGTGATGTGTCTGTTTACATTTTTTGTTTGTTTGTTTTCTGAGTTGGAGTCTCATTCTATCACCAGGCTGCAGTGCAGTGGCACACTCACAGTCACCCCAGCATCGACCTGCTGGGCTGTGGCAATCCTTCTGCCTCAGTTCTCCAAGTAGCTGGAACTACAGGTGTGCACTACCACACTCAGCTTTTTTTTTTTTTAATTGTAGAGATGAGGACTCTCCAAGTTGCCCGGGGTTGGTCTTGAACCCGCGGGCTCAGGCAATCCACCCACCTCAACCTCCCAAAGTGCTGGGATTATAGTCTGGGATTACAGGGATTACCAAGTCCAGCCTCTCTGTTTACATTTTAATGAATGTTATTTCCATCACTGATGGACAGATACTAGAAACAGAATTGTTTTATAGAGGTATTTACCTAGCCATAAACATTATTTTATCTGTTACCTGTATTGGATGTGCTCCCCAAATCAGGGCTATGAAACAAGTGGCAGGTACCATGAAGCTGGATTTGGCTCAGTATCATGAGGTTGCTGCTTTTGCCCGATTCAGTTCTGATCTTGATGTTGCTATTCATCAAGTCTCGAGTGGTAGTGTGTGTTTGAGTGATTTGCTGAAGCAAAGACAACATCCTTACATGGCTATCGAAGAACCAGAGACTGTTATCTATGAAGGTGTAAGGCGGGGTGGGGGGGCAGTATCTTGATAAACTAGAGCCCATAAAGATCACAAAGTTTGAAAATGCTTTCTTATCTCATCAGCCAACACCAAGCCCTGTAAGGTAATATCAAGACTGTTAGAAATATTTCAGAAGAGTCAGATGCAAAGCTAGTAACAGGTTGTAACAAACTTCTTGGCTGGATTTTGAACCTTAACCATCTATAGATTAATTCCAAATACCAATTTTGTTTTGTTATTGTTTCTTCTAAAAAATCAGTTCCACTTATAAAAGAATTTCTTTCATACTCTTGATGTACAGAAATCATGTTAAAAATAAATGTTCCATACAGCATAGGAAAACAAACAAACAATAAAATAAAAACTCTTTCAGATAGAGTCCCTAGATATTGATATTTGCAGACACAAACTTTTGAGCAATTATTATGAATATGAACAATAATTCAAATTAAAGTTGCTAAAATGAATAAAGAGATGGGCCGTTAACAGAAGAAGAAAGAAATACATCTAAAAACACTAAATGAAATTCTCAAGCTATAAAATACAATGTCCGAATTTTTAAAAATTCTTTAGGGAATTAAAATCAGATTTCAGGTAACAAAAAGAAAAAGGTAAGCTAATCTTAAGATGGATCAGCATGAAACTAAATTATCCAGTTTGAAGAACAGAAAAAAGGAATTCTACAAAAAGAAAGAATAGAACTAATTGACTATAAGATGTATAATGCTGTCTAAAATGCATGTAATTTGAATCCAAAAGGAGATAAGAGAAAAAAATTATGATTGGGAAAAAAATACATGAGGGAATAATAATAGAAAAGTTTCCAAATTTAGTAAAAGACACTAATCACAAAACAAAACAAAACTCGAGCTTAAGGTTTTGGCATGTACCCATAGTCCCAGCTACTCCAAATGTTGAATCAGGAGGATCCCTTAAGTCTGGGAGTTTGGGTCCAACCAGGAGAGCACAGCAAAATGTCTTTAAACAAAATAAAACAAAAACACAATTCTCATCAATCAACACACAAGATGAACAACCAAAGGAATCCTATAATGGAGAACCCCCCAAAAACCAGGATTATCTTTTGGAGGGCTGGCCTCTTATAATATTGGCTTCTTCCTCTAAGTAAGTTTCCTAGGAACCCACCAGTATCAGTTGTGAGAAGTTGTGTTCAGTTGAAGTGGTGATTTTTTTGTTGTTGTTATCTCATGATGGGTGATTTACGAGCAAACCTGCCAACACAGCACTGAGTGTTCAGCAGTTTTTGACCAAAAATGACATGAACGCCAGGCCCCACCCCCTCTGTTCACTTGGTCTCACCCCAGATGAATTTTCTTTTTGCTTATTGGAGGAAAAAAGTCCTGAAAGGAAAACATATTGCCCATGTGGAAAAGGTGAAAGAGAAAAAAGCGGAAGCACTAAAAGGCATCAAAATTGTTGAGTTCAGAAACTATTTTGAGCAGTGGAAAGTATCTCTATAGGTGTATTACATCCAATGGTGTATTACATTCAAGGGTACTTTGAATGTGACTGAAGTTTAAAGATGTAAGAATAAATACACAATTTTTAAATAAATAAATTCCAGCTTTTTGGGGGTACACTAAAGAGATGAAAATAAAAGATAAAGGAAACGGTAAAGTAAAATATAGCTGACTTCCCAATAGAAAAAAATAGAAGGTATAAGAAAATGGAACAACATCTTGAAAGTGTTGAAAGGGGAAAAACTATGTCAAGCCAAAATTCTAGATCTTGAAAATATATTCTTCAAAAAAAAAAAGAAAGAAAATTAAAGCAGTCATTTTACAATAACTGATAATTCATCACCAATAGATCTTCACTACAAGAAACACTAAAAAACAATTTTCTAGCTGAAGGGAAATGATACCCCATAAAAATGTGAAACTAAAGGAAAAAAAGCATATATGAAGAATACCAGGAATGGTAAATATGTGCATAAATGTAAACGATGATATGTGTTATATTTTCCTAATTACCATGTGAAATATCTGCTGGCTAATTACTACAAGAAATATAAATCCCACAAAATTATGGAATTTATAAACAATTCGTATTCTATATATGACAATTACAACCCAAAGAAGATGGAACACATAGAAACAAACTGTTACATTGTTTTGCATTTCATATGCCAGCACAGTATTAACTTTGAGTGAACTTTGATGAGTCATTGATATGACAAGTGACTTATAAAATAACTATAATGCTACATACCGTGCAATAACCAGAATGACATGAATAAAAATACAGTTCAGAATAGGTGGCTATTTATATAATAAAACCATTAGAGAGAAAAATTAGAGAGGCAGGCAAAAACAAATCATAAACTGAGATAGCACTATATTAATATAGAATAATGAATAAAGCAGACCTGATATTTTAATAAAAGCTGGTAATTGAACATACCAGCTCTCTTCTTCCCTCTCTCCCCTTTTGTCTTTTCCTTTATAACTTTAAAGAAATGACTTGCCCTGTTCCTCCACAGTAACTTATTAGTTTGTCAATAAAATGGTTCTGAAGACTTAACAAATAAATAATTTAAACAACTTAGCATAGTGTATATAACATGATATTTACTAAATAGAGGGTCATTAATGCTATTTCATGATCATCATCATTATCATCAACATCATCATCAGCAACCGGTCTGAAAATTGAATAACATACCTGGGCAACCCCTTCAGATCCCCTCCCACTATGGGAGCTTTTCTAGCCTCTCAATAAACCCAGCTTTTCCACCCCCCAAAAAAGTCCAGTCAAAAAAAGGAAAGAAAAAGCATACCCAATCGGCCAACTGTAGAAACAACGAAGTCTATATTCTTTGACATTCACGGGCCTTACTACAAATCAGGCCCACTTACAAACCAGGCATCAGAATATTTTGTGGCAAATATGGTTTGGACAAAGAAGATGGTCATACTAGACAACAGAAAGATAGCAAACACCCAAAATAAAATCTCTTAACTAGACAGACTGAAGTTTTCACCAATTCTTTAAGAAACAAATGTATCATACCATGCCGTGTTTAGATTTTATTATTTTCATATAATATGACCAGATCCTGTGAAAAGGATAACCATTCTCGATCAGCAGACTACTCTTCTCTCTTCTGCTGTCTACCTAAACTTGATTCTTCATCAAATAGGCACAATAAGAATCCCTCAGAAATATATTTTGAGTATCCAAACTATGTTCAGAGTAAATTGGGTTTGAAAACTACAGGAGTGATAATTATTAAAATTCTAGTAAGTTTCATGAACTTGTTATATGTTGGTGTTAATCATTTTATTTAATAATCCAACACAGAGATAAAAATGAGGATCCTTAGTTTATAAATTAGAATATCAGAAACCAGAAGGGTTCAAAAATTATTCAAGGACACACAGCTAGTAGGTAGAGTAAAAGGACTGAAAGTTCTATCTGTTGGACCCATACTAATTTCCATTATCTCTACTCCACAGGTGATACTAGGATTTTGATCCATTATGCAGAATTGAGTCATGTAGGTGGTATTTAAACCTTTATAGAAAACTTTGCTTGATGCATCATAATTGCTAACAGATTAGTTAATCAAAGTACTAATGATAATGTAGTTGATGCAATGTTTTATTGCTTGCAACGCACTTCCTGGTAATTGTATAATTTGATTCTTAAAATTATGACGTGACGCAGAGATTTTCCTCCTCAATTTACAGGTGAAGAAACTGAGGCTCAAAGAAATCGATTGACTTTATCACAAAGCATTAAGGTGCTGAAAAATAAAAGTTGGGAAATGAATAAACTGTAGCTCAATATCACATGTTCTTCAAATACATTGAAAACCATTTTCCAACAGGGCAAGATGATCAAGAGCAGAGTTTTCAAAGTCCTCCCCCTTTTGAGAAAGGGTGTGTGGTACATTCTTTATTGGGTGATTACCCTTTCATCTGCAATCTGAGATCTTAGTTATGATTCTAGTCTCTGCTCCACGAAAAACATTTTTGAAAGACATCTGTATTGCCCTGGGAATACAGATATGAGTCTGACTTCTTTCATGCAACAAACAACCTGGAAACACTTTTGTAATCTTAAAAATAAACAAACAAAAAAACACCGAGAGCATTTTCTGTCACCAATTCCTACCCATAGTTCCTACAGTATGCCAAAAAATAAGATCTTTTTTTAAATAAAAAGGTAATGCATTTTAGCTTATTGAGGAATTGTACTCTATATAATATTCTCTATACTTTATAGTAAACTTTTTTCTGCTCATTAATACAACACATATGAAACAAGCAAGAAACTAACGGTTTTATGTCCTGGCTTAATTTTCAAGATGTGTTTTAAATAATTGATGAAGTATTGGAATAATAGTTAAGAAATACTGAGAAAATCTGCAAGAGAATTAAATCAAATAATAAAGGAAATTTGTGAAGCATGGAGTTTCCTATCTTCCGTTCTGTCTTCTTTACCTGTGAAAACAAAAATTTTAATTAGTAGATTTGAATTTTAGTAGCAGATAAGTCCTAGTCAAGCAAAGAAAGATCTGTTAGCTTTGTTTCTAAAACACAAACACACAGACATAAAATAAAACTATCATTTACATTCAAAAATTTTATTTTAGAGTTTTATTTTATTTTATTTAGAATAGAAATGTTCTATTGCATTTTTGTAATCCAAAGACCATTAACAAAATGATATGCCCCTGAACCTGGCTATCTCTGAAAATAACAGATGTCAGAAAAGTAGCTGAAATACAGTGGTTTCAGATTTGAGTTTTACACTCTGGTCACTCGAAAAAATTGAAGGTCTTGAACAAAACTATATAAATGTTCTGAATCTTCACCTGCTTATCTTAGGGTATTAAAAAAATCCCATTTTCCTTGTACCATTGTTGTGAAGATTACATGTAACAAATAGCAGGTTCTGTTATTTATTTGACTCTATATTCAGTATCTTCTCTCATTATGTGTACTGGATAAAAAATAAGTCTGTCTAGTTTGCAACACATATAACAAAAGATTAGTTCTAGAATATATTTAAACATTCCTAAACATGTATGAAAAGACAAATGAATTTTTAAATGTACAAAATACAAGAATAGGAATTTAACAGAAGTGAAGAGATGTATGTACATATATACACTCATTGATAATCAAGAAAACACAAATTAAAATTATGATGAGGGTAGTCCTGTTTAGACTTGGTTGATTCAACAGATCATGAAGATCTTCCTCAAAAACTTCTGTAATACAAACAGAGACGACAACAACAACAAAAAGACATACACTCTCAAGGACAAAGGGAACAGATAAAGAGAGCCATTGGCTTACTACTAATGGAAGTAAAAGATTGCATGTTGAATGTTGAAGAGCCTCTCCCCGGTCTTTCCCCAATGCTTTTAGGATACTGGCAAAACAGCTTTACCTACCAAGTAAAAGATTAGATGAATCTTCTTGAGAAATCTACCCACGTCAAGTGAAAAATATATATAAGTAGCAGTGTCAGTGGTTTTTTGCTGAGATGAGCCAGCCAGATCACTCTATAGTGTGGCCCACATTAAACAAGTCCTTCCAGAACTTCCCTCCTCTTTTTACTGCCTTAGTCTTAAGAGGAGAAAAAGTCAGCAATTGCCAGACAGTTGTGAAAGTTAATAAGAGAAACATAGGCCAAAAGAAGTAAAGCGTAAGCATAGGCCAAATAGAGGACAGAACGAACAAAAACAACTTGGATAAAATAAACCATAGAAATAGAAGGAAAGTTTAAGACAATTATTATTCATGTCTTCAGGGCAAGAGAGAGGGAGAAATTCCTATCTGGTGAATAAGTAAAACGTGTAAGAACACCTGATCATATAAAGTATAGAGTCAGAGAATGTAGAGAAAGAGAAATTTTTCACATTCTTACTTTTAAAATTACAGGAATTCAAAACTAACAGAATTGTGGTTCCCTCAGCAGTGAAGAGACATCAAAGAAACTCAAAATGTTCAGTTTCTAAATCATAATGAGTTGGAGAGTCTCTTTACAACTACTACTTGGACAAGAGAATGACAACATTAGTGGAGAGACAAGAGATAAAGGGTATTTTCTGTGTTGTGCTAGAGGTAGGGAGAAACTCATATATGGGCAAACACACACATACACACACTTCTCTAAAATCTGTAAGTGCAAAGAAAATGTTTTTTTTTCCCCCTTTATTTTTCATCTATTGTAAAGATGTGGGGTACAAGTCAGGGTTACGTATACAAAGGTTCATTATGCGGGTACCCTTGTTGATGAGGTCTGTCCCCCTTCCCACGGCAGTTTCCTACTACTGCCAATCCCACCTCCCTCCTCTGGCAGTTTCCCACTACTGCAAATCCCTTTCTCACAGTATTATGATAAGTGTTCAAGGTCCGCTTATGAGTGAGAACATGTGGTACTCAGTTTTCTGTTTCTGTGATAGATCACAGAGTATGATAGACTCTAAAACCATCCAAGTTGCTGCAAAATCCATGTTTGGTCTTCTTTATGGCTGCATAATATTCCATTGTGTGTATGCACCCATTTTTTTCTAATCCAGTCCAGTTTTGTTAGGCAGCACGGATAGTTCCATATTTTTGCTATTGTGAATAGTGCTGCAATAAATATGTATATGCAGTAATCTTTTTTGTAGAATGATTTGCGTTCCTCTGGGTATATTCCCAAAAGAGGAATTACTGGGTCACATGGAAGGTCAATTTCTAGTTCTTTCAGAAATCACCACACTGTTCTCCAAAGAGATTGCACTAGTTTGCATTCCCACCAGCAGTGTAGAAGTGCTCCTTTTTCTCTACCTCCTCACCAGCATCTGTTGTTGTTTGTTTTATTAATGATGGCCATTCTTACTGGATTAGGTGGCATCTCAATATGACTTTGATTTGCATTTCTCAGATGATTAGTGAGGCTGAACACTTTTTCATGTGTCTGTTGGCTGCCTGTATATCATTTTTTGAGAAGTGTCTATTTATGTCTTTTGCCCACTTTTTAATGGGGCTGTTTGTTTTATTCCTTTCAGAACATTTGAGTTTCTTGAAGAGCCTAGATGTTAGGCCTTTGTCAGATAAACATTTTGCAAATATTTTTTCCCATTCTGTGGGTTGTCTCCCCACTCTCTTGATGGTTTCTTTTGCTTTGCAGAAGTTGGTCAGTTTCATGAGGTACCACTTGTCTTTCTTATCTCTTATGGCATGGGCACTTTGGATTTTGATCAGGAAAGGTTGCAAGTTCCAATTTCCATAAGGGGGTCTCCTGCATTTTCTAAGGTTCTTATAGTTTGAGATTTTACATTTAGGTCTTTGATCCATTTAGAGTTGATTTTTGTGTATGGTGATAGGTAGAGGTCCTGTTTCATTCTTCTGCATGTGATCAGTCAGTTTTCCCACCATCATTTACCGATAGGTTCTCCTCTCCCCAGTGGTTGTTGTTGGAGGCATTGTCAAAGATGTGTTTGTTGAGAAATTGAGGTTTTGCTAGTGAAATCTCTATCCTGTTTTATTGGTCCATATGCCTATTCTCGTACCAGTACCAGGCTGTTCTGATTGCTGTAGCCTTATAGTACAGTTTGAAGTCTGGAATTGTGATACTTCCTGCCTTGTTTCTTTTCCTAAGGATTGTTTTGGCTATCCATAGTCTTTTATGTTTCCATATGAATTTCTGTATTGTCATTTCCAGGTGTGAGAAGAATCATATTGGTAAATTAGTGAGTATTGCATTGAATCTGTAGATTGCCTTTGGTAGGACAGACATATTAACAATGTTGAGTCTTCCTATCCATGAGCATGGAATATATTTCCATTTGTTTGTGGCTTCCTGGATTTCTTTGAGCAGTGTTTTTAGTTTTCATTGTAAAAGTCTTTCACTTCTCTGGTTAGGAAAATGACAACGTTTTTCATTTTTTTGGCAATTATGAATGGGATTGTGATTTTTACTTGGATCTCCACCTGCTTGTTGTTGGTGTACAAGAATATGACTGTATTTTGCACATTTATTTTGTACCTCAGGACTTTGCCAAAGTCCTTTGTCAGTGAAAGCAAGTTTTTGACAGATTCTCTTAGTTTTTTGAGGTTTAGGAATATATCATCAGAAAAGAGGGATAACTTAACTTCTTTTTTTTCCTATTTGGATACTCCTGATTTCCTTCTTTTGTCTAATTGCTCTAGCTAGGACTTCCAACACAATGTTGAACGGGAGGGATGAGAGAGAAAGCAGCCTTGTCTTGTTCCAGTTTTCAGGGGAAGTGTTTTAAGTTTCTGTCCACTTAGCAATATGTTAGTTGTGGGTTCATCATAGATGGCACTTACTATTTTGAAGCATGCCCTTTCTATACCTAGGTGTTTGAAGGTTTTTATCAAGAAGGGATGCTTGATTTTATTTTTCTGTATCTAATGACATAATCATGTGGTTCTTGTTTTTACATCTGTTGATGTATTTAGTTACATTATGGTATAGCAGATGTTGAACCAGCCCTGTGTCCAGGTGATGAAGCTACTAGGTCATGGTGGTTGATTTCTGAGATGAGTTGTTGCATCTGATTTGCTAGAGTCTTTTAAAGAACTTCCGCATCTATGTTCATTAGAGATATTGGCCTGTAGTTCTCTTTTGTTGGATCTTTACCCAGTTTGGGTATCAGTGTGATGCTAGCACTGTAAAATGATTTGTGGAGAATTCCATCTTTCTCAATTGCCTGGAATACTTTCAGTAAGATTGGTATCAGCTCCTCCTTGCATGCTTTGTAGAATTTTGCTGGAAAGCCATCCAGTCCAGGACATTTTCTTTGTAGGTAGTTTTCTTATGATGGAGTCAATTTCTTGGGTTATCATTGGTCTATTTAGTGTCTCAGTGTCTTCTTGTTTCAACCTGGAGAGGTTGAATGATGTTAGAAAGTCCTCCATTTCATTTATGTTATCAAGTTTATTTCCATACAGGTATGCATAGAAATCTCTGATAATCTTTTGTATTTCTTCAGGATCAGTTGTGATTTGATCTTTTGTATTTCTGATTGTGTTTATTTCGGCGTTTTCTCTATTTTTCTCAGTCATTCAGGCTAGAGGTCCATCAATCTTGTTAATTCTTTCACAGAAACAGTTTTTGTTTTGCTGATATTTTCTATGATACTTTTGTCTTCTATATCTTATATCTGGGCTTTTACTTTAATGATCTAAATTCTTCAGTTAAAGTTAAGGTTTTGGTGGTCTTGTCTTTCTAGCTCACTTAGGTGATTTGTTAGGCTGTTAACTTGTGATCTTTCCATTTTCTTATTGTGTGTTTGTAGAGATATAAATTCCTCTCTTGGAACTGATTTCATGTTATCTCAGAGTTTTTGGTAAGATGTTTCTTCATTTTCCTTTGTTTTCAGTAATATTTTAATCTCTATTTTGATTTTGAATTGACCCAGAAGTTGTTCAGCATCATGATATTCAATATCCATGTTTTTGTGAGTTTTAAGGAAATTTTGTTGGTGTTAATATATATTTCTATTCCATTGTCATCTAAGAAGGTGCATGGCAGTATTGCAACACTATGGAATATTTTATGCTTGATTTATGGTCAAGAGTGTGCTCTATCTTGGAGTATGTTCCATGTTATGGTGAGTAGAATGTACATTCTGTGGTTGTTGGGAGGAATATTCTGTAGGAAACCATTTGGTTGAGGGTCAAGTTGAGGTTCCAGATCTCTGTTGATTTTTTGTCTCATTGATCTATCTAGGGTTGTTAGTGGAGTATTTGTCTCCAGTTATAATAGTTTCAGAGTCAGTATTTTTGTTTAGTTTACTTAGCAGTTGCTTTATAAATGCTGGTGCTCCTGTGTTGTGTACATACATGTTTAGGATAGATATTTCTTATTGATGGATTGAAAGGTTATCATTATGTAGTGCCCTTTCATATCTTTTTAAATTTTGTTTTGTCTGATATTAAGATTGCAACTCCTGCCTTCTTTTGTGATTCATTTGTCTGGAAACTCTTTTTTTCCATCCTCTAACATTGAGTCTGTGTGTTTCCTTTGTGATGAGATGTGTTTCCTGGGTGCAGTAAATAATTGGGTCATGTTTTTATTTAATCCAGTTTGCCATTCTGTGTCTTTTCAGTGGTGCATTTAGTCCATTCACATTCATGCTGATTATTGCAATGTGGTTGTTTATCCTTGTCATGAGGTTCTTGTCAAGTTTTTTCTTTATTTTCTTTTAGCTTTAGGATTGGTGTATGTGTGTTTTCAAGTTTGTTGTTGCAATGTGTTCTCTGTTGACTCTGTCTTATGCTGTTCTCTTTCTTTCTTCTGTGCTTAATGCCTTTTTAAGCATCTCCTGTAGAACTGGTCTGGAAGCTTCATAATCTCTTAGGGAATGGATGGCTGGGAAGGATTTTAATTCTCCATTACTGATGAAGCTGAACTTGGCTGGGTAGGAAATTCTTGGTTGAAATTGTTTATCTTTGAGGATTTTGAAAATTGTACTCCAGCCCTTTCTAGCTTGTAGTGCTTTCTCCCCCCTTCTCTTTCTTTCTTTTTATTTCTCCAGAATAATATGTGGTGACGCCGCCACATCTTTCCAAGGACCCTCAAATCCTGCAGGGGCTGGCTGCCAGCAACTGGTGCCCCACGTTGGGCACCACTGCAGGAGTCCAGCTCCCACAGGGTCTGGGGTCCTTGGAGGTGAGACGGATTCGGTGACTGAAAAAAAGAGAATGAGGAAGAGGGAGAAAGAAAGAGAAAGAAAGAGACTGGACTCTGTCTAGTGCAGAAGCCGTTTATTGAAAAGTACAGAGGATTTTTATCTCCAAATTTTGCACATTCAGACTCAGATGTCTCCCAGACAACCAGGTGCATAGGGGTGTCCCCTACCCACCAGATATTTCTTCAAGCATGGTAAAGAACAAACCCAACTTGTCTTTCCAGTTTCCATGCTAGACTAATGTCCCTTAGAAGTATTATTACAGTTTCTATAAATATACCATTCTATCAATTGCAATCTATATTTTATTTTATTCTACTTAGTTTACTTATGAATAACTTTCCTATTGATAAATAGTTTATCTATTCCTTTGCTTTATCCTAACACACACAATGGAACTTGAAACAAAATAACTAAAACCAGTTTTTCATAATGTGGCCCAGTCCAAAGGTCATGCTGGGCTCTCAGCACTAGGACTCTTTGATGTGGTCCTGGCTTGACCCAGGATCTGTCTGGAAGTCTAAACTGCAGTCAAAGGGAAATGGGAACAATGAGTTTCTAATGTTAGCTTGTGTTCGTCCCTGTCTGGAGTTTTCATGCTTGAGCTAACAGATGGCTTTATTGCCAAGAAAAGGGAGAGGCAATGGGCTCAACAGCTCCCGAACACACTCTAGTGGTCTTGCAGTCAACGGCCCCCCTGATCCCTAATGCTCAGTGGGCCTCCGTGGCCAGCTCCCAACAGAGCACTTTCCTGCTTCGTTTTCA
The DNA here is from genome assembly GCA_027257055.1 of Cephalopachus bancanus. Taxonomy (NCBI): domain Eukaryota; kingdom Metazoa; phylum Chordata; class Mammalia; order Primates; family Tarsiidae; genus Cephalopachus; species Cephalopachus bancanus. Next base: position 1,789,224 of record JAPVLO010000243.1, on the reverse strand, counting down.
AGATGGTGGCAGGGTGACTCCTTCATTTTTTTCAATGAGTCTCTGCCTCTGGGCTTCTTCCATTACCCTTGCTGCCAGTGTCTGGCCAGGCACCACAGTGGTGAAGCAAAGTCTGGAGCTGGCAGCCTCTCCCTGCATCTTCCTCCCAGGAAGACTTTTGTTAGTTTTTTTAAAAATGGCACTCAGCTTCTGCAACCTGGGAATCACTAGGGACCAAGCAGAGGAGTTACAGTCCCAGCTGCTTAACCAGGAGATACTTGACCTCTTGCACATGAACTCCCACTTTAGCCAGTCTCTCCCAGCATCTTCTTCCCAGGAAAGGTTTTGTTGATTAAAAACGAAAGAAGAAAAAATGGTATTCTGCTTCTGCATCCCAGGAATCACTAGGGTACAAACTGAGCAGCTATGGGATCAGCTGCTTCACCAGATCTCTGGCCATTTGTTCTCAGGCCCTCACTCAGTCAGTCACTCACATAAGTCCTCACTCAGTCAGCCACTCACGTACCAACTTACTCACTGACTCGTACACAAATATTTCCATACACTCACTCAGTCACACTGGGACTTGCATGGTGGCTAGGCAGTCATCTTAAATCTGTTGAGTGAAAAAGTTTTTTTAACAAGCAGTTTGATCCCAATCTACTGAATGACTGGACTTGCCCACCCTGGCAGAAGAGTGGTTTATTCTTTAGGGATTTGTTTTAAGAGAAATGATAATCAAAAGACAACAACACTGAGATGACATTGACATCACCAGACAAAACTTTTTTTTTTTTTTTTGAGTTGGAGTCTCACTCTGTCACCCAGTCTCGACCTCCTCCGGAGATCCTTCCGCCTCAGCCTTCCGAGTAGCCAGAATTACAGGTGTGTGCTACCACACCTGGCTAATTTTTTGATTTATTGTAGAGATGAGGTCTTGCCTGCCCAGGCGGGTCTCGAAGCCACGGACTCAGGCAATCCTCTCTCCTCAGCCTCCCAAAGGCGTGGGATTACAGGCTGGGCCACTGAGCCTGGCTACCAGACAAAACTTTAAGGAGCTCCAACAAATTATTGAAAGAAGTCAGGCCTGGAGGAAATGTTTTTTAAATGTGAAAGCAGAAGACATTGACTAGTGTGTTCATACATATTTATCATTATGGGTATGGTAAAAGTGAAGACTTGAGGCTTTAGAAAAAAAATCTGGAACCTGCTACTTGTCAGCTGGATGAAGTTGGTCAAACCAACTTCCCCAAGTCTTAGTTTATTTATTGAGAAAATGAAATGAAAAATACATTCTATGGGATTATTTAATGCTGGAGTCCAGCTCCAGCAGGTCAGGTTTTCCTGAAGGAGGGATGGCATTGGTGCAGGAGAAAAAACTTGGATACTGCCTCTGCTGCAAGCAGGAAAATTGCTGATTTATTGTCTTTTTCAACTCCTTTATACCCTAGATTTTGACTTGAGATGAAAACATGTTTTTCGTTTTCAAGGCAATCAGTTTCAATTTAATGGACCGGACAGTCAATGTATCTTTGTTCATCCTGTTTTGATCTTTAAAAATTGTCATCATAAGCATTAACTATAAATTTTATAAACTCCTAACATTTTCTAATGATTATCATTTCTTATGTCCATACAAAACTTACTTATTTCTATAACTATTACATTATAAATCACTGCCAAGTTCTAAGCACTATAATTGTTACATAGATAAACAAGTCACATCTGTGACCTTCACACAGCAATTTGCAACTAGATGGGGTAAAATAGCATTCTCAAGGTTTTTTAACCGCAACTTGGCCTGACTAGTTTTCCATAATGTCATACCTGATATTTACAATCTGCATCAATTATCCCCTGTTAGGAAGACTGGGCTTTAATGTTTGCAAAACAAAGGGTCTCCAGGGCTCAAGTCATCTCAGTTACAATCTCTAACCAGAATTACAAACCTCCTTAACAAAGGGAAGTAAAGGCAAGGGTGTTCTAATATTTATGTGATTGTTAATTTCTTAAGCATAATATACCACATGTAGAAATTAAGAAATTAAGTAAATGTAATTTTTACTTTGGCACTCTTCCTAAAAATACAATCTGTAGCTTCTCAAATTTCTCCAATTAGTTGCCAATCAGGAGAAATAAAATCTTACAAGTGATTATCTACCTGCACATGATATTTAAAATCGCTATTGATAATTTCCTGGCAAGGCCAGTGAGTTCCCTGACAAACATTAAATCGAGCACCTTCTGATTTTTTACAATTTTCCCTACTACAATGCTTAATCAGGTGATTGCGTGATCTAATACCAGGAGGCTGAGGATGTGGAAACCTAGGGAGGAATTCAAATGAAGGGAAGGTAATTTTTTCACGAATTCCCCTCTTGCCTTTTTGCATGGGGTAGTGGAGGCATGAGTGGAATTTTGCTTTCCATCCTCAGATTGTACAGAACTTTTCGGCTGTACTAATAACAAAAGTAGAAGAAGCAAGTGTCTCAGTTGCCCAGGTTCACTTTGTGACTCAAGGTCTTCAGCCCCCTAGACTTTGACAGCAGGCAGGCCTCCATGGCTGGCTCCCAACAATTTAGCATTCTGCAGTGATGATTTAGGCATTCTAATAATTTTTTTATTATTGTTAATTAAACATGCAATTATTTTGTTAATTAAAATTAAACTTTCCTAGTTTCTTTTCTAAATTAAATAACTTCTCCAATTATCTATCTTCATCAATTGATTGGGACATATATATCATATATTCAGTGAGCTATACTTACATATACATTTATATACATATATATAAATCTCAATTGATAGATATATTGGCTTGCCTAGAACTCAATTTATGGTGAGAGTTAGGCTTTTGTTTCCCAGAAAAATAAACAGAAAATTAGCTTCTCTATACGCTCCTGATTCAAATTCTTGATTAAGTCTTGATTCGAATTCTAAATGTTAAAAGCTTTTTGTTGTTAGGTTTTTATTCAATATTTACTAAATGGCCCTCCATACTATATGCTTAGTTTTGAATGGTTGAGATGCTCTATATACGACATGAAGATCAAATAATAAATTGTGTAGGAATAGGAAGGAAGCATACCAAAAAGAAGAGGAAGAGAACTGAATTATACAAGTGAGTTCCAAGACCAAAGTTTAGCATGCTGTGTCAGTTTTTAAAAAGTCCTGCAAACATTAACATCTACTAAAAATTGCTGGGGATAATGCACTTGCATTTTGTACCCTTCAGGTTTATCAAGATTACATTTTGAGAACTCAGAATAATCTGTGGATTGCATTTTGAGAACTCAGAATCTGTGGTTACAGTCATTTGGTTACTGGTGGAGGCTATGTCTTTCTGCATTCAGCAGTCAGATATCTGCAGCTGGTGGCAAAGTCATTAACCACAAAACTGAAAGAAAAGCTATTTAGCTTAGAACTCAATTCTCATTTAGTGGTTCCTGGAACAATTAGGCCTGGTGGCAACTAATTTATCAAAGGATAAAATTTACATCATTCTTTCTTATCCCAGGAGCTCCAGACAAACTCATATTTGAACTTAAGCAAGATATCACCAAAGTCTCCCCTTTAAGCATTAGATGCCAAGAGATTGTGTTTGTGTATGTGTGTGTGAGAGACAGTATGTAGGTTTTGTTTTGTTTGTTTTAATAGAAGCCTTTTGAAGTACTGAGTTCCTTTGACTTTTTGCTGATGAGAATACTATACTCTCCCAGACAGCATTGACTTCTTTCTGTAAAGGTGTTCTAGCTCAAATCAACCTTCTATATGACCCCACAATCTCCCTACTGGGAATATACCTGGGGGAACTCAGATCACTCTATGAAAAAGATACCTGCACACATATGTTTATTGCAGCATGGTTCATAATACAAAATTATGGAACTAACCATACTGCCCATTTAAAGAGGACTGGATAAAGAAATGTGGTACATATACACAACGGAATATTATGCAGCCATAAAGAAGGACAAACATATCGACTTTACAGCAACTTGGATGTAGTTAGAGTCTATCATACTGAGTGATTTATCACAGAAACAAAGAATTGAGTATCACATGTTCTCACTCACAAGCAGACCGTGAACAATTGCGGTCCTGGATCTACTTGTTTTTTGTTTTGATGATTTGTCTAGGGTTGTGAGTGGGGTATTTAAGTCCCCAGTTATGATAGTGTTAGAGCCAATATCTTTTTTTAATGTACCTAGAAGCTGCTTTATGAAAGTTGGTGCTCCTATATTGTGTGCATATATGTTTAGGACGGATACTTATTGTTGATAGATTGACCCTTTTATCATTATATAGTGACCTTCCATATCTTTTTAAATTTTTGGTAGCTTAAAGGGTATTTTGTCTGATATTAAGATTATGATTCCTGCTTTCCTTTGTGTTCCATTCACCTGAAGTTTTATTTTCTGTCCTCTTACTTTGAGTCTTTAGTGTCTTTCTGGTGAGATGAGTCTCTTGGAAATAATATATTGTTACCTCGTGAAATTTTATTCATTTTGCCATTCTATTTCTTTTCTGTGGTGCATTTAGTCCATTCACATTCAGGCTAATTGTTGAGATGTGAGAGTTTATCCCTGTCATTCTGTTCTCATAGAGTTTGCTGTTCTTGCTGCTCTTTGTTTGCTGTCTTTCTTTTAATACTTGAGTTGATTCATGTTTGTTTTCAATCTTTTTTCTGAATTCTGAGGAAGGGCATTGTCATTCTTTTTTTTTTTCCTTTCTCTGTTTAGTATTTTCTTAAGCTTTTCTTGTAGAGCTGGTCTGGAGGTAGTGCAAACTCCTAGGGATTGAATGTCTGGGAAGAATTTTATTTATTCATCACTAATGAAGCTTAGCTTAGCTGAGTAGGTAATTCTTGGTTGAAATTGTTTATCTTTGAGAACTTTGAAGACTGGGCTACAAACTCTCCTAGCCTGAAGTGTTTCTATAGATAAGCCTGCAGTTATTCTAATTGGTCTTCCCCAGTAGGCAGTCTGACCTTTCTCTCTTGCTGCCTTTAGGATTTTTCTTTTATACCTACCTTGTGTAGACAAATTACTACATGTCTAAGAGTTGGTCTTCTCATTTGTTTTCCTGCAGGGGTTTCCCAGATCTCTTGTGTTTGAATGGTCACATCACTGAAGAGATGAGGGAAGTTTTCTTGAATAATTTCACGGAATATTTGTTCCAAGGTGGTCTCTGTCTATCTGCCTCAGGGATTCCAATTAATCTTAGATTTGGCCCCTTGAAATATTCATCTCTCGGAGGTTTTGTTCTGTCTTTTAAAACTTCTTTTCTATGTTTTTAGCAGTTTGAGATACCTGCACACATATGTTTATTGCAGCATGGTTCATAATACAAAATCATGGAACTAACCATACTGCCCATTTAAAGAGGGCAGTATTTCATCTTTTGATCCTCAAGGTCTGAGATTCTTTCTCTTCTGCTTGGTTAATTCTGCTTTCCATGCTTATCAGTTTGTTATTTATTTTATTCACTATATTATTTATGGCTGTTATTGCAGTTATCAACTCCTTCATTCTTTCCTCTTGTCTCTCTTCATTTCTATTTATTCTCTATTGATATCTTGATATCTGGGTTTATGGGTTGAGACCAGTCATTCTGGGGGCTCATTCTGAAATCTGTATTCTCAGTGGTTGACCTCTCAAGGGTCTTTGTGAGACCCATAGTCTTCCTTTGGTTTTTCTTCATTTGTGTAGATTTTTCTCCCCCCACCACTTTTGGTAACCTCTTCTTTAATTCTGTAGTTCAGAGATGGGGGTAACTTTTACTTCTGTTTGCTCAATCTCCTATTCTTCCTTATGTAGATCCTCTGGCTTTGTTCAATTCTGAAGTGACTGGGTTGGAGGGTTGTACTTTTTTGCAGTTGAGATTTAACTGAGGAGGGGAGCTGTGATTCAGAAACAATCTGCAGATCCCATTATCCACTGACAGGTGTGTGGGGCCCCTGGAATCCACTTTTCACCTCATTACATCTGTCATGCAGTGGTGTATATGTTTGCCTCCTGCAAGCAAAATGAGGTAAGGAAAAGGAAAAGAATGAAAAAAGGATGGAGGAAGATGAGAGGAAGGTGGAGAGAAGAGAGAAAACAGACAGGAATATCAACTAACAAATGATCAGAGACACAAACAAAAATTGAAAAGATTTTTAAAATGCAGGCAATCATACAAACACATAAACCAACAACCCCCTCCACTGATGCACTCTTCCTCCAAAGTACACATACACAAACAGAAAGTCTAAAAGAAGCATTAAAGTAACAGAAATAAGCAAATATGAAAACTTAATCAAAAACAGAAAGAAAGATAGAAGAGAAAAAAACTGAAGCTAACAAAAAAAAGTAGGAAAAACAAACAAATAAAAAGAACAAAACTCACTCTGAGATCATTCCTATAACTCCAACTTCCTTTCAGCTCTGGTCTCCAGCCCCTCTCCTCTGTTCTTAGTGCAGGCTGATAGCGTTGCTGTCAGCATGGGTCAGATGCCCCACAGACTACTGTGGGAGGAGGGTGGATCAGATCTGGACTCACCTGGCTTGCTGCCCCTGCTGTCAAGTTTCCCACTCAGATCTGATGTGTCTGTGCCTTTTTCAGCATGGGGGAGGGGCATCTGTCTCTCCTAGTTTGATTAGATAACCTCTAGGTCCCAGGTTGGAGGCTTGCTGGAGCTGAGTGGGGCAACTCAGGTCTCTGCCTGGTCCCAGTATAGAGACAATGATGCAAGTCAGTGTTTCTTCACTGGTGGCAGCAGTGCTCCTTTCCAGCTTTCCATGACCTGCTCTTTCCATGAATCTCCACAGATCCTGGGGCTTCTGTCACAGGTGATAGTGTGGGGTGGGTGCCAGTTGGTGAGGATCAGCTCAGGATCAGGAGAGCCCTGAGCAGCAAACATTGATTAAACACTTATACTATGCCAAGAACAGAGTGTAAGACTTATTTAACTAGTATATCTAATACTTACAACTCAGTGAGATAAGTATTATACTCCTTATCATATGGAAAAGAAAAGTGAGACCTAGAGAGAAGGAAAAAAAAAACAATTTGCTCAATTCTACACAGCCAGTATGACAGAGTGCACAATAAGATCATCATTTTTTTTTTCTTTTACTGCACTTGCCCTGCAGTAGGTGTAGTGACACAGTTAACTTCTGGCCAACAGAATGTCAGCAGAAATGGTGCAATGGCTTCTAGCTGAACAAAGATAGTCCTGATTAGTGGCTATAGGAAATCAACCTGCTGCACAACAAGAGTGAACATCTTGAAGCAAAACCACCATGATGACCCGTTTGACTCCCGCATACCAAGGTGTTCCCATAGCACAGATAACCCCTCATAGAGAAGCAATATTGATAGCATAGACAACCCTTCACAAAGATGTTTATCTAACTTCCCCAGTTATCATAAGTTTTGCAAGAAAGCCTGAGATGTCACCAGCTGCCCATATTTTACCAAAACATTCTTACTGTATACAAAACGGAGAATGGATGAGGGGATCTACTATGTTGCAGCTACCTGAGACATTACTTTTGTTTGTAAATTCCTAGCAAAGGTTTCTTCCTGAGAAACGGAATTTGTCAACTTCCTTCTTCAGCTTTTCATCTCCCTGGGCCTTTGGGAGAGGGTTTGCATATACCTGTTCACTGCAGAATGTTTGAGGAGTCAGCTAGGAGCTGCAAAATCAAGAAGTGTGTAAAGGGAATGAAGCACCCATGGGGAAAATCCTAGGGAGGTCAACCATTTCAGTGTGAAATGAGGTCTCTCACCTTTTAGATGATTGCAGACAACCACATGTATATGAGGAGTATACCCCAAAACACCATTGGGTTTAGAGTAATTTTAGCTGAGTCATCTATTACACTGTGGTAAGAAAGGGTGGTCAGTAGCTGTTGCGGTGCAATGACCACTTCTGTGGACTACCTGTTTAGCAAAAGAAACCAAACTAGGAGCAGGAGTGAAAGTGAAATGGCTTGAGGAGAAATTATAGACAGATAATTTTTTTTAAAGAGCTTTAGGATCAGAACTCTACTTAATTAGAAGTTGACATTTAGGCTTTAATTTTTGGGAAGAGGGACAGTCTTTCTGCTTTTCCTTTTAACTTCTCTAGGAATATTTGGATTTGGTCAGTCAACCTGAAATCTTTTTCTTCTCTTTTTTTGAGTTGGAGTCCCACTCTGATGCCCAGATTGGAGTGCAGTGGCATGCTCATGGCTACCCTAGCGTCAATCTGCAGTGATCTTCCACCTCAGCCTTTCAAGTAGCCGGAACTGCAGGCCTGTGTTACTGCTTGGCTAATTTTTGATTTATTGTAGAGACAAAGTCTTGCCAAGTTGCCCAGGCTGATCTCGAACCTGTGGACTCAAGCAATCCATTTGACTTGGCCTCCCAATGTGCTGGGATGACAGATTGAGCTATTGAGGCTGGCCCCCTGAAACCTTTTTTTAAAAAATCATACGTTTGGTTCCTCTGGTACTTTTCCTATTGACATAATTTTTGCCTTTTGGAAAGCTTTAAATCTCCCCTATTTGACTCCTTTAAGACTTGTTCTTCCATTGTCTTACACTCCTGCCTCTCATTTTCTGCCATCTTCAATCCTACACTAAGGAATAAAGAGACAACTTGCAGTTTCCCAAAGACCTCTTGAGGCACACAGAAAAAGGCACCACACACCCCCTTTTTAGGTTCTTCTTTATGCTTTCCATAAGGAATCCCAAAAATGGTGGGAAGATTTTTTTTCTGATCTAAAACTTTTTGCTCTTTTGTTGTGAGTTTCCTGATGTCTTTGGCTTTGGGGAGTGCTAGGGGTTACTTTCTATCACAAGAGAATATATCTTTTGATTGTACAATGGCCAACAGGTGACTGGTAAAACTTCAGTTTGGGAAGTGACTGACAGCAGTTACATTGAGTGGTTATTACTGCAGGGGCTACTCCTTCCTTTGCATGCCAAAATTTAAAAAAGGGTGTTTGGAATACCTAGACACTATGGAAACACTTGCCATTGAGGGATAAGACTCCCATGGGAAATAGGTCATAAGAAATGTCATTGTGGAAGTGTTGCACTCTTCAGTCTTGAGTTTTTTTCCTTCTAGTTGGGGATCCAGGATTCAGTGTAAAAATGGGATTCTTGACTTTTGGAGATCTAAGTATTCTATTTTCCAGCTATGTCTTGTCTTCACATATATAAATATTCGGCCCCAGAAAGTTCAAATGTTTTGTTGACCGTATTTGTTAATGAACTCTTACCCTGAGCTTAGTAGTCCAGTTGGAAAAAAGAAACTTAATTAGAAGGTGTCTATCTAAATGAAGCTGATCATCTTATAAAATCGTGTAGTGAATGCTTATAAGTTTGTATTACCTTGGCATTCATTTTTAATTTTGCTTCCACACACCCAAACTCCCTTTAAAAAGTTTAAATTCTCACTGTGTGCTTTGAAATGTAAACTTAGCTAGGCTCGGTGGCTCAGACTGTAATCCCGTGCTTTGGGAGGCTGAGGTGAGTGGATTGCCTAAGCCTGTGGGTTTGAGACCCACCTGGGCAAATTAGCGAGACCTCATCTCTAGAATAAATCAAAAAATTAGCCGGGCATGGTAGCGTGTGCCTGTAGTTCCAGCTACTTGGAAGGCTGAGGCAGAAGGATCGCGGGAGCCCAGCAGGTCGAGGCTGCAGGGGCCGGGAGTGGCCACTACACTCCAGTCAGTGTGACAGAGTGAGACTCCAACTCAAAGGAAAAAAAAAAAAGAAATGTAAACTTGATACTTGTCTGTTTGATTGTTTGTTTGTTTTTAAATAAAACTCAGTGAGGGCTTTGTCCGTGTGGAACAAATTAACTTGTTCCATTTACAAAATTTGACTCTTACTGTCTTCTTAAACTAGTGAGTTTTATCTGTCTCATGACTAAAATTTTAAAATCAAAGTTATGAAATCTTCATATTTTATATATATACCTGTGTGCATGTCTGTTTGATATTGTCTACATGGTAACAAATTGATTTATAATAAATGATAGCTCATAAATTAATAAGTCCAAGAGTTTTTCAAGTTCACATGACTTTAGAAATTTTTTTAAAAGCTAGTTTTTAACTTGTTCAGAAAATTAACTAGAATGTCTTTAGAATTATAATTTAGATATTTTTGCTTGAGCTAGACTAGTTAGACAATTTTAGGCAATCTCTTCTAGATGTTTGAAGGTCATAACACTGTTCTTTCTATGACATTTTAAATACTTGTTTGACTTGTCTGAGAGCATCTGTTATAGCTCCTTTACATTGTGGGCTCTAAAACAATGGCCGTGGTTAAAACCTAGGGACATATGTGGAGTTTTCCTTGGAACCGCTGTGCCTGCTAACTATTAGGGGAAGGATCAGACATTATCTTCCCAGCTCTGTTCTCTGTCCTGAGCTCTAAACTTGGTATGCAAATTCAGGATACAGACAAGCCCGGCTCTTCATAGACATACTTGGGTACTACATGGGTACTTAGGGTCCAGAGCAATAGAAAGACATTAGGGAAAGTATCCGTGTCATAGCTCCTTTTTTTATTTTTATTTTTTTGTAATTTAAAATTTTAAAGTCATGCTATTGTAAATTAAGTAACATACAATCATAATAAAATCATAAACTCTGAGTCATTTCTAGTACATTACATTACTGAAATATATTAAACTTAAGTTTAAGTTTATATACTTTAACATCTTGTTTTTATATGACATAGAAAAGCTAAATATATTTAGATCTTTTACACAAAAAACTGAGAAAACATCAATCTAAAAAATATAAAATAGCTTTTTTATCTATAGATACTGATAAAAAATCAGTTCTATTACTGAGTTTCTAGATTTCTCACTGGGAATTAAGGATACTAAGAGTTAATATATGTAATTAAAAGTACTCAATATAAGCAATTATATATACAGAAAATATACAAAAGGTAAGATGTGTTATAGAAAGAAAGGTTATTAAAAAGATGTGGGGGTGTGGTTTTTGCTAAAAGTAAAGTAATTTTTATTAGTATAGAGATTTTTAAATTTGTTTTAAACTGAAGGAATTGTTACAAAGCAATAGACAAATCAGAATGGACATTAAAAAATTGGGGAAAAAATAGAAAAAATTTGTAAGAGATCATAATAAGTTTTTAAAAACTTTATTTTATGTGGTCAAAGCTGACTGAGATTGGATTGATTTATTTACTAGATTTATTTAAAATTAGTGGCCGAGCATGATGACTAAAGTCTATAATTCCAGCACTTTGGGAGGCCGAGGCAAGAGATTGCCTGAGCCAGCCGGTTGGATACCAGCCTGGGATATATGTTGAGACTTCCTCTCTACAATAAATCAAAAAATTAGCTGGGTGTGATAGCGCGCACCTGTAGTTTCAGCTACTTGGAAGACTGAGGTGGAAGGACGCCAAACCCAGCAGGTCAAGGCTGAGGTGGCTGGGAACGTGCCACTGCATTCCAGCCTGGGTGACAGAGTGAGACTACACTTCAAAAAAATTAATTAATCAATGAATGAATGAATGAATGAATTAAATTAGCTTTTGTGAACCTTGAGCAATTACTGTAATACTATAAGAAAAGAATTGGCAGTAGTGGGAAACTACCAAGAGAGGGAAGGAACAGAATTGGCAGTAGTGGCAATCTGCCGGGGTTGAGGGTACACCTTATCAACAAGGGTACTTGCATAATGAGCATTTGTATACCTAATCCTGATTGTACCCCACATCTTTAAAATAAAAAAATAAAATAAATAAAATTAGCTTTTGTATTATAAAAACAAAAATACAATAATTAAATTTTGTTTTTTCCTTTGAAAAATAATGTAATGCAGTATTAATAAGAGATAGAAAAATATTTTTGTCCACCTTTTGAGTAAGCTGTAAAACAATAAAAAGAAAAGAAGGAAGAGGGAACAGATTCTTCTTGTGCTGTTTTTCTTAGGTCTTTTGGTTGTTTGAAAAAATTGATCCCCTTGCTATGAAAAAGGAAATTTTTTTTTTTTTTTTATGAAATCTTTGAATTACCACTTTGGTTAAGTAAATAACTATTCTTTTACAATGACGTGTGATTCTATTTTGATCAAGTGTTTTTAACACTTCTTGATATCAAGTGTTTCCAACTTTCGATATTTGATATATGTCCCAAAATAAAATAATTTAAAAATTAAGTATTTTTGATGCAATATAGCTGGGACATAACAAGTAAGGCCCCTTTGGTATGTTAAAATTATGCGGGAAGCATTGTCAAATTAAGAAATGCTGTTTAACCTTCTTTGAGTTATGTTTGAATTGATATGCTATTAATATGTGTTCTAAAATTGTATGAGATTCCTAAAGGTCAAATATTTCTCTTTATATGCAACAAATTGCTATATTCTGATGTTTTTCCCTAAAAGCACAATTCCTCAAAAAATTCACAGAAAAGACCGAGACAAGTAATCTTGAGTACAATTTTCTGATGACTTGCAGGATCATACCATCAGACTAGGTAAAAACTTCCAGAACTCAAATAAAAAACTGATGTGTTCATGATGATTGCTAACCCAGCATCAAGTAGTGCAAGAATTACATAAGACTGAACTGATAAAGTACTAAAATAAATTTTTATGACTTTTATGTCTAAAACTTTGGATGATTCTTTTTCTATTTTGTTTTCCAGAGTCAAGAAAACTCTATTTATTTTGAGTTATTTATAGCTTACAATAATTAGGTAAAGTATACTTCTGTGAGCAAAATTGAAACATTTATCTTTCTCTATACTTGTTTTCGCTAAATTTTAGAGATTATTCATGAGTACTCTTATTTTATGGTAATATAGTTATTTGTATAAATTCAATAAGAATATTTTTTGTTTGTTTTTTGTAACAAGATACATTGGAGACACTGATTACCAGTGTTCTGACTGTAACCATACTGCTTTGAGAAATTCAGATTGACTTTATTGGGCCAAGAAAAGTTTCTTAGAAAGACTGGTCTCCTACTTTGTCTTTATGATTCCCTTGCAAGGTTCCTGACCGTGCGGTAATGAAAGAATGTCACTTTTTGGCAAGCCCAGGAACCTCAAGATATTTTGGGACCTCAAGAAGAGAAAAATTCATCAATTTCTGCAAGCATAACAGGCATAGTCTGATGGCAGATCTTTGACTTGGCTTCCTAGCCTTGAAAGGCTCTTAAAAGTCTAATCTGAAATTTCTCATTAAAAAGTTTTAGCAAAGTCAACTCAAAAGGAGCCAATATGTCCAATCACTATTGTTGTTGCACTGTATGCACATACTAAGGCCAAGCAGAATAAGACTAAAACTCATTTTGCAAATAAATTGGTCTTGCTATGATGTTGTTTGGTAGAAAATGGGGATTGGGAAGAGAAAAATTCTTTTTCAAAAGAAAACTATAGCATACCTGTTACTACATTTCAACCTAATCATTTTTTGTAGTTGTTTCTTTTTTTAAAATTTTTTTCTAAATTTGGGCTGAATCTTAAATTATTTCCCGTCTGCAATAAGTCTCTAAAGAAAAAATAGGATTTAATTTTTTTTTTTTTGAGTTGGAGTCTCACTCTGTCACCTAGACTGGAATGCAGTGGCCGTTCCTGGCCACCGCAGCCGCGACCTGCTGGGCTCCGGCTTCCTTCCGCCTCAGCCTTCCGAGTAGCCGGAATTACAGGCGCGCACTACCACGCCCGGCTAATTTTTTGATTTATTGTAGAGATGAGGTCTCGCCTGCCCAGGCGGGTCTCGAACCCGCAGGTTCAGGCAATCCACTCACCTCAGCCTCCCAAAGGCGCGGGATTACAGGCTGAGCACAGAGCCCAGCTGGATTTAATTTTTTTAATGATGTTTTTAGTTAGATCTTTATTGGAATAAGTTCTCCCCCCCCCATTCTGGTATATAACTTCTCTCTTTGATTATATTGTGTGTATTATATTTCTAATAGTGCCTTTTTAATTCAAATTATTAATATAAATATCCCTTGTTGTTTTACATATCCCCTAAAATTTTAAATCATGTAATATAAAGATTAGAGATGATTGAATGAAGTCTGCGAATCTCTCTCATGGAATTTCACTGAGATGGATCTGTTTTCCATTGCCAACACACTGTTGCTAAAGCAATATAGCATCAAGCACCCTCCTCTAGGCCCAGGGACTATTGTGGAAGAGGTGGGCCTGTGAGACTGTAAGGGCCGGTAGGCAGTGGTGTATATGAAAACAACCTGTTGCATGACAACAGTGAAATTATCATGAAGCAAAACCAGCACATTGACGGATAAATTCCCATAGCATAGATAACGCCTCATAAAAGGAATGCCTACAGCATACATGAATGCCCATAAAGATGTTTATCTAACTTCCATTGGGTCATGAGTTTTGAAATAAAGTTTAAGGTGTGACTAGTTGCACATTCTACCAAAAAAACGTTTGCTACGTAAATAATATTTTCTGAAGAGTGGTAGTAGGATTCCACCATCTTATGGCCACCTAAGACGTTGCTTCTGTTTGGAAGTCCCAATTAAATGATTCTTTCTGAGGAACTGGATTCGTCAGCCTCTTTCCTTGGCTTCTCAACTTCCCAGGCCTTTGAGGGTAGGTTTGCATATACTTGTTCACCTCAGAACAGTGGCTAAATGGAGGACACATTAAAGCCATTGTTGAAAGATGCAACCACAAAAAGTAAAAATATGTGTCCTTGATCGATTAAAAAGGCACTAACTTATCCTCTACAAATTTCTTTAAGTACTCATTAAACATTTCCTGAGCAAGAAATCAACTTTTAAAATGTCAGTAACTTAACACAATAAAATGTGTTTGTTACTAGAGATAAGACTTATGTAAATGCTAGATTCTGTCAAGGGCATAACCAAGTGTGGAACTCAGATTGTATGATTCCGGAGTCCAAGATAGTAAGCATTATGCTATATGAACTTTTAATATTGATGAATAAACTTCCCTCACTAGAATTCTGAATACTCATCTCCATTGCATTCTAATTGGCAACTGTCTTATTATTGTTCTGATTGGGAAACTCAGTTAATAAATTATTCTAAACTCATATCTTTAAAATTAAAGAAAAATTTAAAAATATTCTGGCTGTTTCTCCAGTAAAAATAAAGATATATATTTACTATTTGAAAAATTATAAAGTAATCTTTCCTAGACAAAGGAATGGGGAAGCCATCTTTTGTGGGATTTTATTTTACTTTGAGATTAATGACTCAAGCAATTTGACAAGCCTGATAAGACTTATGCATACTGTTGTTCCCACAATGCATATAAATATATATATATATATTTTGAGTTGGAGTCTCATTCTGTCGCCCAGACTGGAGTGCAGTGGCCGCTCCCGGCCACCGCAGCCTCGACCTGCTGGGCTCCTGCGATCCTTCCGCCTCAGCCTTGCGAGTAGCCGGAATTACAGGCATGCGCTACCACGCCTGGCTGATTTTTTGATTTATTGTAGAGATGAGGTCTCGCTGCCCAGGCGGGTCACGAATATAATTTTTTTTTTAATTTTTAATTTTAAGTATGTGGAGTACAATTGAGGGTTAGGTATACAAATGTTCATTATGCAGGTATCCTTGCTGATGAGGTATGCGCCCAGAGTTCATAGAAATAGAATTAGGACCCTGACACATGTGATTTTATATAATTCACACAAAAAACTTAATATTTTACTGATGAAAAGTATACAACACACATTGTCACTGACTTGCTAAAGCTTAGACATTTGGTAGTTGGTAGAATCAGAAATT
Organism: Cephalopachus bancanus; assembly: GCA_027257055.1. Taxonomy (NCBI): domain Eukaryota; kingdom Metazoa; phylum Chordata; class Mammalia; order Primates; family Tarsiidae; genus Cephalopachus; species Cephalopachus bancanus. The sequence goes on along the minus strand of JAPVLO010000243.1, from coordinate 1,773,493 downwards.
AAATTTAAGAAAATTTTGCTACACAGTCCATGGCTTATGACCACTCAGCTTCTGCAGTATACCAAAACATGTTATAGTTTCTCACAACTAAGTACAAATATCTCTTTTTTAAACATAAAATGTTGATAAATATGTCAGCCTTTACCATTCAAAATATCTATTACATGTGCAATGGTGCAAAGTCAGTGTGAGTGTAAAAAGAGAAAGGAAGATTAATAGAAATTATGAGATGAAGTGATTGAGAGAGACTGAAAAAGATTGAAAAAGCTACTCTCTTTATAAATTATTATGTAAGATATTAACTTTAAGTGATATTCATGTTTATTAAAAAAAACAAACATAGAAATCATGTTAAAGCTAACGTAACATCGCCTCATGTGCTTATTTTTAAAACTCACCCATCCTCCAGCCATAAAGAGTTATTTGGAGTTACGAAAACAGTCTTGATTTTTTTTTTAGTGATTTGTTACCTTTAAAAAGATGTTTCTGCTGCCTGGAATTCTTTTTTTTTTTTTTAGTTGGAGTCTCACTCTGTCGCCCAGAGGCCGCTCCCAGACACAGCAGCCTCAACCTGCTGGGCTCCGGCGATCCTTTTGCCTCAGCCTTCCGAGTAGCCGGAATCACAGGCGCGCGCTACCACGCCCGGCTGATTTTTTTATTTTATTGTAGAGATGAGGTCTACGCCTGCCCAGGCGCGGGCTCAGGCAATCCACTCACCTCAGCCTCTCAAAGACGTGGGATTACAGGCTGAGCCACTGAGCCCGGCTGGAATTCTTTTCTCTTTTTGTCTTACTATATTCCACTCATCTTGCTTAACACATTACCTGGTCAATGCCTAAAATGTCCCCCCAAACAAACACAAAGAAAAGATAAACAAACCAAAAGAACCCTTCATTACCTCATTTGTGTAGAAATAAGAATATTAGATGAGTTCCAAGTTCAGTGAGGATGGATGCACAAACTTGAAAATAAATTTTTTAAAATATTGATTTGTACACTTTAAAGGGTTAACCTTCTAATAAATGACTCATATCACAATAAGTAAAATGAAAGATTGGGTATGGATTCAAAGTCAGACAGACCTATCTTTGATTCCTCATACTACTACATATTTCTGCATGAACTTTTGAGAGTGATTAAACTTTGTAAACCTCAATTACGTAATCTTTAAAATGGGAATAATTATATTTGCTTGCTAATTGTTTAAAATACTAAATAAGATTATTTGGGTAAAGTTAAGACATGTATACCTAATAATGAGAGAAATAAATATGACCCATTCAAAAATAAAATTAAAAGTTATGGATATATACTAAGTTCTAATCTTAATTAACAAAAATATTTTAATGCTTAATCCTATGCTTTGCTTTATTTTCTAATGTGTATTAAATTCACTTTTCTGATGTATTTTCTACTTTATTATTCCTTTTGTCAAAATGTTGACATTGATTATTTTTAAAGAGATAGTGTAAGTTGTTCTTTTTTGGATACAAGGACTTTTCTCCTTTTTGAATTCCAAAGGAATTCTAAAAACTTAAAGGAGAGGAATTTAGGGTTGTGTTTACATATAAAAAGAATTTGCAAAAATAATGTGCAAAGAATTGAGATGTGGTGGCCCTGATAAATCACTCTCATTTCTTCTTATTTGCTGCATTTGCAGTAAATGGCACAAGTCATTTAAAAAATATCTTATTTCCACAACACTTGCCTATAGTAAGGATTCTCACAATTCACATACTTACATGATCCGAAAATAAACTTCTTGGTCCCCAAGTTGGTCATAGACCTCTCTTTATCACTCCGGACCATCATACAGCATGGTATTTTCTCTGTTCCAAAGTTGCTGCACTCGTTTTTACCTTGGAACTTTTTCCAATTATTTCTATTATTTGGCGTAGAATGTTCTTCTCCCAGTTATTTACATCAATGGATTTTCTCATCCTTAAGATTTCTGTTAAAGTGCTTCTCTTCCAAAATAGCTTGTCTTATCCACCAATCATGAGAACATTTCATAATCTACCATCTTATTTCCATTCACAGTATCTAGGTTGTGATAAATAATTGCACATCTCTTCAAAATAATTATGTATTCGAAGATTATTTAATTTATTGTCCCTTCCCTTCAATGGACTATTCTTCAAGAAGGCAAGAAGGCAGTGACTATCATATATCTTATTTTCTATTGTATTCCCTAAGCCAGCACAACCCTTAACATAGTGTACATACATATGTTTTTAACTACTGGAAAGTGATAGCTTTTCTCCAAGCCAGTGATTTAAAGAAATCTCTACTGATGATTGAGAAAGCAAGCTCCCTACTTCTTTAATACAATAAGTGCATCCTACATAATTGTGTTTTTAAAAATTTAATTAATAAATCAAGATTGATAGGTTTCTGGTTCATAAGAAACACTGAATTAACTTAGGAGGAATTGACCACACAAACCATTCTAAACTGGTGTTTCTTTCTCCTCAGGATCAGCAGAACCAAGGACTTGCAGAAACGCAGATGGTATCATTCTGCCACTTTCTGAATTTCTTATTTTGGTTCCATAAATTTGCTTGTTTCCAGTCTTCAACAGCAATCCTACCCCAGTTGGGAGACAACCACCAAAGACTCTGGCCTACATTTCAGAAGGGAGGCACTCTCTGCTCAGTTAGAGAGATGGCAAGGGGTGTTGACAGACACTCGATTAGTTAGAACTCAGTGGTGCATACATGCTGGGTCAAAGTACCAATGGCAAGATGTTGCTGGAACAGCAATATGCCTTTATTTCCACATCTGAATTTTTTTTAAGTGAGAAGAATAGCCTAGGCCTTTGTCTCACTGTATTAACTAAAGTCTCTATCAGAGACATCAAGAGAGAAGAACAGAGTCTTTGAGTTGGGAAGACCAGGTTTTGAATCTATTCTCCTTCATTTACTGATATTGTTACCTAAGATTCTTTAACATCTAATTTATCAAGGAACTTTCCTTGTTTATGAAACAGGAATAAGTAGATCTGCTTTTGCAATTGTACAGGCAGTAGAAAAAATATAAAATAAACTTAAAATAGGTCTAATTTATAAGTTTCTATAAAGATTAATTTTTCATTTTTGACTTATCTCATTATTCCTCTAGAATCATGTTTTTTTTTCTTTTAAAGCACTATTTATCTCAAAATATCCTTAGACAACCTGCATAAGATTCATTCACTTTACAGTTTTTACAAATGCATACTAAAGTTTGTTCTAAATTATTTGATTATAAAATTCCAGGTTGTAGAGGTTGGTCACAAGCAAAAGGATTTTTTTTTCCTAAACTGCAAATTATGTTCCTTAAAGCCTCATGTAGAATAATTTATGAACAAGAAATTTAAGAATTCATATATTTAGAAAATTGTTTGGCAAAATGTATGTGTAAGTACCCCCTAATACACAAAAAGACTTTACAGATTTTGATATGAGCCTAAAATTATTTTATAGGGACAGGACACATTAACCAAAATCTACATATTATACATATCTTGAGACATCAAGGTGGTGTATTCTCCTACATCTCTCCTAAGAAATTTGGATAAGTCCTTCTGGCTTTGTAGCAAATTATCAGGACATAATGTATGCCTCTTCACAATATTTAATGTGATTGTTATTTTAAAGCAAAATTGGAGACTATAGAATTTACTCAATGTTAATTAACAATTAAATATATGAGGAGGGATCAAAAAAACAAAATTATTCTTTGGAGTGGGGGCTCTTGTAGTACAGGCTTCTCTTGCTACTTTAAGTGTTCTGGGAGCTCGTTGGCATCTGTGTACCTGCTAGTGTTGTTGTGAGAGAGGCCATGCTTGTCTTCCGTGATTTTTTTTTTTTTTTTTTTTTTTGAGATTTGTTCAATGCGTTTGCCTGTTTCATGTTGGATGATCTGCCCACACTGTGTTGAGTGTTCGGTTTTTTATCAAAAACAGCACGACCCCTGTAACCCACCCTCTCTATTCACATGATCTCACCTCAAGTGACTTGATTTTTGTTTTCCCTGAAGAAAAAAGTCCCAAAAAGGAAACAGTTTGCTGATGTGAAGGAATTGAAACAAAAAATGGCAGAAGCACTAAAAGGCAGCAAGATTGAAGAGGTTAAAAAACTGTTTTAAGCAGCGGAAAAAGTATCTCAATAGGTGTATTGAAACAAGCAGATAATACTTTGTAGGTGACTGGAGTTTAAACATGTAAGAGTAAATACTCCATTTTTAATAAAGTATTGGTTTGGGGGGGGTCCCCGTAGTATTCATGTCTACCTAGGTTCAGAAAACATAGCACATAGAATTTATAGTTTCACTCTCATGAATGTCCAGAGTACTTGCAACTGGAAAAGATCACCGACCCAGCATCAAGTCAAATCTAGGATCTATATATACAGGATTAGCTGACAAGAAGTATATCCATAAGCAACTAATTTACAGCAGGTCAGAAGAATTGGAAAACTCTGGTCTAGGAATTGAAACTAGGTCTAGAACTAGTTATGATGCTGGAGGAGGAAGAGGAGAAAGGAGGTTGAGAAAAAGCAGCAGCAACTACTATTTAATGACTTCTTAGCCACTTAACTACCCTACCTCAAGGTACTATCAGCTACTTTTTTGTTGTTGTTGTTTTTTTACAGTAGATAAACCTTGGTATTAAACCACATCATGTATTAGCTAGATTAGAAAAAAGAGCAATGATTAAAACTTGTTTTGTTTTTGTTTTTAGTTCCAGGCAAACCTGTCTTACTATAATGAACAAAAATTGCATCACAAATTTAACAGAGTGAGGAGGAGAAAATGTATTTTCCATACAAAGGTAAACACTCTTATGAAACCAAGCATAATATTCAAACTAGGCGCAAATACTGAGAGTCTACTGCTATACATGGCTTTATATATTTACCCAAGGAGAAAAATGGCCAGCTATATGTGGAACTTAAAGAGTGCATTCAGATGATTGTACAATAATAAAGGATGAGGAAAATAGAGATGAGAATGGTTAAGGGAACACTGTCACTTAAAGAAGAAAAATCTATTTGTAGCTTTAAAATAATAAGTATAGCCGGGCTCGGTGGCTCAGCCTGTAATCCCGCGCCTTGGGAGGCTGAGGTGAGTGGATTGCCTGAGCCCGCGGGTTCGAGACCTGCCTGGGCAGCGAGACCTCATCTCTACAATAAATCAAAAAATCAGCCGGGCATCGTAGCACATGCCTGTAATTCCGGTTACTGGGAAGGCTGAGGTGGAAGGATCGCCGGAGCCCAGCAGGTCGAGGTTGCGGTGGCCAGAAGTGGGCACTGCACTCCAGTCTGGGCGACAGTTTGAGACTCCAACTCAAAAAAAATAAAAAAATAAAAAAATAAAATAATAAGTATTAGAAAATAAACAATATAAAAGAAAATACAAATAAAATGTGAGGATTTGCAGGCATGATACCTAGTATATTTCATCAATTCAAAGTGCACATTTATTTCAGATTTTACTATTTCTGAAATCAAGATGAGTCATATAATAGATGGCTCTATACAATCACCCTCAACAAGGCAAAAAATGTCTGATTCCAAAGTTAAGTTTTTTCCTCACTATATCTAGACTTGAATAATATATACATGAGGTTTCTTGACTATTATTTCTGGTAGTATAACTGGATAATAGCAACTATTTTATAATTTTCAATCAACAAACCAAAAATAACAAATCAGTTGAGAAAATTATATAAATCTGAGTTGTCTAACAACATTCCACTGGCACTTTCTGATTACTGCTAGAATTAAAAAACAAAAAAGAGAGAGAGATTGATGCAAAAAATCAGTTCCTCCACTGAAGCAACTATTAATATGGAAAACACTAATAGAAACAACTTTTGTGGAACCCTATAATATATTTTTTAAAAATTAACAACCAAGCAAGTACTTAATGAAAAAAGAGGCTACAAACTTTTGATAATAAAAAGTTGCAATGATTTTGCTTACTTGCCTATCATCCCCAAGCTGATGGCCTGGGAAATGGTGGCTTACGTTCCTGATGTAGTCTGTGGTTACCAGAAGATGCAGGATGAACCCTATTAATATTATGACTATGCTTTTTGACCTGTCTGTTAATTACCTGAGGTACAAGCAGAGAAGTTTATTTTTCTTTTGCCCTTCTCAGACTGGAGCAACTTTCTGGGCTGGTGTCCATCAAAGCATTTAAAGGCATATACTACTTATAGTTGCCTGGGACATGGGAAAATAGATGAGGCTCACAGGCGAAGAAGCAGACAGATTAAAAAGTCTGAGAAAGAGAAGACTGGGGAGGAAACATTTGGAAATAAAGATTTTAAAGGGTCACTGTGCATATCAGGGAATTTATATTATTGATATGATATAATTTTAGGGCTGGGTATAGGCTCACAAAAGATATGAGAGAACCCTAGGCTTGACCTCTGGTCATTCTCTGAGCTCTGTGCATCAAGAGGTAAATGTTAAGTCACTGTCAAGATGGCCTTGCTAAGCATTTCACAGGGGTCTCAGTTTGGAGGTGATCTGCAAAGACAAAGACAGTATTTTCTGGTTTTCTTATTTGGCTCTAGGTATTTAAGGAAATGACTATCAGTCACTGGCTGACTGCTGAAATAACAAAATAGAAACTTTGGTGACTACACATGACAAGAAATATAACCTTTGCAAAAAGAGTCACTAAGTAAATGACTGCAACCCTCAACAAGCACACAGATACAAGGGTAGAAACAACAGACACTGCTAAAGGATGGATGGAGGGAGAGGGGATAAGGGGTACACAACCACACATTGGGTACCATGTCGACTACTGATGCGTGGCAGGGGGAGCAGGGGGATGGAGAGGGCTCACTAGAAGCTCAAACCTCACCCACATACAATACATGTATGCAGCGAATTTTCACATGTATCCTAGGACTTTAAAAATATAAAATAAGGCCAGGCACGGTGGCTCAGCCTGTAACCTGGTACTTTGGAAGGCTGAGGCAAGAGGATTGCCTGAGCCTGCGGGTTGGAGACCAGCCCAGATAAGTTGGCCAAACCTCATCTCCCCAATAAATCAAAAATCACCCAGGCGTGGTGATACGTATCTGTAGTTCCAGCTACTTGGAAGGCTGAAGCAGAAGGATCGCCTAAGTCCAGCAGGTGAAGGCTGCAGTAGCCAGGAGCATGCTGCTGTACGACAAGAGTGAGACTACAACTAAAAAAAAAAAAAAGAAAAGAAAAGAAAAAGAAAAAAGAAAAAAAGAAAAGAAGAAAAAAGATAAAATAAAATAATAGAAAATAATTATGAATGTTAAAAATGAGAATTAGAAATTTTAAAAATGAAGAAAAAGAAACAAAAGATAATGACCCTGTGGGACACCTCCAATTGTAACTACATGCATTGCTGGCATCTCAAAAGCAGAAAAGAGATAGAAGGAATTAGAAAGATTATTTGAAGACATAGTAGTTGAGAAGTTTCCACTTTTGATGAAACATATGAACCTAGACATCCATAAAGTTTAACAAACTCCAGCTACATTAAACTGAAAGAGATACACACCAAAACACATTATAGTCAAAATTTTGAGAACTAAAAAGAAAGAGAACAATCTTGAAATCAACAAGAGAAAAGTAATTTCTCACATAAACAGGATCTCCAGTAAAATTAACACTAATTCTAGTGTCTTTCATATTAGAAAACAAGATGATAAAAATAAAATTTATATATTAAAGCCTACAAAAGGTTTCTATAATAAGTTATTAAAATTATTCTAAGTGTTAAGAAAGCATGATGTTAGAGTATTTTTTTTTTTTTTTTTTTTTTTTTAGAGAGGGGCAAGGAAGATGAGTCAGTCAACAGGCAGCAGGTATGTTTTTTGGCACAAATTTAAGTTTCTAAGCTTCGGTTCTGTGGATATCCAGCTTGTTGGAAAATTGAGCCAGTTGGCCTGGCCTGACACAGTCTGTCTTTTTTATTTTTATTTTTTCAGTTGGGGTCTCACTGTGTCATCCAGGCTGGAGTGCAGTGGTAGAATCATGGCTTACCACAGCCTCTCAAGTAGCTGAAATTACTCAAGCAAATATTTGTACACACATATTTATAGGAGCAATACTTACAATACCCAAAAATATTTTGAAAATAATCTAAATGTACATTAACAATGAAAGATGAACAAATTGTTGTAATTACATGCAATGGACTATTACCAGGTATAAAAAGAAATAAAGTACTGACACATGCCACAATTCAGATGAGCCTTGAAAAAGTTTTGCTAAGTGAAAGAAGGCAAACACAAACAGCCACATATTGTACAATTATTTTTATTTGAAATATCTAGCATAGGTAAATAAAGACAGTAAGCAAATTGTGTTTTCCAGGGACAATGGAGAGTGATGGCTTAATGGATATGAGTTTTCTTTTGAATGATGAAAATATTTTAGAACTCAATGAGGTGTTAATTGTGCAGCATTTTGAATATACTAAATGCCATTGACTATACACTTTTAAATGGTAAATTTTATGTTATGTGAAATATTTCATCTTATTTTTTAAAAATTGGTAATAACTAATCTGATAAGCAAGTCTCAGAGTTATGAGTGAGGCCCTGTTTTAGAAAATGCAGTATTTGTGCTTTATGAAAAGAGAGAAAATTAGAAAATGCAACATTATCAGCACTTCTGATGACACAAAGGATAATATGATAGTGAATTACAATAAATGAGTAGCAACAATTCTTTTTCTGTAATGAGAAAAATATTTATGGCATGACAGTGGAAAACTTAAAATAATTTAGAGTATTTCACAGAAAAATGTAAAAAGCTCTTATGAAGAAGACTGTGTGATCTCACTGAGAGAATCTTTAAATGTTTGAACAACAACAAAAAATATTCCGTATCACTTTTCAGGATGACAATATTACAAAATAAATGTTTCCAAATTAAGGCATAGGTTTAACATCAGCAGTTCTAAATAAAGTTTCAAAAAGCTTCCAAGCATCTACTTCTGAATCTTAAGATGTTGTGTAATACCTCATTTCTAGTGTCTTTCATACTAGCGAACAAGATGATAAAAATAAAATGTATGTATTAAAGTCTACAAAAATTTCTATAATAAGTTATCAAAATTATTCTAAGTGTTAAGAAAGCATGATGTTAGAGTGTAATTGGTAGATATTTATGTTGCACATAAAATTGTGTGTATTTTACAAGTAATGACATGTTGAGTTTAATGAGAATTAGTAGAAAAAATGAAAATATTACTGCACTTTCAACAGATGTTTATATTGCAATGGTGACCCATTTATTCACTTACTTGCCCTCACTAATCAAGGCCTTTGAATGTGCTGTGCATATACACAATTAAAATTTTACTATGGCAAATTTGAAGATCATTTAATTGAAAAAGGATTTAGACTCAGCTTCAGCAAACATTCACTACCTTTCAAAAGTTTATTATTAAGTAGGAGACACAGAAACCTAGAAACCTTATTGTGTACTGAGGACTATTTCAGAAGCAGTTAAAAGGTATAATTTAGTTACAAAGCAGTGACTGTCCCCTCCTAGAGATGTATAGAAGGTTTTATAGAAACAATGGTACTTGAATAAAGCAAGAAAGGTATTCCAGGAAGAGAAAATTATAGAAAAAGGTTAGGAAGCAATTGGTGAAAAGAGAAAAATGGGGACAGGTAAAAGGTGAAGCATGAGACAAGGCCAAATACCAAATCAAGAATCTGTGAAAACACTGGATATCTGGGTATCATATATTAATAGCATTTTCTCATCTAGCCCTCTTAATAGAAAGTTAAATGCATTAGGCCATGTTATTAATCTTTATTGATTTCTCTAGTAAACCAAATTTTATATAGCACCAGGACAAAAAGTAAGTTTAGGCTTTGGCCTATATCCATGGCATATTATCCTGCAAATTCCAACTTCTCCATTAAACAAACAAACTAACTAACCTTATACAATAGCTTCCGATTTTAAGGATCTACTTTTTCCCCCAGGAATCATGTCTCTCACACACACACACACACACACACACACACACACACACATACACACACAGATCTTTCAGGCAATATAGTCACATGCTCATTTAAAAGATTACGAAATGTAGCCGCATAGAGGTATGACAAACATTATTACTAAGCAGCAAAGCTACTTAAGTCAACGTCAACATGTAAGATTTCATTCTTTATTTTTTATTGAAATCTGTATTGAGTAAATGCTCTGCACTACCCACTTTGATAAATTATTTAAAGACTCTTTTATGTATCAGGAATAATATAAATGTGCTCTTCTAATTTCTGTGGGCCAAAGACTGATTAAAGCAGATGTGCTATGACCCCATGATCTCAACCCTGAATTCCCTTGATTAATTTTGTATCTGGAGTGAGTGTGTCTGCATATGTGTGTGCTATGTTGTGCATAAATGATTAATCTAGAGAAGTGGGGGTTGAAACATCTATTGTTTTTGTTACAATCTGTCTTTAGTAATGGCATAAAATATACTCCAGGGAATATTGACTCATATCAAAAATCACAAACAATGCCATCTTCGAAATAATTATGTGATATTTATTTCTGAGAGTTCAGAAAGCAATAGACAATAACATCAATCACTTTTTTAGAAATAAGTTATTGAGGCCAGTAAAGTATACCCATTTACTGGAAAATAGAGACTCAATGAGAGCTGTGATTAAATTATTTTTTAAAAAGAAAGAAATTACCCATGACATACATGCTCATGTTCCTGATATTGATATTGACTTTTGTCCAAACATATTTAATTTATCTTGGAATCAATGTTGTTATTTCTTTTATCATTTGTTCTGAAAATTTGGTACACTGAAAATTTCAATTCACTTCTTTTCTGATGTCTCTTCCCTTCACACCATAAGTTGTTTGAAAGCAAGAGCCATTTCTGATTAACCTTTTATCCCCAGATGCTACCATTCTTCCAAGCATGGAGTGATCTCTTAATAATTGTATGAATTTGTGAAAATAGAATGACTGAGTACTTGTGTGAGTGAGTGAATAAACAAGTCGGTAAATAACTGAATAAGCAGCTGTCCTTGGAAAACCTATCTAACTCTAAAATATTACTAGTAGTGTTAGTAGTGTTATTTTTTTTCCATTTGCCAAATTAAGGGCTTGAACAGTTGAGTGATAAAATAATATTTGCCATTATTAGTATCAAGAAATTATTATTATCATTATTATTATTATTATTATTTTTTTTTTTTTTTGAGTTGGAGTCTCACTGGGTCGCCCAGACTGGAGTGCGGTGGCCGCTCCCGGTCACCGCAGCCTTGCCTACTGGGTTCCGGCGATTCTTCTGCCTCCGCCTTCTGAGTAGCCAGAATTACAGGCGGGCGCTACCATGCCCTGGCTGATTTTTTGATTTATTGTAGAGATGAGTTTTCGCTGCCCAGGCGGGTCTCGAATCTGCGGGCTCAGGCAATCCACTCACCTCACCCTCCCAAAGGCGCGGGATTATTATGAACCAAGAATTCTAATAAATAATTTGTATATATACTTTCCACGGTTTTCCTTCAGCCCTTTGAACTCTACATAAGATAGGCTTGAATTTGGTTGTCCATGTATTTTATTTTACAGACTGCAACAATTGCGAAAGTGAAAAGTGTTAAGACAAAAATTTTAGACATATTACATTTAACAGTTTATTTGAGAAAAAAAAGACTCATGAGTTGCGCAGCACTCCGAACTACAACAGCTCAGAAAGCTCTATCCAGCAGTGTGGCCATGCTTTTATTGGCTGAACATGGAAGCATAGCAGAGAAATCACCTGATTGGCCATAGCTAGATGTCTGTCTTATTTGAGTGTGGTCTGATCAGTTAGCTGCTTGTGTTTGGCCAAAGCTTAGCAATTTGTGATCGACTGAAACTTAGCTATTTGTTAAAAATATATATATTCAGCCGGCTCTGTGCCTCAGCCTGTAATCCCGCGCCTTTGGGAGGCTGAGGTGAGTGGATTGCCTGAGCCCGCGGGTTCAAGACCCGCCTAGGCAGGCGAGACCTCATCTCTACAATAAATCAAAAAATCAGCCGGTCGTGGTAGCGCATGCCCGTAATTCTGGCTACTTGGAAGGCTGAGGCGGAAGGATCCCGGAGCCCAGCGGGTCGAGGCTGCGGTGGCCGGGAGCGGCCACTGCCCTCCAAAAAAAAAAAAAAAAAAAAAAATAATATAATAAATATATATATATATACACACACTCCTAAATTTGGTTTACTCCTAAATTTGGTTTTAGTTTGTTTATATCCTAAATTAGGTTGTGGTTTATTATGTAGGAACTCAAAATACAGAGATGGCCTTTGACTACTGGTGTCCTGTTTATATTTAATTTAACAAAAGAAGCATTGGTAATCATTTTCTAGCACGACAGAGCTAACTGGAGTTGTCCCAGAAACACTGGGATTAATTATCACCTTAGCTTAAAACTTTATTTCATCACTAAAAATTTCTAAAGCAAAATAAAACAAAAGACAAAACTCTTTAGACTGTCTGTGTTCATGTCTGGCGCTGTGCTTTGGACTTCTATGGGAAGAAGGAGATAACTATACATTTGGGGACAAATATAATAAGGCATGCCATCTTCATAAAGCATTTATTAGCATAGCAGACTGAGTGATGATTTGGGGAAAATTTGAAAGAAACATTTTAGCAAATACAACCAAGAAACGAGTTGAATATAAAGCATTGAAAACTTAAGCTACCCCATAAGCACATTTTTACTGTCTACTTTCCCATATAGAACTAACCTCAATGAATCTCTCACTAATCACTCTTTTTATTTTCCTCACTTTTATCCCTATAAGAGTAAAATCACACACATCCCCTTTTTTTTCTGATACTTGCAGTTTTACCATTCCTTTGTTACTTGTATTTATGAAAACCCCTCATGATCTCATCTTCTGTTTCAAAGGCAATATTCAAGTATTTCTTGTGTCTGAAATCAACAATTCTATTCTGGAAAGAATTCAGAGTCAATATCACATTACATGTTACAGTATTAACAGAATTCAAAATATTTATGACAATGACTTGTAAATACCTGCCTCTTCTAACTTACTATACACAGGAACCAGGTTATCTGCATCCCACCTAAGCTTTTGCCTAAGATCCTAGTAAAGTGCCTAAAGGTCTGATTTTTTTCCTATTCCTTACAGTTTCATATCATAGGGTTGGGCTTTTTATCCCTTCTGGAGAACTGCTCTCTGACTGCCAACTTTACTCTACTTTTAAAACTCAATTCTGAAACTGTGCTTCTTTCAAAACTTGCCTGGGACTTGTCTGGGGCTGCTAACTTCTCATTGGATTCACACTCTAATAATTGTTTTTAACTCTATGAATTATTCATCTGTTGGTTGCAAGTGACAGAAAATCAACCAAGCTAGATTAATTTTTTTAAAAAATACTGTCTAATGGCTACTATGCACCTGGATTAAAAGTTCAGGAAAAGAACTTAGATAATGACATTAGAAACTATCTATATTCATATTTGATTCACTTTTCTCTTTTCCTTGTGTTGACTTCATTCTTAGGCTGCAAATGGTAGCAAGATGATTAAAAAAAGCATTATCTTTAAATTACTCTAGGTAGAAGTACCTCTGTGAAAGGAGATCCTCTTGTTTATTATTCTCTCCAAAAGCAATGAGTTTCACTCTGATTTTATTGGCTTATGTTACATGTATACCGATGTTGATCCAATTTCTGTTATCAGTAGTATTTTAGCCTGTTATACCTACCTGGGATTATTTGCTCCAGTTCTGAAAACTTATCCAATTAGCATGGTATGAACTAGTCAACTACGGTTTCTATTTGAAGAAAAGTGATGGTAGAAGGCACACATGGTTTCTGCATTCCTATTTTCAGATGATTACTTTCTTTTTCACCATTTTCCACATTTCAGCTCATGTCTCTTCCCTGTGGATTATTTACTTCTTTTCTTCTTTTCCACCAAGAAATAAGACCACAATACTGAAGTCATCAATTCTGACCTCTATGGGATGGACTGTAGATAGAACAAAAAAGAAGTAAATTTCTCAGTTTAAATTTTTTCTACCATATTTTTCTATAGTACATACAAGTAATGCGGCAGCACCGGAAGAATTTTGCAAAGTGTTCACAAGGCAATGTGTTACAAAGTAGGCACTCAATAAATATTTGTTGATGGATTTTAAGTCCCACTAAAGCACTTCCTCAGAGCCCCTTTGGCCCAATTAATATCTTTGCAAGAAAAGACAACTCCACAGAGCCATGCTGAAAGAAACAGATTGATTTTGTGTATAGCTTAGTCTATAATCTTCAAGATATATATTGCTTGGAGAGGTACTTGAGGTAGTTTGTCATTCCTATCTTTTCTCTTTAGCATCAATAAAGAATATGATGGGGAAAAGAATTTACCACTAAATATTATAGCAACAAACACTAAGATTTACTAGAAAAACTAAAATATCAAGTTGTTTTCTATTTTGAAGAGAAAGTCAAAGCAAGTTGGTTTTGTAAAGAACGAGGTATTTTTCTTTTTATTTTTTTGATGAAGGCAAGCATAAAACTAAACAAATATTTGGTAATCAGGAGTGGAATACTTCACAATGCAATTGTCTTTTAGTTTACATAAAAGGGTGTCTATATTTCAGGACCACCACCTACTGACAGTGTGGCCTTAACAAATTTATTTTTCTCTCTGTGAATCTCAAATGCCTTATCTATAAAAAGAGGAATATAGCCATAGCTATTTTGATACAATTTTTATAAGGATCACATGCATGGTATTACTTCTTTTTGTTTTTATTTATAATAAGTTAACATGTGGTTAAAAACACAAACTCAGATGTTAGGTTTCCTGCCACAGGTCTCAGCTCTACCTCCTGTTGGCTAGGTGACTTTTGGAAATCACTTAATAAATATGGACAATATGTTTACATTAATGTAAAAATGAGTTTTACACATCTACATATGTATTCATGCTTAGGACACTCCTGAAAAAATGCATAAGAGTTTATTAAATGCTATAGCCTTCAGGGAGTGAGACTAGATTTAAAAAAAAAACATGAGTGTGTAAAAAGTAAAAAAAGCAATATAAAACTGTTTGCATAAAAGACAACAGCAGCAGCAAATAAACCATAGATTGGAAACTTACAATGATATCTTATGAGACAAAAGTCTATTTTCTTAAGTTTTTTGGCTTACAGAATAGGAGTCAGTCAGAATTTGATTTAGATTTTTCTTCATCATTACTTGCATAATGCATTTTTCTTTGTTTCTCAGTTTCTTGCTGTAAAAGAGTTAATGAGAAAAGCCTAATAGAGTCTTAGTATAATGACTAATAAACATTAATATTACTTTACTGTTAACATCTATCATTGTAATCAAGAGGTCATGATCATAAATTACTAGTACATTTAGAAGCACTAGTCACATCTTCTCCCTCACTGTCCTGCACTTTCCTGCAATTTACTCAATGAACTGTAAATAGAGCTGTTCTTAATGAATATCTTCTGTCAATCGTCTCCATGGAGTCTGAGTGATATTTCTATCTCAGGCTAGAATTTTCTGCCCTATCAGCATTTAATGTTATCTAGCACTCAACAACGGTTGGAAGAGAAGTGGTAAATGGGTTCATTTTGAAGAGCAACTTTTTGAAGGGTTCCTGCAGGAAAGCAATTTTTCTTTGGCCACCAATACTGTCAAAATCTTCCAGAAACTCATGCAGCAGAAACATTACAAAGCACTTGTGTCAGCTGAGTGGATGTTACTGTGAGACATGGACTTTTTTTTCTTCCAGAATAGTGCTCCTTGCCTTTCTATTGTTGTTCCTCTTTTCCTTACATTTCCTGTCATAAGAGCTAGGAAAAGTGGTAAAATAGTGTCATCTCCAGTCATTTTTTGTTTAACACTGCTTTCTTGCTCCACATGTCAGAATGACCTGAGGCTCAGGTAGCAAATGTGGTTATCAAAACCATGAAACAAATGTTCCTCTGTTTTTAAAACATTGTGACCACAAGAGTAGTTATTAGCATTACTTCCCTTGGTGAAAATCTGCCCTGGAAGCAAATAATTTTGAAAAGGCACAAAGAACAAACATAAACAATACTGTTTTGAACAGAAAAAAAATGATAAAACAAAAAAAAATTACCAATGACTGGAGTTATTATTCACAGTGAAGTTTACAATATAGAATTTGAATTGGACTTTGAACCCATTTTTTGGTGACCTTGTTGTGATGAATAACCACAAATGTTTCTTTGTTTCATAACCATTTAAAATCAGTATACTTCTTCCTCAGAGGGAGACCATATATTCTATAAAAGAATATCTCTTTAATCTGCTCAGTTTAATATATACTGGTGTATATTTTATATCAAACTTTGGATTGGTGGAAAGTATTTACAGGCTTGGGAATCAGAAAACTGTGTGTTTCAGACTTCATATTGATGATCATGATTTATAGCAATTCAGATGATTTCTCTGTGTCTTGAAAGGTCTTTATAACCAGATAAACTTTGTACAAGCAAACTATTAAATGAAAAAAGAAGAAGGTTGAATAGAGGTTTGAAACAATGATAATTGAGGTCAGATTCACACTTGTTTCTAGTATCTTTTAAAGCAACTCTTGAAAGGTCTCTGAGGAAAACTGTGAAAAACAATGATCTCCTTAAGTTCAATTTATTTTATAATAGGCTGAAAAATATTTCTCCCAATATATCCACATCCTAATTCCTGGAAGCTGTAAATACAGTCTTATTTGAAAACAAAAACTAAAAAAAAAAAAACAAGGTCTTTGCAGATGTGATTAAACTAAGGACCTTGAGATGAGAAAATCAACATAGCAAAGTCATTCCCACATTTTAGACAAGGTTAGCCTGCTGGGTTTGTGTGGTGGTTCTTCCCAGAAAATACTTTCATCTTCTACCTTAACTGAGCACATAAACAGCAACAATGGTCTTTATTATAGTAGCCCTAATATTTTCTGTATCAATGAGAGAACAGTGAACAGAATATACTCTATTAACCAGAAAAGAATTTTTCACATTAAAAAAAATGGCTAAAGTATTTTTTGAAAGAAAGCCTGAAGATGAGATTCCTAGCTGAGTTTCCATTAATGACTCTCAAAGCAACAATGTAGAATGAGTCTATAAAAGAAGCTGCTGTTCCTGAAAAAAAATCAGAAGACTGCAGAATCAGGAAGTTACCTGCTGAATTGCTGACAGGGTTGCTGCCTCCAGAAACACATGTCTCCTGGACCACAATGTATAACACAAAAGAATGAACATTTCCTGCCCTGTCTCTTCCCCTGACTTGTTCCAAACTCAAATTTAATTCAGACTCATTTGGTTTGCAGAACCCAAATGAACAGAGAGTGGCCCCTCTGTCTGGGAATCTGGGAAATGTAGTTTTTAACTGTCCCATTTATTGCTTGAAGAGGGATAGAATGTAATTTAAACAAGTTGATTCTCAGTAACTACCTCACTATCTTCAGGAAAGGATATTAAATATTATAGTTCCGTCTATAATTGAGTCTGGGAGTGAGACAAGAAATTTTAAGTGCATTTGAAGGTTAAACTTACATCATAGAAACCCTTTGGTATAAACAGAAAGTAGACTTTAACCAGATTGGTATATACAATGGAAAAAAAGATAATGAATGTATATCGAGCCCCTGTACTATGCAGGCTTTAGATAAATCATTTGATTCTTTTTTTTTTTTTAAGTTGGAATCTCACTCTTATCACCCAGTTGGAGTGCAGTGGCACTCTCATGGCCACCGCAGCCTCTGCCTCTGGGCTTAATAGCCGATCCTTCCATCTCAGCCTTCCAAGTAGCTGGAACTATAGACACATGCCACCACGCCTGGCTAGGTTTGTGTTTGTGTGTGTGTGTGTGTGTGTGTGTGTGTGATTTATTACAGAAATAAGGTCTCACCAAGTTTCTTAGGCTGGGCTTGAACCCCTGGGTTCAGGCAATCCTCTTGCCTTGGCCTCCAAAAGTGCTGGAATTACAGGCTAAGCCACTGCACCTATCCAATCATTTGATTCTTTTAACATCCATATGAGATGGGGGTGACTATCCCCATGAGAAAATTGAGACTTGGACTTATGTCATAAACTTACAACCTTCAAAACACTCTTTAAGTTCAAAATTCCGACTTACTCCATTTTATAACATCTCAGATCTCTTGGAACTCTGGGACCTTAGCTCACCTATTTTGATGAAGTTATGAAAACCCGGTGTGTAACACCCTGACATTTATTTCACTCTTCCTAGACTCAATAACACAATATCATGTGGTAAAACTGTACTTGGTATGTAATCTGTCCTTTTGCAAAACCACTGAACGAGACAAATGAATATAGATACGTACATATATTCCCAAATTCCCACAAGACAATCTTCAGAAAGGTAAATTTTTCATAAAATCATTTCACTTATTCTGAAACACTAGTAGTTGAGAAGCAAAACTGAAAATGACAAGAGCTGAAGTAGAGTCACTTGAAAGCTTATGTGAAAAAAGGAGATTTGCCCCCAAAGACTTGGAAAGTAGAAAGTATATTAGAGGAAAAGATATGAAAATGTTCCAAGAAATATTCATCACCCAAGTAACAATTATATGCATTTATCTGTACGACCCTGAATTTGTAAGTGTAGGTTAGGGAGACAAGCCCAGGCTGCACTCAGGAAAAGCAACTAAGCCTGAATATCACCAAAGTGGAAGGACCTTTGGGTATGAAGAAGAATGTAACCTCCAGCACTAGCACTGAGATTTTTTTTTTAAAAAAGATTCCATGGTAGAATTAGTTAAGGAAATGCTAATATATCCATCCTATTTTTGAAGAAATGCCATTTACGTTCCCACTGGACTTCTTAGATTCTTTAAAATGAAAGTTCCTACACATGTTTAATAAAGTTTTTCTTAAATCTGTTAAACCATTTGTGGATGTATGTGTGCGTGCGTGTATGCGTGTGTGTGTGCGTCTTACATATCTGCATACATACCAGTATCTACATAATACTTGTTCACATTTTATAGGTATTATAAACAACCTACAGGTAAAAAAAGTTTCCTGACCCAAATTTCAACCCTATCAATCAACAGATGAAATTAGATATGGTAAATGGAAGTGTCTCACAAGAGGAAATAATGCAGAAAGTACACGAGGGCAAATATCTCAGCCTCACCTAAGGGCCAGGTAGAAAGTAATTGTATATATACCTTAGTTGAAAAATATTATTTTCATTTCTTGAGAAAAACACAGTTGTTAGATTTTCTACTCTAGACTTAAACTCTCAGTAAAAGCATTTACTTAGATTTACTGAAATTTCAACACACACAATAGTAATTAGCAAGTAACAAAATTTATGTTCCATGTTGTAGATAAGATTAATATGGTAACTATAAAAAATTAATATCAATACCAAAATAATGCTATCTATAGGACTTGGTGAATTTATGATATAATATTTGAATTTATAAAACAGATATTGCACACTTAAGTTTTATTTAAATATGCTAAATATGTGCCTAAATAATAATTCTATTAGATAAATGCAATGAACAGATAGAACCCGATGGCACTGTAGTATATATATATATATATTTTGAGTTGGAGTCTCACTCCGTCACCCAGACTGGAGTGCAGTGGCACGCTCCTGGCCACCGCAGCCTCGACCTGTTGGGCTCGGGCGATCTTTCCGCCTCAGCCTTCCAACTGGAACTACCGGCGCGCGCTATCACCACCAGCTAATTTTTGATTTATTGTAGAGATGTGGTCTCGCCAAGTTGCCCAGGAGGGTCTCGAACCCGTGGGCTCAGGCAATCCACTCACCTCAGCCTCCCAAAGCGCTGGGATTACAGGCTGAGTCACAGAGCCTGGTTAAGCCATTGTAGTATATTAAATACATTTAAAATTCACTATATTTTACTGTTAAAATCACTCAAGTTTTAAGAAACAATTATCAGAGGATGAAATTACAAAAAGCTCATCTTTTCAGTTAACTTATGGATATTTTTCTTTCTTCATTTTTTCTCTTAGTGCACAGTAGAGATGTCTTTTTCTTTTTCTTTTTTTTTTTCTTTTATTTTTTTTCCCGAGTTGGAGTCTCACTCTGTTGCTCAGACTGGAGTGCAGTGGCACGCTCCCAGCCATCGTAGCCTCGACCTGCTGGGCTCCGGCGATCCTTCCTCCTCAGCCTTCCAAGTAGCTGGAACTACAGGCACGCACTACCATGCCCGGCTAATTTTTTTATTTATTGTAGAGATGAGGTCTCTCCAAGTTGCCCAGGCAGGTCTCGAACCCGCGGACTCAGGCAATCCACTCACCTTAGCCTCCCAAAGCGCTGGGATTACAGGCTGAGCCACCGAGCCCGGTTGAGATTTATTTTTCAACTTCTGATATATATTAAATGTTTTGCAATGGTTGTTCATATTCCCTTTTAAGTTTTTTCCCCTCCCATCGTACAAAGTAGCTGGACTATTCTCTCCTGCCTATGTTGTCAGTTCATCTCTGTGTTCTGGGAGATAAGATTAGAAGCCTTGATCTCTCTGCTGTTAGAACAAGACCTCAATCTCTCACTGTCTCTATTTAATCAGGTCCCTATTTTAGCTGCCACAAAGCTGTCAACAAAAGAAAATAAGCTGTCCCCCATCAAGGGGTTAAATTGGATTTCACAGTGTGCAAGGGCTCTTCTGAGCAAAATTCCACCTACACTCTCTGTCAGGCAAATTACTTCTGACTTTTAATTTATTTCTCTAGGAAATGGAAAGGTATGGCATAACCAAAGTCAACAGGGAATAAAGTACAAGGTATAATCATGTGCTCACCATTCGCAGGCCCCCTCCCCTGTCAGCTTTAATAGGTTCTCAGAACACATAATTTATAGAATGCATGACATGTCCTCTCTGTTCTGAGTTTTATTTTGGACATGTCTAGTTAATGGCCCCGACAAGTAACTACTGACATTTGCTTGATGCAACGATGCCTGGAAGCCGTGTAGATTGTACACTGAAGTTCAGTCTGAGAGCTTGAAAATAAGAATAACAATTAAGCTATATTCTTGTCTTCCTAATGTATAATACCTATGAGAGAAGAGATCTGATTCAGGAAATGGCAATATTTATTTTTCAGGATTGTGGATGTCAAGTATAGGGGTGCAGGCTGAAAACCAATAAAATGTAAAATATATTTTTAGATGAGGTTACTGTTTTGTGGCTAAATCAGTTTGTCAGCAGATCATTAAATAAGTCATATGAGGGGAGGACACCCCCAAAGCCAGAATGTATTTATTAAAAAATTGTGTACTTATTCTTACATGTTTCAGTCACCTTCAAAGTACACTTCGCTTAATGCAATATACCTATCAAGATGCTATTTCCACTGCTCAAAACAGTTTTTGAACTTGTCAATTTTGATGCCTTTTACTGCTCCTACCTTCACCTCCTCCACATCAGCAAAACGTTTCTTTTTGAGTACTTTTTTATGGCAAGAGGAGATGCTCAAGGTGAGATCAGGTGAATAGAGAGGGTAGGGGCATGGGGTCATGCAGTTTTTGGTCAAAATTGCTGAACACTCAGTATGGTGTGGGAAGGTTGTTCATGTAAATTATTCATCATGAAATGGGCAAATGCATTGAAAGAATCTCCAAAAAAAAATCACTGAAGCCCAACGCAGACTCTCACAACAACACTAGCTGGTACACTGTTGCTGTTGGGTTCCTAGAACACTTACCTAGCTGGGGAAGCCTCTACTACAAGGAGCCTGCCCTCCAAAAGATAATTCCTATTTTGGGGGGTTTCCCCCTTGTATAATACAGTTTAATACATATCATCTTTCAAAATTTAACTGAATATGAAAGTATTTATATGATTCTATTTCATAAAACCAATTTTAAGGAATGCAGGAAATTTATATGAATTACTCACTGCAAGTACACATTGCTTTGGGTAAAATGATAGGATGTTTATGGGATAATTAGTTTAAAAATTGTTTTAAAAACATATTTTACAAATACTTTTCACGATGGTAAAAAAATTTATAATCGTTCAGTGAATACTTTTTTACTGAAGAAAAGAGAATGAAAATTTTATTTTTATTATAAATTAAGGAGCAGTGATTGGCTGGCAGTTTTTTGTTTTGTTTTGTTTTGTTATATTTGATATGTAATTCAAGCTAGTTTTGCAATGAATTTCATATACCCCAGCTCTTTTTCCATTGTAAAACATTGTTGATTGATTTCATTATTTATTTGTTTGTTTGTTTTTATTTTAAAGATGTGGGGTACAAGTCAGGACTAGGTACATAAGTGGTTTCCGTACAGGTGAAGTTTGAACCTCCCAGTGGACCTCACTTCACCTGTATTAGGATCAGGCTCCCTTATTGATGTTGTGTGCCCTATCCTTCCCTCCCCTGGTATTGTCCCACTACTGCCAATTTCTTTCTTGCAGTATTACCCTGGTGGCACAATTGGTTAGTGCTTAGTACTTATACAGCAGCTCATGATTTTACCAAGTAAATTTTGAGTAGTGAACAGGAGACTATTTATTGTTTAGAGAATTAGGGAAGGATTATAGGGCAGTAGTTGTTTTCAGTTGTATTTAAATAAAGTATGTTGAACTAACCTATGTAATTAACTTATTAGTTTTTTAATAATGATTCCATTTGTTATTTAAATCAACCTCGTCAAACCAAGTATAAAATATAGATTGCAGGAGAACATAAGTTGAGGATGAGGATATGGCAATATAATTAGAAAGGTAATGTTCATTTTTATAAATAGAGACTTGTTCATGGTATTCTAAACGAGAAAAAACCTCTGGAACTGTTCATGAAAAAGGTTTTTTGGCTTGAGTCACTCATGGAATAAATAAATTGGCTATATTTAAAAAAAAACATTTAGAGAGCTCTCATCTTAAAGAGCTATCTTACTGATACCTATAAAACGATACAGCAGGAACATACCCTTAAAAACTCTCTTGGCAAGATTCTTTCTTAAAGAAAAAAATCAGATTTAAAACAAAGTTAAAATCCTTTATATGTTCAGACTGCTTGCTTTGGGTTCCCTATAAGATCTACAATAGAAGTCACGTTAGCCTATAGTCCAGTGGCTGACAGTCTGTACTTTTACTGTTGCAACCTGGATTTAATTCTTGGTCAGGGAACCAATCCCTTGAAGATGTGAATTTTTAAACTCAAAAGAAAATAAACATTTATAAGAATGAATTTGAGCCAGGTTCGGTAGCTCAGCCTGTAATCCCACACTTTGGGAGACTGAGGTGAGTGGATTGCCTGAGCCCGCAGGTTCGAGACCCACCTGGGCAACTTGGCGAGGCCTCATCTCTACAATAAATCAAAAAAATTAGCCAGGTGTGGTAGCGCGCGCCTGTAGTTCCAGCTACTTGGAAGCTGAGGCAGAAGGATCGCTGGAGCCCAGCAGGTCAAGGCTGCAGTGGCCAAGAGCAGCTACTGCACTCCAGTCTGGGTAACGGAGTGAGACTCCAACTCAAAAAAAAAAAAAAAAAGAATGAGTTTGAATCAGGTATTTGTTTTTAATTTATATGATTCAACTTTTGAGGGTAACTGTTTGTTATTGATTCTTTTCTCTTTCATGAATGGCTATGGTTTTTCTTTTTGTCTCAGTCTCTCTTTTCTCTAGGTGTTTTTTGAAGTGGCTCTGGATCTTATGAAGACTACCACCTTACACCTTTTTGGAAATGTCTCATGCATCCTTGATTAATTCATAACAGACTTGTTAGTTTTGGTTCTGAGTCACTTGGTAGATAACATTTTGTTTAAAAGGAAAAAAGTTCAAAAGCCAGGATTAGTGGCTGTTTGTCCTGGCAGAAAAGAATAATAAGAGATTTGAAAAAGGTTTTTTTTCTTTAAAGAGCCCTATGGTCATCTTAATTAAAGCTGATATTCAGGCTGGCACTCTCTCTTGCTCTCTCTCGCTCTCTCTCTCTCTCCTATACACACACACACACACACACACACACACACACACACACACACACTCTACTCCTCCTTTTTGTCACCTTTGATCTTCCATTCAGTTGTCCTTTGAGCCTTTACTTTTTAAAAATTTTGCTATCATTGGGTGAATACTAAAAGAAGACAACAGAGTTCTGGCTACCACATAAATGGAATTAAGAAAGATCTCCAGTGATCCCAGGTAGGACCTTTTGAAGAACACAGAAGACCTCCAAAAGGGGGTTCTTCCTCATAAAACCTCGAGAGTTGTTTCTGGTTTGAAACTCTGCCCTCATTTGCATTGAACACCTTTCTCTTTGGTACTGTAAGAGAACATACCGATCTTTGGGTGTGTGGTAACGAAGGCATTACTGGCAAAAGCTACAATGTTGAAGGTAACTGGCATCGGTTACAGTGAATGGCTATTACTATAGAAGACAAACTCTGGCATTCTATTGTCCTTATTTCTTCACATATTTAGGTAAGAAAAGCCACAGATTTCTGATTGAGTCAAACAGAAACTGACAATAGGGACAACTTGGCACAAGAAAAGTCCCTAGCTAGGTGAGGCATGGGGATATGTCAGAACTATGGCTATGAACTGATGTCAGGCATAGTTGGGATATCTGAAGGCTGTGGAAATACTTTCCACCTGGAAAAAAACTCATGGGGGAAAGGGCTAATCACAGTGTGAGCTGGTTGCCATTGGGTCATCCACCAGCCTCAGGGGAATATCCTTGCAGTGAGGTGAACTTTGGATGCATTACAGAGCCCAGTCCCATGGCATTTCCCTCTTGGGCTTTTACTTTATCTTTAGGATACCTGCGATTTAGTGTAAGAATGAGATCCTGGATTTCTGGAGATCCAGGTGTCTCAATTTATAGCTACACCTGCCTTTTACATGTGTGAGTATTGAGCCCTAAAGGCTGCAAATGATTTGTTGGTCCTATTAATTGATGGGCTCCTCCCTGACCTCAGTGATCCAGCTGGAAAATTGAAACTAAATTGGAAGCTCTCTAACTAAAACTGGTCTCCTTATAAAATTCCATAGTAAATTTCTATGATTTTGTGTTGCCATGGCATACATTTTAAAATTTTCTCTGCATCTCCTCTAATTAACATACCAAACTCCTTCTTAAAAAAGATAACCCAATGGGGCGAAGCTACCATCTATGGGACTGAACTCTAATTCAGAATCCCACCCAGGCGGAACACTATGGTAGTGCCCCGCGCGGCTTCGGTTGGCCTTGCATAGCCGGTCCCCCACCTTTCCCACTGGGGCGGGGGCACACCCCATTCCCACGGTGGGACACCCCACACCAAGCATCGGGACGAGGGTCCAATGCAGACAGCCCCTGGACCTGGGACACAGGGCATGACTGAAAAGGCAGCCGCCCCCTTGCTGCTCACGCACCACATGTTGTGGGGAACCTGGTGCTAAACCTTTCATAGACGACCTGCTTCTGGATCCAGTTATGTAAGTAGCAGAGCAGCTCCCTCATTGCGATCTATTTGAAAGTCAGCCCTCCACACAAGGTTTGTAACCAAAAAAAAAGGAAAAATTAAAAAGAAAAAGAATAATGATAAATAAATAAATAGAAATAAAAGACCTCATCAACAAGGGTGCGTGCATAATCAACGTTTGTATACCTAACCCTGAATTGTACCCCACATCTTAAAAAAAAAAAGAATGATCATCATTAATAAAACAACAACAACAGATGCTGGTAAGGATACAGAGAAAAAGGAATAGTTCTACACTGCTGGTGGAAATGCAAACTAGTGCAACCTCTTTGGACAACAGTGTGGTGATTTCTAAAAGAACTAGACATTGACCTTCCATATGACCCAGCAATCCTCCTACTTGGAATATACCAAGAGAAACTCAAATCATTCTACAAAAAAGATACCTGCACATGTATGTTTATTACAGCACTATTCACAATAGCAAAAACATGAGACCAACCATGCTCATCAAAACTGGAGTGGATTAAAAAAAAAAATGGTAGGCTGGACTCCATGACTCAGCCTGTAATCCCAGCACTCTGGGAGGCCGGGGCAAGTGAATTACCTGAACCTGCAGGTTCTAGACCAGCTCACACAACTTGGCAAGACCTCCTCTCTATGATAAATAAAAAATTAGCAGGACATGGTAGCTCATGCCTATACTTCGAGCTACTTGGAAAGCTGAGTCAGAAGGATCCTTGGAGCCCAGCAGGTCAAAGTTGGGGTGGCCGTGAGAGTGCCTTGCACTCCAGTGTGGGCAACAAGTGAGACATCAATCCAAAAAAAAAAAAAAAAATGTGGTATATATATACAATGTAATATTACACAACCATAAAGAAGGGCAAATATATGGATTTTGCAGCAACTTGGATGGATTTAGAGTCTATAATACTCAGTGATCTATCAAAGAAACAAAGGACAAACTATCACATGTACTCACCATAAGCAGATCCTGAACATTTACCATAATACTATAAGAAAGGGATTGGCAGTAACAGGATACTGCCTGAGTGGATGGGGGATATGAATGCAACATCAATAAGGGTACCTGATCTCAAACCAGGCAAAGTGGCGACCAAGGGGAGGGCCACACTTTACCTGTACGATGACCACTTGTATACCTAATTCTGAATTATACCCCACATCTTTAAAATAAATAAATAAAAAGAAAAGACTTTAGCCTAAAGACAAAAAAAAAATAAAAATTCTGCTATCACCAAGCAAAAACGTCCTTACTTAAGTACTATGAAGAATGAAGAATAACATGAAGTTATAAAGATAGGGTACTTTCAAAAGTTTCTTATCTTCTTGCAACTTTAAGGGTAAAAAATTTAAAAAATATTCGAAACACACATATAAATAAATAAATGAGATAGCAAAAAAATTTTAATCACCTTTGAATAAATTGTAAAAAAAGATTGTTTTGAGAAACAAAAACAGATTTTGTGTTTCTCATGCTGTCTTGATTAGGTAATTTGATTATTTGGAAACTTGAGTCTTCTTTCTTTCAAATAATAAAGATTTTTGGTTTTTAAAATTTTTGATTATCACTTTTGCTAAATGAATGACTATTTTTTTTTTTTTTCAGTCGGAGTCTCACTCTGTTGCCCAGACTGGAGTGCAGTGGCCGCTCCCAGCCACCACAGTCTCGACCTGCTGGGCTCCGGTGATTCTTCCGCCTCAGCCTTCCAAGTAGCTGGAACAGCCTTGCGCTACCATGCCCGGCTAATTTTTTTTATTTATTGTAGAGATGAAGTCTCGCCAAGTTGCCCAGGCGGGTCTCCAACCCGCGGGCTCAGGCAATCCACTCACCTCAACCTCCCAAAGCACTGGGATTACAGGCTGAGCCACCGAGCCCGGCTAATTGAATAACTATTAATTTACAGTAATCTGGAATAATTTTTTTGAGCAATAGTTTAAATGTTTGAAATATATAACAGCCTTTCCAAAATAAAATTTTAAGTTGTAGCTTGTCTTTTTTACCTCAAACAAACTTTGGGATGTTACGAAAAGTACCTGAAAACATGTGAAACAAATAATAAATTAATCCTTTTTATAATATGTTAAATAACACAGGAGAAATTATCAAGTATTAAGTTTAATCTTTTTGAGTTACAGTTGTATAAAAGTGTTATTACTATGCAATCTAAACTTGCATAAGATTACTAAAAGTCTGATGTTAAATAACCAAATTTTCTTGTCAATTTCATCTTAGTATTGACAATGATTATTTTTAAATCTTGTTGTCTACAGTTAATTGCTTCATTCTGATGCTTTTTCTCAAAGATCTTTGCAAGCAATTATAATCCAAAGTGTTATATCTTCAAGGAGATTCATCGAAAGGATAGGGAAACTCTTGACAGTTACTCCAAAAGACAGACTTCTACTAATGACTGCGATGATTCAAAATTGGGACTAGTTTTAAACGATTTCATTAAAACTTCAATTAAAAATAGACTCATAAAACTGGTAACAAAAATCAAGCAGAGAAAGTAATAATTACATGGGACTGAATTTATGAAGGATTATAATTTTTTAAACTTTTTTGTTTGAAATATTGATGATACTTTTTATGTTTTGTTTTCCAGAATTGTTTAAAAAATAAACAAACAAAAAGGCTTTTTCTCATTTTAAGCTTTTAATAGCTTATAGCAGTTGACTAAAGTATACTTTCTTTTTTTCTTTTTTTAAAGTTGTTTTCTTTTTTTAATTTTAAAGTTGTGAGTTACATAAGCCGCATTTGCCTTTCTGTCTACTTGATTCCTCCAGAATTTGGAAACTATTCATGAGTATTCTTATTTTATGCTAACATGCTTATTTGCTTTGCTCAGTAAAAGTCTATTTTCTTTTGTAACAGGACACAATTGGAGACACTAATGATTTTACCAAGACTTGTACTGGAATATCATATGTTCAGACAGCTTTCAGGAACTGAGGTTGAATTTATGGAACCAACCTGCTTCCCTAGAAAATATGGCTTGGCACCTTTTCTAAATGTTTCTTTTATAGAATTCCTCCTTTGTGGTACGTAAGTAATGTCACTTTCTGCCAGACTTAAAAACTTTAAGATATTTTGGAGATCTCAGGAAGAAAGAAATGCACCCAACTGACACAAACAAATTCTAAGGTGAGTCAAATCCTTGGCTTGGCCTCTTAGCCTTAAGAGTCTATTAAAAGTCTAATCTAAGATTATGAAAAATTCCAGCAAAGACAATTTCAAAAAGGCCTATATGATAAATCAGTATTCATACTTTACTTTATAATAGTCAGGCCAAGTTAATAAAAATTAAACTTATTTTACAAACAAATTAGTGTTTCCAAAAGTATCTTTGGCATAAATGAAGGGCTAGAGGAAAATAAATTGTATTTCAGAAGAAAACTATTGTACACCTGTTAGATTCTAGTCTTGCAAAATATTTTTAGGTTTTTTTTATTTTTAATTATTATCTGGACTAAATCTTGAATTTTTCATTTCCTCTAGTATCTGGCCACAAATCTCCAGACTAATGGAGATTGGTTGGAACTAATGGTTCCCATTTTTTCTTCCTCCTTTCTTACTTGGAATTATCAGGAATTCTTTGTTCCTAAAGCTCTATAACTGAAGTTAGATAACTTGATAAATGAACACCACAGAAATCATCACAATGGCTTTTGTATAGACAACTTTTATGCCAACAAATTCTGTCAGATTATGACTACATGCCTTGCTCTAACTAAAGATGCTTCAGCTCAGATCTAGAAATCTTTGCAATTGACTGTCCTCTAGACTTTAGAAAAACTAGTTTATAGAATACTCTAGACAGTAAACTTTGTTTTCTGTTTTCATGGAAATGCCTCTTTTTAAAAATATATTTGCCTGCATCACATATAGAGGACTAGCTTTGAGACTACATCTGTAACACCATCTTATAGAATGAGATGCAACTGTTTAATTTGAATGACTATTCCCAGAAATGATAGACTTGTTTAATTGAGTTTGAAGAAAAGTGCTCAGATTTGTTGTTTTCTGCGTATTTATTCTATCCTAATCTGTATTCTTTTCTCCTTTTTCAGATATGTTGTCATTCATTCACTAATCTGATTTCTCTCTCCATAATTACCAAGCCTACTTTAATATGAGAAATTTTCTAAAACTAAAGTATTACATACAGAACTGAAGGAAACCATAATATTTTACCTTGAAATAAGGATGAACTAAAGAAGCAGCCCAAAGTATCTCCGACCTTCCCCCACTCCTGTGTCAACCCTTTTTCTCTCCCAACCACGGGATGAGGCTTTTCTCTGAAGTTATCTTATATACCCAAAACCTGGACCCCCAAAGGCAAACATAATTCCCTCTATCCCCTTCCTAAAATCTCATTATCTATTGCAGAAAAGAAGAATGAGTAGTGCAAGTACTCTGGAACATACATATTCACATGGTAATGCTTGCCTCTCCAGCTCAAATTTGAGTTCTTTACAATTTAATTTCTGTCTCACAGGTCCATTCATTTTTGCTGATATTCATTAACTGTCTCACAAAAGAATTGTCTACAATCCTTATCTTCCCCCTTCCTTACATAGAAGGGTATATAGAAGGACATATAAGCATCTCTACCCCACTGAGTTATTGAGCAATCATGTTCCTGTGATTCCCTTATGTGCTGCATGTTAAAATAAATCCTGTATGCTTCTTCTATTAATTTGCCTTTTGTCAGTTGATCTTCAGTGAAACTTTAGAGGGAAAATGGGATTTTGTTTTAGCCTTACAATGAAAAGCAAAGCAAATTACTTGGGAAATCTACTGGTGGAATTGTTATGAAGCTCCAGTAGCAGTACTACCAACCTTTTTCCTAACATGAAGCAAAGGAAATGTGTTATTTTTTAAGGGCAAGTGATAAATAGATGAGATTGCTCTCCACTAAAAAAGATGAACCCTGGGGTTTTGCCATGTGTCCCTGAAGACTGATTGAACCAATGTTTTGTCATACCTTCCAGCTCACCAATGTGCCATGAACTATGTTTTAAAAACTCTCTTATAAAAGACGCATTTGTTGACAGTTTTTCTCAGGCCTTGATTCAAGTAAGAGCTAAGTTTTCCTAAGACTGATTCTTATTATGTCCTGCAGTGCAAATCCATGGAGCAACAAAGCCCCATTCTGTAAAACCAATTCTATCAGAGGTAGAAAGATTTTGACCCAGGCACCTATGTGATTGTCTGGCTAGATTCAAAGAAAAAATTTACCACATCTAGAGAAATGGATGGATTGCTTATCCTTCAGGCATTTTAAATCGCTTCTAGTTGATAAAACCTTGAGTAATCAGGAAATGAAGGAGACTAATAGATTCACCCTTGATGAAAATTGACACCACATGCAAGTCTCAGGGAAAGTGAATTTTCCAGAGGAAACCTGCTTGCGTAATGTAAATCAGGCCTAGAAGGCGCCATTTGAATGCAAACAGACTTAAGGATTTAGTGCAATTGCTTTCTGTCATCTGGATTACAAACAAGATGAACAGATTTAAAGTGAAAGGCTTAGCTATAAACCAGGTGGAAAATAGAGCTAGATCATTGTACAAAGAACTGAAGGAACTTAAAGGGAAAAGCAAACATTTACCCAAGCTCTAAAAAAGAAAAAGCATATCTTCCTAGGAGACTTTTCAGATACTTTTCAAATCTATCATTAATATTTTACTCTATTCCTATAAAAAAGTTTTTTTTAAATATTCGAATTTTTCTGTTCATTTATTTTCATACATAACATAGGCGAATAGGACAGAAAGAACATATACTTCAATGTTGTTTGAGGCATTGTGGCTTATTTTTTGGTTTGGTGATTTGTTCTTTAAAGACAGTAAATATCTTTTCATTAGGCTGATTATAAATTGTATGGCAAGAAAATGTCACTTTACAACATGTCACCTGTAAGTTGTCCTATGTTATATTACCCTACCTAGCTTAAAAAGACTAGAGATGTGTTATAAGATATTTCACCATTGTCAAATTCAACTTTAGCCTCAGGATTAAATTTAGTCTGTCTAAACAAGGAATGTGAAAAGAAATTTGTAGATTAGGTGGAGCATCTTGGTGAAGAATCTAATTGTTGACAATTTCTGTGACTAGGCCATAGGCAAAGAAGAAAAGGATAAGCAATGGTGAATATATTTTTACTCTTTATATGAAAATAATAAATAAAATTGTTTAAGGTCTTTTTGTTTGCAAGTTAGATAAAAATCCTATCCAAAATGAAATAAGAGATTTAATGGCTGTAGCTAACTGACAAGACCAGAAATTAATGTCTTCCAGCATCACAGGATTGTGATTTCAAATGATTATGTTAGTACTTGTTTGCTTTCCCTCTTACCTCTTCCTTTTTCTGGTCACTTAAATCCAGACATGACATAGGACCAAGATACTCCACTGACAACCTTTGCACATCTCAAGTTTATGCCCAGTAAAAAAGAAAAAAACTCAAACAAAACTCCAAAGTTTGCTCTGACTTTGTTCAATGATATTAGTTTAGATCCCATGCTCATGTCTGAACCAATCTCTACGGCAAAAGAATAGAATGGACTGAATTTTTGATACTAAAGTTGTAGGAATCACTCCTAGGTGAAGAAGTGTGGAATTGTATTGTAGAGAATCATCAGAAGATCATGGAATAAGTGTGGTAGAGTTGTACACCAAAGGCTGTCACTAAATATAATATAAATGCACTTTTTTTCAGCCTAACAAGAGCACAACAACAACAAAAAGCACAGTACCAAAAATAATGGCAAGAAGAACAGAAGTAACAACTAATATTTACTGAGAGCATTCTTTACAGCAGATCTTGTTACAAGCCTGGTTAGCCCATTTACTCTCCACCAAAAAAAGACACCTTCACATGGCACAGAAGCAGAAATTTAAGGAGGCAACCTCTCTTTTGTTTCTTTTCCTAAGGATATTAATCCCATTATCTTCATGACCTTATTACCTCTCAAAGGTCCCACCTCAAAATGCTATTACCTTGGGGATTAGGTTTCCAAATATAAATTTGGGAGGAATGCAAACACTTAGTTCATAGCAATCTGCTTAACCCAAAGTGGATGTCAGACATTATTTCAGGACTATGCTTACTGTACTCTCTGAGATATATGTGATTCAATATTTTGTCACTCACCAAGGTTTGCTTACTCAATTTTAGCACTGAACTTGTGGGACAGCCTTCCTATTTAATTTGGTACAACATGTGTTTTAGAATTTTTAATGATAATTTGTCATTTATTGATGCATTGTACTAAAGGACATACATTAAATTTCTTCTTTTCAGCAACCTTATATTCCAAAGATAGCTCACAGAAATTATTTTGCCCATGGTTTTGGAGTCTGAAAAGTCAGCAAGCATGCCATCAACATTTGGTGAAGGCCTTTGTGCCTTTGTGTCACCCTATAGTAGAAAGTGGAAAAGGACAAGAGACAACATGAACAAGAGAACAAAATGGAAATCATTTTTTATAACAGAAGGCTCAGCACTTTGGGAGGCCAAGGCAAATAGATTGCCTGAGGCGGCGGGTTTGAGACCAGCCTGGGCAACTTGGTGAGACCTCGTCTCTACAGTAAATCAAACGTTAGCCAGGCATGGTGGCATGCGCCTGTAGTTCCGGCTACTTGAAAGGCTGAGGCAGAAGGATCACCGGAGCCCAGCAAGTCGTGGCTGTGGTGGCCATGAGCTTCTCACTGCCCTCAAGCTTAGGAGACAGAGTGAGACTCCAACACACACCAAAAAAGTGCCATTATTAAAATGAGCACATAAGATTCAACCCCAATAATAATAATACTCTTCAAATAAGCTAAGAAAACAAAAACAAAGGCAAAACGAAACAACAAAGAACACTTGTAAAATTGTTGACATGGACAGTTGGAGGTAATGTTTGTACATACAGTGTCTTCAATATCACAAATTTGTGGCGGGCTGCCAGTCACAGACCTGTTTATCTGTGACAACAGGTAGCCTCCCTTGGGACTGGACTTTCTTTTTTTGAGTTGGAGTCTCACTCTGTCGCCCAGACTAGAGTGCAGTGGCCGCTCCCAGCCACTGCAGCCTCACCTGCTGGGCTCCAGCGATCCTTCCGCCTCAGCCCTCCGAGTAGCTGGAATTACAGGCGTGCGTTACCACGCCCGACTAATTTTTTGATTTTATTGTAGAGATGAGGTCTCGCCTGCCCAGGTGGGTCTCGAACCCGCGGGCTCAGGCGGGACTGGACTTTCCAAGGACTAACCAGGCAACAAAAGTTGAGATAACAAAAGCCCCTTATATAGAACTTCTTGTGAAGGCAATCTCCCCCAACAGCTTGGTGTGTTTGAAACAGTATGCTGCTTAATATCATATGTGTCTCAGAGCTCACGATCCTTTCAGAGTAAATGTGACCCAAAAATCATGTCCTCCAGATGGTGAAGGCCCAGAGAGTGCTTCCACTTGATCATAAGTCAATCTCTCAAGGACATAAAATAAGAGGAAAACTACTCTTTGTGACCAACAACACAAAAAGACAGTGACAAAAGAAAAACAAAGACTATTTTTGAGAGGAAGTTGATCAGACTATATGAGTATTCAAACCCAAAATACACTAGAGTTGTTTTACATAAGATTTAGTTATACAAATGCTTATCTTTCATTAATCTTACATTTGAAAGTGAAAAAGAAGCTTATTTTTACTTTACGCTTGACCAGATTACACAGAAAAAGACTGGGAATCTGACTGGCAAAAATTTTTTACGCTTTTGCTGGCTTGTCAAATTCCTTTGATTGTGGCTTCCAGAAAAGCAGAGCAATTTTTGTTGTCTTGCTCACAGTACCAAAACTGTTAGGGCCAAGGGAAAATACCCCTTTGCCCTCTGAATGTTAGCTGAAAAATAAACTGACAAAAGGCAGATTAATAGGAGAAAAGGCATATAAAATGTATTTTAATGTGCATAGCATGGGGGAATTGCAGGAGGTTTTTATCCTTATTTTGCCATTACAATTTGTGTGTGTATATGTGTATACACATGAACCTTTGTATGTGTTTGTGCATTTTCCTTTATTTTCTATCTGCTTTATGCAAAGAATTCTGTAAGTTGGAAATTGAGTTGGAAACAAAGTGAGTTAAGGAGATAATATAATATATAATATACAGATACAGTAAAATGTATACATGCCCAATAATTGATGACTTATGCAACAAAAAGTCTCAATTTCTTCTCAGGCCAATTTAACATATAGTAAAATTCTAAGTAACATCTTTTTAGATAGAGGCTAGTGGAAAAAGTGTTTTTTATAATAATAAAACAGAAGAAACACATGCAACGAGTCAACTTTGGATTTTTTTTAAGCACAAGAACAAGGGATATTTTTATTGTTAAATTCAGTTAATCTGCTCAGTTAATCAAGCTTAAACAACATCAGAGCTGAGAAGAGATAGTAAAGCAAATAAATTTCTTTTTTTATTAAGTTGAATTCTCACTCTGTCACCCAGACCGGAGTGCAGTGGCACGCTCACAGCCACCACAGCCTCGACCTACTGGGTTCGGGGGATCCTTCCACATCAGCCTTCCAAGTAGCTGAAACTACAGGCACGCGCTACCATGCCTGGCTAGTTTTCTGATTTATTGTAGAGACGAGATCTCACCAAGTTGCCCAGGCTGGTCTCGAACCCGTGGGCTCAAGCAATCCTCCCACCTCAGCCTCCCAAAGAGCTGGGATTATAGGCATGAGCCACCGTGCCCAGTCAAGCAAATCAAATTTTAAAAACTCTATTATTGGCCAGATTCCCAGTGTTCCTGTGGGAATAAGGGGTTACTGATGTTACAACATAGAAAAAGAAGGCAATACACTGGTTGAGAAAAAACAATGTATCAGGAATTTTATTTGCCTGCTTTTACTTCATTTCTAACCGGGCTGTGCAGTGTTGCTACACATATCTTACCCAAATGAGGTAACTGAGGCTTATAGAGTTTCATTACCTTCCTCAAGAAAACAGTAAGTGGCATAACCAGATCCAAACCAGAGGCAGTGCAATCTCCACTATTGGGATTTGTCTTTGATAAATCCATAAGCAATCTTGAAACACTTGACAAGTCTTTGTGGATGCTGGCTCTAAATGCAATAGGTGACATCTGTCAAAAGAGGATGGTTGAGACAACTATCCATTATCGAGCAGGCCCCTGATCACAAAACAGTTGTTGATGATCTGAGTTCAGATACAGATGGAAGAATAGGTCAGCAATAGAATTCCAAGATGATGGGGAAAAGGAGGAATGAATGTCTGCAAAAGACACACACTCTGCTTTCCAACCACGCTCAGACACTATTTAGAAACCTAAGAATGTTCTGTTCTACTTATTGGTCTTTGTAAATGGTGATTTTTCTGTCTGGATTGGTTTTACCTTAAGGTCATTCCACTGGATGAGAAATTACCTTATATCTCCCTATACTTACTCATTAAGCCATTGTTGATAATCTCCTACATGCTTAGTAGTCCGCTAAGTGGTAACTATTCAGAAATGGGCAAGATGTGTTTTTCACCATCATAGTGCTTGTAATTTTGTGAGAAAAAAATATATTTATTTGGGCTTGTTTTCTTGCCACCATTGTCTTTTATACATACTTCTGTCATAGTACATAATCAATTGTTGAAAAAAAAGACAATATTTTTACGCTTTTGTATGAGAGCTCCTCACTTAAATAATACTAATTACTGAGGACTTAGCAATAAGTAAGACAAACTCAGAGTGCTTGGTACTGGGTGCATATGCAAGTTGACTGTGTGAATGGATGAATGAGTGAACATTTAGAATGACCAACTTGGAATTTGGAGAACTTAAAGAAAAAATTTCAGGTGATGGTCTGGTGACCCATTGGCACAATTCTCTGATGCAAATGAAAGGTTTTAAAATAGTCATATGCACATTTATCCAAAATCAAATGCTAAATGATCATATAGGTATTAGGGAAAGCATGGAAAGTCTATTTGGAAACAGAATCTCTCTTGTGAATAGTGCATTTTGGTGGTGGCAGGGCAGAAGGATCAATTATTTTACCATCTAATGTATGCAGTAATTGGGGTTTATTTTAATATTCTTAGCAACTGTGAGACAAATTGATAGCTACGCTGTAGAGATGTAGGCACAGGATTTTGACCAAGTTTCCACCTCTAAAGAAGGGTGAAGAAGTGGTCCAAAGAAGTTATTGGTTGAGTGTTTGAGAATAATTGTAAGAACATGTGCTGAAATGTAGGTTACCAGGCCTACCCCAGGGACTCTGCTTTGGTAGATCTGCTATGTAGATGAAGCAATGGTTTTTGTTTTTGTTTTTGCTTTACTATTTTACCAGATTCCTGAGCAAAGGCTCTGCTGTAACAATTTGGGAAGAATTGCTTAATGTAGGTAAGGGCCATGAAGTGTGATTAGACGGATAGGTGCCCAAGGGACTGTTGAACCATGTCACTG
The DNA here is from genome assembly GCA_027257055.1 of Cephalopachus bancanus. Taxonomy (NCBI): domain Eukaryota; kingdom Metazoa; phylum Chordata; class Mammalia; order Primates; family Tarsiidae; genus Cephalopachus; species Cephalopachus bancanus. The sequence continues at coordinate 1,736,572 of JAPVLO010000243.1, read as the reverse complement.
AAAAGATAGATTTCCAAAGATCTGAGAAGCTTTTCTCTGCATCGTTAATGAGGTCAGTATTTTATATTAAAGAATCCCTGCTGTGGAGCTATCAACATCAGGACCAGCCTCAGCTTTCAAAATGTTAATGATCATCAGTCCCTTTTTCCCCAAGAATTGAGGCAAACTCCTCTGTCCTCTTTAGGGACTCTTGGCACCAGAGTGGGTCTGACATTCTACAAATGCTCAGACACCAGAGGTCTTCCTCTAAGGTGTAAATTTGTTCTTTTCCAAAATCCCCTCTCATTTCATCTGTTTACTGTATGTCATTCAGAGCTTACAGTTTCAAGTTTTCTCCATAGAAATGTCTTTCTGAGAACCTGTAAGAATATCTGGGGCTTGCTAAAGTGATCTGTGATAGAAAGGCTTGGGGGCAAGTGGACCTGAGTTCAAACAAGACCAATTACTAGGTGTCTAACATTTGCTACTTAATATCTCGAAGTTTCTCCATCTTTAAAACAGGAATAATAAATCTGCCATTACAAGGTTAATTCATTCAATCTACAAGTATACATTGAGTGACTTTTAGGGGTCAAGCATACTGCTAGGAGGTGAGTATATGTTAATGAATAAACAGATAAGTTCTCACCTTCTAGAATTTGGGAGAGAACAGGCAGTTTGGGTACAAACTTTCAGAAGTCCAATTTATTTTATTTATTTATTTATTTGAGTTGGAGTCTCACTCTGTGCCCAAGCTGGAGTGCAGTGGCACTCTCACAGCCACCGCAGCCTCAGTCTACGGGCTCGGGCAATCCTTCTCAGGCGATCCTTCCAAGCAGTAGCTGGATCAACAGGCATGCACCTCCAAGCCTGGCTAATTTTTTGATTTATTGTTGAGATGAGGCCTTGCCAAGTTGCCCAGGCTGGTCTCAAATCCGTGGGCTCAGGCAATCCTCTGACCTCAGTCTCCCAAAGTGCTGGGATTATAGGCAGGAGCTACTGCGCCCAGCCCAGAAGTCCAATTTCAAATGCTGATAACTTTTGTGAAATAAGCAAAGAGGGTACAATACAGGATTATAACAAAAGTTAAAGAACAAGATTGGAATATTTAGATAGAATGACGGAATCTCACTGGGAAAGTACCTTGGAGGAACACTGTTCAATAAACTAAACCTGGAGGAAGCATATAAAATAGAAAAAAGCATGAATAAGATCCCGAGTTAGAGGGAACTTCACCAAAGATAGAAACCGAGAAGAGGCCAATGGCAGCAGGAAAAAGCAGCATGTGATGAGTTTGGAGAGTTGAACAGGGGCAAAATCATTAATGACCTAATAGGCTAGAGACAGGAATTTGGATTTTATTCTAAATACAATGAAAAATCATTGAAGGGAAAGGCATATTCCAATTATGAGAATTATATATAATATGACAGTTTCTGGTATATAATAGGTATTCTATAAATAGTAGTTCTTCAGAAGTCATGATTCAGATTCACAGTATAAATAAGCTTTCAGTCCCTGAACATGACAGAATAAGGAATTATATTGGTAGGGAACTCATCAAATCATTGTCTGTCACATAAATTGGAATGGCCTGATCTGTACAATACTCTAGCTATCATATTTATGAATTGACACTATTTTCTACAAGTTCTAAAAAAGGTAAAAGGGCATAGGTTCCAAATATAGAATAAAACTGTGTGTGGTGGCTCACACCTATAATCCCAGCACTTTGAGAGGCAGAGGGGAGAGTATTGCCTGAGCCCAAGGGTTTGAAACCAGCCTGGACAACATGGTGAGACTTTGTCTCTACAATAAATCTACAAAAATCTATGCAGAACAGACATTTCTTAAACTCTTACTCTGTTAATTTGATGGTAGACATCATGAATCTAATGCTTGCTAATGAAGAGGATATGGCTCAGAGTGTTTAAGAAACTATTCCAATGACATGCAGCTAGTGGATGAGTGAGCTGAGAAGCCCACACAAGTCATACTACCATTTGATGTTCTTAACACTGTAAACGACTAGACTGCAGATTTCTTGTAATTCTCATTTGAAATAGAAAACAAAGCAAGTAGTGAAAAGATACCAGAAGGCAACAAAATCCTTGAATGGATCTAAATTCATGGATCTAAAAACGGAATTAAACCAAATCACCTTTATTCGAATAGAAGCAAAAGTCTTACATATTTAAAAATTAGTAAGATCATTTCAAATAGAAATTAAGTCTAATAGTGTTAACCCTTGAAAAAGAATGAAATGGCACCATAAAGTGCCCTTCAAATAGTACCTAAACCAGTTCTCTGATTTAGTTCATGTTTCTGGATTTAGCAAGTCAATCTTAACTTATCATCATAATAAGCCATGAATATGATGCTAGTAGCCATGCTCTATAAATATATAGTGAGATGCAATTTAGGAAAATTGTACAAAGAAACGTGATGCATAAGATTTCTGGATGAGATGAAAAGGACAGCTGCTCTTTAATCAGAAGTCTTAGCTCTGCCATATACATGCCTTAGGACTTTGATCAACTAAAGCCAGTTGGCCTCAGTTTCTAGCTGCTCTTTCGCAACAATAAAATATGAATAATACTCATTTTCATGAGATAATAAAAATGAAAACACTTTTCAAGCACAATGATGGTTTTATTGCAACCTTGAATGGATCTAAATTACTTTTTAAATACCATTCATCTCAGGGGGATATGAAAAGTCATGTAAAATTAATGCCCGCAATAAATTTGGGAGCCAGAGTCACATATTTTCCCTTCAAATAATCAATTCTTTTCAAAGTTTTTGCTTATTGGTATTTTTTTTTTCCCTTCCTTTTTTCTTTCAAGTAACAAAGGTGTGTTTCTTAGTGGAAGCCAGCAGGTGGCTCTCTGGTGTACTGCTAAAAAGAAAAAAACAAGAAAATCCTTTATAATCCAGTTTGAAAATTTATAATAATCCCAAAAAGGGACACCTTGAAAGCTCATTTAAAATATTTATTAGCACTATATCACTACCCTCCCCCTTAGTGCATTAACTTCAACATTGAAAAGCATTAGTAGTTTAATTTCTGTTCAAAATTACAAGTCAACAAGCTAGAATGGATTTCTCACCATCCTGACAGCTTCACACAGGGAAGTAATTTGTTTTTTTCTCCTCCCCATAGTAAGCACTATCCATTAGAACAAACAAATGACAACAAGGAAATTTAACCAAGAAAACAAATGTGCATAACTTAAAAGTGGCCTAAAATGGAAGAGTTTGTGTTTCTGGAAGACCAGTATTAATAAAAGTAAATGACTCATAAGCTTACTATTGATTTATTTCAGCTCACTATTCTCCTTAAAACATTTATTTCATAAATCTCAGAGCAAACAAACAAAAAACAGAAACAAAACTTTAAGCCAAACTCTACTGAAGTTATTTTACTGTACATCAAGCCAAACTTCTGGTATGATACAATGAGTTAGTGTACAGCTTCTGATAAGTAATCATTGTCTTCATGTTTCATGGTATGTCATATCACGTTTACTACCCAATTGAATGCATGATATTCAGATTCAAGTTTGTGACTTACAAGATATTGATCTAGGAAAATAGATTATTATATTATAACACAAATATCTGAATTTAAAACAAACTGTTATTTGGATTAAATTGTTTAAAGGATCCTTATGTATTTAGCTTTTCAAACATAACTAGATAAAGCAGGTTATCTCCAGCTACACATTTGTTTTTGCCAAAGGAACTCTACGTTTACTGTAAATGTGGTTTATTAGAAATGAAATGCTACAATTTGGAGTGTTACTCAAGGCTGGTAACTTGAATTAATTAATTACTTATCATGGCTTTAAAGTTAATTCTTACTTGAGGCTCTTTAATCATACATATTTTAACATCAAAAGCTAGATGGTAAAAACTCAAAATATTTTTTAAAAACCCTCACAGTAATCCAGATTTGAAATGGAGCAGGTTGTTTGTACACACAAACTGTAAAGCAAGATAATTAACTGTCCTGGATATTATAATAGCTCCTTGGGGTTGGGGGTGGAGGAAAGGAAATATCCAAAGATTTGGGCTTCCCAGTTATTTGTGGGAGCTACAGTGTTATAGTTATAATAATCTGTTTTTCAAAATCCCTACCCTTGCTATTGAGTTAGTATGCCAGGTTCTCTCCTCACTTACTGGCTCCTTTGCTCAGGACTGTTGGACAATCTTTATACACTAAACTGTAACTTATTATTTTTCTACTCATCAAGACAGCTAAGAGTTATAATTACAGAAATGTAAGTTCACGTAAACTCAGCCTTAATCACAGGTTAAACAAAGCTTCATTCTCACTCCTATTGTCCATGAAAAACAACAAAACAAATTTAAGATCAAATTAAGATTTAGTGCCTCCATAAAATAGTAAAGACTGTTAGGTTGACTCAGGCGAAGTTGAATTAAGGAGGCCTATGCAGATCAAATGTGTGTTCACAAAGATCACAAGATTGAAATATTAGCAGATTTCTCCCTACCAATCATACAAGCACACATGTGCACATGCACACACGCATGCACACACACACACAAACCAGTCTCCTGACTTTTTTTTTTTTGAGTTGGATTCTCACTCTGTCACCCAGGCTGGAGTGCAGTGGCATACTCATGGCCACTGCAGCCTCGACCTACTGGGCTCAGGAGATCCTTCAGCCTCAGTCTTTCAAGTAGCTGGCACTACAGGCACTTGCCACCACGCCCAGCTAATTTTTTTGATTTATTGTAGAGATGAGGTCCCGCCAAGTTGCCCAGGCTGATCTCTAACCCCTGGACTCAGGCAACCTCTCTCCTCAGCCTCCCAAAGTGCTGGGATTACCAGTTTGAGTCATCGTGCCTGGCCCTCCTGAAATTTTAAAGACAGACTTGTCTTGAGGGATTTCTGCTCCTCAATTAAGTTGTGTACCAATCTTTCAAAAATCTCAGATGCAAACAACATCGAAATTGACTGCAAATAAATAAGTAAATAAATAAATAAAGGAAAGATCATCTGTATCTGACAGGATACACAGAGTTCCTTGCACTATTTTACTCTTCCCCATTATGCACCATTCTTCACACAGAGGCAGAGGCTATAAAAGCCACTGTCAGTCGGCCCCCCTCACCTCCTGCTGTTAGTTGTCGATCTGCTGCCTTCCCACTGTGCTAAATCATTCAGTTCCTTTCCTAGTAACACCTCTCATTGATCACTCCAGAGGGGCTGCTTCTGAAAATGTTGATTCAACTCAGTGGGGAAGATGGGCCGGTGCAGCCGGAGAAGCAGGACTGGCAAAGACTCTTGAAAATAACCCACCTCCTAGTTTTTATTGGCACAAAAAAGCAATCACACTCACTCTTCCACCCCTACTCCTGTACCTTTTAAGTAAACTTCTGCCAAGCTGGCTAGTGATTCCAACTTAAAGAAGGACACGTAGAAAATCAGTTGATGGCATCACGTGAAACACCTGTTTATTTCTGTCCTTGCACTATTTGAATGCTCCCAAGAGAATCTAAAACCCAGCTGTCTTCAGAGTTTCCATGTGCTGCCTATATTCTAAACCTGGAGAATTGAGATTAATGAAAAGTGCTTTTGCCACTAAAAATACCTTTCCCAAAGCAGTCACTTCCTAACCCACAACTGTTTAGAATGGCATCGTTTAACAATGTTTGTAAGTCATAAAACATGCATTGGGTTGATGTATGAGTTTGTATCTTTGGAGGTACTAGAATTGCAAACAAACAAAAAAAATGCAGGGAGAGAAAAGAAAAACGTTCTAACAGATGTGTTCACTACTAAATAGAACGCACAACATGTGCTGCAAAATAAAAGAACCATTTGGCAACATAAAATATCTTGGCATCTGTGTTAAATTTGTAACCACAGTAAAATATTGATATGGATCATAAAGTTCAAGTTCTATATTCTTGTGCTTCTGGGTGACTCTGCTTTGAAAGGCTTTTTGCACTGCAAAATTGTTCTTGTTCATTGGAGACATTTTATGACAAACCCGCTTTATGACATTGCATGATTGACTCATTTTCAAAAAGTTAATGCAAAAAATAGAAATATTCATTAATCCCAAAGCAAGGCATAAATTTGACCTCTTGAGCAAACAGCAAAGAAACAACGCAGCTTGAACCCATTGTCAGGAATGAGTGCTTAGAAAAATGTGTTCCAATAAAAGGTCATTGAAAAAAAAAGCTAAGTTTTTGTACTAATCTTATATTTTAAAGTATTTCGTGAAATTGGCTATTTTCAGAATGACCTGATAAGAAGTACTGTGTACAAATTTATATATTATATATTAGTAAACACATATCAAAATATAATCATCTAAATGGTATCATAGGTATTTTAATAAAACATTTTAAATTATAATTTTATCCACACTTTTAAACAATGTATGTAATTTTGATATAATAAATATATATCTGATCTCTGCCCATGGTTTCTGGCACACAGTTTCCAAAATCTATGAAATCGCTGTAGTGATGAGTATCTTTTGTATGCCAGTTAGATGACTGACGATTGAGGGCCCTTTGGTGGCTTCAGGATGGGGGCTGGTCATCAGAAAAATCAAGACATGATCAGAGAGAGGATTGGGACTTTCAGCCCTACCCCTCCAACCACCACAGAGAGGAAAGAGGCTGAATGTTGAGCTGATCATCAATGTGCAATGATTTAATCAAGCATGCCTCTGTAATGAAAGCTCTATAAAAACCACAAAGAACAGGATTTGGAGAGCTGAACAAATGGAAGTACCTGAAAGATAGTACCCCCAGAGACAGCATGGAAGCTCTGAGCCCCTTCTCCCATACCTCACCCTATGCATCTCTTCCATCTGGTCGTTTATCTGTATTTTTTGTAATATTCTTTCTAATAAAAGGGTAAATGTAAGTAAGGGTTTCACTGGGTTCTGCGAGCCATTGTAGCAAATTAATTGAGCCCAAGAAGGAAGTCATGGGAGCCCTGATATATAGCCAGTTACAGGTCGCAACCGGGTGCTTGTGTTTGAAATCTGAAGTAAGAACCATCTTGGAAATGAGCAGTCAACCTGTGGTATTTGACACTGTCCCCAAGCAGATGGTACTAGACTTGAATTACATGATAGGACACCCAGTTGTGTTTAACTGAAGGATTGCTTGGTGTTTAGTGAAAAGTTGGTGTTGGAAGTATTGTTGAGTGACATGTGAGAATAGAAAGTACCAAAAAAGAAGTTTGCTTTTCCCGTGTAGGGTCAAAGGGATCTGCTAAAATAAACTGGTAAAGATAGATTAGCAGGAGAAAAGGCATATAAATTTATTAACATGCACATATTCATAGGAGCCACATAAAATATCAAACTTGGAAGGGTCAGATGACTAAAGTCTTTATACTGTATAGAAAGGGATAGAGGCTTGGGGATCCTGGTGGGAGAATGAGGGGTAGAATAGCATTGTGAACAAAAGTTGTTGTCTTGTTATGCAGATAAAGGCACTCAGGTCACAGCCCTTAGAAAGAACAAATAATAGTCTTTGGTAAAAGTGTCTTTGTCAGAACTTAAACTGTGTGGGACTCTTAGTCTTCCTCTCTTGTGGGCCAGTCATTCCCAGACTTAGATAAGGCAGACAAGGAGCTCTCAGAGAAAGCCTATTTGCATCCATTTCTTGCCTTACTAATGTGGATTTTCTTTCTTTCTTTCTTTCTTTTTTTTTTTTTTGAGTTGGAGTCTCACTCTATACCCCAGGCTGAAGAGCAGTGGCATGCTCACGGCCACCACAACCTCTACCTGTTGGACTCAGGGGATCGTACCGCCTCAGTCTTCCAAGTAGCTAAAACAACAGGCATGTGCCACAACGCCTGGCTAATTTTTGATTTATTGTAGAGACGAGGTCTCACCAAGTTGCCCAGGCTGGTCTCAAACTCATGGCTTCAGGCATCTCTCTCACCTTGGCTTCCCAAAGTGCTAGGATTATAATAACCATGAGCCACTGTGCCCGGCCTTAATGTGGATTTTCTTTGTAGAAGTGCATTTCTTTTATAGAAGGACAATTTTACTAATCTTGTGTTTGCAGTTTCTCTAAATGGCCATCTGGAAATATGCCAAAGAAGTATATTCTGGGGTAGTATATTTTAATTTACCACACTATCGATAATTATTAAAAGTATTGTAAAATATAGCACATTACATATAAAATATTAATTAAAAAGTATAGTTTATAAAGAAAAAATAGTAAGTAAATATAAATAATTTTTTGGACAATGTTTCCATTCCACTTATGAAAGCAGCTGTTACTTTAAATTCTGTTAACTCTTCATTTTAGTAGCTACCTCTACATTTTAAAAATATATCGATTGTGCTATTTAACATTTTACCAATTTTAGATACTATTAACTGCTTATGATGAAAGATAAACATTTAGTATTCTCACATGAACCCCTCCCACTCTAATTATCACAATTATGGGTTAACTAGTAAAGCAGCTAAAGTTACTTTTTGCAGAGCAATATTTACACAGTAGTAGTAAGGTAACGATAGTATCCTGGTTTGCTCAGAATGAGACAAAGCTGGGACTCCTTAGCAGCCTGTGGTCCCTTCCAAGCATAGAAATAAAGGAAAATCTGAGTTCCTTCAAGGGAACTTTCAGCTGAGCTAGCCCCAAGAAGTAAACAAGCAACTTCATAAGCAAAAAGTTAATGGTAGCTTAAAACAATAGTCAAAGAAGTTAAAAATCACAGGATGTTTTGTTCCCTTTAGAAACTAAAGATAACATAGTAGCATATGTCCCTGAGTAGTTTTTCCGGAATCCAGACATCCACCAAACGATTCTGCTGGCAGTTAGATCTCAGATAAAGGGGAACTTAGGACTGAACCCTGACTACTGTTTTTTGTTCTAAATTTTTTCCTGAAGGGATTGGAAGAGGTTATACCCATGAAGCAGAGCTAACATTCTTTTTGGATGACCCCAAAATTTAAAGTTTTTTTTTCCCCTTAGCCAATTGCAAATAAGAAATCCTTTGAATCTCCTTATGAACTGTAAGCCCTCACTTCTAGATATCCCACACTTTTTAGGCCAAAACAATGAACAACCTCCATATATTGATTTATGACTTTGACTGTAACTTCTGTTTGTTTATTTGTTTTTAAATTTACACTTGCCTTTTAAAACTACTTTTATGGTCTGAGTAACGTTCAGCTGCTCACCCTTGATATCGATAAATCAAGGGGCAGGGAACTAGTAGAAAGTTTATTTCTGAGTTTGAATCCAGGGAGCACAGCCGGACTCGAAGTCATTCTAAAATGGTTCTGCTCGCCCTACCAGGCTTTTACAGTTCATTTTTATAAGTTCAGAGTTGTTAGTACCTATACATTAACCACGCGACCTACATAGCATTGAATAAAACTTGAGTTTCAGTCACATTTATCGATAGTGACTTTTTTTCAGTCCAGACTTCCTGGTGCTGTGTATCAGAGATATCTCATAGCTTTTATAAGTAAGGCTCATCATAAGTGTTAATTGTGCTTGCCAGAGTGAAGGGAATTTACAAGGCCTAAGGCATCATGCATTTTGCAAAAGTTATACAAATCACAAGACTTATGATTACTTTGATACAAAAGTTATACAGATCACCTAACTTTACATCGATACTGTGTTATTCAAATTTAGGAACACTCATAAAAAGGGAGTAAATGGGGATTTGCATCTTTAACTTGAATGGGCATAGACGATTACAGGGAAGTCAAGGATTCCCTGAAGCTACTTACTGGGAGTGTATAGGAGATAAGGGGAAGTGCATTTTTTATTCGCTCTCAGGAATATTGTACAGGAATGCACAGGATTGCTTGAGCCCTGGCCATGCCCTTCTCTAGGGACTGTGACAATATGGACAGACATTAGCAGGTCTTTGTATCACTACCACTTGCAAGCCATTGGGGAGGTTGGGTCTTAAATAAGAGCTTCACAATTCTCCTTGCTTAATGCCCTGCAAATAAACAACCTCCTTTCTCCCACTGCAGACCTGTATGTGGATGTTTGACTTTATTTTGCCAGGCAAGAAGACCCCAGTTTGGTTTGATAACCAGAATGAATGGATAGTCATCTCTTTCTAGAAGTTGTGATTTGATCTGTACTATTAGTGGCTTATCCCAAACTCCAGAAGATACATAAATGCATTCATAAACATTTATCAGACAATTTATCAAATGTCTACCACCCATTCCCCTTTGGCTCCCAGCCCTGACCCATCCTTTTTAAAGCTTTCTGCCCATCTCTGCACACTGTAAAGCTTCTTTCTTGGCCTCTTTACAACTCTCATCCTGAAACCTGTTTTTCATGTTTCACTTCCCTTATGTGTTGCAGGCCTTATTCCTAAAATTTTTGTTTTCCTGCTTGTTGGATTACTTTCTCATTTTTTGGAAAACAAGTTTTCATGTATCTTCTTGAGAAATGGTGTATGAGAGGAAATTTCATTTTGAGATCTTGCACATCTAAAAGTGTCTTCATTTCTCCCTTCTACTAAATTAACAGCTTGCCTAAACATTAAAGTCTAATTTAAAAATCAATATCCCCACCTTTAGCATTTTGAAAACATTGCTCAATGTTCATCTAGCTTTCTGGTTTTCTCTAAAAAATCTAATGTCCTTATGAGTCACAGTACTTCTTAAGTTCTTAAAGATCTTCTCTATCTCAGATGTTAAATTTTTATTACAGTACATCTTGCTGCAGGACTATTTTATCACTCATTGTGCTGGTCCTTGGTGAGTCCTTTTAATATGGAAAAATGTGTCCTAACTTCAGGTACATTTTCTTGTATTTAGTTATTTAGAGGAATTCTAGTAAGAGAGGGAAAAAATGGACTTTAGAGTTTTATCTCTTGGATATTAAGTTTCCTAATCTAGTTCCAATTTACTCATTTTACATGATTAATCTTTTTCTAATGTTTTACTTTTTAGGAAATTACTTCAATTCTATCTTCTAACACTTTTTCCTTAACATTTCTGTCATTTTATTTTTAATTTTGAAAAACTCTTCTTTAAAAAAATATTAGTTTTCCTTTTAGGGATAACTTTCTTATGTCTATAATAATTTGCTCATATCATTCTGAAGATATTAATTGCCAGATTTTTCCTGTTGTTTTTATGATCTCTATGTCCTCTGAATCCCTTTTTGCTGTTATTTGGTTTTTATTTTTCATTTGGAGAGATTTTTTAAGCATGTGGTGGTCGAGGCTATCTGTTTACCTTTTTTCTTTCTTTTTTAGTTGGAGTCTCACTCTGTCACCCAGGCTCAAGTGCAGTGGCACGCTGCTCATGGCCACCACAGCCTCAACCTGCTGGGGTTAGGCAATCCTTCCACCTCAGTCTTCCAAGTAGCTGGAACTATAGGCACGTGCCACCATCCCCGGCTAATTTTTGATTTACTGTAGAGATGAGTTGCCCAGTTGCCCAGGCTTGGCTTGAACCCTGGGCTCAAGCACTCCTCTCACCTCAGCCTCCAAGTTCTAGGATTACAGGCATAAGCCACTGTAACTGGTTTATCCATTCACTTTTAAGAGGGAGACCCTCGGGGCTTAAGTAGAGTTTGTACAATGAAGGACTTAATTAATGATGCCAGGAAGAAAAGACATTATTTTGTTCTACCATGGAGGCTTATTTTCTGTGGGGTTTTTTTTTAATTAGAAAAGCTATATTTAACCAAAATAATATTGGCTTTGTTTTTTCTTCCAGCTCTAAGAAAACAGAAGTTTAAATTCAAAGGAATATTACATTTAGACATTAAAAAATCAATAATAGAAAACAAATTGAACACCTTTTTTCCAAAGGGAGAACTCGTTGACTCAACTTTTATAATTTATTTTCATATCAATTTGTTATACCTTTAAAAAATATTCTTTAAAAATATCAAAGATTTTTAAGAGTTATAAGACAAAACAAATGATTTTATTATGTTAAATATAATTAGAATCAATATATAATTTTCCTATAAATGTAACCTGTGCATATACACAACACCTTGAGAGACCACATTGCCAAAGATAGACCTCTGTCATCAATGTGTGAGTCAAAGGAAGGGATATATATTTTTTTGATAATTAAACAAGCAAAATATATACAAAATGGAAAGGGTAAGCCATTAGTAGAAATAAACCAATAGCTTTCCTATAAATATATGACGAAGTAGTTTGAAAATACCCATGTTTCCCCTCAAGGTAACCTATGTATAATCTCAAGGGGCAAAACTAAAGTATGATGGAAACTCAGTAGGGACATGCCAAAATAGTTGCATCAAACACTTTCTAAAGAAACACAGCGTGAACATAAGAGGAGGTTTTCCTGACAAAATACAAATAAGGAAAATCTGAAGAGCAATGCATTGGCAGAAGTTTTCTGCTCTAGACTACAAAAGTGGTGAGTTGATAAGATAGATTTACTATTAAGCATAAAAAAGATAATGCTCAGATCTTAAAATTTTGCAGTTTTATAGCAGAAATTTATTTCTGTGAATTCATCTCCCATTTGGAGATGTTGCAATAATTATTCTGGCATAACTATGATAGCCCTAGGGAATGTGCACCATGCTTGGTCATCTGTATAGATGTGGTCAGCAGCCTAGCCCTTGATTTTCTGTTTCACAGCTGATACCGGGACAAATAATTAACTAAGATCTTACTAAATAGTTTTATAAATGAAAAAATAATATTAATGGAATAAGCAAAAAATATTCAACTGAATTTTTCTTCTTGCTTATTAGGTTCAGTGGACTAGGATTTTGCTTGGTGTGCTTGTAGTATTATTTATGTTTCTATTGCCACAAAGCAGAAGCCAAGTTTTCAGGGGTCAAATAAGGAATAATAAGCTCATTCATGGTCAGGCTTAATAAGGAACTCCTCTTGACTTCCCAGGTTTTTTCTTTGTGCCTGAATACTTATCTTCCTTTGGGTGACCGGGAGTGGGAATATATACTCTTTTCAATAGATTACTCTAGTATTTACTCACAAGGGTTTGCTCTTTGTGGTCTCAAGAGAGACAAGAAGATTATGTAATAATACAAACCAACAAATGCACATACATCTTAGAAGGAACTGACATTTTTTAAGGAAATGAACATTATAATTCATATATGTAAAGGTATCTATATCAATATCTCATGTTCTCATTAAGTGATCATAATAAGTAATGTTTGAATGAAAAGCATTTATATTTGCCCTGTAGCAGACTGTTTACCACAGGGAGGAACAATATTGAAAAGGCCATGGAAAACAGAAAATCAACAAGATAATTTAATTTTAGTTGAAAATTTATAAGTTATTTTTATTTTTGGATTGTGCTGCAATATTTTATTAAGTTGTTTAAAGTTAGCTTCCGGAATCCTATCAATCTGGGAACACTGACAAAGTTGGCTTCCTTTTCTTGCCAAGTTGATGACTAAATCTTGAGTCATAGTAACTGAAATAAGATGTCACCCTAGAAATTTTGAAATAGTATGCCTATGCTAGTGATAGTGGCGAACAGTTAATTGTATCCATCACACCCCATCAAAAACAGAAATTATATAGAAGAAATTACCACTGGACAATGCGTAAGAAAACACCATTGCTACTTTAGAATCAGTGAAAGGTTATGTTAGGTTCAGGCAATCAAAGGAAAAAGAAAGTATCAGGAAAACTGCAGCCAGACATTATAAACATTAAAAAAGGAAAAAGTTTCCAAAATTGCTGTCTCTGTGTTTGCTGTATGACAGGTGTTGGTTCAATGATCCTTAAGTCCATTTACTGACAGAACAGGATGCATGCTGGAAAAAGCAGCAATGTTTCCACCCCTCCACAAACTATGGTGGCGCTAAGAACACTCAGTCTGACAGAATCATGTATTTTAAATTGTTAAATTCAGGACAGTCTGATAGGGTGTTTCAGCCTCTGTGGTTCTTTCTTTCTTAGGGATCCACTAATTCTGACAGCAGGGTGACAATTAGCAAAATCTGTAATACCGGATACCTGTCTATTAGGCATTGGACTGGAACCATCCAGTCACTTTACCAAAGCTACAGAATGGGAAGTAACTGTTACAAAGTAATGACTTCCAGCCGTTATTGCTCAGGGCCAGTTTTGGATTAGTAGTGAGGAACTAAAAAGTTCTTAAGTACTTTTACAAATCCCAGCAAAATGTTCTCCTTAGTTAAGTATATAATGATGCATGAGAGCAGAAACCATTTGCCTACACCAGCCTTTCATCTTAGATGTACATAGTTCTTGTTGATGTCCTAAAAAACTGTAAGCCTTCATCTAGGATATATTTGGAGTAATTTTCTTTTCTTTTTTTTTTTTTGCGTTGGAGTCTCACTCTGTCACCCAGACTGGAGTGCAGTGGCTGCTGCCGGCCACCGCAGCCTCGACCTGCTGGGCTCCGGCGATCCTTCCGCCTCAGCCTTCCAAGTAGCTGGAATTACAGACGTGCGCTACCACGCCCAGCTGATTTTTTGATTTATTGTAGAGATGAGGTCTCACCTGTCCAGGCAAGTCTCGAACCCGCGGGCTCAGGCAATTCACTCACCTCAACCTCCCAAAGGCGCGGCATTACAGGCTGAGCCACCGAGCCCGGTATGGAGTAATTTTCTTATGAAGAATAGCCACTTCATAGTACACATAATTTCCTCTTGCTTTCTAAAAAATTATTTGGTCCATACAATTAATTTGGTGCTCTTTCTTATTACCCCTGCATTGCATTTTTTTTTTTTAAAAGAGAATCTTGCTGTGTCATCCAGGTTTAGTGCAGTGGCATAGTCATAAATCACTGCAGTCTTGAACTCCTGGGCTCTTAATGATCTTTCTGCCTCAGTATCCTGAGTAGTTAGGACACTGGGAGCATGCTACCACATCTGGCTATTTTTTGTTTGTTTGTTTCAAACTATTGGACTAAAGTGATCCTTCTGTCTCACCCTTCCAAAGTGCCTGGATTATAGGCATGAGCAACCATGGCCAGCTCCATTTAAAAAAAAACATGTTTAAATGTACAGACAGCTCTCTGAGTTTAAACACTCACTTAGATTCACATCACCACCACCACCACAATCAGGATACAGAACAAGGCTACATCCAAAGAATTGCTAAGTGCTGAAACTTTGGGTTCAAATGTTCTTCTCACACCAAACTCTGTCAACACTTACCTTTCTTTATTTCTATAGCTTTGCCTTTTCTGAAGTGTCACATAAGTACATTTATACATACAGTTTATAACTTTTTAAGTCTGACTTCTTTCACTTAACATAATGCATTTGAGATCTATTGATGTTTATTTATCAAGAATTCATTTCTCTGTATTCCTGAGTAGTATCCCATTGCATGGAAGAGCCACAGTTAGTTAATTCACACATTGAAAGACATTTTCAAGGACTGCAGTTTGGGACTATTATGAACAATGTTGTTGTAAACATTTGTACGCATTAGTTCATATCTTTCTTGGATAAAGACCTAGGAATAAGATTTCTGAGTGTTGTAAATTTTTTATGGTAACTTTGTACTTTTCTTTACAGTTGAGCAGATGGATAGATTCTGACTGTGTCTCTACATAATCAATAAATCAGCATTTTATTATTAACTGCATATTGTGTTCCAACAGTGCTAGGCACTGTGAACTCAGAGATAAATTATGCATAGTTTATCAAGAGAATGCATGAGTACATGAATATAAGCAATATATTAGTTTCTTAGGATTGTTGTAACAAAATACCATAAGCTAAGTGGTTTATTCTCTTGTATTTCTAAAAGATAGAAATCCAAAATCAAAGTGTCAGCAGGGCCATGCTCCCTCTGAGATTCTGGGTAGAATTATTTCTTATCTCTTCATAACTGCTGAGGATAGCCATGAGACTTTGGTTCTTTTTTACTTTCAACAATAGCACTTCAATCTCTGCCTCCATCTTCACATGACATTTTTCTTTTGTAGTGTTCATTTTCTTTTTTACGTATACCCATTAGCTGGACTCGGTGGCTCAGCCTGCAATCCCAGCGTTTTGGGAGGCTGAGGTGAGTGAATTGCCTGAGCCCTCAGGTTTGAGACCCGCCTGGGCAACTTCGTGAGACCTCATCTCTACAATAAGTCAAAAATTAGTCAGGCTTGGTAGTGTGCGCCTGTAGTTCCAGCTACTTGGAAGGCTGAGGTGGAAGGATCACCGGAGCCCAGCAGGTCGAGGCTGCAGTGACTGGGAGCGGCCACTGCACTCCAGTCTGGGTCACAGAGTGAGACTCCAACTCAAAAAAAAAAAGTATACCCATCATATTGGATTAATGGCCCACTCTACTCAAGAATGCCCTCATCTTAACTAGTTGTATCTGCATTGACTTTATTTCCAACTAAGCTCACATTCTGAAATAGAAGTTAGGACCTCAATATATCTTTTTAGAGGACACAATTCTACCCATAAAAAATAGGGTCAGAAATGTATCATGTGCTGACTATTGGTCTGGCATTGTGCTAGATATGAAGGCAAAATGATCAGCAGATTAGGTAAAGTTCTTGGTTTCACAGACTTTAGAGCCTAGAGGATAAGAAAGATATTGATACAATTATTATAATGAATCTGTTTAAGACTAAAGCAGGAGGATTGCTTGAGACCAGGAGATTAAGACCAGCCTGGGCAATATAGTAAGACACTATTTCTATAAAATGTAAACAAAATAAACCTGATTTGAGGGTAAGTACCTGTAATCCCAGTGACTAGAGTGACTGAGGCAGGAGAATCACTTGAGCCCAGGAGTTTGAGAATGCAGTGATCTATGATTGTGCCATTGCTCTTTAACATGGGAACAACATAGCCAGACTCAGTCTCAAAAAAGAAAAGAAAAACTTAAAAGTTTTAAAGTATGTTATGTTTTTCTTAGGAAAAGCACAGATACTTTGAAAATACTTTGAAATTACTAATAAACTTCTTATTTACATTTTCAAAGGCCCAGGGCGTAGAGAAAGCTTCTCTGAAGAAGTATCATTTAACATGAATCCAGATAACCAAATAACATTAGACAACAAAATGGGGGAAATAATATTCCACATAGTGAGAAAAGAATGTAGAAAGGCCTGGAAGTTGAGAGAATACCATGTTCCAGTAATTTAGCATAAATGTGTGAAGGAAGAGTGTCAGAAGATGTAGACACAGAAATTGGCAGGGATTTAACTATATAGAGATTTGTAGATCTAGCTTGGATTTTAGACCATACCTTAGGACAATGTGAAGTAATTAAATTATTTCATTTCAGAGGTTGATATAATCACACATTCATTTTTAAAGATTCCTCTGTGGAGAATAAACTGAAAGGAAACAAAGGACACTGAAAGGAAGATAATTAGGATATTTAAATGTTTGAAACAAGATATACTAGTCAATTTGATTAGAATGGTGTTGATAGAGATTGAGAAATATGTTGAATGCTATCTCAGTAAGAAATGAGATTCAATATAAAAGTTAGGGATAAAGTTATCTCAAGTAAGACTTTCAGATTTACAGGGTAAGCCATTAGGTGAGTGAAAACACCTTCTACTGACTAAAAAACTAAGAGACGTTCTGTTTGGGAGGTGGGATACACTAGAAATTTCATTTGTGACATACTGAGTATTAAACATCTGGGAAATACTCAAATACTTATGTCAAGCCAGTGGTTAGATATAATACTCTACAGTCATACAAGGTGTCTGGGCTGGATACATACATTTTTGAGTCACCAGCATATAGATGATAATTTAACTCTACACACCGGTGAAATTATCCAGGCAAAGAGGATAAGATTAGAGTGGCTAATTTGAGCCCTGAGGAATTCCATCATTGAAAGATCAGGCAAAGAGGAAGTGCTGGGGAAAGAAACTGAAGGAAGATGACAGTTTTGCTGATAAATACAACTCAAGTAAGAGAGTTGGGGGTGGGGATCAATGGTGGACATTGGATATGGGTAGAGCAAGAAAAACAAAGGGCAAAACCACAAGAAAGTTAAATTCAGAACATATTGGCAAGTTGATTAGTTTGGCTGAAGAATAGGATTTAAGAATTGATGCAATAGGAGGGAAGTCTTTACAATTAGACAAAGATCAGATCAAGGAAATCTTTGGTGAAACATTTGATTTTTTATCTAATCAGTATCATTTAGAGAAAATCACTTTAAAACAGAGTGTTAAATGAACTGCCCTACAATCAGTCCCTGAGGCAGGGGAGTTAATTTGGACTTTATTTTAATAGTTTACCTTATTTCAGTAGTGTAGAACTAGGTCCTGCTGCAGACACTCTTTTTTGAGGCAAGATATCCCATGCCTTCTTACTGTGCAAATGAGTGGTTTTTATTTATTCCTGATGAATTTGATCTATACATAATAGTGTAAATATGACTTTCCTTCCCTTCATTGTAATGACATTTTCTTGAAAGGCAGTCCTGAGTTAAAAAACAAACAAACAAAAAACAAAAAAACAGTGAAAGAATCTTTTTAAAAAACAAATGTTGCAATCAACTGGCGGTTTAATTCCTGGCAGTCACACACACTTTCTAATACCCTAAAGTGTGGTTTTCCTATTCCATTGAGCCAGTGTAGGCCACCACAGAAATCAGTCAAGAGCTGGAATTGACTCAGTACCCAACACAGTGACTGGAGACATTAGTGACAGTATCAGCCTAATTGTAATGTAATTCCAGTAATATACGCAGTTAGCACTGAGCACAATTTAGGGTTCCCTGCCTAGAGTTTCAGGAAAACCATGCTGTTATTGTAATGAACCCACTGCTTTGCTGCTCCAGTTTTAGTCTTTAGTTTTATTACTCAGGAAGAGTTCCCTAGTTATTTGTAAAACTTCTCTAAAAGAAAGAATGGTAATGACTTTGCATACCACTGTCATATTACTTAGGTGCACTTCATAAATGTTAACTATTACTAGCTATTTCATATCTCATTACAATGCTTTTTGCATGCATTGTACAATTTATAATTTATTTATCTATTAGAGATTATTTATTTATTTATTAAATAATAAAAATTTATTTATTAAAATATATATTTATATATAAATAAATAAATTATTATTTATTAATTAATAATAAATAAATATTTATTAATATTTATTACTATGTTGCTCAGGCTGAATTCAAACTGTTGGGCTCAAGTGATCCTCCATCTCGACCTCCTGATAGCTGGGAATACAGGCACATACCACTATGCCTGGCTGGATTATATAATTTAATCTACCCAACAATTTTTTAAGTAGACACTGTTGTTAACTCCAGATTTAGATAACTTTATCAAAGTTACATGACTAGTGAGTGGAAAGGGCAGGGTTAAGATCTCCATCAGTCTGGCTTCAGATTGTGTTTTATTATTATTATCCTGTAGTCTTACAGTAATTCACCAGTAGTTGCATGTTAATTTGCCTTCTCACTTAGAGCATAAATTTCTTCAGGAGTTCTACTTTTTCCAGATAATTTGCAGATTCACCTAATAATCAATGTTTGTGTAGTGAAGGGAAAAACATAAGAAAGAAAAGAGTATGAAAAAGAGAAAAAAGTTCAATGAAAGCAAGGAAGAAAAGAAGGAAAACCATTACAACAAAAATGAGGATGGCTCAGCTTATGGTGACAAATCTTTATCAGGAGTTTTATTGTTGTTTTAAAGATAAATAATAAAACAAATCAGAACAAAGAATTGTAATATAAGGGTCCTTTCCTTCCTTCCTTCCTTCCTTCCTTCCTTCCTTCCTTCCTTCCTTCCTTCCTTCCTTCCTTCCTAAGAGCACTCATTTGTCAACCAGGTTGGAGCACAGTGTCAAGATCATAACTCACTACTGCTTTGAACTCCTGGCCTCAGACAATCCTCCCACCTTAGCCTCCACTCCAGAGTAGCTAGTATTACAGGTGTGAGCCACTGCACCCGACTTTAGGGACATTTTCACTTATTTGATGATATATTTGTATAGTTACTAGAAAAAAAATGATAGTAATATTTATTTTAAATGCTTGAGGTCTTAAAATACTGAGTTAGATTAATTCTGAGATATTCACCTACTGTGAGAAGCTGTGTAAAATACATTGCATAGGTTCAATTCTTGGTTCCTCTCTTCCTAGCTGTGTGATCTCCCATAAATTACTTAAACTGAATTTTAAATTTAACTTCTGTAAAATGGATATAATATTATGCACTCAATAAAGTTTATGAGAGAATTCTACTTTATAAAGTTTTGATGAAGATTCTAATTTATAAAAGTTTCAGTGAGAACTCTATAAAGTCTTGGTCAGGATACTACCTATAACATTTTGGTAAGGTTGCTCAAATAATGATTTTCTTTTTCACTTTATGATAATTCCCTGTCCATCTTTGTTTATCTGGGTCACAGGAAATTCCCTATTCACCTTTGTTCATCTATTTTGCATGCTGAAGAACAGCTGTCCTCAGCAAAGACTACAGACAACCACTCTCTTACCATAATGAGTTTGGAAATCAAATTCCATGACAACTCAGAGAGGAAGGTGCTATGTTTTCTGTTAAACAGATGTAGAAACTGAAATCCTGGTTCACCAAAAGACTCAGAATATAAAACAAAACAAAAAATGATGAAGAATATTTACCATTTACTTGTATTATGCAAAGTCTTTTATTTTCAACAACTTATGGAGCCTAATTCATAGAGTGATTGTGAAAATTTGATTATTTTTTTTCATTTTGAAAAAGGAAAGATTGAGTATTAGAGAAGTTAATAAACTCTCTCAGGGGCAAAGGTAGCAAGAGATAAAGCAGAGACTTAAATGGAAATTCTTTTGACTATATATCAGTAGTCTTGTCCAGTATAGAATGTCTTTTCTGTGACCAGAGACTTGAGAAATCTGGTGATAGGGATATATATGGAATATTTTGTTTCCACTGATGATTGCTAAATCTCTGGCTGTCCCTAAGTCTATAGATCTAGGGCATAAGTTAATAGTTAATTAATTCATTAATAGATACATTAGTTGCCTATTGTTATGTAGCAAGTTACTCCAAAACATAGGAACTTAAAACAAAGTATAGCCGGGCATGGTAGCGTGCACCTGTAGTTCCAGCTACCTGGTGGAAGGATCGCCGGAGCCCAGCAGGTCAAGGCTGCGGTGGCTGGGAGCATGCCACAGCACTCCAGTCTGGGTGACAGAGTGAGACTCCAACTCAAAAACAAAACAAAACAAAGTAATCAGGTATCATATTACGGTTTGTATGGGTTGGGAATTCGGGAGTAGCTCAGGGTCTCTCATGAGGTTGTAGTTAAGATGTCAGCTGGAACTTTAGACTTTGAGTGCTTGATTAGGATTGGAAGATCTCCTTCCAAGATGGCTCACTCACATAGATGGCAAGTTGGTGCTGGTTTTTACCAGGTGATCTCAATTTCTCCCCACATAGGTCTCTCTCTCTAGGCTGTTTGAGTGACCTCATTACATCACAACTATCTTTTCCCAGAGCAAGGCATCTAAGAGAAACCTTAGGAACTGTTTTAACCTAGTCTCAGAAATGACAATCGATGCTTCTTTTGGTCATACAGATCAGCCATATTTCACTGTGGGATAAGACTGCACAGGGAGGTGAAGTTTAATTTTTTTTTTGCTCGTTCTAGGTTTTCTGAAAATTTAACTCAAAATACAGATTAGTTGGAGAAAAGGCATGCACATTTATTTAGTGTATACACATGGGAGCTTTCATAATAAAGACACAAAGCTACATGGGCGATTGCCTATTCTTATGCTATTTTCAACAAAGTTTGAGTAACTATGTAGAAATATGGAAAATAAAAGGTATGATGCAATGTTAATAGACAATGAAGAAACCAGAAAAGTCTGTCTGTCTAGACTCTTCTTGGCCTCTTTGAGCATGCCTTCTTTTTCTCTGGGTATGAGGCAGGAACCTCTCTGAAATATGTGTCTTATGACCTCAATCAAACAAGGTAGGTCAGATTACTTCTTTATGGCCAGTTTTTCAGTGGAGGGAAAGTTGAAGTAATATTTTTAGGTATTATGGCAGGTTTGGGGGAAACGGTTTCTTGTTTCTATGACCTGCTTTGGGGAAGAGGAATTCTAACTTTTTTTTTTTTTTTTTAGTTGAAGTCTCACTCTGTCGCCCAGGCTGGAGTACAGTGGCACCCTCATAGCCACTGCAGCCTCAACCTGCTGGGCTCAGGTGATCCTTCCACCTCAGTCTTCCAAGTAGCTGGAACTACAGCCACACACCACCACACCTGGCTACTTTTTTAAAAAAAAATTATTGTAGAGATGAGGTCTCATTAAGTTGCTAAGGCTGGTCTCAAATCTGTGGGCTCAGGCAATCTTCTTACCTTGGCCTCCCAAAGTGCTGGGCTTACAGGCATGAGCCACTGCGTTTGACCGGGATTCTAATTTTTATGGCTAGCATCTGGGGAGAATGGGACTGAGAGACAGGAGAGCAGGAAAAGTCAAGGAGAAACTTTTGCTTCTGGGGCTGTTTCTGGGGCCTTCATTTTGGTGTATTGTTTTCTGAGTCCCAAGACCAACTACCACAATAAAGGTCAAATTTAAAAAATGGTAGAATAAATGTAGGAAATTTATGCCATATGTGATGGAAAAGACAAGCCAACAGTGAAAAATGAGACAGTCCAGAAAACCAGCAACAGCAATAAGCCACTGCTACCCACTCCTAGTCTGGAGAGATAGGAGAAGCAAGAAATAGTATTATCAAAGCCCAAGGCTTGGTTCAAATGATGGATGCTGGAGCTACAGCTCATCTAGGGGGATCTGGAGATATGATATCATAGAGCTACTACTGGAGTTGCTGCCTTAGGCAGAAGAGTAGGGAAAATTCTTTCTCCCTTCCTTCAACTCGGAAGTCTCCCTGCCTCTCTGGCTAATCCAAACAGAATCTACTGAATGCAGGATCCTTATAGCATCCAAAGTTCAGTTCATCTGCTACAGAGTAGAGCAAGGGAAAGCTGAAGAATGAAACAAAAGTAAATTCAGGACCCATCTTGGATAAAACTGGAGTATAAAAAATAAAATACCTCTTCTCTTTTGAAAGGAAAAAATAACTGTTACTATGCCATTTTGTCTAATATAGCACTCACTGCAAGGATTCTTCTATAAGAGACTCAATAGTGAGAATATTTGTGGAAAAGGATTCTGCGATTTTTATCTGGCTTAATGAAAAAAGAGGTATAAATATCCATCTTCTTTTTTCATAAGCCTAGGCAGGAAGAGGGACAACTGATGTATCAAAAATATGACCCTCTCCCTTCCAATTATACCTTTTTCTACTCTTATCCTCTTTTAAATTCCCAGTACTTAATCATTTCTTAGCAACAAAGATGTGTTTGTTTATTGGTTAACTGTCTTCTCCTATGAGGAAGCCTGTCGTTTTCACCATTGTAGGTTTCCAAACCTGAAACAGCATCTGCAACATAAACAATGCTCAATAAATGTTTATTTATTCATCCATTCAACAATATTTTTTGTCTCTGCAATATAAACATAATATGTAGAAGGGATACCCTTAACCAAAGACTGATAATAATAGAAATATGAAAATCTCAGCTTCCTTGCCTCAGATAGGACAACTCCGAGCTTTAATTTATGTCCGTAGGATGAAGCTACTTTTTTCTGGAATGTACTTGAAATAGTACCCTGGTTAGTTCCCTTTCTTTCCTATCCTGTTTTGTCTAGTCCCTTACTGATTTTCTCTGGAAATATTTCCTTGAATAAATGATTTCCACATAAATCTTTGGTTTTGCATTCTATCATATATTCTGTAATATCCCCAGATAAGAAAACCAAGACAAGACAAGCAAAGTAGACTGTTTTTACTAATACCTATCTCATAGGATGTCTGGGTCAATTAAGAGAAATCAAATAAGATAACTTATGCATAGAAACAGGAGCATTTAAAAATGGTAATTAGTTTTACTGACAGCTTCTCAGCACTCTGCACTTAACAGTGCTTTTATTTATGGCCTTGCATTAGACCATCCTAAGACTCCTGCAAAATCCAGAACATGTATTTTTTTTTTTTTTTTAGTAGGAGTCTCACTCCATTGCCCAGGCTGGAGTGCAGAGGCATGCTCACGGCCACCCCAGCATTGACCTGCTGGGCTCTGCGATTCTTTCGCCTCAGCCTCCAAGTAACCAGAACTACAGGTGTTTACTATCACACCTGGCTACTTTTTTGATTTATCGTAAAGACAAGATCTCACCATGTTGCCTGGGCTGGTCTCGAATCCACAGGCTCAGGCAATTATCTCACCTTGGCATCCCAAACTGCTGGGATTACAGGCTTGAGTCACCGTGCCCGACCTCAGAACATGTATTTTTATGTTCATTTTAGAAATGAGACAAATAAAATTCAGGGGAAGAGAAGTAACTTAGATCCAGTACGAATCCTATTAGTGATTGTGCAAATGCAAATTTTGTCTGAGGTCCCCAGTCTCCACATTTTAGTAGACTTTAGCCCTTTTGCTTGAAAAGATCATTCTCTACTTAAAAAAGCATGTGTGAGATTGCAAACCTAAAACTTGAGAATAACTCGGTCAGCTTCTAAAGGATGGATCCCAAAGGACTCTGCCAAATCCCAAGACACTCCTGGACCCAGTATGAAACTATCTCACTTCATCATGCTCAAGAAACTGCCCTGGCAGGAGCCTTGTCATCTCACACAGCACAATCTAAAGGAGCTCAGCAGCTCAGGATGAAAAACTCAATCACTCCCATTCATCACTAGTGAAAGGCAGGAAAATAGTTGGATGGGTGTTCTGAGCACCTTGGTCTCTGCCAACTTGCTATATTAGATGTTATTACTAATGGAAGAAGGAGAGAGTAAATGCCCTACTGTGTATAATATCAACCGTGTGAGTCTTGATAGATAAATGTAACTTTTGCAAAGTTTATGGATTAGCCCTCAGGGAAAGTCTCCACTGTATTTGTGGACAGGTTTTCAATGACACCCTGGGTAGCTGGGCACTAAGATAAGTAAAGCAAACACCTATGCTCAAGGGAAGGCTGCAGTTGATCTTTAATGCTCCGGTCAGAGGAGACCCTCAGTTCAAAGGATGAAGAATGAGGTTCTATAGCATTTATGGTTTCCCTTTGCCAGGTACTTTCTATCTGTTATTGCAGGCAAGGCCTTCATTGATCTTTTCTCTCAGCTGTTATTTATTTTCTCCTGTTAGCCTCAGCAAAGGAGGAAGATGAAGGGTCCAGGTGCTTTGTCATTCCCCAATACTTCTGAACTGTGTGGCACTTTCTTAATAAGAAAACCAATAGTTATTTTCTTCAGGGATTACCCACTACGTTCTGCTATTCTTGGGAATACAACAAGAGCTGCCCCTTAGCTACAGAGATTATAAAGGGTTAGGATTAGGAATATAACTGAATTTTTTTTGTTGTTGTTGTTCTTTCACTTTCTATGAGATCTGCACTTCCCAGCAGTCCTTAACCACATAGTCTTCCCAAAATATGGCATGCTCCTTCAACTCCAAGACTATTCCCTCACTTATAGCATATGTCTCTCTCTCCTCTTTTGCTTCTCATTTTCTCTGATCATATGGAAAAGGATATTTGTAGCAGGACAATTAAAAAAGGAGTGTCAGCCGGGCTCGGTGGCTCAGCCTATAATCCTGCGCCTTTGGGAGGCTGAGGTGAGTGGATTGCCTGAGCCTGCGGGTTCGAGACCCGCCTGGGCAGCGAGACCTCATCTCTACAATAAATAAATAAAAAAATATCAGCCGGGCGTGGTAGCGCATGCCTGTAATTCTGGCTTCTTGGAAGGCTGAGGCGGAAGCCTCACCGGAGCCCAGCAGGTCGAGGCTGTGGTGGCCGGGAGCAGCCACTGCACTCCAGTCTGGGCGACAGAGTGAGACTCCAACTCAAAAAAAAAAAAAATAAAAAAGGAGTGCCTTTGGCATGAGGAAAGGCTCATGTTCTAATCCCAGTTCTATCACTTTTCAGCTGTGCGACCTGGGAACAAGTTCATAACTTCTCTGTGTCTTGGTATCACCTCATGAAGTAACAATAACTAATCATTTCTAAGATTGCTGTGAGAAATAAGGTAATGCACATAAAAACAGTTTATAATAAGCTCTCAGCAAGTCAGTAAAGAATATTAATAATAGAATGTTATTTAAATGGAATTAATAGTAATAACAATAAAAACTCAAGACTTATTCCTTTCCCTCTAGAGTTCTTTCCTGAATATAAAATAATCTGATTAATCTGTCTTTCTTGACCTTGCTGGTAGCCTGTACTTACCCATATTATGGAATTACAGTAGTTGATTTTTATATCTCTCTCTCCCTTTAGGTTTTAAGTATCTAGAGGCAAGATTCATACAAGGTGATTTTGTGTGCTCAACACTCAACAAGCTACCTGTAACAGGGTAACATAAATGATTAGTGACATTGTATCCTTTGCTTTCTTCCAACACATTAATCATTTTAATAAGTATTTAATTTCTTGACTGTGCACCAAACAGAGGTATTGGAAATGCAGGTTTGGATTAGACATGGACTCAAGAATTCATTGTCCAGATGGAAAGAGAGTTTTAAAAACCAATAGCTTAAATTCAATGTAGTGCATTCAGTGTTAGAGTGATGCCTGGAGAGCTATGGGAATATAAAGAGAACTCTACTGCAGCTGACAGTGAAGTGGTAGAAAGTAAAGAATCATGAAGGCCACCCAGTAGGAGTGTTACTCAAGTGGGATCTTGGGGGTTGAGTAGTTGTTTAAGCAAGTAGAGAATAAAAAAAGGACTGATTCATACAGGCACAGAAAATGGTCTCTGTGAAAGGAATAGAAGTGCAAATGGTGTAGAAAATTTAGGGCATATCACACAGCTTAATGTCTCCAATCATAAATAACAAGGCAGTGACAGGAAATGAGACTTGAGACGTGGGCAGAGGCGAGATCATGGAGGACTTTGAGGGTGATGGTGGTAAAATGCCAAAAACCTGGGAAGTACAATGAGATACATTAAAAAAAAACTCATCCCACAGTCTTGACCAGTTTTTTAATGTTACAGGATGACCTATATATTAAAATCCTTCTTTTAAAGTGACATAGATAGTATTCAGCTGAAAGAGCAATTGAAGTGTTGGTATTCAAAGTGCAGTTCCCATCATGAAACACCTTCAGGTCGGAGCCACAAAGCAGAGGAAATAACAAAGTGCATGGATAGCAAATTGCCTCAGTAGGCAGAGAAAATGGAGCATGAAGTTGGAATTGTTGCTAACCTGTCACAAAGTACATGACTAGGAAGAAAACTTACCTACGGTGAGGTTACAGAAGAATGTCAGCACATAGTAATGAAAATGAAACTAGCGTGATCAAACCAGCATCCCCATGAACCCATAATTAAGGAAATGTGAACTCCACAGTGTCTTTGTTTAAAATGCGGCGTTCATTTATAATTAGAGACCTGAACTGAATTCTCAGATCTAATGTTGTGATGAATATACCTATAGGAAGATTTTCGTCCATGCTCCCTCTTCCTAAGACATCTATTATGAGCCTATTTAAAAGGATTAAAATGGGCATTTTAAGATTTGTTGTTTCTCTGCTTGAAACTTCATACTTCATTTTAAAATTCTGTTCTGTGGCATCAATAAATATTTATTCATCTTCAAACATTTTAAAGTAGTACTCTGATAAGACAAGATGTTAGAAAGAGTGCAGGAAAATTAAAGCTATATATTATACTTGATTTACCAGCTATTTTTATCGCTTTAAAATTCAACTAATATTGGATAACTGACTTTGTGATACTCAACACTGTACTGTATACATCATCTTATCTTGATTTAGGATTACCATAAAGTCATGACTTAGATCTTAGAATTTGTAAGAATTCTGAGGTCCAGAAAATTTAAGTAACTAACTCTTGCCATGAAGCTAATTGGAGGTGGATACGTAATTCAAATTTAGGACTGGTTTCAAAATCTATACTTTCCTTATATATAGCATTTGGTGCTACTGTGGCAGATTTAGGAGGCAAAACTGAGACAAGATGAGATGTAGTTCTCTTCTGAGGAGATCTGTGCTGAGAACACGTCTCCCACTAAAGTGACTTTGGGATAGCCTTCAGTTACCATGAAAGTCTGAGTATAAAACAAACTTCATGATTGAGAACTGCTGGTCCACTAACAGCATTATTCTCTTTCTCTCTTACCTAGACCATGGCAATAGTATATAAATAAGTTCCTGCATTCACTCTCACTCTCCCATTTCTTTACATTCGCTATAGCAGCCACAGTGATCTCCTTAAGATATAAACTTAATCATGCCAAAGATTTCTTATTGTATTTTATTGTCCTTTTAATAGACTTTATTTTTTAGAGGAGTTTTAGGTTCATAGCAAAATTAAGCAGAAAGTTCAAAGGGCTCCCATGTATCTCCTGCCCAACACTTACACAGCCTCCTCCATTATCAACAACCCATACTAGAGTGGTTCGTTTGCTAAAACTGATGAACATACATTGGCACATGATTATCACTCAAAGTCTACAGTTTCACTTTTGGTGCTGAGCCTCTTATGGATTTGGACAAGTGTATAATGGGCATGTGTCCACCCTTATGGTACCATACAAAGCTGTATCATGGCTCTAAAATTCCTCTGTGCTCTACTTAGTCATTCCTTCCTCTCCTCTAGCCTTTTCCAGAATGACTCCTCATTGGAATCACACAGTATGTAGCCTTCATCCTTGTTTTTAAAAACTCATTGCTTCATAGATTTCAGTCTAGAGACCCAAATCCTTCATTTGTAGAGTTCCTGAGACTCTCCTATGATCTGGCAGTCACCTTCCTTTTCACATTTGTGTGGCATCCACAATGACTTTCTTTTAGTTTCTTGGATGCACTTTTTTCCTCCTGTCAGAAGGTTCTTGCACATGCAATTCCCCATGTCTGTAAAGGTAAGTCATACTCAGTATTTAGATCTAAGTTAACTTGTCTTGTTATCTGGGAATCTTTTCCTCACTTCTCAGTCTAGGTCAGTTCCTTTGATATTTGTTTTCATTGACTCTGGCTTCTTTTCCGCACTGCATTTGTTTCAGTTTGTTCTACCCTTGTCTTGATATCATACAAAGTGATTGATGTGACTCTCCAAACAGATTATTAATCCTTAGAGCAAGGACCTCTCTATCTTGTTTGCAATTGCATTCCAGGTCTAGTAGTGAATCTAGCACATATTTGTGAATAAATGAATGAATCTTAAAAGTTAGAAATCTATGCCTAGAAAAAGAGTTATAAGAAAAGACAGGATTTTTTGGAATCAGATCTTAGTTGAATTATCTCTGGCACTAACTAGCTGTGTGCCCTAAGATATCAGTATTTATGAATTCAATTTAGTGTACAAATTTTAATTTAGCTATAACTTTTCCTGAGTATTGACCCAAACAGTAAAGATAAAACAATGAACAAGAGGCACACATTCCCTGACTCATGGTGTTTACATAGTGAGGATTGCAGTTTTTTTCCTCTTTGTTTTCAATTAAATTTTTTAATGAGAAAAATTTGGATTTACATGAAGTTATAAAAAATACAAAGAGAGTCTGTGTATGCTTTTCCCAGTTTTCCCCAATAGTAACATTTTATAAAACTACAATATAATATCACAGATTATTAACATTAATACAGGTGCAGATTTTAAACAAATAATTGCAAGTGCAATGAACATTAAGAAAAGAGAAATTTAGAAATTGAAAGAACTTCAAAACAGCAAGAGCAGAGAGACTAAAATGAAAAGAGACAAGTTAATGAATCTGGAGAGCTGGAGAGTTAGACTGATGCCAGTTCATGAAGGGTATAGTCATATGAAGGATTTGGGACTATATTCAATAAGCAGTTGAGAGCCTTTGTGGGTTTTAAACAAAGGAGAGAAAGGAGTGCAGAAGAATGAACACTGCAGATCTTCAAGAGGAGCACAGCAGAACTCCCCACTTATTTTATAGGACAAATATCTCTTTATCTGTGTAAGAGATAAACAGAAAATAGGAAGTTCTGATAATTAAGCTTCAATCTATACTTACTTAAACACTCAAAGAATATTTTGAGTAAACTCCCAATTTCTTATTCACTAATTCATGAGCCCAATCTCCCCTTCCATACAAAGGAAATTCCACAGTCACCCTTCCCTTCATAGAATGTGGGAATGCCACTTTAAGATATTTTCTTAAGAAGTGGCAAACATTGTCCCTATGTTCTCCCTACTTCTGTCTTTGTTAGGAAAACAAAAAACAACAAAACTGAGAAAGAGTAATCTAAAAATTAAGCTTTCTGGAAGAAGAAAATATTCCTGTTATACACTTCCAGTATTATATTTTAAAAATTAATTGGGAATGCTCATTGGAAATAAAAAGGAATAAATTAATGATACATGTTGCATCATGGATGAACCATAAAAACATTGTGCTATTGAGAGAAGCCAGACACAAAAGAATATATAACATATAATACCTTTTATATGACATGTCCACAAAAGACAAATCTATGGAGACAGAAAGTAAATTAATCCTTGTTTAGGGACTGGATGGAGATGGAAATAAGGACTATCGACAAGCCAGCACAAGGGATTCTGTTAAGATGATAAAAATCTAAAACTGGATTGTGGAGGTGGTTAACAGCAACCTAGTTAATGTGCCAAAGATCCTTAATTACAGTTAAAATTATGGTAAGCAAACTATACCTCAATAAATTTGTTGAAAAACTGAAAATTCATCTCATATAAATTTCTATTGAACAAAGAAAATCAAAAGGTGCCTTTTTGACACGATACAAATCATCATTTACTTTATATATTGCTCACATAAAAAATGAAAGATTGTTTCTGCTTTCCTTAAGATATACCAAACTTCATTTTTTCTCATATGTGAAATAACTTATTTATTCCCATTATTCCATAGGATATAGCTACCTTGCTTGAACTGCTTTTCTTGTGCAATTTCTGAAACATAGATTTTTCTGTTGTTTGTCCATTGACTTTTCAATTCCTAAGTTCTTGGCAATAGGAACTCAATACATGCTAACAATTTAAAAATACCAGACAAGATGAACAGAAAATCTTTGCTTGCTGAGCTTGAGTGAAATCTAATAGAGGTGGGTGTGTGGTCAACATTTTTGCCACAAGATAGAATTAAATGATTTTCATTGAACTTTTTCTCAAAAGTATTTTAGGTAAATGCTACATGGCCTTTGCTTCTATTTATCAAGCACGGATGAGTAAGTGGGCACAAGGCACCATGATATTACTCCCATGTTCCCTAAATAACTGCTATAGTAACTATAAATTACATATAACAAGCCCTTTGTAAAGAGGATTAAGAATAAAATGAAGAAGAACAGCAGCATCCTTTTCTGAAAGTGGTTCTCAAAGTGAGATCTCCAGAGTAGTGGCAGTATCATCTGGGAACATAGAAATGCAAATTCATTAGCCACACTCAAGACCTACTGAATCAGAAATTCTGGGGATGAGGGCCAAAAATCTATCTGCATATTAAAAAGCTTTCTAGGCTACTCTGATCCATGCTAAAGTTTGAGAACTACTGCTTGAACACGAGAATACAAATTTGGGTATCAGCAGATCTGGGTATGATCCATTATACTTAACTGACATTGTAAGCTACATTTGTGTGCAATATATTTAACTTCTCTGAGCCTCAATTTCTTTGTAGGTTAAATGACAGTTATAGAAACTGTATTAGTTTCCTATTGCTGTTGAATATCACCAAAAATTTAGCAGTTTAAACAACACAGACTTATTATCTCACAGTTTTCATAGGCCAGAAATTCAGGCACAGTGTGGCTGAGCTCGTTTCTCTGATTAGGATATCATAGGGCCAAACTTAAGGTGTCTTCCATCTAGACACTTGTCTTTCTTGGGGAAGAACACACTTTCAAGTTCATTCATGTTATTAACAGATTTCATTTCCTTGTGATTGTTGGACTGAAATCCTTGGGCCCCTTTATCCTCTTTCTCATGCTTTGAATCTCTCTGATCTTTCTTTCTGCCTTCCACTTCCATTATGAGCCAGAGAAAGTTCTCTGCTTTTAAGAGATCATGTGTCATTGGTACCACCTAAATAATCCAGAATAATCTCCCTATCTTTAGAGCAACTACTTAGCAACCTTAATTACATATACAAATTCTTATTTGCTGTGCTCAGTAACATATTTTCAGGCATAATTGCCACTCAAATTCCCAGTGCAAAATGATCTTGGGGGCTATAACTCTGCTTAATACAGAACCATGGAGGAAATAGACAATATTCCTGACCTCATGGGGTTTTCATTCAGCATCTAAAGATATCATGGTGTGGTGGAAAATAGACAAACATTTTTCTGAAATCGTTTGATTCCTCACATTTAATATACTTTGAGATATGACATCCATCGTTGGGTTCCCATATACAAAGCAATTAACCTCAAGCTTTTAATTCTCTTACTGGAAAGATTCTGCGACTACCTACTTCATTCAGATAAGAATTCCACAGCTAGAAAATAAAATATTTAAAGCAGATCTTAAAGTGTTTTTAGAAAGAATGATAATTTTAAAAGTAATCTGTTTTTTAAAAAAGCTGAAAATACATATTACATATATGCACACACATGCAGGGAGAAAAAGAGAGAGAGAGAGAGAGATTAACACAGATATACACCAGTTGAACTTAAGGATTTTAAAAGTTGCCACTAAAGAATGCCAGTAAGGTACCAAGTAACTGACAGATCATCTCCAATACTGATATGGCATGGTTGGTACAAGGAAATGTAACTACACAACACTAGTTTTGGCATGGATATTGTCAGTACTATAGACCATCTCAAGGCAGGTTGCCTTGGTATGAAGAACTTTCTTCTCTTATTCTATTCAAAGACATAATGTTTTGAGAAGACTGTTTAATTTGCAAATACAAGACAGTACATTTGCCAGTTCCTTGGGTACTATTGCTGGGTCTGTGCCAATCATTATAGTTAATGAATCATATAGTTATACTCACATTGTGCCTGTTTCAGTTAGTGAGTATCTAATATGGAAGAAACTATAGACTAACAATCTCTTGCTCTCTTGGAGCCCTGGATAGATGAACCTACTATCAGAGTAGTCCAGACAGACTATTTTCTAGGTTGCTTTCCCTTGCCTTATTTAATATATGCTTCATTTTAGAAAAGTTCAGAGAGGGAAAGTGATATTCCCAAAGTCCATAAAGAATACAGGAATCTGAGACTTGATGGTAGGCAGCTATAGGTTTTGGAGCTCTCCTATAAAATGCCACCAAAAGAACAGAGAAAAATCCATTTGTTAATGCCAGTTTTTATGAGCCATATTCCTTATATGATTAAAGCCTTCTTAATTGCATTGTGGGACAGCTAATTTTTGTTGCCAACTTGACTGAATTAAGGGATACACAGAGAACTGCTAAAGCAGTCTTTCTGAGAGTCTGTGAGGGTATTTTCAGAAGAGATTGGCATGTGAATCAGTGGACTGAATGGAGAAGATTCACCCTCAATGTAGGCAGGCATCAGTTAATTGGCTAGGAGTCTGATAGAACAAAAATAGCAGAGAAAAGGGCATCTAAGAGACTTTATCTCTCTTCTGGAGCTGGGGTAATATTCATTTCCTGCCCTTGGACATCAGAGCTCCAAGCTCTCCACTCTCTGGATCCAGAACTTATACAAGCAACTCCTTGGTTCTCAGGCTTTCGGCCTCAAACTAACAATTACTTCCTCAGTTTCCCTGGTTCTGAGGCCTTTAGACTTGAATGGAGCCACACTACTGGCATCCTATGGTATCTAGTTTGCAGACAGCTTGTCATGGGATATGCCAGCCTCCACAATCATGTGAGCTAATTATCTTAAAAAATCCTCTGTCTTCTATCTATCTATAACTATCTCCTCTTTATCTATATTTATACACTATGTTTCTGTTTTTCTGGAAATTCTGACTAATACATATTGCTCAGTATCAGGTTTATTTATTATTCTCACACTGATATATTTTCAGAATATCTAGATATGCCAAGATAGCAATTTGGGGAACTGATCTTGTGAAATAAAGAAAATATACTATTAGTTTGTCAGAAATGGTGAAGTATAAATCCTTCATTTACTCTGTCCTTTTTTTTTTCAACTTACATTTAATATCAGAGAAGCATCCCATCAGAGCTTGAGATCCATACTGGTGATTGCATAGTTATATTGCGTACTCTGCTGTTTCTTGATTATAATTGAGTCACTTACACAAATCTGAGTAAAGGCAGGAAATCAACCATTTGTGATGAATAATTTCTGCAAATTGGAGGCAAGACTACATTTCATAAATGCAGATTAGGTAATAGTTCAGATTCTCAATAAGAACCCTACAGGTAGGTATATTACACCATCTCACTCAATAACACATTCATTACACACAGTTAGAGTGACTACTTGTCTCCGTTTGTCTGGGCTAATCTTGGTTTACACCTGTTATCCTGCTGTCCTATTTAGTATTTGTCTTAGACAAAAGTATCTAAACTAGGAAGACAACTTATATGTTCACACTGTACAAAATACATGTAATGTATTGTAATGTTTATACCTCTCAAAAGGCAGAGCTGCAGCATTTTAGAAATCACATAAGTTTTAAAGTCAGGTAGTCCTGAATTTAAATCTCAGCTTTTTCATTTATTAGTTATGTAATCTAGAAAAAGTTATTAATCTCTCTTAGATTATGCTGCTTCATAAGTAAGATAAAATAATTCTAGCTCTGACTTATACATTAAGATTATTGTAAAAATTAATTAAATCCTGCATATAGCATTCCTGAAGTATAATCTGGTATGTGTGATTTTCAGTAAAATTTTTATGTTCTCAAGCACGCAAACCTATATGTTTATGTGTATGTAAAAAATATCCCATTTTGTGATTTGCCTTTCAAAAAAATCCTACTTACATTTCAAATCAACCAGCTACATCATGCTTATCCACCAAAAAAAAACCCAAAACAAAACACAACATTTGTAATACTTGATATGTTTATAATTAGAAAAGGATACATGGATAAAATCAAATAATAGATAATGGTCAGGCAATTTTGGCGAGCCAATATGAAGAGATTTCTTTCCTTGAAATATTTTTCTACTAACTCTATCCTCACATAATACCAGCTCCTCTGTGCATTTTCTTTTCCCTCTCTCTCTCCACTTTCTGTGGTCCTTGAAGGAGGCAAAGGATGACTACTTCTCCACCCCTGTGTCAGACATCGGTGGATGCATGAGCCTTTGCAATTAGGAATTTTCCCAACCTCTGTGACAGCCTGAGCCAGTCCCCAGAGAGCAGGATTTATATTCTCATGCTTTTAGTTTTCTCCTTTAATGATAATAAAACTCAGCTTCATGGAAGGGAAACTTGCAGATATTTTTTGGGCTTCAGAACCAAAGTCTATTATGGTCCTTTGATATTCCACTCTCCTCAGCAACTCCTTGTTCCTCTTCTTCTGTGAAATAAATAGCTCATTACAGTTTTTCATCTGGATTCAAACTTTCAATTATTGTCCACAATCCTAATAATTCTATTCATGCTTGTTTTCAATCTGAAAAGATATTGATGTTGATAAGTATCAAAAATCCATGCGGCTTTTCAATGATACGTATGTTATAATCTTTCATAAATACTTTACTTAGATAAAGTGTTTGTATTTTTGTAGTGTATTGAAATTTTTAATATACATGTTTAGAAGCATCTACTACTTATACAAAGTCTTAGTGTTTGTTTGTTTATTAATGTTTTTGAGTCAAGGTTTCATTCTATCACCCAGGCTGGAGTGTAGTCGCATGATCACCAGCTCACTGAAGCCTTGACTTCTTGGGCTCAGGCGATCCTTCAGCCTCAGGCATGTGCTTCCATGCTCAGCTATTCCCCTCCCCCCATTTTTTGTAGAAATTAGGTCTTGCTGTGTTGCCCAGGCTGGTCTCAAACTCCTGGGCTTAAGCAATCCTTGTGTCTCAGCCTCCCAAAGTAGTGGGATACAGGTGTGAACCACCACGTTTGACTCAAGGTTGTACTTTAAATAAACATATTAGTTACTGAAATTTTCTGAGTTAATGTATTTGGAGATTCTTATGGTTGTTTTAGATAAAAATTAACTATTCTGCTAAAGACATAAAAATCTCCTTTGAAAAAAGTGTTACAAAATTACATACGAGAAGGGACCCCAAAAAACTGAAAATTCCTTTAAAAAAATTGTATATTTCTTTTTAATGCTTAAACTTCAGTCACCTACAATGTACTCTCTGTTTGATGCAATGCACCTATCGAGATCCTTTTCCACTGCTCAAAACAGTTTTTGAACTCGTTAATTTTGATACATTTTAGTGCTTCTGCCATTTTTTGCTTCACCTCTTCTATATCAGCAAAATGTTTCCCTTTGAGAACATTTTTTTTTTATCCAGGGACACACAAAAAACCCCTTAGAATAAGTCCAGGTAGATAGGGAAAGTGAGGTATGGGGGGGTCATGCTGTTTTTTAGTCAAAAACTGCTGAACATTCAGGGCAGTGTAGGCAGGTGCACTCATAAAATCACCCATCATGAAATGGGCAAATGGTTGAAAGAATCTCCAAAAAAAAAATTCACTGACGCCAAATGTAGCTTTTCACAGCAATGCTAGCTGGTACACTGGTGCTGATGGGTTCCTAGAACACTTACCTAGTGGGGGAAGCCTGTACTAAAAGTACCCTGCCCTCCAAAAATAATTTCATTTTTTCCAGGTCCCCTCTTTCATTTAATATATATATACATGTGTGTATACAAAAAGAAAGTATCCACAGAATGAATCACTAACCCTTTCCAGTCCAAATCATTCTGTAGTGTTAATCCAATGTATCCCTCCTTTGCATCCTGTAGCGGAAGATACCTACCCCCACATAATAAAACTTTAAGAAGAAAATTGAGAGAAAGAAGGCCAAAGTTTTACATACTAAGGCAAAAGATCCAGCACTGAATATAAAAAGCTACAGGTTGTTCAGGATGTAGGTGATGACAATTTGATCACCAAATTGTTCATAACAAAATAATTGACACAGTTCTTGTCCACTTTATTTTTCCATAACTGTGTAGTCAAACCATTATCAAATTTGTCACTTTTACTTGCAAAATGTAAGCTAAGACATTGGTTGAAGTTGTCATCATTCCATGTTACCTAATTTGCTTCAATGCTTCTGTTATCTATTCACTGTAGACTACCTGCAAGAGGGTATACAGAGTGATCCTTTAAAAACAGGATGCTAAAATGTTTCCATGGCTCTCTACATCTATCAGAGTAGCGGTCAAGATCTCTACTGCAGCCGGGCTCGGTGACTCAGCCTATAATCCCGCGCTTTGGGAGGCTGAGGTGAGTGGATTGCCTGAGCCCGCGGGTTCCAGACTGCCTGGGCAATTTGGCGAGACCTCATCTTTACAATAAATCAAAAAATAAGCCAGGCATGGTAGCGTGTGCCTATAATTCTGGCTACTCGGAAGGCTAAGGCGGAAGGATCGCCGGAGCCCAGTGGGTCGAAGCTGCAGTGGCTAGGAGCGGCCACTGCACTCCAGTCTGGGCGACAGAGTGAGACTCCAACTCAAAACAAAAACAACAACAACAAAAACTCTACTTCATGGTAAGCCTCCAAGGAAGATTGTCAGATATAGCAAATAAAGACACTGAATGTATAGTAAAAATATGGAATACTTGTACAGAACTTTAAAGTATTGCTGATCTTTATGTTCATACAATTCAATGAGTTTCCATTGTCTATTCTGGAGGAGGCTGTCGGGTGAATGGCTTTGAGTTGAGGGACATGCTCAAATGTTGCCTCACCAGAGTGTCCTTCCTTGACTAACACTTAGCCTGCACTTGTCACCACCTGACAATTATTAAAATAAAATTGACATATATCTCTCTATTAAAATGTGTAGCTCACAGTAAGCAAAGAATGCAATTTCTTACTGCCTTCTCACTAATACCTAGAATATAATTTACCAAAGAATAGGTGCCCAATAATTTGAATCAGCAAATCTTTTTAAGAGACTCAAGGAGGAAGATTGACAATATTTCAAGTTTCAGTACATTTTTCAGGGTTGCCTCACTAGAAAAACCAGAGCTATCATCAAAATCCATTAAATCTAGCCTCGTAACTACTATCTTAACTTGGTTGTTTTAAGTAGAAAATGGAAGTTTCTTTACTTTTCTGTCAAAATTTTGTTCTTTGTCCATTACTCATGTTAAAACATTATTTTACTGGGATAGATAAAAACTCATGAATTGAATTTTCTATCCTTACCCCTTGTATGTGATGCTTTTTACTTTATAGTCCTCAATTTTCTGATAATTCAAATGAATTGGAAAACAAGGAAGCAGTGATGATGAATATTGTGTTTAAGATAACAGTGACAACTCTCTAAAATCCAATAATAATGATTTACACAGCCTAACCTGATAATCATTCTCATACATACTGTATCCCTCCCCACCTGCCTGCTGAAAACTCATCAGAATGGGAATAAGGGAGAAGGTAGGAAAGAATTAGTATAATTCCCCACAATCATAATTCCAGAACATATGCTGTTAAACCAACTTCTAAAGTAAATATTATTTCAAAATATTCTAATACAAATGTAGAATTGAAACTCGTGTTCAGTGGAAACTTAACCATTTACCAAATGTGGAAACAGTTCATTTTAATAAATATGTGTTTTTTCTACAAATTAACTATTTTTTGAATAACAGTGCTGTAAGAAAGAAAAAATAATTCATTTTTCAAAATAATTAAAGGACCTTATTCTAAGCCAAATATGAGAGACTAAGAACCAAGACACAGGCCCAGGAAGTCATGAAAACATGTGCTCCTATATTTTTTCATTTTACAGGGAGAGTTACTGAGAAATGGAAGGTTTTTGTAATCTCTAAAGGGTCATGCAAATTTTAAATCCTAGTCTTTCTGCTTTCTATTCCTAGCTATATTCTTTAGAGAACTATAATTCAAGCAAAATCCTATATAAGGAATGCTCCCAAGGAGCTAGGAACAAACGTATTAAAAATTCAAACTAAGTACATCTTGAAAGGTAAAAAAATATTTTTGTTACAAACATCTATAATTATTCATACATATGTACAGATGAGTGTGTGTGTGTGTGTGTGTGTGTGTGTGTGTGTGTGTGTGTATGTATGTGCAAGAAGCTGTGGTACTTGGGGGAAATAAGCCTAGTGGGACATGCAAGTGAATGTAGCTGAAGCAAGTGAATAAACCTGTGCAATGATGGTTTCTCAGAGATGCTGTTGCAAGCCTTCTAAGATCACGTTGACTGGACAAGTATACCTGTCACATAGGATTGTTTTAATGTAATATACATAAAATATTTTTCACAATTCTTGACATATAGCTCATTCTCCATATTTAACATAGCGATTACTTTTTATGTCCTACTATACATCGAATCTCTGCAATATGAAGTATTCAGACACCTTCCCTAAATTACGTGAGGGTTCAAGTTTTTCTCATATAAGTCCTTACCAATCAACCTCAGACTCCTACTTCAACCATTACAGTTTGCATAATAACCAATTTCTATTATATGAGGTAATGTGTGTGGGATCCAGGGTTTCATAGCAGGACCTCTACCACCTCCAATTTACCAGCAGATTGTGTGACATATTTTGCCCTTTAAAAAACTCTTTTCTAGTAAGTTCAGCCTTTGAGAGGCTGAATGGTTAGTCTTGGAGTTTAAACAGTGAAAAGTATTACTATATTACCAAACTTTCAATTTAACTTGATAATTATACATGGAATTTTAATCTAATATGCTGCAGACATCGCAGGAGATCCCAGACATCAGAAATCACATGATAATGAAGGACACACTCCCAAAAGGTAAGAAAAAAAAATTAAAATTGTGATTATAAAGATGAAATAATTGGAAAACATATGTGAGAAACCTAGCCAGGCCAGATAGTTCTAAAAGATCTATTTTTTTAAAATATCTTAAAACCAAAGGACGTGCTAAATATCTTCAATAGGAAAAGCCTGTTGAATATTGTATTAAAGTAGCATTACCTTTGGTCACAATTCAATGTTAAAAATACTTACAATATTTTTTTGAAATTTGCAAAATATATGTTGGGATACCTGAAGTTAAGGGACACTATTCATCATTACATTTTTAGTGCCTAGCTTCATTGTTCAAGATCTCTTCCAAGTGTCACTCCAGATTTATTTGCTATTTTTCAGTCTTGAATTCTCTGCTGTGGGCAGTGGATCTTCATAAACCACACCAATAGTTCCTCTTGCTCTCTGCTTCTGATTAAAATTGGTTAATGGGGATTTCCATCAGGCACCTAAAGATATCATGAAGACAGTGATATAAGAATACTTATTCCTGGCAGGCACAGTTGTTCATGCCTGTAATCTCATCACTGTGAGAGGCTGAGGCAGGAGGATTACTTGACCCCACGAGGGCAAGACCAGACTAAGCAACATACCAGAACTAAGCAACTACCAAAATAATAATAATAATAATAACAAATAATATGAATAAATAAATAAACAAGCCAAGTGTGGTGGCAGGTGCCTATAGTTTCAGCTACTTGGGAGGCAAAGGTAGAAGGATTGCCTGAACCCAGAAGGAATTGACTGCAGTGAATTGTGATCATGCCACTGCTCTCCTGCCAGCCTGGGTGACAGAGTGAGACTCCTAACTCCAAAAAAAAAAAAAAAAAGAATACTTATTCCTTAGTTTTTCTCCCTATGAGGTTACTTTGGGCTATGTTCCTTCCCAAAAGTTACTGATTTCTTTCTTTTTTTTTTTTAACCAATATTTTTTTATTATGATGTTGTGGGGTACAGTTAAGGGTTAGGTATACATATACGTTTCATTCAGGCACCCTATTGATTAGAGGTGCTTCCCCATCCCCAGACAGATATTTGCTCATTAATCCCATCTCCCTCCCCGCCATAGTTTCCCACTACTGTCAGTCATTTTCTTATAGTATTAGATTGGATGTTCAAGGTCCATTATATGAGTGAGAACATGTGATACTTGGACCTTTGTTTTTGTGAGAGGTCACTCAGTATTATAGACTCTAGTTCCATCCAGGTTGCTGCAAAATTCATGATTTTGTTCTTTTTTATGGCTGCATAGTATTCCATCGTGTATATGTACCACATTTTTCTAATCCAGTCCTCTTTTGTTTGGGCAGCACGGTTGCTTCCAGGTTCTTGCTATTGTGAACAATGCTGCGATAAACATACGTGTGCAGGTATCTTTTTTGTAGAGTGATTTGTGTTCTTCCGGATATATTCCCAGTAGGGGGATTGCAGGGTCATATGGGAGGTAGATATTTAGAGCTTTTAGAAATCGCCACACTGCTTTCCATAGAGGTTGCACTAGTTTATACTCTCACCAATGGTGTAGAAGTGTTCCCTTTTCTCCACACCCTCTCCAGCAGCTGTTATTTTTTGAGTTGTTGATAATTGCCATTCTGACTGGAGTTAGGTGGTCTCTCAGTGTGGTTTTAATTTGCATCTCCCTGATGATTAGTGAAGTTGAACATTTCTTCATATGTCTGTTGGCTGCTCGGATGTCTTCCTTTGTGAAGTGTCTGTTCATGTCTTTTGCCCATTTTATAATGGGGTTGTTTGATTTTTTCTTTTCAGCACATTTGAGTTCCTTGTAGATCAAAGATGTTAAGCCTTTGTCTGACCTGGTGTTGGCAAATACTTTTTCCCAGTCTGTAGGCTGTCTCCCTGCTCTCTTGATGGTTTCTTTGGCTTTGCAGAAGCTTGTCAGTTTAATAAGGTCCCACTTGTCTATCCTCTTTCTTATGACCTGTGGGTTTTGGGTTTTGTTCAGGAATTGGAGGCCACTTCCGATTTCCATGAGGGTATGTCCTTCATTTTCTAAGGTTCTTATGGTTTGAGGTTTTACGTTTAGGTATCTGATCCATTTGGAGTTAACCTTTGTGCATGGGGATAGGTAGGGGTCTTGTTTCAATCTTCTGCATGTGGTCAGCCAGTTTTCCCATCATCATTTACTGAACAGGTTCTCCTCTCCCCAGTGGTAGGTGGTGGAGGCTTTGTCGAAGATGAGTTGGTTGAGAAATTGAGGTTTTGCTTCTGGAATCTAAATTCTATTCCATTGATCTACATGCCTATTCCTATACCAATACCAAGCTGTTTTGATGATTGTAGCTTTATAGTAGAGTTTGAGGTCCGGTAATGTGATATCCCCTGCTTTGTTTTTTTTTGCTGAGAATTGTTTTACACCAGGATTTGTCAAGCATTAACTTGCATTCAAATCCCCTTGGGAGTTTATGAAAGCATAAGACTGATTCTGTAGGTCTAAGATGGGCCTGAGATTTTTTTGTCTTTGTATTTAACAATCAGGTGCAGTAAATGCTGCTAATCTGTGGACCAAATTTTGACTAGCAAGACTTTATATGACTATCTCCTTCTGGTTTCCAATTTCCTTCTTTGTCATATACCTTCTGGCTCAGTTGCAACGTAACTGTGGGTTCTGCACTATCCTTCATGGTTCCTACAACATACTCAAGTCTTTTAAAATATTCTGTTATGAAGGAAAGCTAACCTTTCTCAATTAGCTTGGTGCCTTCTGAAAAACTTGATATTGACACAGTAGTAATTCAATAGGTATTTATGACAACAATCTCTCCATAATATAATTATATTGTGGAGGTGGAGCTTTTTTGTATATTCTGCCATATAATGTATGTGTTAAATAATCTGTAATATATAATTTGAAGGCATGAAAGAATGGCTTAAATTTTAATAGTTAAAAGATCGGTAGAGACTTTAAAACTTTAAGACTTTAAAAGTAGTGTCTCTAATTTTCTTATAATATTCAGTATAGTGGCAGAGAAAACTGATACCACGGTAAATTAAAGAAGTTACATTATTGAAACTGCTTAATTTAGAAAGAATTTGACATTTTCTCTGGGCATGTGAATCAAATATTAGCAAGTCACACCAGTTGGCATTAGACCAACTATTTAAGAAAGAATATGACATTCCAGAAGGTAGTCATTATACATTGTCTATACGATATTCAAAAATAGCTGAACTGTAACATATGCAATTTAAGGGAATTCCTTTTCCTTCAGAGTATGTATTTAATTAACAGTAACATTTATAAAATTTGGAAATGCTAAACTTTTTAACAAGCATATGTATTTAATAAGTAAGCTTAGTTTTACCTACTAGCAAATGTCCACCAATGACTTGAGTATAAAAAGACAGAATGAAAAGAAAGATAAATTCATTCAGCAAGTTCACTGAAATTTTATTGCATAACTATTATCTGTCATGTTTTGCATCAGATTCTGTATGTGATTTGAATACTGTATGGTTGCTTGTGCATTAGGATCTCATCTTTATCATATAAAGCAATATAATGCGGGGAAACAACAGTTCATTTGTTGAAAGTATTTTTAGAGGCATGGTACCTCAAGCCTATAATCTCGGCACTTTGGGAGGCTGAGGTGAGGGGAATTGCCTGAGCTCACAGGTTCGAGAACAGCCTGGGCAACTTGGCGAGACCTCATCGCCACAATAAATCAAAAAATTAGCTGGGTGTGGTAGCACGCGCCTGTAGTTCCAGCTACTTGGAAGGCTGAGGTGGAAGGATCACCTGAGTTCAGCAGGTCAACACCGGGGTGGCCGTGAGTGTGTCACTGCCCTCCAACCTGGACAATGGAGTGAGATTCCAACTCAAAAAAAAAAAAGGTAGTATATATGAACACACCTTTATTTATAAAGTGTGGGCTAAAATGAGGTTTTTAAAAAAATACATATGTGTGAGATGTTTCATAAGTATTTCAAGGAAAATTATAATTAAAATAGCAATTAAAAAAACTTTTATTCAGACATACATACCTCTATATTTTTAAAATTCATTCCTGACTTCTGCTTTCCTTCATACAGAAGAGGAAGACAAGAAACAATAGTTAAGTAATGTATGGCTTTTAAAAAATTTTTTATTTTAAAGATGTGGGGTACAATTTAGGACTAGGTGTACAAGTGGTCATCATACAGGTAAAGTTTGGGCCTCCCTTGGGTCCCCACTTTGCCTGGTATGCATGGCTTTTTAATGCCACTTTCAACATCTG
Source organism: Cephalopachus bancanus (assembly GCA_027257055.1). Classification (NCBI taxonomy): domain Eukaryota; kingdom Metazoa; phylum Chordata; class Mammalia; order Primates; family Tarsiidae; genus Cephalopachus; species Cephalopachus bancanus. The sequence continues at coordinate 1,692,477 of JAPVLO010000243.1, read as the reverse complement.
TTTCACTCATTTTAAAAAAGAAACTTATTTTAAAGAGTGGTTTCATGTTCACAGCAAAATTGAGCAGAAGGTTCAGAGTTCCCGTATTCTGCTTACTCCCATATCTGAATGACCTTCCCTGCTATCAACATCCCACATCAGAGTGGTACATTTGTTGCAATTGATGAACCTTCATTGGCACATCATTGTGATCCAAAGTCCATCGTTTACATTAGGCTTCACACTTGGTGTTGTACATTCTGTGGGTTTGGATTAAGGTGTAATGACATGAATCCATCATTATAGTGACATGCATATACTCTCATGGTCCTAAAAATCCTTTGTGCTCTGTCAACCTCAACTTCAACCTCTTCTCCAACCTCATCACTGACCTATCTACTATTTCCATAGTTTTGCCTTTTCCAGAATGTCATATATTTGAAATAATACACAATGCACGCTTTCCGGATTGCTTTCTTTCACTCAGTAATAGACAATTATGATTCCGTCATGTCTTCTTGTGGCCTGATAGCTCATCATTATAGTACCATGCATATACTTTCATGGTCCAAAATATCCTTCGTGCTCTGCCTCTTCATCCATCCACTTCTTCAACCTGTAACCATAGACCTATCTACTATTTCCATAATTTTGCCTTTTCCAGAAAGTCATATCGTTGAAATAATACAGAATGCAAGCTTTTCGGATTGTTTTCTTTCACTCAGTAATAGACAATTATGAATCCATCATGTCTTCTTGTGGCTTGATAGCCCATTTCTTTTTAGCAGTGAATAATATTCCATTGCCTATATGTACCAGTTTATTCACTCACCTACTTAAAAACATTGTGCTTTCTTCCTTTTGTACCTACTTTGTGTAGGCAAATTACTACGGGCAGTCAACAGACACATGAAAGAGTGCTCAGCCTCACTAGTCATCAGAGAAATGCAAATCAAAACTATACTGAGATATCACCTAACCCCAGTAAGAATGGCCATCACCATTAAAGCCAAAAAACAACAGATGCTGGCGATGATGCGGAGAAAAGGGAACACTTCTACACTACTAGTGGGAATGCAAACTAGTGCAACCTCTATGGTAAACAGTGTGGCAATTTCTAAAAGAACTAGAAATTGACCTTCCAAATGAACCAGCAATCTCCCTGTTTAAGAATATGCCTGGGGGAACTGAAATCATTCTACAAAAAAGATATCTGCAGATGCATGTTTATTTTGGCACTATTAGCAATAGCAAAAACATGGAACCAACCTTACTGCTCATCAAAAGTGGACTGATATAAAAATGTGGTACATGTACATAATTGAAAATTACACAGCCATAAAGAAGGACAAACATATGGACTTCACAGAAACTTGGATGGATTTACAGTTTATAATATGTAACGATCTATCACAGAAACAACTGACTACCACATGTTCTCACTCATAAGTGGATTCTGAACATTTGCCATAATACTATAAGAAAGGTATTGGCAGTAGTGGGATACTGCCAAGGGAGAAAGGAGAGGGTATATAACATCAATAAGGGTACCTGTTCTAAAACCAGGCAAAGTGGAGACCAAAGGGAGGCCCAATGTACAATGACCACTTATATACCTAATCCTGAATTGTACTGCACATCTTTAAAATAAAAAACTTAATAAATTAATTTAAAAAATAAAAATAAATAGAATTTAAGTGTATAAGTTATCATTAAAATATAAATAAATAAAGAACTTTGTGCTTGCTTCCAAGTTTTAGTAATTATGCATAAAGTTGTTTTAAACATTCCTGTGCAGATTCTTGGGTTGATATAAGCGTTCAACTTATTTGATTAAATACCAAATAAGGATGTGCCTTATGGATCACATGGTAATAGTTCATTTAGCTTTCTAAGAAACCACCGAACTGTCTTCCAAAGTACCTGTACCATATCGTATTCCCCTTTAGCAGCGAATGAGAGTTCCTATTGAACATCCTCACTAGCACTTGATATTGTCAGTATTTTCAATTTTTACCATTGTCATAGCTGTGCAGTGGTATCCCACTATTGTTTTTTTTTTTTTTGCAATTCCCAATGGTATTTGATGTTGAGCATCTTTTTACATACTTATTTGCCATCTGTATTTCTTCTTTTGTGAGGTATCTGTTCAGGTCTTTTGTTCAGTTTTCTGTTTTGAGTTGGAGTCTTACACTATCGCCCAGGCTAGAGTGCAGTGGCATGCTCACTGCCACTGCAGCCTTGACCTGTTGGGCTCAGGTGATCCTTCCACCTTAGCCTTCCAAGTAGCTGAAACTACAGGCACATTCCACCATGCCCGGCTAGTTTTGGATTTATTGTAGAAATGAAATCTCACCAAGTTGCTCATGCTGGTCTCCATCCCACGGGCTCAGGCAATCCTCTCACCACGGCCTCCCAAATTGCTGGGACTATAGGCTGAGCCACAGCACCCAGCCCCCTGTGCTATTTTCTAGTTTTCTAGTTTTTTATTTTACATCTATATCTATGATCCATTTTGATTTTATTTTTGTGAAGGGTGATGCACTTTTTTTATATCTGGGTATTCAGTTGTTTCAGCACCGTATATTTATCTTTTACCTAATTTTAGAGCTACTAAAAAATAAATTGGGGGAATAACTAGGCAGCAACTTGAACGCGTATACATTTTTCTGATGAAACATGAAAATAAGCCAATTTCACCTCCAAAGAAAATAATATGATATTTAGAAAATTAATGTCTAATTCATCCTGTTGAAGAAAAATTAAATACCAATGGAGAACATTCAGCAACAGGAAATGAGTAAGATGAGAAGAAACCCAGAATGATGCTTAGAAAAGCTAAATAAATATATATATCAACTGTAGACTAGTCTCACTTTCATTGCAAAGTCTGAAACTGACATGATCCCACAGTTTTGAACTACACAGAAGCAAGAGGACTCAATTGTCCTATGGTATTAATCAGTTATTATCTACAAACTACTTCAGGAAACGACATACATACACTCTCAGGTACTTCCTCAAGAGGTGTTTCCAAAGGCAATTCTCTGATTATGAGATGTCTGCAGTGAATGCATGTAGCAGCTGGGGCATCCAAAGTGATCCAAGATGGGCTCCAATAGCATGTATGAGAGACCATCTTTGCACAAATAGAACCAGCTGTCTATTCCATTAAGTTTATTCTATACAGTCACAGCCTTCCCATGGTTATAGTGGGTCACAATTGTTAATGAAATTTATAAGAGAAAGGTTAGCAGGACAAACTTCTCTAGTCTTACAATGGTCCCAAAGCCACAACATCATCTATTGTTTCTACCACCTTTTCTAATTTCCCTTCCTCCTTGGTTAGAACTTCCACTGGACTAGATGGCTTTCAAGGCAGAACACCAGACTCTCATCCCTGAGAAGTCTGAGATTCTGATAAGCATGCCCTTATCAAGCTGTAGTTGTGGCACTTGCCCATTTACAGTTAGGTTTCAGCTCAGGAATATTAAGAGATTCCTCAGTGGATCACCTGAGCACAAAACATATCCCTCCCTCTCAGTATCATATGACAGCATAGCTACTTAAAGTATTGTACCTCCTTTAATTGGCTGCTGACCTTTTAAACCAAAGTTACCAGAGGGTGGCATTGAGTGAAGTAGAACCCTTACTAAGTAGGAAGAGTCTCTGTCTGAGAACCAGGACCTCAAGACCAACAAAACCTACATCTGGGAAAGGAGCAGAAAGCCTGAATATCTTAAGTGATCAATGAAAGTGATGGTGAAAGCGGTCAATTCTATGCTTAAAACTTGTTTTTCATACTCATTTTTGTACCTACTAGGTACCTAACTCAACCGAAGGTATATATTGCATCTCAAAAGCTCCAGTACTTTTAGTGAGTGTCATCTCCAAGTTGATTCCTAAATTTTATATTTAAAATTTTATATTTTAAAGACAATCTTGGCCGGTCTTGGGGGCTCAGCCTGTAATCCCGCGCTTTGGGAGGCCGAGTGAGTGAATTGCCTGAGCCCACAGGTTCGAGACCCACCTGGGCAAGTTGGTGAGACCTCATCTCTACAATAAATAAAAAAAACTAGCCGGGCATGGTAGCGTGCGCCTGTAGTTCCAGCTAATTGGAAGGCTGCGCCTAAAGGATTGCCAGAGCCCAGCAGGTTGAGATTGTCGGAGCGGTCACTGCACTCCAGTCTGGGTGACTGAGTGAGACTCCAACTCAAAAAAAAAAAGACAATCCTCCTACACTTTCAGGGCAGCAACGTCTAAATGATGTTATTTACACTAATAACAGTGAATCTCAAAGTCATGTGTCTAAGGATGCTCCTCCTTTGCCTTAAAGTGAATCCTTTTATCTAAAGCAAAGTTATGTAATAGGTCAGACACTTTGTGAATCCTCAAATAGGGCTTAGACACTGAGGACAAGAAAGAGTAGCACATATGAAGAATGTGTCACTATCTATTTGGATGAGTCACTGTCCTTCCTAGGGAAGACTGATTTAAGGTAATCAACTTTTTGCCAAGTGGATGGTTGCTGCTTTATCAAGGGCACAGAGTAGGTTTTACTGCCCAGCAGGTAGAGCATTTGTCAGCAGCAGGAACTAGGTCAGACTTGATAAGAGGGAAATTTGTTAGCAGGCCTATCTCAGGATTTATTGATCAAAAGCAATTATTTCCACTATTACAACTCCATTCAAAAGTCCACTGAACAAGCAGTGAGGTAGCCAAGGAAAAAGGTTTGCTAACATCAACTGTCTGAGTAATTCAACTCCTTACTTATTGTTTCTTTGTACTGTGTGTTTTCTAATAGGTACTTACATGAAATATGAGATTTCCACATTTTGTGTCAACTTCTTTAGACCTATTCAATGCCTCTTTCTGCAACCTTTTTATTTATATCTTCTAATCTTGCTCTTCATTGGCATTTAATAGGCTTGAGACTTGTCACAACTAGATTAGTGTAAATGGAGTGAGGGAGACACATCAGAGTGCAGTTGAACCCTCTATTAGAAGTAGGAGAGACAAAAAGATGGTCAAATCAGCCCATGAAATTCTGAATGCTGAAATTTTTAATTTAACTTTATGAGATAAATTTATGTAGGTGTTTAAAGCTTCTAGGAGGATAGTATAGAATTGAGTCTGTGAAAGATTATCCTGCAATTGCTATTGAATTGGAAGACAGGAAGGCCAGTTGGTGGGGAGAGGATGGTGATGGTAGCAATTATCCCAGTTCTGATATATAGTAGAAGTTTAAGAAAATAAGAAGGTGATGAATTTTATAGATATTTAGGAGGTTGAATCTAGAATTTAGTGATTTATCTGGATGTAAATTTTAGTGGAGATTTATTTTTTAAAAGTTCATAGAGTTTGGGCATCATCTGGTCTCTCAGAACAATAGGATAATTTTTTATTCAGCACCTTAGGAGCACATAACCGAAAAATACAGATGGTGCTCACACCTGGTATTTAAAAGATCTTTATTCCTATAATTATTGCACTATGTATATTCCCTAATAACATTCTTGATAACTGGTACAGTATTGTTGCATTAGTTTTTAAAATGTGTTTTTAAGCTTCAAATACACTGAACCACAGCTTCAGCTGCTTTAATTTTTTTCTCCCCTTCTGGAAGTTAATAATGCTCCTGAAAAAGCAATTAAACTAAAAAATAAAGCTTCATTTTGAAGAATAAGCAGCTTGCAACCTGGTTTAACGCTGAGATGGCACTAATAACACAGCACTTATGATCTAAGGGAGAAAATGAAAAGTTTTTATTATTTCCCTAAATGATGGAACAACCAGGGCCTAAAGACACACTATCACCATTTATTGCATTAGATAACGTGCATTTTTGTAAATGGTATGCTTACTTCTGAGCATTATATCCTCCACTTTAGTGATTTGGCTAAATAGTTAATTTGATCTCCAAACATAAAGAGCTCTAGTGTTATTTTAAGACTCAGAAGCCAAGTGGAAAGGTGAGAGGAAAACAGAACGAAGCAGAGCCAATGAGGCAGCCTCTACTCAGAAGGCGCTACTCAGATGGGGCATGGATACTCATTTGATTTAACCCAGAGAAAATATTCTTTGCATTTTAAGATCAAGCTATTGTAAGAAAACTTTCTTTCTAATCCCAGCACTGCTTTCGACAGGGCTGAGGATAACACAGGAAGGGTATTTCAGTAAAACAAAAGTGAAACTTAGCTTTTAAATGTGGGATTTAAGCCACCTTCTCTATTTGCCCCAAGAAATTGGGCCCACTCTTGTAGCTGGCATGCTGAACCCTTAGGCCCTAGAAATGAGACATCGCTGTTCAATTGAACCCTTGATTTGGAAACTGCTATCCTAAAGAAAAAACTCCACATTTAAAGCAAAACCCATATTAAACAAATGATTTACAGTTAATAAAATGTCTAAATTTCAGAACCTTCCAAAGCACCACTGATGGTAGCCAGAAGTGGTCCCTCTGTTCATCTCCTCTGATGGTGGTCAGTAGATGCTTAGGATGAGTATTGTGTCTTCTGAAAGAGCTATGTGCCCTTAATTATAGTAGAGACCCCATGTCATGTGACAATACCTTGACTTGGAGTCCAGAGAAAAGTGTATAACACCTGCTTGCATTTCAGAAAAATATCCAAGGTTGATGTTAACAGAAAAGAAGGAATCTGTGCCTTATTCTATTATCACCCCAAATTTGTCTCCATCGGCCGCTAGGAAACTGTTTACAGCCGCTTTCTTCTTGCAGAGGTGTTCTAAATCCCTTCTTTTCTCTCCCTAAATGGTTTTAGGTATATTTTTGCCCAAATAATTTTGATTTCCTCTAAGAAAAAGTTTTTTACTGTAACTTTTCTTGTAGTGAAGGTCTGTTTTTAGCTTTCATATCTATTAAAAAGTGCAATTGACCCTTGGACAGCTCAGAGGTTAAAACTCCCATGCAGTGAGAAACCAAAGTATAACTTTTGATTCACCAAAAACTTAACTGCTATTAGTCTGCTGTTTGACTGGAAGCCTTACCAGTAACATAAAAAGTCAATTAACATTTATAGTAGTATCTACACATATCTTATTCATTAATTATATCCCTGATTTTTCTTACTTTTTCTATATTTTGAGGCTACATGATTCATCTGTAAGGTTTTTTTTCAAATTGTTACTAATCTCCAAATACAGAATGGGTACCTCCTCCACTCCCAGGGAGATTGAGGGCCACCTAGAAGCCCAAACTTCATCTGCATGTAGCCTACTTATATTGTAAATCCTCACTTGTACCCCATAATGCTAATAAATAAATAAATAATTTTAAAAGTTGTGTGTAGAGTGGAGTTACACAGTTCAAGTCCATATTGCTTAAGGGTCAACTGTACATATTTCACTGATGTTTTTGAAAGCAACAACTTCTTATAAAGCTTGGAATGACTAAAAGAACAAAAGAGAAAAAGTTGGAGTATCTGAAGGAGCAAACATAAGAGAGGAAGACTGTTAATGCAAATATCAAGAAGTTGCTACTGGTTCTGGAAGAAGTTAACATGATCTAACCTTTCTTCCTTCTGTTCTATCCACTGCCTTGGTGTCTAGTTGGTCTAATACAGTCTGGAGACTTTTTAATCCTACCACTACAGAGGAAAATCTATAAAAGAACAAATGTGAATCTGAGGGAAAATACTGTCTCCAACTGGCAGAGGTGGGAAAATTTTGTAGAGAGTTTTTGTCAATAACAGTGTTTTTATAAAGTACATATGTCTGGACCCAGAAATTTATTTCTCAACTCTAAAGTGAAATAGTCTTGTATGTGTCCAGGTTTATGTACATGGACAGGCATTGCAAAATTATTGTAATATTTCACTGACATTAAATAGAAAAAAAAATTTGCAAATGTCTGACAGTAGGGTCATGATTAAATAAATTCTAGTGTATAGTCATATTATGGAATTTTATACATACTATATTAGCTAGATATAAACTGAATAAAAAGAACTTCAAAATATATATTAAATAAAAAATCATAGGAAAAATGACTTTTTAAACCAGTGTTGAATAGTACAAAACAAATATAATCCAAATAATTATAATTATCTCATGTACATTTATTTCCAAATTATAGGCAAATAAAAAAATCAAAAGATTTTTTTGAAGTTGTCAGGGTAACTATTTCATGATGATAAAGATTCAGATAGTCATGATCTCAAGAACCTTTTATTAGATTAGATTCCAATTCAGTCATATAGACGCCTTTCATTTTCATTCACATCTTCATCTACAACTTCTGTTGCATTCAGGAAGGACAAAACTATTTTGTTTTGTTTATTTTCAACCTTGGCACCCGAATGTTGAACTTAGATAATAGATAATATGATTGTTATAGTAGTGGTTATTATTAATCACTGTAGATGAAGTTTAGGTTTCCAGCTGGGACTCATTCCCTTGGTAGTGAACATGTTGTCACATTCCTCCTCTCTCCCTCCCTCCCCAAGCAATGCCCAGTGACTGCTGATCTTTCCCTTCTGCTCATGTGATTATTGTTCAGGGCCCACTTATGAGTGAGAACATGTGGTACTGAGTGGTTTCTGTGATAGTTCACTTAGTATGATGGTCTCCAACTCCATTCAATCTGCTGCAAAGTCCATGATTTTGTTCTTCTTTATGGTAGTGTAATACTCCATCATGTATATGTACATTTTCTTCATCCAGTCTACTTTTGATGGGCAGTAGAGTTGGTACCATGTTTTTACTATTGTGAATAGCGTGGCAATAAACATGTGTGTGCGGGTATCTTTTTGGCAGAACAATTTATGTTACTATGGGTATATTCTCAGGAGAGGGATACTGGATCATATGGAAGGTCAATTTTTAGTTCTTTTAGGAATCGCCACACTGCTTTCCATAAAAGTTCAACTAGTTTGCACTTCCACTAACTGTAGAAGCACTCCCTTTTCACTGCACCTGCACCGCATCTGTTGGTTTTTTTGACTTATTAATGACAGCCATCCTTACCAGAGTTAGATGGTATCTCATTGTAGTTTTGATTTGTATTTCTCTGTTGATTAGTGAGGCTGAGCATTTTTTCATGTATCTGACGGATGCTTGTATGCTGTCTTTTGAGAAGTGTCTGTTCATGTCCTTTGTCCGTGTTTTGATGGGGTTGTTGACTTTTTTCTTCTCACTTCGTTGGAGTTTCTTAGATGTTAGGCCTTTGTTAGATGCATAATTTACAAATATTTTTGCTCATTCTGTGGGTTGACCTTTTACTCTCCTAATGGTTTCTTATGCTGTGCAAAAGCTTTACAGTTTGAAGAGATCCCACTTTGTCTATCTTAGCTTTTATGGCATTTGTTTTTAGGGACTTGGTCAAGAATTCATTGCCTACTGTGCATAAAGATGTTTCCTATGTTTTCTTCTAGGATTCTTATAGTAAGAGATTTTACGTATAGACCTTTGATAGATTTTGAGTTGATTTTCATATTTGGTGAAAAGTAGAGGTCCAGTTTCATTCTTCTGCATGTGGTCAGCCAGTTTTCCTAGCAATATTTGCTATATATGGTCTCCTTTTCCCAGTGGTTGTTATTGGTGGCTTTGTCGAAGATGAATTGCTTGAGAGAACATGTTTTGCTTCCAGAATCTTAGTCCTGATCTATTGTCTATGTGCCTTTTCTTGTACAATACCAGACTGTTTTAATTACTGTAGCCTTGTAATAAAGTTTAGAGTCTGGAAGTGTGATACCTCACTCTTTGTAGAATTTATTGAACACTTAACTATGTTTTGGCTATATGTGACATAGCAAATTACTTGAGATTACCTTGTGAATTCTCACAATGACGATTTCATAGTGGTAAGCTGCAAGGTCCATTGCATGAAAGAAGAAAGTTGAAACATAGAGGTAAAGTATCTTTACATTGGCATAAAAGCCCAGACAACTTGACTCTGGGGCCCGTGCATTAGTCACTGTCAAAAAGCTGCATTAGAATCAAAGTTTTTTTGTTTATTTTATATGATTTTATTTTTTATTTACTCTTTTTTTTTGAGTTGGAGTCTCACTCTGTCACCCAGACTGGAGTGCAGTGGCCGCTCCCGGCCACCGCAGCCTCGACCTGCTGGGCTCCGGCGATCCTTCTGCCTCAGCCTTCCAGTAGCTGGAACTACAGGCGGGCGCTACCACACCCGGCTGACTTTTTTGATTTATTGTAGAGATGAGGTCTCGCTGCCCAGGCGGGTCTCGAACCTGCGAGCTCAGGCAATCCACTCACCTCAGCCTCCCAAAGGCACAGGATTACAGGCTGAGCCACCGAGCCCAGCGAGAATCAAAGTTTTTTAAAAGCATGGCAGGGGGATGCGGTGGGGGGGGGTTCTGGTCATCTTATTACTGGATGTTACTGCCTGAAATGTTATTCAGATCTATCACCGTATTAATTTACAAATTTATTTATTTTTCAAGGAAGACTTTTCTCATTAGGTGGCTATGTTGGGCCATTTGTTACCAGTGAAAAGGCAGTGATTATTCTTTTAAGGCAGTATTTTTACCGGATATTATTTCAAATGCCCTATTGAACCTCCTTAATTAAATGAATGCTACCCTGAGCTTTTCAATCAAGTCTGAATTAAATGCATGTGAAGGACTCTGTGGACTGAGGGATTGTGTGTGGGTGTCCTCATTTCACACTCTTTGCTCTTTCCAGTAGATAAACCTAGATAACAACAGAGCATGACTTGAGCTCTTAGTCATTTCCAAATCAGTGGTTACCTTGAGAAATTTATTAAAGTTTCCAAAACAAACAAAAAATACCAAGCGTCAAGTTGTATATGTTCATGTACTTAGGACAAAAGTAGAGCAGAAAATAGGATTAAAAATATAAAAGAAGTAGATCCATAATTCCTAAAGCATGAATATGTAGCTTCTGAAAGAGTCTCCAGCTCCTAATCATAACTCCTTTATATATACTAAGATAATTCCCCTATTCCTAGGGTCCTCTGGTAGATATTACTTCAAGATCAGCAGTTCTCAAAGAGGAGAGAGGAAATGGGAAAGGGAAATTTTTCCACTGTTAAAAAAATTATTGTCTGGGTGTAGTGGCTCAAGCCTATAATCCTAGCACTTTGGGAGACCAAGGTGAGGGAATTGTCTGAGCCCACATTTCGAGAACAGCCTGGGCAACTTGGTGAGACCTCATCTCTACTATAAATTAAAAATTAGCAGGACCTGGTAGCATGTGCCTGTAGTTCCGACTACTTGGAAGGCGAGATGGAAGGCTTGCTGGAGCCCAGCAGGTTGACTCTGGGGTGGCCATGAGCCTGCGTGCCACTGCACTTCAGCCTGGGCGATGGAGCGAGACTCTGACAAAAAAAAAATTATTATCATTATTATTGTTATTATTAATAGTATTTGCATCTGGTTTGGGAGCTGCTTTTCTGTTGGAGCATAAATCAGACCTGTGGCCAGTACATAAGTTTATGAATGCTATCATTGCAATTGCTTTCAAGCTGCCTCTGACAAGATTCCCACTACAAACTCCAAAGGAATCTGCTACTACAACAAAGGTATACATATATATATATATATATGTGTATATATATATATATGTCTATAAAAAATAGGAGATTAATTGAGAACGTTTAAGGGGTGGCGGCAGGTAAGAAAACAATCTACTTATGGCTTAACCTGAAACCCCAATTATATATAATGTGCCTTAATGAGGAAAGATAGAACAATTGAAAGGAAATTGCAAGAACACTCTTTTACCAAGACTAATGACCTTTATAACATACTTGAAGAATGATTATCCTTATTGCTTCAGCAAATCAAATGGAAAACACTTTTTAAATTGAGGCTTGCATATAATCCCATCATTTGAGTGATTATTGTATCTTTGAAAATGTGTATGTGAGCATGACCAAATCACTATTTTCCTCATTTCCATACTGAGCTTGTAAATACAATTGGTTCAACATTTTAGAAAATAAATATGTCTTCAAGAGTTTTAAACCTGTGGTTTATTAAAATATAACACTCATGAATTGTAGAGGGCAAATTTTTTAAAATTAAGGTTATTGGTTGTTGATTTTTTTTATTGACAGATAATCAGCTTTTCTGATTATTTCACGACACTGCCTAAATGTATAATTCTAAAGTTTATAAACACACACAGGATTCATTTATTAATCTCTGAAAAAAGTATTTTCTTTCCAAAAGCAAAATTAAGTAACTGAATCTCCTAATCTAATGCATTGCATTTACTGTTAGGTTGATGTAAAAATGAAAACAAACATATTTTCAGGTAGCTTATATGAGAACATATTTTAAAGGTTACACTGGGTATTTTTTTTCTTATTTGGATAGATAATCTAAACATGATTTAGTTTCTGGGTACATAAATGGTATGAGAAGGTATTTGAATAAATGACCTGATTTATTGGAAATAGTAGAAAATACTGCACAATAAAGAGATTCTGAAGTTAGCATGTGACTATGTATGTCTAGGCAGTTTATAACCAATAAGTATAGCAGGGAACAAATTGATATTTTTATTTAACAGATTCAACCACTCTAGATGGCATATTATTTGTTAAAGAGAGGAGAAAAAGAGAGAAAAACACTGTAAACAGACATATTACAGATTATGCTTGTCTGCATTTGCCATCTATACTGCAAGATTTAAATCAACATACGTCTTTTTTCATCTGTGAAAGGGCATATTACCGTGTCCATTTTAGGCTCACTCTTTGAATTTTATTTATAGATAGGAGAATTTATGGAAGAGGCTTGTAAGTACAAAATGCAATTATTTGGGGGAGCTATATCTATTATCAAATGGGTGTTGCTAGGATTAATAAAGTTTCTACTTTTATTCTAATAACTTTTAAATAAAAATTGAGACGTGCTGAATTAGTTCATCATCACAATGTTATTCACTCTCAGTCAGTATTTTTAAAGTAGCCATAAGATGCATATTGTGTGTCTGGAGAATGCTTTATTAAAATTGTGAATGCCTGATATGAAACATATTTTTCATGATTTTACAAAGAATCAGCCTAAGCATATCTTTGGAATCATGGAAACTAGAAATGGAAGAATAATTTCACTACTCCCAAGTTTCCCCAAATCTCCATTGAATCAAATTTTTTTTTTAAGAAATGAAAATTATATACAATTACACACTTCAGAGTTTGTTTTTAGTTTGTTTATTGTTAGCTTCATTAGTAAAGATTTCTGGGAAAGATCTGTGTTTGGTAATTATGTATGGAAATCCTGAAATATGGGAGACTTTGAAATATGTAGTACTTTTTTGTTGTTGTTGTTGAGTTGGAGTCTCACTCTGTTGCCCAGACTGGAGTGCAGTGGCCGCTCCTGGCCACCGCAGCCTTGGCCTGCTGGGCTCCGGCGATCCTTCTGCCTCTGCCTTTGAAGTAGCTGGAACTATAGGCGTGCACTACCACGCCCAGCTAATTTTTGATTTATTGTAGAGATGAGGTCTCGCCAAGTTGCCCAGGTGGGTCTCGAACCCATGGGCTCAGGTAATCCACTCACTCAGCCTCCCAAGGCGCGGAATTACAGGCTGAGCCACGGAGCCTGGCCATGTAGTACTTTTGTAATAAATTTTTTTTCAGCTTGGAGAAACATAAGTTAACAAAGGAAAAATAATGTCATATTCCTATAATTCATTACTCATGTCATGTTGTTACAAAACTGAGTAGGCCCAATTTGAAAAATAACAATAATTTATTATCTAAGTACAATATTTTAAGTATTTACTTAATACTTAATTATTTGTAACTCAATTTTTGTTTAATATTTTTGAAAAAATTGTTTTCCAACACTTCTGAAAAGTCTTGTTTATGTAAAATTTTACACTTGAAAGAGATGTGGAAAGATTAGACAAGGAAGTTTTGGCCTTATATTGTATGAGACCAATGTAGAAAATAATATTCCGAGCCAGGCTCGGTGGCTCAGCCTGCAATCCCGCGCTTTGGGAGGATGAGGTGAGTGGATTGCCTGAGCTCGCGGGTTCGAGACCCGCCTGGGCAACTTGGCGAGAACTCATCTCTATAATAAATCAAAAAAATCAGTCGGGTGTGGTAGCGCGTGCCTGTAATTCCGGCTACTCGGAAGGCTGAGGCGGAAGGATCGCTGGAGCCCAGCAGGTCAAGGCTGTGGTGGCCGGGGGCGGCCACTGCACTCCAGTCTGGGTGACAGAGTGAGACTCCGACTCAAAAAAAAAAAAGAAAAGAAAAGAATATTCCTATATTTTACACGTCCCTTGTCAAGACTCCAATATTTTATGAGATAGTTCAATTGTGAGTCAGTTTAACTGCAGTGTGCCACTTTTTTCTTGTCTGAGTGGTTGACATCTGATATAGAGAACTACTTTATAGTCTGCCAGCTTTCAGCAAAATGAATCATGTGGAGAAATCTGATCATGAACTATTATTTGTTAATAAGGAATTCTGAAAAGCAAATTGATTTTTAGAAGTTGATATATAGTGTCTTCGTAAATCAATGTTTAATAAACTAATTGACTTTAAATTATTAAGAGAAAAAAACAAAAATATGCCATCGTGACATAAATGCAAATGCATCATCAATTAGTGCAGATATAGTACTTGACATTTAGAGGTGATTTATCCTAATTCAACCATATCATATTCAGTTTTGAAAAGTTGAGTCAAGCCAGGAAACTAATATATATTCAGTTATATAGAATGAGGAAAGTTTAAAATAAAGTATTGTAAAAAAAATCTACAGTAAAATATTAGCAGTAATCAACTCCAAAGAGGAGTCAAGAAGTCAACATGAAGTGAAAGAAGTGAGACAAGAAAATAATTTAATTTAAATATATCCTTCATAATGTACTAAATATATACTTGTCAGCATATATTTTTAAAGAAATAGGTATCTTTTAGAATTATTTGAATTTTCATAATGATAACCAAAATTTTATAACTCTCTGGGAATATGCTTTTCCCTCAAGATATTAAGAGTGAGTAAATTTTAAATACATAATTGTATTTCAACCATCAAATGTAATGGTTGAATAGTGGAAATATTTGACTGTATATCTGTGACTTTATTCATGTAATTATTCTTTTTTCTCACTCTTTTTGTAATTTCCCCAATTTTCAAGATCTATTTGAATTTCTTCCAGAAAAAAAAATTATCTTCATTATACTTACCCTAAAAATATCTCTCAACGCTAACCTGAGGTCTTCAGTTCTACTTGATGGCTAAGAACTACAGGAAGAAAAAAGGTTTCCCATCCTCAGAGTGTTTTGTTACATATCACCAAATGGTCTTTCAGATTAGTGTGAAAATGTTTGTTTTTTCAAAAGTAGGAGCAATGTCCTAATCTATTTTTTATGTCACACAAAACTGGGAATATTCTGAATGTTTGTTGAATAAACACATATTTAATAAATGTAGTGTTAACTTTTTTCTTTTAGACACACTTGAAGTTTGAAATGGAAAGAAACAGGGGAAACCAGGTTTTCTGGCACAGTAAGAAGTAAACATGTGCAGAATGATATGGGGAAATCAAATGTTTTCCTGACACCTGTTAACACTCTAACCATGTACTGATTATCTTCATTTCCCTGCACTTAGTTTGTTCATCTCTAAAACAGGAATTTTTGGTAAGTACTTTAAAAAGAAGCTTGTTTTTTTAACAGTTTTAGATTTATTAAAAAGCTTTTAAAAAAAATACAAAGTTCCAAGATACCTTGTACTCAGTTTTCCTATTATTAACATCTTACATTGATTGGTATGGCACATTTGTAACAATTGTTGAATTGATTCATAATAATTAAATAAAGTCCACACTTTATTAAGATTTTCTTAGTTCTTACCTAAAGTTCTTTTTCTGTTTCAACTCCCCATCAAGGATACCATATTACATTTAGTTGTCATATTTTTTATGCTTCTCGTGAGTCTGATGGGGTCTCAAACATTTTTTTCTTGTTTTTGAAGTTCTTAACAATTTTGAGAAGTCCTAGTCAGGTGTCTTGTATAATATTCTTCTAATGAAATGTATCTAATGTTTTTTTCTCATTACTGAGCTGGTGTTACAGATTTTTAAGAGGAAGACCATAGAAGTAAAGTCTTGTTTTCATCAGTTTTATCGTATCATGTATATACTATCAATATGATTTATTAGTGCTGTTGTTAACCTTGGCTGAGTAGTGTCTGTCAGGTTGACTCAATGTAAAGTAGATCTTTCCCCCTATCTTCCCATACTGGACTAGTTAGAAATATGTCTCTATGTGCAATCAACACTTAAGGAGTTGGAAATTATGCTCCATGGTTTTCAAGTATGGGATTTGCACATAATTTGTACATAAATTCTTGGAATTCTTCTTGAAAATACTATTGTTTAATGTCATTTATTTATTTAATAATGTATTTATTATATAGCATTATGGATATTTTACACTTTGGGTTATAATATAGTAATACATTATTGCTGAAATTGTTCTAGCTTTGGTCACTGGAGTTCTTTTAGTTATTTTCTGTATCCTTCTGACGGTGTGTGTGTGTGTGTGTGTGTGTGTGTGTGTTGATAGGGATTTTTGAGGTTAAAATTAAAATTAAAACAAGCCTTGGTAACTATTCAATTACAAAATATAAAAATAGAGTAACTGAAGCAAAACAAAACAAAACAAAATGAATATGTCTTTCAATCATTTCACTTTATTTATTTCTTCACAGCATGCCTTGTACTAACTTCATGAACACCAGCGTCTCAGCATGGCCTAATTCATGATCTTTTCTCTTATTATTTATTCTTTGCCTTTATAGAATATTGACACAGTACGTCTCTTCTTCCCACAGGAGCCTTTTTATTTCACTAGCAATTCCATCTCAAATCTCTGGCCACACCCTCCACTTCTGTTAACCTTCAAATATTCCAATCCCAAAGGGACTGGATTAGCTAAAATGTTCTTATTTGATGAAACGTAGGTTTAAGTGGCATCTATGAACTTGTTGACCAAATTTTTATCTTTGCTTCAGACTTTTCCACTAAGATCAAGGTTTATATACTCAACTATTTTATTTCTTTTTTAAAATTTTTATTTGAGTCAGAGTCTCACTCTGTTTCTGGAATGCAGTGGCACACTCATAGCCACTGCAGCCTTGACCTTCTGTGCTCAGGTGATCCTTCCACCTCAGCCTTCCAAGAAGCTGGAACTACAGGCATGTGCCACCATGTCCAGCTAATTTTTTGATTTATTGTGGAGATTAGGTGTTGCCAATTTGCTCAGGCTGGTCTCGAACCCGTGGACTCAGGCAATCCTCTCACTACGGCCTCCCAAATTGCTGGGATTACAAGTATGAGCCACAACGCCAGACTCCACTACCTTCTTAATACCTCAGCTGCAGGGTCTTAAATAAATTTTAGATCTATCATTTATCAAAAATATATATTTTTAAATTTTCTACCTGAGTCTTCACTAGCCTAGTTAACGTCACCATTGTACGCAAAGTTTAATTCATTCTCTACATAAAATCATTGTGAGCCTCAAATGCCAACACGACGTTTGGATCAGGTTCCAATTTCTTATTCTGGGTTCCAAATTACCCATTATTCTCTAGTCCAACCACTCAGCTGGATTCCTTTCTGATTTTCATGCCAAGTTTTTCTTTGCCTAAAGCTTTCAACTTACTCTTTGCTCTGCCTAATATGCCATTTCTCAGACCTTGCCATATGATTGGTTTATTTTTAACTTGAGGTCTTGTACTGAACATGTTTTCCTCAAGGGAAAATTTTATGATTACTCTTCCTCTATCACATCATCTTAGGTAGTTTCTGTTTAACACACCAACTAAACATTTGGTAATCTTTATGTCCATTTTCCATTTATATATTTTTCTGTTGCGCTAGTATGTGAAATCTATGAAGGCAAGAATAATAACTTTGAATCCTCAATATCTAGCACAGTACTTAGAAAAATATTTTATGCCAATAAATATTGTTCATTGGATGAATGGGTGAATAAATATAGGTTGAAGTCAAAATTATTAGTCACTTAACCCATCAGAAGAATAGAAAAACCTATTATGCTAATTACTAGAAATGGATATGACATACTCCCTATTTTGAGAACTTCTTTTATATATACTAAAATTTTAAAATGAAATTAAACAATAAATATTACTACAACAAAATCACATATTCATAAAATACAAAATATATAAGTAATATAAAAGTGAATACTTTACAAATAGTTGTTATCTCCTAGAGAAGTAGAAGCTAATTAGTTACCAAGGATATAGTAATACTGAATGCAAAGGTATTTTCATTAACACCATATCCATGGCCTTCGTTCACATAATGACTAAAGGATTTTAGCTTAAGTTGTATAGCTACTGTTTCCAAAGGCGGGTTTCTAAATTTGCACAAAACCAGACATTTTAGAGAGGCATCTTGGTGTAATGGCAAGAGCACTCTCTAGACCACTTATGGGGACCCTTGAATTCAAGTTTAAATTATTTTAAATAAAATCTGGTGTTGGCTTAAGTGAATAACTTTTTTTTAACCATGTCATAATATCTCTATCTGTATGATAAAAAAATTTTAAATGTTCAATTAGGATAATAATACATTCAATAGCATAGAATTATCTATATTAATATTCACAATCATATTCTGCACTAGGAACTGAGATAAGAACTTTGTAGATCAACTTTCATCATATGCTTGTTTCTGTGATCATTTCATGATCATTACTACTAGATAAGAAAAACCCAGCCCAGAGTCAGTGTTTATTTCTATCAAGACCTATTTGTAGTCCTCCACGGCTAACAACATCAGCCTCACTTGCCATTTGTGGTCAAGGCCTTTCCAGATAATCTGCCTCATAGCCATTTGCAGTCTTTGTCACTTTTGCTGGCAGGCAAACCCATTCTTTTTATGTCTCAGAGGGTACAAAAAGAATATATCTAGTTTCAGATCATCTCTGGATTTCTACAGTACCCCATGTCTACTCACTTCATGGACTGAGGTGTCCACCTTAAGCAACTATATAGGGATATCTGCTTGTGGATTCCAATCCCTTCCCAAACCTGGAAGGGGGTTCTTCTAATGGCGTCAATGTGTCCTATTTGAATGAACCCCACTAATTCCCATCGTGATTTACACAGGGCCTTGGCTATATTGGCATTTCTTAGGAGGCCAGGCTTCCATTGCTCTTCTACCTGACTGTACGGCCAGGTCATTGACCACAGCCCATGTGTCAGTAAAAACCCAAACATAGGAACTTTTGCTACTGTTCAATTTTTCCACCACTGCTAGCAAAACAGCAAGCAACATAGCTCACTATGATGATTTGTTTATCTTCTTCAGTCGGTATGGTGGCTTTCCAGACAGGATGTTGTTCATTCACTTTGGAACTGCTAAACACTAACCAACCAGTTCTTTGTTAGTTTGTTTATAGAACACTGTCCAAGTGGTGATAGGATCCAGCAGCTCCTCACACACTTCCAGAGTCAATCCTAGAAACAAAGAGTCATAGCAGTAGTTTTAGTTGATATCCAATAATAATCTAATATTTGTCTCTCAAATGGGTATTCCTTAGTATAAAGTCTCAGTAGTCATTTTTAGAAGACACTCACAGTTTTTGAAATAAGCCCCAATATAGACCCCAAATAGGTTATTGCACCAAGAATTTGTTCCCACCAGTACTCCAACTTTGTGTGGGAACTTGAGCAATCTTGTTGCTTCTTATTTAGCATGCCCAAATAATATTTGCTTTTGTTTTAAATTTTACTCAAATCTCTTTGCTGTTCTCTGAGTATTTCATCTTAAAAGACTCATCTACCTTTATCACCTATATATTTCTCTAGTACAACATTTTCAAAAACATGCCAGTTTGCATTTAAACCACTTGAATTTTTTATGCATAGTAAGATACAATTTCAGTATCGAGGATATTTATTATTTGAAAAAAATGTATAAACAGCCTATATTTTCTCACTAACTCAAAATGTCATATTTATTATTAAGAAATTTTCATTTATCTGGAACAACCGTCAAATACTCTATTATACTGTTTCATTGACATGCTAGCTTTTGTTCCAAGGCTAAAACTATTTTACTTAATGTAAGTTTATAACACAGATCATATTTGGCATATACACTATTTTCTTAAAAATTTTCAAGCGAATTTTGTGTCTTTGAAAAAGGTTTTAAGTTTATTAAAAAAAACAAACTTCCAAAAAATATTTTGGCTATGTTGACATTGAATTCATGGAATAATATGGAAAAAATATATATACATACACACACTCACTGTTTTGTCTTTTATTAAAAATAAAACAAAAAAAAATCCAAGAAAAACAAAAACACTTTTCCACATATTGAATCTAATTTTTAAATCTTTGCTTGGATACAATAATGATGATTGTGGGAATAATGT
This sequence comes from Cephalopachus bancanus, assembly GCA_027257055.1. Taxonomy (NCBI): domain Eukaryota; kingdom Metazoa; phylum Chordata; class Mammalia; order Primates; family Tarsiidae; genus Cephalopachus; species Cephalopachus bancanus. Next base: position 1,672,109 of record JAPVLO010000243.1, on the reverse strand, counting down.
ATTATTTTTAACCATAATATAAATGTTTTAAATAATTAAGCATAGCACTGTATTTTTATTTGACTGGTTTATATGCATACAAATAGCTATTTATGAATGTGGATGTATGAATGTGCATATTTATATGTGTTTATCAGAAGAAAACACTATTCCATTTAGCTTCTTACTAATATTTCTATTTATATATTTAATATTTATTATTTTATTTTAATACTAAAGATGTGGGGTACAATTCAGGTTTAAGTACGTAAATAATCAGCGTGCAGGTAAAGTTTGGGTACTCCGTCCCTACCTTGACAGTGTCCCACTATTGCTGATCCCTTTCTCATAGTATTATGATAAATGTTCAGGGTTCACTTATGAGTAGTACTCAGCTCTTTGTTTCTAAGATGAATCATTGAGTAATATAGAATCTCATTCCATCCAAGTTGCTGCGAAGTCCATAATTTTGTTTTTCTTTATAGCTGCATAATATTACATTGTGTAAACGTACCACATTTTCTTTATTCAGTCTACTTTTGATGGGCAACATGGTTTGTTCCAAGTTTTTGCTATTGTCAATAACGCTGCAATAAACATGCATGTGCATAAAATTTTATTTTCTTCATCCTTTGGGAAACAGTCTATTAGCATAGGTCTCTCCCTACTCTTCTAATTCTTTCTCCTTTTGAATCATGTCAAGGACACAAAGGGAGTTTTGATTGTGCATGTTTATTTTTTGTTTGTTTATAATTTTAATTTTTATATTTTAAAGATGTGGGGTACAATTCAGGATTCGGTATACAAGTGGTCATTGTATAGGTAAAGTTTAGGCCTCCCTTAGTTCCCACGTTGTGTGGTTTGAGATCAAGTACCTTTATTTATGTTGTGTTTCCTCCCCCAAACCATCCCAGCAGTTTCCTCCTACTGCTAATCCCTTTCTAATAGTATTATAGTAAATGTTCAGGGTCCGCTAATGAGTAAGAGCAAGTGGTACTCTGTTCTTTGTTTCTGTGATAGATCACAAGTATGATAGACTCTAAATTTATCCAAGTTGCTGTGAAGTTCATATATTTTTCCTTCTTTGTGGTTGTGTAATATTAGGTATATTACACAACCATAAAGAAGGACAACATCAGTAAGGTACTTGATCTCAAACCATGCAAAGTGGGAACCAAAGGGAGGCCTAAACTTTACCTATAGAATGACCACTTGTATACCTAATCCTGAATTGTACTCCACATCTTTAAAATATAAAAATTAAAATATATATCACATTGTTTTTAACCAGTCTAGTTTCAATGGTCAGCACAGTAGGGTCCATGTTTTTGTTATTGTGAATAGTGCTGCAATAAACATGTGTGTGCAGATATCTTTTTTGTAAAATTATTTGATTTCCTCCAGATATAATCCCAGTAGGGGATTGCTGGGTCATATGGAAGGTCAATGTCTAGTTCTTTAAGAAATTGCCACAGTGTTTTCCAAAGAGGTTGGGCTAGTTTGCATTCTCACCAGCAGTGTAGAAGCATTCCCTTTTCCCCACATCCACGCCAGCATCTGTTGTTGTATGTTTTATTAATGATGGCCATTCTTACTAGGGTTATGTGGTATCTCAATGTGGTTTTGATTTGCATTTCTCTGATGATTGGTGGGACTGAGAAAATTTTTAGGTGTCTGTTAGCTGTCCATATGTCTTCTTTTGAGAAGTGTCTACTCATATCTTTTGCCCACTTTTTAATGGGACTGTTTGGTTTTTTCCTTTCAGCACAGTTCCTTGTAGATCCTGGATGTTAAACCTTTTTCAGATATATGATTCGCAAATATTTTTTTCCCATTCTGTGGGCTGTCTCTCTGCTCTCTTGGCTGGGTAGGAAATTCTTGGTTGAAATTGTTTATCTTTGAGGACTTTGACTATTGGACTCCAGTCCCTTCTAGCTTGTAGTGTTTCTACTGAAAGGTCTGCTGCTGTTCTGTTTGGTTTTCCCCAGTGGATATTCTGAACTTTCTCTCTTGCTGCCTTTAGGATTTTTTCTTTTGTGTCTACTTTGTGTAGGCAAATTACTATGTGTCTAGGGGTTGGTCTTCTCATTTGATGTCTTGCAAGGGTTCTCTGTATCTCTTGTGTTTGGATCGTCACATCTCTGTTGAGATGGTGAAAATTTTCTTGGATAACCTCCTGGAATATTTGTTCCAAGATGGTCTCCATTTCCCTTTCTTCTTCAGGGATACCATTTAGGCATATGTTAGGCCTCTTGATTTATTCACATATCTCTTGGATGCTTTGTTCTTTCTTTCTGAGTTTTCTTTCTATGTTTTTTACAGATCAGGTTAATTCTATGTTTGGTCTTCAAGTTATGAGATTCTTTCTTCTGCTTGATTAATTCTGCTTTCCATGCTTGTCATCTTGTTATTTATTTCCTGGATGAATTTTTTTTTAATGGCAAAATCTCTGTTACAAGTTCTTTCAGTTTGTATCTTGTCTTTCTTGAGTCAATATGTTTATTTTAAAATTAGCCTTTGACAAGAGAATATTTCAAATGTATATTAATATGGTCACCTTTTGTGCTTTAACTAAAAATGCTAAGAATAGTACTTTTATAATATTGAACTATCCTTTCATTCCTGAGATGAACACAGTTGCTTTTGGTATACGATTTTTTGACTTACTTCTGTGATTTTATTAGTAATATTTTATTTAGGACTAATGTGGTTGGGAAGGAAACTATAACTTATTTTTAAAAGCCTTTAAAAATATCCATACATACAAATCAAATAATTCTTATTAAAGGTAATATGTGTAATACATATAATTTCAATGTTATTGGCAAAAAATTTGTTGCCTTTTTAAATTTTTTTTTGCTAAATGTTTTGATTAGCAATGACTGTGTGCCAAACTGAGACTTTTAAAATTGACTTTTTCTTTCTAGAAGAAATGTTCAAAAACAGTGGTGCATATACTTAGTTTTTGCTCTCCAGAATTTAGGTTCACCTTCTTACTTAACAAAGATGCATTGGAAATGTATTTTATGTATGTGTGTCTATATGTATACATGAATATATATGCATATATATGTATACACACACACATATATACACACAAATATATATATCTCCCTCTGTGTATATATATATATATATATATATATATATATATAGAGAGAGAGAGAGAGAGAGAGAGAGAGAGAGAATAGACTAAATAGAATAAACACCCCTTTTTTCCCCAAAATCTAGTAAATAAAAGGAAAGACTATATAGTATTTAGCACACTGATAGAAGAATCAAGCTTATGGCACTGGGAGAAAGCCTGCATTATTGAAGAACAAAATAAAAACACCAGAGGTCAAGAAGGAGAGAGAAAAAAAAAAGAAGGAAAGAAAGAAAGAAAAAGAAAAGAAGAGAGAGAAAAAGATGACAATGCATCTATAAAGTTATTAGGCAAGGAAACACAACCCAGGTAAGGAATTCACTAAGTGTTTACTGAAGTGAAAATTTATGATTATTTAGGTGCTATACAGGAAAGCTGATAGTTTCATGCTAATTAGACATTAAAACCTGACTCTAAGGATAGGAAAGAATTAATCCAAAATAATTGACTAATGCAAGCTCCTGTGTTTATTTGGCAGAAAATAATTTGAAGTAAGTCTAGTAGAGTTTTTGCTTACCAGAGTCACTCAAAATTTAGAATCTTTTATCCACTTCACATGCTTAGAGAGAAACAAAAACTAGATTTGAGCTATTGGGTTTGAACATTTGAGTTGAGTATTAAAGAATTAACAGGCAAGAGTTAGGCAAGTATTTACAAAATTTATTCCAAAAATGAAAAAGACTCGCAAAATCCAAAGGCATGGAGGCCAGTCAAAGTTTGATTTAAAATATCTCAATTTATTAGAAAATAATAATTTTAATTCATAATTTTGCAGTTCTCACTTTGGCAATGTTGATTTTCAGAATGTTAGTATAATGATATCTACAGACCATCTCTCCAGGAAACAAATGTAACTGGTGAAAAATATTTTAAAATAGCCATTTAAAAATCTCTAAAAGCTATCTTAAGGGGATTTAGTAAATAACAAAATGTTTTTAAAGAAAATCTATTAAATCTCAATAAGATCAGTGAGTCCATAGCATATGAAAGTTCCTACACTCGATTCTCCATCCCCAGCTTTGTATGACAGCAGCTCTATGAAGTGAAGAATACAGGGCTCCCACTTGCCTCATCACTTTTTAATGCTATAGTTTCTTCACAGGAGAACCAGGTCACCAGTATTTCTCACCCTTCACAGCTACATGCATTAGAAGCTTTACTCAAGTCAAGAGTAGCTAATAGGTCTATGGCCCCTTATTCTACTCATTCCTACTTGTAGAATGGAAACCCTACTAACTGTGCTCCAAACCAAGATTATTGTGTCTAGACATCCCATGGCCAAGGAGATCTTTAGAGTGAATGCTCCATGTCTAATGAGGCAATCTGGGAAAAGCAGAGACTACTCTCAAGTGCACATAAAAAAGTCCAATAAATTTAAAGTGATTGGAATCGAAGTGTATACTCTAGCCACAATAACATGAAATTATAAATAAATAACAAAAAATTAGGAAGTTGACAAATATGTGGAAATTTAACAACATACATCAAAATAACCAAGAAGATATGACAAGGAAAATTGGAAGATACTTTTAGGTTGAAAGGAAAATAAACAAAAATCCCAACATATCAAAGCTTACTAGATGCTGCTTAAGTAGTACTTAGAAGAAAGTTTATCACTGTAAAGGCTTATATTATAAAAGAAGAAAGCTCACCTAATACATTCCATCTAAAGACAACAGAAAAAAAGAAAAAACTAAATATAAAAAAATAAAAAGGAAAATATAAGATTAGAGTGGACATTAGTGAAATAAAGAAGTAAAAATAGAGAAAATCAACTTAAGATATGTATAGTTGGCTCTTCAAAAAGACCAACAAAATTGGCATATCTTTAGCTAGACCATGAACATGTGGGGAAAGACTCAAATTACTAAAATCAGAAAGTGAATATAATGACTATCCTTATAGAAATAAAAAGGCTTATAAGAGTTTGCCTTGGGCGGGTGCAGTGGATCATGCCTGTAATCCCAGCATTTTGAGAAGCTGAAGTAAAAGGATTTTTTTTATTTTTTTTATTTTTTTTGAGTTGGAGTCTCACTCTGTCGCCCAGACTGGAGTGCAGTGGCCGCTTCCGGCCACTGCAGCCTCGCCTGCTGGGCTCCGGCGATCCTTCCGCCTCTGCCTTCCGAGTAGCCGGAATTACAGGCGTGCGCTACCACGCCCGGCTGATTTTTTGATTTATTATAGAGATGAGGTCTCGCTGCCCAGGCGGGTCTCGAACCCGCGGGCTCAGGCAATCCACTCACCTCAGCCTCCCAAAGGCGCGGCATTACAGGCTGAGCCACCGAGCCCGGTTTAAGAGGATTTTTTGAGGCTAGAAGTTCAAGACTAGCTTGGACAAAATCCTGAGACCCTGGCTTGTAGCTATGTACAAAAATGAGATTACTATAAACATCTGTGCCAAGTCAGTAGACTTAGATGAAGTGTAAAAATTCAAAAGAAAAATACAAAAATTAATTCGAGTAAACTGAACATCCGAATAAGTTTATAACATGCAAAGAGATTCATTTAGCAATTTTGAAACTTTCTTTCACCCACCTCAAAAAAATCCCAAGTTCAAATGATAGCTTCACTGGTGATTTCTAGCAAATATTTAATAATAAATTAATATAATTTTTTCATAGATTCTTCCAAAAATAGAAATAGAAGAAACATTTCACAACTCATTGTGTGAGGTCACTATAGCTCTGATATTAAAACCTGACAAAAATATCACACAGAAAGAAAACCACACTCCAAAATATAAGTGCAAACATTTTCAAAAACTAACAATTCAAATTTATCAAAATACAAAAAGGAATATACCCAACGGCCAAGAGGCACATCTTTTGAGAATTCAAAATTGGTTGAAAATCCAATACTTGATTAATGTATCATATCAATAAAATACAGCACATTTTATTTTTTTAATTTTTTAATTTTTTTTTTTTTTTAGTTGGAGTCTCACTCTGTCACCCAGACTGGAGTGCAGTGGCCGCTTCTGGCCACTGCACTCTCAACCTGCTGGGCTCCGGCGATCCTTCCACCTCAGCCTTCCAAGTAGCTGGAACTACAGGCACGTGCTACCACGCCTGGCTAGTTTTTTTGATTTTATTGTAGAGATGAGGTCTCGCCAAGTGCCCAGGCGGGTCTCGAATCCGCGGGCTCAGGCAATCCACTCACCTCAGCCTCCAAAGCACTGGGATTACAGGCTGAGCCACCGAACCTGGCTAAGCACATTTTATAAAATCCATCATACTTTCAAAATAAAAACACTCAAGAAACTAGGACTAGAATGGAACTCCCATAATTTGATAAAAAGCATTTAGGGAAAACCCACAAACTTTATATCAATTAATGAAAGACTGACTGTTACCCCATGAAGGTAAAAAAACAAATAAACAAACAAACAAAAAAACCCTCAATAATATCTATTCTTACCACTTCTATTTCTTATTATTCTGGAGATTTTAGCCAGGGAAATTAGACAACAAGAAAAACTAAACAGATTGAGAGGAAGAAAGTAAAACTATTTATCCTTGCAGATGGCGTGATTATATATATAAACTCTAAGGAATTTACGAAAAAATCTATAGAACTAATAAACAAATTCAGCAAAGTAACAGGGTACAAGATCAATATAGAAAAATCAATTACAAGCAGCCTTCTGTATTCATAGATTTTGCATTTGTGGATTCAACCAACTTACAGATAAAACTTTGGGAAAAAAGCAATAAAAATACCAAAGCAACAATAAAAATTAATACAAATAAAAAGCAGTATGACAGTTATTTTACATAGCATTTACATTGTATTAGGTATTATAAGTAAACTAAAGAAAATTTAAGCATACAGAAGGATGTGTGCAGCTTATATGTAAATATTATGCCATTTTATATCAGCTACTTGAGCATCTGTGCATTTTGGTATCCAGGAGATCCTGGAACCAATCCACCATGGATACTGAGGGATAATTATATATTTCTATACATTAGCAATGAATACTTAAAAAATAAGAATACAACTTCATTTACAATAAAATTTTAAAATTAAAATAAATACTGAAAAAAAATATAAAACTTGTACTCTAAAAATTATAAGCATAGTTGAAAGAAATTAAAGAAGAACTAGAATGGAAAGATACTTCAAGCTCAGAAATTTGAGGACTTGTTTATCTATCTATTTATCTATCTATTTATTTTAAAGATGTGGGGTACAATCTAGGATTAGGTATACATGTGGACATTGTAAAGATAAATTTTGGGTCTCCCTTGGTCCCCACTTCACCTGGTTTGAGATCAGGTCCCCTTATTGATGCTGTGCCCCACTCCCTGCCCTGGCAGTATCCTGCTAATGCTAATCCCTTTCTTATAGTATTATGGTAAATGTTCAGAGTCTGCTTAAATGTGAGAACATGTGGTACCCTTTTCTTTGTTTCTGTGATAGATCACTGAGTATTATAGATTCTAAATTCACTCAAGTTGGTGAGAAGTCCATATGTTTGTCCTTCTTTATGGCTGTGTAATATTCAATTGTGTACATGCACCACATGTTTTTTATCCAGTCTAGTTGTGAAGGTTAGCATGGTTGGTTCCATGTTTTTGCTATTGTGAATAGTACTGCAATATATATGTGTGTGCAGGTATTTTTTTTTGTAGAATGATTGGTTCCTCCAGATATATTCCCAGTAGGGGAATTGCTGGGTTATATGGAAGGTCAATTTCTAGTTCTTTTAGAAATCACCATACTGTTTTCTGTAAAGGTTGAATTAGTTTGCATTCTCACTAGCAGCGTAGAAACGTTCCTTTTTCCTACATCCTCACCAGCATCTATTGTTGTTTGTTTTATTAATGATAGTTATTCTTACTGGGGTTATTTGGTATCTCAATGTGGTTTTGATTCGCATTTCTCTGATGTTTAGTGAGGCTGAACACATTTTCATGTGTCTGTTGGCTCCCCATATATCCTCTTTTGAGAAGTGTCTTTTCATGTCTTTTACCCACTTTTTAATGGGGCTGTTTGCTTTTTTTCCTTTCAGCATGTTTGAGTTCCTTGTAGATCCTGGATGTTAGTAGATATACAGTTGGCAAATTTATTTCCGATTCTGTGGGTTGTCTCCTCACTCTCTTGATGGTTTCTTTTGCTTTGCAGAAGCTTTTCAGTTTAGTGAGTTCCCACTTGTCTATCTCATTTCTTATGGCATGAACACCTGGGGGTTTTGATCAGGAATTGTTTGCCTACTTTGATTCCTGTAAGGGTGTCTTTTGTGTTTTCTAAGATTCTTATAGTTTGAGGTTTCACGTCTAGGTCTTTTTGATCCATTTAGAGTTGATTTTTGTGTGTGGTGATAGGTAGAGGTCCTGTTTTAATCTTCCTCATATGGCCAGCCAGTTTTCCCAGCACCATTTACTGAATAGGTTCTCCTCTCTCCAGTGGTGGTTGGTGGAGGCTTTGTCAAAGATGAGCTGGTTGAGAAATTGAGATTTGGCTTCAGGAATCTCTCTTCTGTTTTATTTGTCTTTGTGCCTGTTCTTATACCTATACCAGGCTGTTTTGAATATTGTAGCCTTATATGAAGTCTGAAAGTGTGATATCTACTGCTTTTTTTCTTTTGGTAAGGATTGTTTTGGCTATTTGTGGTCATTTGTGTTTCCATATGAATTTCTGTATTGCCACTTCCAGGTCTGAAAAGATTGATGTTGATAATTTAACGGGTATTGCATTGAGTTTGTAAATTGTCTTTAGTATGGTGGACTTAACAATATTTATTCTTACAATCCATGAACATGGAATATTTTTCCATTTCTTTGTGTCTTCTTGAATATCTTTGAATAGTGTTTTGTAGTTTTCATTGTAAAGATCTTTCACTTCTCTGGCTAGGAAGATGCCACAGTATTTTACTTTTTTTGTGGTTCTTGTGAATGGGATTGTGCTTTATATTTGGTTCTCTGCCTATCTGTTGTTGGTGTATGAGAATATAACTGTCTTTTGCATATTTGTTTCATACCCCAAGACTTTACCAAAGTCCTTTATCAGTGAGAGCAGATTTTTGACAGATTCTCTTGTATTTTCAAGGTATAGAATCATATCATCAGCAAAGTGGGATAACTTACCTTGTTCCTTTTCTATTTAGATATCACTGATTTTCTTCTCTGGCTAGGACTTCCAACACCATGTTGAACAGGGGTGGTGCGAGTGGGCAGCCTTATCTTATTCTGGTTTTCCGGAGAAATTTTCCAGTTTCTGTCCATTTAGCAATATGCTAACTGTGGGTTTATCATAGGTGGTGCTTACTATTTTGGGGTATGTTCCTTCTATGCCGAATGTTTGAGGGTTTTTATCAAGAAGGGATGCTGGATTTTATCAAAAGCTTTTTCTGCATCTAATGATATAATCATGTGGTTCTTGTTTTTACATTTGTTAATGTATTTAATTACGCTTATGGTCTTGCAAATGTTGAACCAGCCCAGCATCTTGGGAATGAAATCTACTTGGTCATGGTGGATGATTTTTGAGATATGTTTTTGGATCCAATTTGTTAGATTCTTGTGATAATTTTTGCATCTATGTTCATTTAGGTATATTGCCCTGTAGTTCTCTGTTTTTGTTGGATTTTTATGCATTTGGGGTATCAGTTTGATGTTAGCTTTGTAAAATTATTTGGGGAGAATACCATCTTTCTCAATTGCCTGGAATACTTTCAATGGGATTGGCATCATTTCTTCCTTTTTGTTTTGTAGAATTCCACTGGAAATTTGTCTGGCCTAGGACTTTTTTTTTTTTTTTGGAGTTGGAGTCTCACTGGGTCACCCAGAATGGAGTGCAGTGGCCACTCCCGGCCACCGCAGCCTCGACCTGCTGGACTCTGGCAATCCTTCTGCCTTAGCCTTCCAAGTAGCTGGAATTACAGGCATGAGCTACCATGCCCGGCTGATTTTTTGATTTTTATTGTAGAGATGAGGTCTCACTGCCCAGGCAGTTCTCGAACCCGCGGGCCCAGGCAATTCACCTCAGCCTCCCAAAGGCGTGGGATTACAGGCTGAGCCACCAAGCCAGGCTGGACTTTTTTTTAAAGGTAATTATCATAGGAATTTCCTGGGTTGTTAGGGTTGTTACTCATCTATTTGTTGTGTCTTCTTGTTTCAACCTTGGGAGTTTGTGTAATGTCAGAAAGGAGGACTTGACATTTTTAAGATGGCAATACTCACATTGATTTACAGGTTAAATCTAATCTAAATTGCACCTCTTTTTTTTTTTTGCAGATACTGATAAGCTAATTTTAGAAATCATATAGAAATTTTAGGGACCCAGTATAGTTAAAGCAATCTTGAAAACAAACAAACAAACAAACAACAAAAAACAAAATTGAATGACTCATTCTTGCCAAATTCAGAACTTAATATAAAGCCATAGCAATAAAACAGTGATTTACTGGCTTAAGGATAAACATATATCTTTGTAGAATGTAATTGAGAGCCCCCAAATTTACTCATACTTATGGTCAATTGATTTGTGACAAGGGGACTAAGATAATTCAGTGGGGCTAAGAGGAGACTTTTTGCCAAATGGTGGTGAATATTTCAATTTAAGAGTATAGTTGGACCCCTGCCTAATAGTACACACACAAATTAACTCAAAATAGATCACAGACTTAGATGTAACAGCTAAACTGTACAATTAAGAGAAGAAAACATAGGCATAAAATCTTAGGACTTTGGGTTAGAAAATGGCTTCTTAGCAATGACACCACAAGCTCCAGTAACAAAGTGGAAAAAATTAGATAAATCAGATTTCAAATTTAAAAAATAAATGCATCAAAAGACACCATGAAGAAAGTTAATAGATACAAGCTACAGATTGGAAAAAATTTGTAAATCATATAATTCACAAGAGATTATATTTATATTATATAACAAATTTGTACAATTGAATAATAAAAAGGCAAATAACCCAATCAGAGATGGATAAAGAATTTAATAGACATTTTTACAAGGAACTTATACACATAGGATTTAAACACGTGAAAAGATACTCAATATCATTAGTCATAAAGGAAATACAAATCAAAATCATGACACACAACTTCACAACCATAAGCATGTATATAATTCAAAAGATAAAGTGTTGAGGAGAGTGTGGAAAGATTGGAACTCTGATACATTGCCACTGGAATCAAAAAATAGTGCAATCACTTCAGAAAACAGTCTGTCATTTCCTGGAAATGTTAGATATAAAATTTCTGTATGACCCAGAAATTCCACTCCTAGATATTTAACTGCCCCAAATAAAAACATGTTCACCAAAAACATGTATGTGAGTATTTCTATAGCAGCATCATTTATAATAGCCCCAAAGCAGAAGCAACCTAAATGGTCAGTAAATGGAATATGGATAAACAAAATGTGATGTGTATATATATATATATTTATACAGATGAGCATATATATATATATATTTATACAGATGAGCAAAATGTGATGTGTGTGTGTATACATGTCCATAAATATGTATGTATATGTTCAATGAAATATGATTGTGCCATAAAAAAGAATGAGTGCTGATACATTCCATAACATGGATGGGCCTTGAAAACTTTATGGTAAATGAAAATAATCCATTCATGGAAGACCCAAAAGTGTATGACATGATTTATATGAACTGTGCAGAACAAGGAACTCTCTGGAGAAAGCAATGGATTAGTATATGCCTAGGACTGAGTGGGTTGAAAAGAAATGGGAGTTAACCACTAAAGGATACATAAAAGTAGGAGTAAAATAATAAAACTCATAAAAAACATAGGACTAAATCCGTATGACCCTTGTGTTAGGTAATTATTTCCTAGCTATGACATCATCTTGGATATGTCTGTTAGATCTGACAGAATTTCTTTTGGAGGCTATAAAATGCTCTAAAATTGATTTTGATAATAACTGTACAACTCTATAAATAGACTAAAGAGTATTTAATTACATAATTTAAATTATCTACAATGGAATGTTAAATACATCTCAATAAAGATAATTAAATGGTACTTTAAAATTTTATATAAAATAACCAGATATATAAAATTTTATTTAGTAAATGTTGAGATATGGAAGAAATATAGAAAAATGGAACAAAATTCTGGTTAAATTAAAAATGAATGTCTGAGTATGCTGAGACAAAAAGTGTATTTTATGTAACAAATATCAAACAAATCAGCTAAATTTTCAACGTTATTCTTCTATTTTTCAAAATCCTGTTTCCATGGGTTGATATGATAGAGTTTATTTCTTCTACATATTATTATCTTCTATTGTAAAATATATGGGTCTTTACATATTTAGTGACATAAACACAGAACTCCAGAAACTTTGCCTAAATAAGTAAATCTGATTTTATCTTGCTAGTGGTAGCAATTCTCTTTGATTTGCAAGTTAATCTGAACCACTCTGGTAGGAATAACCTCTTGTTATTAGGTGTGCCTACTGGGTCAGGCCTGCTGGCAAACCTTGTCTATCTACAGAAAATGAAGAAGAATGAATAAGTAGGAACAGAAGATTTCAATGTATCACCCAAGTTATATCACCTGCCTTCAAATCTCTCTTAAAGTTACAGGTTATTTCTTTTTCCTTTGGTTTAAAAACTGAAAAAGATTTCAGTAAGTATATTGTCATAATTTTGAAGCAGAAATATCTCATATTCTGCTAATTAATTAAGCCCTTTGGAATATATTCTCTGCTCTAGTAATAAGTCCACTTATATTATTAAAGTTTTGTGTTAGTCTCATAGTTTTTCCTTATTTGATTCTACTATTTTTCACACTCATTCTATACAGAATGTGATTGTCTTCTAATTCATGTAATTTGTCAGTAAATGCTGAAATTTTAGATTCAGTCTCAGAAAAGTCCTAAATTTATTAATACCAATATGCATTGGTATGCCATGTCAAAATATTTGAATATGTAAACTTCCTCTATTATTGTGAAATTGAATTAGTACAAAAATCAGCTAATCAGAGATCTGGAAAAACTCTTTGGCATGACAGAATGAGCACAGGTTTTGAAATGAGAGACTGGTGATTTAAAAAAACCCTTAGTTCAACTCTTTATTATATGAGTGACATAAGCCTTAAACACCTCAAGCTATACATTTATGCTTTTTCAAACAAGCATCCTTATAACTACCTTGGCTGTTCTTAAAAAGTTAAATAAAGTAAGAAATAAATTAGATGACACCTTCAGTATGGTAGACCCTGAAAAAATGTTCATTGTTTTCTCCCTTTCTCTTGTGGACTCATAACATATTTTTGTTTGCACACAAAATCTGCCTTCCAGAACCTTGTGCATCAATGTGGGAATGAGATTGAAACAAATGCATATAAACACAAACAAGCAAACATATCAAATTGTATTACAAGTGTAGGAGTGATTTGGAGATAATGATGAAAGATGAAGTAATAGTGGTTAGAAATAAATGCTTAACAATTACTAACACGGGTTACGGAGGGCTATATTTTAAGGAGAGAAATGCAGAAGAAATAAAAGGCAAAATGAACACAGCGAGCTCAAGGAAAACAGCATAAAAGTTAGATGATCTCATTGATTATTTTGGTATACAGAGGTAGATATGAGAAGTAGATAGAAGTGAATAATTAAATATATCAGAGAGAAAACACAATGATTATTTACATTTTTAAAAAATTTAATTGAGAAGGTAATAATAACATCAGAAAAATGTGAAGAAAAATGGCTAGTTTTGGGATGCTAAATTATCTTTCTTACCTTCTTAGATACTGAACCAAACATGTAATATAAAGTGTATCAGGTCAAAATCACATAGAAATCAAATTTTGTATCTAGACTCTGCCATACCATTAGCTGTGTGCAGTTGGGTACATTTTTTTTATCTCTCAGAAGTTGTTCAAAATAAAATAAAGATATAACTCTATATATTCAAAATAAAGATATAAGTCTATGAGATAATTATATGTGAGAATCAGAGTTAACTTATATAAAGTGCTTACATAGCTTTTGGCCCTTATTCATATAGGTATTTATTAATGGAAGAATATACTGAGCTTTTCAAAAACACACATTCATTCCTTCTTTTAGAAAAATAATTTGAATGGGATTTGAAAATACTAATAGGTCTTCTCTTGTGTCACATAAGTTCTACTATTTAAATGTCTGTCTATAGTGGCATTATTTTGCAGTTAGACTCTTGGCAAAATCCTTTCATAGTTATATATAAGTAAAGTCAACCATCCTCCTATAAGACTGCAGGAGCTTTTTATCCTTGAAAAATGTAGAGTCTGATTTCAGTTACTAGTGGATTTCAAAAATGGTTTCTCCCAGCCTATTCACCATGCTAAACCATCCCTTCTCATTTGGCAGTTTCTCATGAGAGAAAAAAAAAAAATGTCCCTCAAATTGTTAAACAAGATAATTAGAACCAGCTAGAACTGGGCTGATAATAGGCATAGGAATGTTTCAAGGGCATCCATGTCAAAAACTTCATTTCATACAGGTCCAAGGTTTGTAAAAAACTGTACAAAGGGAAATGTTGCCACTTTAGATCCCTGAGGAGTTCAGTCCTCTGCCAACATGAATGAACTGCATTGTGCACAATCCATTGCTCCATTTCTAAGCAAAACATTGAAGTGGTTAGTGTCAGTCTGTTTCATATATCTTCACAGTTAGCAACTTAAAAAAGAAAGAGAAAAAGAAATGAATTCCAAACCTTTTAAAGGTATACATTCAGAACTCTGGCATGGGAATTTTCTACCTAAAAGTAAGAAAAATATGATAGTTAAAATACTATGTAAATCAGCACTTCTCAAGGGGAACAAGAAAATATTCTACAATGGAGAACTTTATTTTTTGATGTGAAGAAATACATTTATTTTAATTGATAATTAACTCATTGATAATGAATACTTTTCAAAAAATTTGAAATTAATGAAGAAATTAAAAACTTTTAAGTAGCTAGTTGCTTTTATCAGTGCACCAAATGATGATAAATGAATGACTCTGCATTCACAAATATCTTCATAGATACATGTGGTAGTGGGTACATTTAACAACAAGATATTCCCTAGAAACAGGTTGTGTAGAAACAGATAGTCTAGGAATACTTCAGCAGTTCTTTCTCTGTCTTCTTTGGGACCAGAGATAAATTGTGTAACATATTCTTTTAGTTAAAAGAATGCATCTTCTCTGAGAGATGATGCACTGTGTTAAATGAGACACATTTACATTACATCTTCTGATGATACCGCCATTCTTTAGCAACTTCATCCTACACCATTTCCTATTATTCCTCAGTCTTAAACAGCCTAGAAGTTAAGATTCTCAAAGTAAGTTTTGAAACTCCGGTTTTCATCTCAGATCTGTCTCTCCCCAACTAAATATGTCTTACAGTCCTTGGCAAATTATTTAGCAATACAGAAGTTTCATTTTACCAAGTCTAAAGATTCTTTGTACATTTTAACTAAATATTCAAAAGCTGCTGTCACTAATGCTTCTAAGCATATCCATGTTGGCCAAACAATCTAGATTAAAGAAGGCTATTATTTTAGACATACTGAAAATGTTCAACAAAATTGAATGGGAGATAAATATAACACAAATATATTTCCAGTTCCACAGTTATGTACAACATGCATACACTTCAACTGTAAAATAACTGCATTGCTAGATAGATTTTATTGAGCAGCTGTTTGCAGGCATTGTATCCAGAAAGAATGGAAATACTGGTTTCTGTCTGCCTGAATAAATTTTTCCAAATTTTGTTGGAGAAGTGTAGCAGTCAAGCAAAGAGCAATAGTCTTACTGGGTAGGAAAAAAAAAAAAAACAGAGATAAGAGTTTGGGGTTGCTAAACAGGCAGAAATTTATGATGGAGAGAAAGACCCATAAATGTATGCATACTGATTTTCTTGAGACTTTGTATGAATACTCATTCATGTTTGAGGGATGAGATGGAGAATTGGTAGAAAACAGCTTTTCTTAATGGAGATCTATTAATACTGGGAAGAATTGGAGTTTCAATCAACCATATTAAGAGGTATCATGGAACATGCAGTCATTCAGTTAAATCTCAGAAAGACCTCTCATTATAAATAAAACTGATGCAACCTTAGAATAAGATTAACTCTAGGTCGTTCCTAACAAACCAAAACTAGTTTGAGAGTAGTAACTAAGCTGATCAAACAGTAAATAAAATGCTTGACAGCACAAATATGAAGGCTCCTAAACAGGAAATTTAGATCCTCGAGGACATGGCATGCACCTGGTGCAATATTTTTATTTTATTTTATTTAAAAGATGTGGAGTACAATTCAGGATTAGGTATACAAGTGGTCATTGTACAGGTAATGTTTGGGTCTCCATTTGGTCCCCATTTTGCCTGGTTTGAGATCAGGTACCCTTATTGATGTTGTGTTCCTCCCTCCCACCCCAGCAATATCAAAGCACTGCCAAACCCTTTTTTATAGCTTTATGGTAAAGGTTCTGGATCCACTTATGTGTGAGAACATGTACTATTCTGGTCTTTGTTTCTGTGATAGATCACTGAGTATTATATACTCTAAATACATCAAAGTTGCTGTGAAGTCCATATATTTGTCCTTCTTTATGACTGCATAATATTCCATTGTGTATTTATACCACATTTGTAAAATCCAGTCCAGTTTTAATGGGCAGCATTGTTGTTTCCATGTTTTTGCTACAGTGAATAGTGTGGCAATAAACAGGCAAGTGCAGGTATCTGTTTTGTAGAGTGGTTTGAGTTCCTCCAGATATATTCCCAATAGGGGTATTGCTGGGTCATATGGAAGGTCAATGTCTAGTTCTTTTAGAAATCATCATATTGTTTCCCAAAGAGACTAGTTTGCATTCCCACCAACAGTGTAGAAGTGTTCCTTTTTCTCTGCATCCTTGCCAACATCTGTTGGTCTTGGAGTCATTGATGATGGCCATTTTTGCTGGTTTTAGGTCTTATCTCAATGTGATTTTGATTTGCATTATTCTGATGATTAGTGAGACTGAGCACTTTTTTATGTCTGTTGGCTACCCAATATATCTTCTTTTGAGGAGTGTCTATTCATGTCTTTTGTCCACATTTTAATGTGGCTGTTTGTTATTTTCCTTTCAGAACATTTGAGTTCCTTGTAGACTCTGGATATTAGGCCTTTGCCAGATAAATAGTTGGCAAATGTTTTTTCCCATTCTATTTGCTGTCTCCCCACTCTCTTGATGGTTTCTTTTGCTTTGCAGAAGATTTTCAGTTTGCTGAGGTCCCATTTGTCTATCTTATCTCTTATGGCATGGGCACTTGGAGTTTTCATCAGGAATTGGGTTACCAGTTCCAATTTCTGTAAGGGTGTCTCCTGTATTTTCTAAGGTTCTTATAGTTTGAGGTTTTACATTTAGGTCTTTGATTCACTTAGAGTTGATTTTTGTGTATGGTGATAGGTTGGGTACCTGTTACCATCTTCTGCATGTAGTCAGCCTGTTATCCCAGTACATTTGATGCAATACTATAAATTATAACACATAATTAGGAGAAAATAGTCAAAAGCAGACCAAGTCATGACACTATTGTAGAAATTAGCAGAATAGTGTATAAAGAAGTTATGTAAATTTGTTCAAAGATTTAGCAGAAAAAAAAGAATATAATGTGTGAAAAATATGCATAATTAAAGTTCATAGCAGAAGCAGAAAAAAAAAAGATTTGGAAAAAAATCTAAACTCAACAGAAATTTTAGATTTAACAAGTAAAATAAACCCAAACTAGCATTTAAGAAAAGGATATAGCCAAGCACATTATTGTTTGAATTGCTAAAAATCAAAAGAGAAAAATCTTAAAAATAATTCAGTGAAGGAAGATAAAAACATGCCAAGGCACATTGATAAGAATGAATGCTATCAGATCAGTGCGATCAGAAGCCAACAAAATTTAAATGGCTAAAATTAAAAATGCAATTCTTTGTCCAGAGAAAATAAAATTAATATTTTCTTTGTCCAGAGAAAATAGCATTTACAGTGTAAGTGAAATAAAGACATTTTCTGTTTAACAACTGAGAGAATTTGACACCAATGGAACAGAAGTAAAAGAAATGTTAAAGCAAGTTTTACAGGTTAAAGGAAGGTGATATCTGATAGTATAGTATCAGGCCCACATAAATGAAAAAAGAGGAAGAAAAATGGTAAGTGTGTGTGTGTGTATACATACACTTGCTCTTTTTTCATTTAAAAATATTTTTAAATAATTGATTGCTTTGCTTTAAGCAACATAATAGCCATGCACTTGAATTTCCTTCTTTTTTTGTGTGTGTTGGAGTCTCACTTCTTCACCCAGATTGGAGTACAGTAGCACAAACACTCACAGCCACCCCAGCGTTGTCCTGCTGGGCTCTAGTGATCCTTCTGCCTCAGCCGTCCAAGTAGCCATAACAACAGACACGCACTACCACGCCTGGCTATTTTTTATTTTATTGTAGAGAAGAGGTCTCACCAAGTTTCCCAGGCTGTTCTCAAACCCGCAGGCTCAGGCAATCCACTCACCTTGGCCTCCCAAATTGCTGAGATGACAGACTGAGCCACCGAGCCTAGCCGCACTTGAAATTTATACTAAATGTAGTAGAATAAAAAATAAAAAATAAACTAAAATATAAAGGAAGATGGTTGGAAATTGAGGTTTATTATTTTAAAGTTTTTACATTATATATGAAGTGGCAAATTCATATTATGATAGACTATAGATATTAACATTGAAAATTACACTTCCTACATATACAGCTGAAAGTAAAATGGTTAAAACTAAAAAAAAAAAAAGTGAATAGAAAATGATAGAATAATTTTACAGTACTTATTTAATCTAAAAGAAATCAGAGGAGGGATGAAATGAGAACAGATGGGACAGATAACTAAAATTACATAATGGTAGATATAAACTAAAGCATATCAATACTTACATAAAAATTCATTGAAAGTTCAGTTAAAAGACAGAGATTCTCAGATTAGCTAAAAAAGTGAGACTCCGCTATATGCTGTTTATAAGATGTGCCTTTTATCTATTAGTAAATATTTTTTAAAAATTGGAAACGTAAGAAAAAGTAGTTATACCTATGTGACTATCAAACAAAGCATACTTCAAGAGGAAAGTCTTATTATCAGAGACAAGAAGGGTATTTTATATAATGATAAAGGGCAATTCATCAAGAAGACATACACTCTACATGCAGTAATTTATAGAAAAAGTAAACAAACCTCAGGAAAGATTTAGAAATTTGAGTATAGCTAAGAACCCAGCTGATATTTGTAAAATACTATGTACAACAAATACTGACCAAACATTTTACAAGAGATCATAGAACATTCAAAATGATAGACTATATTTTGAACCATGATATTAGTCCCACTGAATTTCAAAGGTTTGACATCATAAAGTATGTACTCTGACTATGACAGTATTAAAGTATGGATCAAAATAAATAAGTGTAAAAAAGATCAAAACAATTTGGAAAGCCAACAACACAGTCATAAGTAATTTGGCTAAAACAAAGTAAACCAAATTAAAAAATACTGAGAACTGAATAAAAAATAAAATAGAATAAAATAAAATGCAAAAATTCTCAACAAAATTCTAGCAAATTAGATCCAACAACACATTTCAAAATTGTCTACCATGACCAAGTAAGCTTCATTGCTGGGATGCAGAACTGGTTCAACATCCACAAGACCATAAATGTAATTAAATACATCAACAGATTTAAAAAAGGAATCACATGATTATGTCATTAGATGCAGAAAAAGCTTTCGATAAAATTCAGATCCGTTATAGATGAAAACCCTTGAACACCTAGGCATAGAAGGAACATACCTGAAAATAGTAGGAGCCATCTATGATAAACCCACAGCCAACATATTGCTAAAAAGACAGAAACTGGAATCATTTTCCCTGAAAACTGGAACAAGACAGGCAGCCCTCTCTCACCCCTCATTTCAACATTGTGTTGAAAGTTCTAGCTAGAGCAATCAAACTAGAGAAGAAAATCAGGGGTATTCAAATAGGAAAAGAGGAAGTCAAGCTATTCCTCTTTGCTGACAATATGATCAAAAACCTTCTTGCACTGATAAAGGACTTTGGCAATGTCTCAGGGTACAAAATTAACGTGCAAAAAACGTCATAATCTTATACACCCATAGCAAACAGGCAGAGAAACAACCATAAATGCAATTAAATACATCAACAGATGTCAAAACAAAAACCACATGATTATATCATTAGATGCAGAAAAAGCTTTTGATAAAATCCAGCACCCCTTCTTGATAAAAACCTCGAACATCTAGGCATACGGGGAACATACCTCAAAGTAGTAAAAGCCATCTACAAGAAACCCACAGCCAGCATACTCCTAAATGGACAAAAATGGGAACCATTTCCCCTGAAAACTGGAAGAAGATAAGGATGGCCACTTTCACCCCCTCCTGTTCAATATAGTATTGGGAGTCCTAGCTAGAGCAATCAGAGAAGAGAAGGCAATCAGGGGTATCCAAATAGGAAAAGCGGAAATCAAGTTATCTCTCTTTACAGATGACATGATTGTGTACCTTGAAAACCCAAGAAAATCTGTCAAAAACCTCCTTACACTGATAAAGGACTTTGGCAAAGTCCCAGGATATAAAATAAATGTACAAAAGACAATCACATTTCTTTACACCAATAATAAAGCAGAAACCCAAATAAAAAGCACAGTTCCATTCACAATAGCCACAAAAAAAATAAATACCTTGACATCTTCCTAACCAGAAATGTGAAATATCTTTACAATAAAAACTACAAAGCACTGCTCAAAGATGACACAAACAAGTGGAAAAATACCCCATGCTCATGGATTGGAAGAATCAACATTGTGAAGATGTCGATCCTACCTAAGGTAATCTACAGATTTAATACAATGCCCATCAAATTACCAGCGACATTCTTCTCAGACCTAGAAAAAACAATACAGGAATTCATATGGAAACACAAACGATCAAGAATAGCCAGAACAATCCTCAGCAAAAAAAAAAAAAAAAAAAGCAGGCAGTATCACATTACCAGACTTCAAACTTTACTATAAAGCTACAATAATCAAAACAGCTTGGTATTGGTACAAAAACAGGCATAGAGACCAATGAAATAGAATTGAGATTCCAGAAGCTAAACCTCAATTTCTCAACCAACTCATCTTCGACAAAGCCTCTACCACCTACCACTGGGGAGAGGAGAACTTATTCAGTAAATGGTGCTGGGAAAACTGGCTGACCATATGCAGAAGACTCAAACAAGATCCTATCTGTCCCCATACACAAAAATTAATTCTAAATGAATCAGAGACCTAAACGTAAAACCTCAAACCATAAGAACCTTTGAAAATGAAGGACACACCCTCATGGAAGTTGGAACTGGCATCCAATTCCTGAACAAAACCTGAAACCCACAGGCCATTAGAGATAAGATAGAGAAGTGGGAACTCATTAAACTGACAAGCTTCTGCAAAGCCAAAGAAACCATCAAGAGAGCACGGAGACAGCCCACAGACTGGGTTAAAGTATTTGCCAACTCCAGGTCTGACAAAGGCTTAATTAACATCTTGGATCTACAAGGAACTCAAGCATGATGAAAAGAAAAAAACAAACAACCCCATTATAAAGTGGGCAAAAGATATGAACAGACACTTCTCAAAAGAAGATATCCGAGCAGCCAGCCAACAGACACATGAAGAAATGTTCAACCTTACTAATCATAAAGGAGATGCAAATCGAAACCACGCTAAGATACCACCTAACTCCAGTCAGAATGGCAATTATCAATAACTCAAAAAATAACAGTTGCTGGAGAGGGTGTGGTGAAAAGGGAACACTCCTACCCTGTTGGTGGGAGTGCAAACTAGTGCAACCCCTATGGAAAACAGTGTGGCAATTCCTAAAAGCTCTAAATATCGACCTCCCATATGACCCCGCAATCCCCCTACTGGGAATATACCCTGAAGAACTCAAATCACTCTATAAAAAAGATACCTGCACACGTATGTTTATCGCAGCATTGTTCACAATAGCAAGAACCTGGAATCAACCATACTGTCCATCAAAAGAGGACTGGTTTAAAAGAATGTGGTACATATACATGATGGAATACTACGCAGCCATAAAAACGAACAAAATCATGAACTTCGCAGCAACCTGGATTGAACTAGAGTCAATAATACTGAATGACCTCTCACAGAAACAAAGATCTGAGTATCACATGTTTTCACTCATATAGTGAACCTTGAGCATCCATGTAATACTATAAGAAAAGGACTGACAGTGGTGGGAAACTATGGTGGGGAGGGGAAGGAGGTGGGATTAATGGTAGTCAATATCTGTCTAGGGACGGGGAGACAACCCTTATCAACAAGGGTGCCTGAACGAAACATATTTGTATACCTAACCCTTAACTGTACCCCACAATATCAAAATAAAAAATATTGATTAAAAAAGTACAGTCTCATTCACAATAGTCACACACACACACACACACACACACACACACACACACACACACACACACACAATACAACAGCTTCCTAACCAGAGAAGTAAAAGACCTTTACAATGAAAACTACAACACTTTGCTGAAAGAAATCAAAGATGCCACAAACAAATGGAAAAATATTTCATGCTTATAGATTGGAAGAATCAACATTGTTAAGGTGTCCATCCTACTTAAGGTAATCTACAAATTTAACACAATACCCTTTAAATTACCAGCATCATTCTTCTCAGACCTGGAAACAACAATACAGAAATTCATAAGGAATCATAAACAATCACGAATAACCAAAACAATCTTCAGCAAAAGAAACAAAGTGGGAGGTATCATGCTTCCAGACTTTAAACTTTATTATAAGGCTGCAACAATTAAAAAAAAAAACAACAGCCTGGTTTGGTACATGAACAGATATATAGACCAACGGAATAGGATAGAGATTCTGGAAGCAAAACCTCAATTTCTCAACCAACTCATCTTTGACAAAGCCTCCACTAACAACCACTGGGGAGAGGAGACCTCATTCAGTAAATGGTGCTGGGAAAACTGACTGACCACATGCAGAAGATTAAAACAAGACACCTACCTATCACCATACTAAAAAAAAAAAAAAAAATCAACTCTAAATGGATTAAAGACCTAAACCTAAAACCTCATACCTTAGAAAATTCAGGAGACACCCTTATGGAAATTGGAAATGGCAACCAATTCCTGATCAAAACCCCAACTGTCCTTGCCATAAAAGATAAAATAGACAAGACTCACCTTATCACACTGACAAGTGCAAAGCCAAAGAAACCATCAAGAGAGCAGGGAGACAGACCACAGAATGGGAAAAATTATTTGCCAACTCTATATCTGACAAAGGTCTAATATCTAAGATATACAAGGAACTCAACATGCCGAAAAAAAAGCCCTATTAAAAAGTGAGCAGAAGATATGAATAGACATTTCTCAAAAGAAGACATATGAGCAGCCAACAGATATATGAAAAAGGCTCAGCCTCTCTAATCATCAAATAAACACAAATTAAAGCCACACTGAGACACCACCTAACTCAAGTCAGGATGGCCATCATCAATAACTCAAAAAACAACAGATGCTGGAGAGGATACGGGGAAAAGGGAACATTACTACACTGTTGGTAAGAGTGTAAACTAATGCAATCTTTGTGGAAAACAGTGCGGTGATTTTTAAAACATCTAAAAATTGATCTCTCACATGACCCATAATCCCCCTTCTGGGAATATACCTGGCAGAGCTCAAATCATTCTATAAAAAAGATACCTGTACATGCGTGCTTATTGCAACACTGTTCACAATAGCAAAAACACGGAACCAACCATGCTGCCCATCAAAAGTAGACTGAATTTTTAAAATGTGGTGCATTTACATGATGGAATATTACACAGCCATAAAGAACAAATTATGTACTTTGCAGAACTTGGATGAATTTTGAGTAATACTCAATGATCTATCACAGAAACAAAGAACTGAGTACCACATGTTCTAACTCATAAGCAGACCCTAAACAATTATCACAATACTACAAGAAAGGGATTGGCAGTAGTGGGAAATTGCCAGGGGAGAGGGGGAAGTCATACTTCACCAATAAGGGTACCTGATTTCAAACTAATGTGGGAACCAAAGTGAGGCCTAAACTTTACCTGTACAATGATCATTTGTATACCTAACTCTGAACTGTACCCTACATCTTTAAAATAAAAATTAAAAAAAGAAAATGTAAATATAGCTTATAAAAATACTATTATAGTAGAATACCACTATAACGGTGTTTAGAGTTGAAATTTTAACTTCACAAATAAAAGGACTTCCTAGACTGTTGTATTAAGGTTTGTTCCAAATGTAGGAATTTCAAACTCCACATCCAATATGGACCAGGCGGGGATGTAAAGAAAAGATGCAGACTGTGTGTATGAGAAGAGGGAACTGTGGGAAACATGGCAGAATGGAAGCTGGAGTGCATCCTCCAGCTAAGAGGACCGTCACTACTTGACTACAGCCAATTATCACCATGAAAAAATATAGCCCTCATCTGATTTTTAAGAGAGGTTGAATATCAGGAATGCATATGAAATTTCTTGGTGCTTAAAACAGTGGATTGTGGGCCACAGTTTGGAACTTTTGACCTAAAAATAGAAAAGGCACTTTTGAATAAATTTTAGTCATTAAAAAACGAAATAACTGTTACAGAAGATTGTCCATTATATATTAATATAGTTTAATGATAAAAACCAGTTCAATACAAAATATATTGAATAATTTCATCTTGTGAATAACTATATATGCAATTTTAGAGGATGCAGATCAAACTATTTATAGGGATTTTCCATGGGAATGAATAATATTTCTAAAAGAAATTTAACTTCAATTGCTTATATTAGAAAAGAAAAAAAAACCATAATGCATTATGAAAATATCTACCATTAAAACCTAGGAAAAATAGCCTATTTAACAGAAGACAAAAATAAAACTGAACAAGTATATAGAAAAATCAAAGAAACGAATATAGAAATATTATCCCCTTCTTCAAAAAATAAGGTAGAACAAAATAACTTTAATAAAGCCATAACTATACTGATCAAGAGGAGGAAAAAAGAAACACATGGTATCAGAAAAGAGATAGCATCAATACATTATGAAATTGTATTAATTAATTATTAATTATTAATTATTAATTAATGAATATTAATACAATTATGAAAGCTTGAAACCTATAAACTTGACAACTCACTAAAAAGACACATTTTTTGAGAAATAAAAATTATCAAACTGACACAAAAAGAAATAGATAATTAGCATAACTGTGTTTGCTAAATTTATTGAATTTTTGTAATTAACATGCTTTCCACAGAAAAATTCAGGTACAGATGCATTCACAATTGAATTCTAAATAACATTAATGGAAGAAATAATATCTATCTTAATGTCTTTCAGAAAATAGTAGAGGAGAAAAGTCATTCTAATTCATTTTATGAGGTATGCATAATCTGGATAAGAGAACTAGACAAGGACATAACAAGAAAATAAACCCCACACCAGTATCTTCAGAAACAAGCAACAAAATATTGCAAGCTGAATTCAACAATATATAAAAAGTAAACAAGAAGATACTTTTTAACCAAGTTGGGTTTATCCACAAATGAAAGGTTGATTTAACATTTGAAAACCTGTGTATTCCACCACATTAACAGAATAAACAAGAAAATAATATGATTATATTAATAAATGTAAAAAAAACCGATTGTCAACATTTAATTCATATTCATGACAAAATCTCACATCTAATTAGGAAAGCAAAAGGGATAAATTCCTCTGCCAGACAAAGGCATCTATAAAAATTTACTACTAACATCATACTTAATATTAAAAGACTATTAACTTCTTTCTAATATTAGGAGTAAGGTAAGTCTGCTTGTCTTAACCGGTGCTATTTAACATGACCCTGGATGTCCTGTGCAGTGCAGTAATACAAGGGAAAAAAGAATACAAACATTAAAAGCATAAAGTTAAAAAAGAAGATGTAAAATGTTCTTTACAGTATATGTAGAAATCTAAAACAACTACTAGAACTTAACATGTGAATTAAGGAGTACCACAGTCTACAATAGTATTATAAAATAACAATTTCATCCATACAAACTAACAATTAATAATAGGCAGATCAAATAAAAATATCATTTACAATAGTATCAGATATCATAAACCATGAACATTATTTTTAATAAAAATGTGTAAGGCTACTACACACACCAACACCATAATAGACTACCTAAATTTTATAAAGACTTAAAATATTAGAAAGATATTCCAAGTTAATGTATTGAAAAAAATAATATTATCAATACACAGTGCAGTTCGTAACAAAATGCCAAGAAACATTTCTGTAGGAATTAGAAATCCTTCCTTCCTTCCATCTTTCCTTCCTTCCTGCCTTCCTGCCTTCTTGCCTTCCTGTCTTCCTGCCTTCCTTCTCTGTAATATAAGCATATTGTAATCAGAGGTTTGGGTAGAGATAAATACATATTTTTTTAAGTATTGTCAGGTATTTTTTACTTTTTTTTTTTTTTTGAGTTGGAGTCTCACTCTGTCACCCAGACTGGAGTGCAGTGGCCCCTCCCGGCCACCGCAGCCTCGACCTGCTGGGCTCCGGGGATCCTTCCGCCTCACCCTTCCAGGTAGCTGGAACTACAGGCACGCGCTACCACACCTGGCTAATTTTTGATTTATTGTAGAGATGAGGTCTTGCCAAGTTGCCCAGGCGGGTCTCGAACCCGCGGGCTCAGGCAATCCACTCACCTCAGCCTCCCGAAGTGCTCGGATTACAGGCTGAGTCACCGAGCCTGGCTTGTCAGGTATTTTTTAAGGCATTGAAGTTATATCCATAAATAGGAGCAAGAAAGAAAATTGCACATGTATCTTCTCACTTTACTGTAACAGCAACCCCATCATGCAGGTGTTACAATTTTTCCTGTGTTGCAGGTGATATAATCAAGGCTTGTGAAAACTGTTACTTGCCCAAAGTCACATAGCATGGAAATAAGAGAAGTCAGGATTCAAACTCAGTTCTCTTCAAAACCAGTGTTAGCAAAAGTTATTTCTCAAATCCTGCTTAGTAGGGCAACTGATTCATAAGCTTGCCAAAAAATCATCCATGGAATTGTTATTACTAAGTCAACATTTCTTTTTTCATCAAGTCCAAGGAAATTCAGTTATAATAGGCACATTTACCACAGTTATATTTTCATCATAACTAACACAAGCTAATATTCTGTATAAAATTACAACCATGAATTAACTTTATGTCTGCAGAAAATGGAATTGTATGTAATTACTGATTTCCATTCACAATAAAATAAGCAAATTATCTTCCTCAACATAAATGCACCATAAATTGTTTTGAGGCATAATGAAGAAATGAATTTCTGAAAGAAATATGGACCAAATCTGCCAAATTATTGTGAATGATAGTCCTTTAAAATTACAGTATGTAATTGCAATTGGAAAATGTTATCTTCTTAATGGTTACATTATTATTTGGGTAGACCAGTAATCCTCTTTGCCAATGTTCCATTTCTGGAATATTGACAGATTTTACACATTTTAATATCAAAATGCCATCAAATTTATATATAGAATGATTTACTATTTTCAATATCAGATTTGTCATAATGAAGTGTCATCATGAGTGGAACATGATGACATTTTAATTGAGGGAAGATGTTTTGGCAAATAAAAAGAAACTTTTTCTTTGAATATTTCTGAGTTTGTTGACAATTTTCAGCAGAGTATTCTTTCAATTCAAAAGACTGTTCTAACATATGGCCACATGCATTTAATCTTAATGAGTGAAAATAACCTTTACTACATGACATTTTAAATCAAATAGAATAATCAGCCTAATTTCAGCATAGTATTTTATAACAATTATCTATTACATTTTGTATAAGAATGCTATGTCTTCATCACAAAATGTCACAGATAATAAAGATGTGATCATTTTATTGTAAAACTCTCATGTTATCTAACAGTTAAAAGCATCTTTGTTATAGTCAATTCTAGCTGACCAATAGCACCCCGTTAAAATGTTATCAAATCAAAATTTCAGTGAACTCAGAGCAACTAATCAGTGAGTGATTAGAGAGTATCAATGAACAAATAAGTGATCCCCTTTAGCTTGCTCATTTAACTAATAGACATGCATGATAAATTTCTTGTCACTTTAATAGTATCTCTCTAGCATTTACTTTTCAGACTGTGACTTCTCCAAATACACACACACACACACACACACACACACACACACACACCTGTATACATATGGTAGGCATTGTGTTGACACTGTGAAACACCAATTTAAGATAATTCCTCTGGGAATGTTGTTTTTTAAAAAAAGTACACATATCAGAATATTTTAAAATACAGTTAAATGTATATAAACATAATGCATAAAAATTTAAGTATGATAATTCTGATAAAAGTAAAAGCATCACTCCAAGTTATTGTCTTTAAACTGAACAATGAGCAAAATAGGGCAAATCCATTTTTTAAAAATAGTAAGCATGTAGACCACTGAAAAAATATTTTTTAATGAAATAGTAATTTCATGGCAAGACCGTTAAAATGTATGTATATGGAAACCAATTTTATTTTGTAAAGACAAAAGAGACTCTGGGGAAATTATTTACATATTTGTTTTTAGTTTTGTTCAAAAATGTAGATTATCTGTATACTGATAATAAGAAGAAATTTCTTTTATGAATGATGATAATAATCATTAAGAATTTCTATTTCATTTGTCATGATAACCTCTTTCTTTAGGAGAAGACTAGATTTATTAATGAACTAAATTTTGTTTTCCAAATCTTTATTTTATCTGAAATTCCCTTCCCAGGCTTCCTAAATAGACATGTCCAAGCTTAGGAATATTTGATTAATGAGAGAGTGATTTTTTAGCCACATTTTCATATTCAGCCTTCAAAATTCCTGCAAAGTCTAGAGGTAAGGAAAAATAATAGAAAAGAACACTTAGCACTATGATAATAGAGTAAAACAAATTGCTTGAGCTTCATTTTACTTATCTGTGCAACTTGGTCAGAAATAGTACTTACCTCAGTAGAAAAATCTAGAGGATTGATTGACAGAATGTATGTAAAGCAATTGGCATGCCAGTGATCACTCCTCCACGTAGGTCAGTGAGGCCAGGACTCATCACTCAGATTTTGTTTGTGGAAGCAAAAGACAATTGATCACAGGGCAAGGTGTCAAGTTCCAGCTCTACTGTGGCCTGACTAGATTTCAGTCATAATGCTGTTTTTATAGGAATTTGTGCTATTAACAAGTTAGTTTTATGTTATCTAGAATTGCGTATTTTATGAAAATCATGCGTGAAAAAACAATAAGAGCCAAGTCAATAGGTATTGAATATAACAACTAATTTTTTTAGTTCGACAAAAATAACATGTTGCATAAATGTCATTTGAGTAACGAAGTGTGTGAGTAACTGTTGGACACCGGGGATTGACAAATAAACCTCGTTTCTGAAGATTAATTACCACCTTTCTCTCTTTTTAAAAGACATTCCAAATAAGTAAATGACACAAATGTAACATAAATTATTTCAACTAGAAAACATTGTTTTGAAAAGTTGCGAACTAGATTTTGAAAATGAACTTCTAAATATATCATAAATATGGAAAACATACCTGACCTCTCATTGAGAACTGTATCTATTAAATGCTTTGTAAGCCGGGCTCAGTGGCTCAGCCTGTAATCCCGCGCTTTGGGAGGCTGAAGTGAGCAGATTGCCTGAGCCACCGGTTTGAGACCCGCCTGGGCAAATTGGCGAGACCTCATCTCTACAATAAATAAAAAAATTAGCCGGGCGTAGTAGCGCGTGCCTGTAGTTCTGGCTACCTGGAAGGCTGAGGCTGAAGGATTGCTGGAGCCCAGCAGGTCGAGGCTCCAGTCTGGACGACAGAGTGAGACTCCAACTTAAAAAAAAAAAAAGAAAGTAGTTACCTGATTCCAAATCTTGGATCCACTGTTTACTACCTGTGTAATCTTATTTGATAATTAAGTCCTCTAATTTTCTAACTAGAAATTTGAGTTTTAAAATATCTAATATACAAACCTTTTGTCAGACTTGAAGATGATAATGACCTTAGTTCTGTTAATATACATGTATACGTATCATCATTTATGGGCATCTTCCATGAGCTAGAAGGAACATGATTATCTTACTTTCCATATAAATAGAAACAGAATCACCAAAAAATAAGTAAAAATTGTTAAGGTCCTACTACTAGTAAAGTCATGATTAGAACACTAATGTGGCATCTAAAACAACAATCAATTTACAAATAAATGAAAATCTTTGCTCATTCTGGAAAAGGTAAGTACAGAACTATCTTTTTAATGCCTCTGCAAACTGGCACTTCTTCATATAATTGTCTTATTCTGACTGCTTTTTTGTAAGTGCTATAATTCTACTTTCTGAAGCAATAATCTTAACCCACTCTAAATATTTTTGTTTATTTGTGTAACAATTAGGTTTGCCCAATAGTTCTGTGGGTTTTCTAATGTTTGGAAAAGTTCCCAATTGCTCGCAGTTTTCAAAGAAGATACTTTTATAACTTAATTCCACAAAGAAAAAAAAACCAACCATTTCCTTTAAAAACATACCAGTGACTTTTTGATAGATGACATTGAAAAGTTGCAAAGAAATCTTTTCTGTCATTTTTGTCCTTGCAAATTGAAATTTCACAGTTTTGTGTGTTCCCTTCATAGCCTCACATCAGTAATCTCTGAAAATAGAGCAAATGAAGGCAATATCTCACACACACACACACACACACACACACACACACACACACACACACACACTTAAAGGGAATTTGGGAAATGATAAAACCTTCATGGCAGGGACTAACATAAACTCATAACTAGCAAACTGTTATGATAGAAAAAAACAGAAGTAGAAATAAATGCCACTTTTTGAGAGGCGACATGGGGAAATGGACACATTTTTTTTTTTTTGAGTCGGAGTCTCACTCTGTCACCCAAACGGGAGTGCAGTGGCCGCTCCTGGCCACGGCAGCCTAAACCTGCTGGGCTCCAGCGATCCTTCTGCCTCAACCTTCCATGTAGCCGGAATTACAGGCATGCGCTACCATGCCTGGCTGATTTTTTGATTTTTATTGTAGAGATGAGGTCTCGTGGCCCAGGCGGGTCTCGAACATTCAGGCTCAGGCAATCCACTCACCTCAGCCTCCCAAAGGACGGACACATTTTTGAATACCCACTATGTGCTTGAGACGTGTCCTAGGCAATTTGTCCATATTTTCTACTTTAATTTTTCAAATGCTCTGGAAATGAATATTACTATCTTCATACCAATAAACTGAGACTTGGAAATTTAAGTAATATACTTAAGTTGAAGCTAAGAAAGGGTAGAGCTGAAATTCTAACCTAAGTACAGTAATCTGACTTCAAAGCTCAAGTTTGTTCTCTGCTATCAGGCTTGTCTCATCACCTGGCTTCAACACCTCACCTCTACAGATCTAAGATTTGTAATTTGTTAGTATTCTGTTCTACTACTCTTTCTTTTCAATTTTGTTCTATAACCTTAAATTTGTTGAGTGGCTCTCTGGTTTTGGAAACAAGCTTGACCTCACCATACTTACGTTTTTTCCATGCTCTTCTTACCCATTCATGTAGGTTTGGTTTAAATTCCTGTTGTTTAATCTTTTTTGCAAATGACGTTGTTCTAGTTAGCGTTACCTAAGTAATCAGGGAAGTACAAACCTTTGCCATTGCTTTGTAAAACAAAGACAATTCTGCAGAATCTATGGGGCAACTGATGACTCCGGAAATTATTTTATAATGAGAAAACAAGCATTCACTATGATCAACATGAACGATATGCTGTTTGCCCCCAGGCAAGGGAAGAAGCCACTGGCATGTAGTGTTGAGACAAATAGTCAGGGGAAGCCAAGAAAAGATAAATAACATATATAAATAAAACATTCAGAACAGTAGATGCTCAATATTGCATCAAAATCTGGAAGGATTAATTATCTATTTCTCTCCCTTTAAAAAAATACAGAGTGAGAATTTGTTGTAAATCTTAATTTCTTTTCTAAAGTTTTTAGTGATTATAAAGCAAACACAGTTGACTTTAAGGTCAAGCTTACATTTTTATATCTCCTATCAGCTAAATATATGCATGTGTTACAGTGATAGCTTCATTGTTGAATGGAGTTAGCTTTATCTCTAGAGAAACAAGGCTATTTCTGAAATCTATCTGTAAAGTAATAGAGCTTTAAAATCAGAGGGAATTATCAACATTTTGATTATTTACTTAATTTAAGCAGAAATGTAATTCACACAGGTAAAGAAGAACATTTACTTGTTATACATAGCTGTAAAATGAAAAGTTTTCTATTATATGTAAAATCAGAAACTTCACATTTTGTTAAGGATAATTTCAGAGAAATGTAGTAGTCCCTTCCCCACTAAGTTTTTATATACATTTTAAGATGTTGACACATTTTATTTTGCTATATGGTATAATTTCACTAAAATATCTTGCCAAGCATTTTTGTTGGCATTCTAATATGCTGAATAAAAGCAGCAATACAAAAAAGACAATTCTTTAGTCTCCCCAAATTGAAGATGTTAAAATCTTTTTTAAACCTTCATTATTATAAAACACCAATTGTAGATGTAAAGTTTAGTCCATTCTGAATACAAAAGAATAAGTGTACACACAATTGTCCTCTTGCCTCACCTAGAATATTGCTCAAGAATAATGGGAACATGTCAACCACCGAGTGCATGCCAGCACTGCTCTAATCTATTAACAAAATTCTGTTATTTAAATACTCAAAATAATTAGAGAATACAAATTTGTCATAATGGGTAATCTTATCTGTCCAGCATTTCAAGGACACTTTTTCTTCCCTCCTTGAGGGTCACAGATCATGC
Organism: Cephalopachus bancanus; assembly: GCA_027257055.1. NCBI lineage: Eukaryota > Metazoa > Chordata > Mammalia > Primates > Tarsiidae > Cephalopachus > Cephalopachus bancanus. The sequence continues at coordinate 1,638,941 of JAPVLO010000243.1, read as the reverse complement.
CACAGTTAGGTGAACAACAGAAGGGGGAATTTCAGCTTTCTACTCTATTTGCTGGAGATAAGAATCAGACTGTGGGCAAAAACCACACACTAGAGTCAATTAATGTCAGTAACAGAGATATTGACAAATCACCAGTGCTTAATAATAATGAAAGTCTAAGAAGACTTTCCACACTTCAACTCTTTTGTTAACTTAATTATTGTTGTTTTTTCATAATAGATATTTCAAGCAGAGGAGAGCTAAGACATTTCTCTCTCTTCCTATCACCTCATCTGCCTATGAACAGGACTGAAGTTATTTCCAGCTTCATCCAAGAGATATCCTTTTGCACAAGAATAACTGGTTGCCTAAGCTAGAGACTAAGAGACTAGAGGATAGGGAACGAGCTTTTGTTATATCACCCTTAAAAGATTTCAGAATTAAACGAGGTCAGCACGAGATTATTATTGCTAAAACTTATGATATTTTAGAGTACTAGTTGCTACTCTGAAAATTTCATATTTTATAAATGTCACTTTTTAAATTTAATTAATCCTCACAACTAATCAATGCAGTAGATAGATACTCTTGTAAATCCAATTTCACAGATATGGAAGATATTATTCAATGTAGTTAAGTTAGCTACTGAATGTTGTATCTCTAGTAAGGGGCTGGACCAAGATTCACAGACAGGACCAGCTGAATTTGAAAATATACCTGTATACTATCATAAAGAAATAGAGGAAGTAGAGAATTTCACAAATCTGTCTTTAGTAGGAGAGAGAAAGAGAAAGAGAGAGAGAGAGAAAGAGAGAGAGAAACAGAGACAGACAGACAGAGAGAGACAGAGACAGAGACAAAGAGCAAGTGAGAGAGAGTGAAAGAGTGACAGCAAGAGAGAAAGATGAGAAAGATGCTTAACCTTGGGATGATACCCTCTGTATGCTATAAGGAGAAACAATGGGCCAGGCCTGCGGATGCAATAATGACCAAAAGTAGTCACAAGGAGTGTGAGTTTCTCTGTATGAAGTTATTGTCCACGTAGGTAAGGCCAAATACCTCTGCACATTGGAACAGGGGATACAAAAAATTTTGTCACAGTTTTTTTTTTTTGTTTTTTTGTTTTTGTTTTTGTTTTACATAGGGGAAGGAAAATGCATCTCTGCTCTTAGGGCAGAGGTTCTGCAAAGCTCTTCCAGTCTCAAGCAACGAAAACATACTTTTGCAAGAACAGGCAGAAAAATATCAGGTAATATTTGCCATTTTACAAAGGAGAAAATAAACTCCGAATACTTATGTGATTCTGCCAACTACACACTAGAGCTGCTTAATATTAGGAAGAGGGATATTGACTGATCACTAGTCCTTAATAATACTGAAAATCTACAACTTGCAAGGTAGTAAGGAACACAAGAATTCAAATGCAGATATGTAATCCTGGAAGCAATGCTCTTTGCTCTGTCCTTTTATTTTTGACTAGACAAAAGAGCAAGAGCTAAGTTGAAAGTGAACTGTAGCAATTACTATAAGCAACTGTTATAAAATATATTTTAAAAAATTTCCGTCTCCTGCTGTGAAAATTATTCTTTCCTGGAGTAAGCGTTTTAACACTCAAATCATTAATAGCGGAAATATCTAGCTCTTAGTATAATTTCTGTCAGGACTTCCTAGTTGATAGTCTTCCCTTCAAGGTTGACCAGAACAAAAGCTGTTGATAAAAATAGTTTAATCCACAAGTTATACCATTTAAGTGAATGAACCTGAAAAATAAGAAACTCCAAAACATGAAAAGACGTTCTACCCATTTGAGATGAAATAATATTGAAGCTTAGAATCAGGGATTTCTTCTTCTTTTTTTTTTTTACAAGCTTTTCTGAAGCAGCTACTAAAGTCTTCTGAAGAAGCACCATTGATGTTTACAATATTTACTCCAGATTTGTAAAGCACTTTCATCTTCTGAGATTAAAGACACTGAAGTACTTAGTGGGTTTATCATTGTATTAATATTAATGACTATTATTCTATCGCTTATCAAAAATAAGGATGGTGTCCGATGTTCCTATGTTGATTTGTTTCCTTAATAATAAAGTATTTTAGCAGAAAATATGGAACATGTTTTCCCTATTTTAAAAAAAAGAACTACAAAAGAGATGGTTTATGAGTGACAAATTGTAGGATAAAACACCATAATCAGTGAAAATGTATTATTTAAAGAAAGTAAATTCCTTCAGTTTCTGGTGGCTGCTCTAATAGTCTGAATAAAATAACAGTATGTAAATGCTTGCTCTAGAGTTTGACAAGGCTGTCACTTTTCCTTATCGGACACAGTACTTTATCACAATGCAGTCAAAAGAAAGGAGGAAATGAGGTGGAAAATATTATTATAGGATTTTTAGGGTACTGTGATAGAAACTAAAGACAGCTGTTAAAACTACAGTATTTAAGAGCAAATGTGAGTAATGAACCGTAAAGTGAAATATGTAAGGCAGGAAAATATTTCTGGCAATACATATGCTCTACATAAATTTTACTTGTGTGTAATGATACTAAAGAACAGGTCGAGGCTACATGAAAACGTTGATCAGATACTCAGCACCACCACCTTGTTTACACATCAGTGCTTATGTAGTATTTTCTGAAGAGTTGCACAGTTGAGTTGTGTAATATCATATGTAATTTATCTCCTTTCCTCCCTCCCACCTTTTCTTCTTCCTTCTCTCCCTCTCTCTTACCCTCTGTCTTTATCTCTCCCTCTTTGCATTGGCTGCCAGGAAGCCCAGAGTAAAATAGACTGAACAAATGGCTCAGCTGTGCCTCCCAGTAAAATTATCACACCCTTATTAATGACACTTGTCTTTCTATTTCTCTCTGTATCCCTGAGTACAATTTACAGTGACTTACAAGTGAATGTATTATGAACAATTTCCTTTTAGAGAAGGGGATTACTAATTCAAAACAAATATAAAATGTGAAACAAATACAAGAGTTTGTAATTCATTTCAAGCAAATGTAAATTCTTTTATTTTTGCTTTGTTTATTCTCTTTGCTGACGTTAACATAAACTGAGGTACAACAATGAGTACATGCTATGTTATGTTTGAAATCATTGTTAACAATGTTTCTGAGCAAATACATGAGTAACAACACGAGTTGTATTGATTATCATTGCAGTTTTTTTCTGTAAAAGTGTTGTTATTTTTCTGGCATGGTGAGGGAAAAATAGAATTTTTTATTTATTACAAAAATATGCCTGTCATTTAGCTAGGTATTTGTCTCTCTAGACAGTGTTTGGGGTTTGGTGTAGAATAAATATTTGATACCTCAAAGAAAGCCCATTGAATTGGAAAGATTTATTTTGGTTTATAAAATACTCTCTTTTGATGTGTTTTACTGAAGATGAATGATACTGGAATTTTTTTTCTATTTAATTGCTGTTTTGCTTCTAAGTAGTTTTTAGACTGAAATATTTGTTGGCAGGGGGTAAGGAAAGAAAGAATATTACTAAATGTTTGCTGAAGGATATGAGATGGTAGGAGGAAATCAAGGAAACAGTACTCATGCTTAAGCAAGTAGAGTTGTTTTTTGTTTTTTAAGCAGGCAAGATTTCCGATACAAAAAAGTGTCATAGGAGTTACTGCTGTGGTTCTACACACTATAAAAAGAAGGTTAGAAATAAAGCCTCACCTGCTATTATCAAAGACTGCACTGCTTGACTAATCACTTAGCAAACCTTTCTTCCCACAGAGAATGCTGAGGACAGGGAAACACAACACTTTTGGCTCAAACCTGTAATAAAATGTCTTAAAACCCTTAGTGGTCAAATGGAGAAGAATCTATGAAGAAATGTCATTTCAAAATCAAAAAGCATGTGTCTGTCTTGCAGGAGTCAGAAGCTTGAATACTCCTCTGGGTGGGCTGTCACTTTTATTTTGGAAAATGATTTAAGTGCACAAATGTGAAGGCAGCCAACTCCCGTGAGGGGAGCCCTTGTCTCCATCAACCCTAACTATTTTGTGTTACCCTTTGCTACCAACAAGATTTGTGTGTATATGTGGTTTATATAAATATCATGAAAAGGTTCTTTTGTTTTTTGATGAGCATAGGTATTATGGTAATTAAATAATTCATCGTTCAAATCCAGATATAGTTGAAGATAAAATAGAGCACTATTAACAATGATATTGGGACCACAGTCACAAACTGGTGTTACCCTGAGTATTTAATCACTCTAACTTTTGTTCCTTGAATCTAAATTTTCATTTGAGATGCAATCATCATCATCATTTTGAGCAGAAGATTTAAATGAAGCAAATGCCAATATTCCAGAAGTGAGATTTTTAATCAACTGACAGAACCAAAGAAGTATAACTGGACACTGGACTGGATCTGTATTTGGCCCACACCATCATTCCCAAGAACTTGCTAGAGTCTTATAACTTGTTCTTGCAAGGGTGGTGGGTTTCTATAAATCATTGCTTTTAAAATTAATGTGTATAAGAATTATCTAAGGATCTGTTAAAGTTCTGATTTGGGTATCTTGTGGTTAGATGGAGAGTCAACATTTCCAACAAATTCCCAAGTTGTGTCAATGCTGTTGCTCTGCAGATCTCACATTGAATGGCAAATCTTTTTAGTCGATTCACAAGTCTTGTTCATCTCTAACATTGCCATTGAGAGCTCATTGTCATCACACTACTTTAGATCTAGATGCTATTAGATTCACCAATAAAATTTCATGTTAGTCTGTAAACTAGTTGTCAAAGCATTGGCTATTTAATGATCAATAAGAATTTCAAGAAGTTTTCAGTTAACTACCTCTGGAATAAAACTCTTGATAGACTGACTTTTTATTAATTTAATTGACAGAGAGTAATTGTGTATATTTATGGAATAAAATGTGATATTTTAAACTATATTTCCATTGTGGAAAAATTCAATCAAGCTAATTAACATACCCATCACTTCACCAACTTTTCATGCATGGTGGCCACAGTTAAGAATAATGTATTATATATTTCAAATTGCTAAAAAATAATTTTTATGCATGTCTTCTGTATGGGCTATTTAAAATTTTCTTTTTATAAAACTTTATTCTGTCTGTTCTTGTTTCTCTGATCTCTTCCTCCCCACAAGCAATGGGCTTACTCTTTGTATCAGAATTCCTCTTCCTTTGTTTGGAGAAGGCAAATTTAATCTACTATCTTCAGTTGTAATTCTGAGGTTTCAGGATCACCCAAAAAATGTCTCAAAAATATCAAAACTTCCTCTTATGGTAATAATTTAGGTACTACATTGCTTTAGTCAGCCCCATAAAATGATTGCTTCTGTCTTACATGAGAAGAGAAGAACAAAGGGAAATTGGAGAGGAGGAGGTGTTGAAAGATAAGAAACTTATCAATGTGTGAGAAGGGACTGCCAATTAGCTGCATCCTTGTTAAAGAACACATTATCTGCAGACAATCTTTTTATATCTTGCAAACTTGGACTTGAGATTCTGCTCCATGGTAATGAAGCCTTTATCAACCCTTATATAATCTAATTCAATTGTAGAATCTATTCCATTAGTCTTTGTATTGGAATACTCTGAAGCATTGTTCTAAAAATATATTCATAGCCTTTGTCTACATATTGCCTTTCAATCAATAGAGTATTGGAAAAATTAATGAAATTTTTCAAAAGTGATCTTCATATGCCCCCATCTATTAAGTATCCCCATCTATTCCTGCATGCCTCCAGAGATATACATAATCTTTTACATATCCATATTTTTGCCAGGAAAGAGAAAAGCACACGCACAAGCTCCCATAGAAGCACCCACACTCAATACATAGAGTCAATGCCAGGAAATGCATTAACTTCCCTGTTCACCAAATATTTATTTAGTTGTATAGAAGAAGAAGTAAAATATTCTTATTCCAATAATTCAAAATACATAGTATCATAACAAAATGAAAGATGAGGCATTCAGATAAGAAATTTTAAAGGTTAGCTGAGGAACCTCCCTTATTTTAGCCCAGTTTACTGTCAGAACTGCAAGTGATTACTGACTTCGCATGCTTGTCCAAAATCTTTGTCCAATATAATCAGAATGCTTGCACCTTGTTCTTCACACATTAAACAATGTACTAGGTATCCCTGTTTTTAAAATACATTCATAGAATCATGTGATAACTAATAAATCTATTTTTATTTACTGTTTTCTGGACATCCTTACTCACCTATACAATCCATGACTAGAAGCTTGTCTGCATTATATATATGGAAAATATGCATACATTATATATATAATATGTATACATTATATGTATATGATATATGATGTGTGTGTATATGTATATATACATCATTTTTATTTAAAAATATATTTGGTAGACCTCTGCAAAAATCATTCTAATAAAAATGAGAAAAAACATCTTAATATTACTTATCTACTGGTCCAATGTGCTACCACAAAACACTATCATTTAGAAGCCAGGTTAAATGAATAGAATTCAGCTATTTATTACATAAGAATAAAAAATTCATAACAACTGGTCTCTTTTTTCTTATTAAAAAATAGGAAGCAAAATAATTAGCAATTATTTTATGTCTTACTAACTTTGAGCTATGGTGAAATATCTTTCTGCCTAATATTTTTATTGTGGTGATTGCTATGATAAAAGATTAGAAGACATTTCCAACAATAGCTTTTGTTTATTGAAGACCTTCCATATGCCACAAGCTAGGGACTTTACATGAATTATTTGAAGGACCTTTAACTGGGTTTTATTATCCCCATGTAATGGGTGATGCATCTAAAAATTAGAGAGCTTAAGTATCTTCTCCATGCCTACCAGCTTATTAGTACCAGGCTTTGGAATTGGACAAATAGATTCTCATTTGAATTATAATTTCACATTCTGGCCACGATGTTTGTATATATTTTCTTAGGAACTGCACATTCTGAATGTACCCTGTTCTTTCAAGTTGCTTATAAACATGTGTGCATGCATGATTTCTTGAAATCAGAAAATTAAGAGAAAAAATTCTACCTCCTGGAAATATTATTTTTTACAGCTTAGGCATAAACCTCCTCCTATTGTGTACAAATTGCTCTTTTCCTTAACAATTGTGTCTTTCTGTTGAGAAATTTGTCCATAATCATAGAAAAAATTTGCCACACCATTTTGAATTGAAAACAATTGTATTTATCACCTTCATTTACACCTTTATTTCTGTCATAATTTCATGGCACACTTATTTTCACTTTCTACATTCTTACCACTCTTGTACTTCACGGAAAATATGTTCTAGTATTGCACATTAACAACTACAAAAATTAGCAAAATAACAACAGATAGTAGATCACAAAACACCACCACCAGAGGCTTAGAGACATTGCACAAATGCCCATGTAACCTCTAGGGGCAAAACCAAGCTGAATTTTAGAGGATGGCTTAGTTCAATTCTATGAAGTTCACATGCTGAAAGTCCATTGACAGAGTTGCTTCCAGATACATAGTGATTACTGTTATTAACCTATGTGCATACATTTGAATGTGACGTTCTTCCTCTGCTTTCCTTTCTTTCTTCTCCTGCTTATTATCTGTCTTTATTTTCTAAAAACAGTATCTCAGGTTCAATGTGCTTGATTGACCCACCATTGCCTAAATTAGTGATATCCAAACATTTTTGATCAGGTACCTATCAGTAAACTCTGCAGGTATGTATCAACAACTTACATGTATTTATGGTAAATAATATACAAAGATGTTATAAACTATGCATAAAATAAAACATTTTAAAGTTGATCAAGTATATACAAATACATTCTAATATTTTCTTTCTACATCTCAATAAAGTATATTGCTCACTTCACTTTGGCTCAAAAGTTAATATTTAATCTCTGAATCCTATCTTTTAAGGTCTAATATGAAATACTTGATGCCAAAATATTGCCCTGACCCTACTACCTATTTGTCTTTGGTCATTCCAGACAGACACGTTTTCCTTTGTATGGGCTTTGACCTGGCTCAGGGCATAAGGGGACACTGTATATAGACCTTGAGTATCAATAACTTTTGAATAATAGGATAGTTGGCAAAGATCTCTTAGAATATTTTCAACTATAAAATTTTTTCCATGTTTGGATTAAATAACCAGGACCTAAAATGTATGTATCATAAGTAAAGGATATATTTGCATATTCTTTTTTCTGCAAATAGCCTAGAGTAATTTTTATATCCTCTGACACCTACACAATTTAATAAAAGACTCTTAGGAAGGCAGGAAATGACCCCATTGAGCAATCTTTGGAAAAGCAATTTCCTTATACTTTTCTACAAGATGAAAAATGTGATTAATGGAACATCAGAATATTTCAAATGGATATCTTATTTTACATTCTTTAAAATTAAAAAAAGCAATAACTCATATGAATTAGCTTTCTATAGATGCCATAAAAATTAGGTAAAATGTTGCCCATAGATACTTAAGTACTTTTATTTTCTAGATAAAGACACATTATTCTGGAAATGGAATAAACGTTAAGAACAAGGTATTTCAAAAAAAATCTTCCTTTGTGGAAAGTGCCAACAAAGAACACATTTTACATTAATTGGTTGTCTCAGTCCAGACCATCTGTCTCTCCAAATGTAATGAATGCTGGCGTTCTTATTGGTATGTACTCAATAGCTCAAATTGGTCTGAAATAAACCCTGCTCAAAGTCTTGTTATCGTACCAGCTTGTGGGTTATGGAATGAATGCTAAGTTTCCTCTTATCAGGGCTCCTCTAGTTGAAAAATGTGAGTTATATCCTATATAGCTAGAGCATGGGTTTCAAGTAGATTCATTTTATATCTGCACGGTTGTATTCTACATTGCTCTCACACTATACAACTTGTGTATATATGTATGTGATATTCTATAATGTAGCTGCCTAGTATTTTATATATGAAATTAAAATTCACACATGCCTTTTTATGGACTGTTTTACTGGTTTCTAGCAACCTGGTCAGATGTGTAGGCAATCAACTTTAGCTCTGTTTTATAGATAAGAAAATGAAGACTTAGAGCACTACATTGCTTAGCCTGTTACTCTGTTATTCTGTAAGCATGTATCAACAACATACATGTTTTTGCTTGTAAATAACATACAAAGACTTCCACACTAACATTTTCCTTATGTCATAAACTATGCATAAAATAAAGCATTTTAAAATTGATACATATATAAAAATACATTCTAATATTTTCTTTCTACATCTCAATTAATTATATTTCTCACTTCACTTTGACTCAGAAGATAATATTTAATCACTGAATTCTAACTTCCAAAGTATAATATGAAATACTTGATGCCAAAATATTGCCTTAACCCTACCACCAATGTGTCTTTGGTCATTCCAGACAGACATGTTTTCCTTTGTGTGGACATTGACCTGATTCAGGGTATAAGGGGACTCTGTATATGGACCTTGAGTAACAATAACCCTTGAATAGAATGCTTCTACACTGCTGGTGGGAATACAAACTAGTGCAACCTCTTTGAAAGACAGTGTGGTGATTTCTGAAAGAACTAGAAATTGACCTTCCATATGACCCAGCAATCCCCCTATTGGGAATATGATCAAAGAAACTTAAATCATTGTATAAAAAACATACTTGCACATGCATATTTCTTGGAGCTCTATTCACAATAGCAAAAGCATGGAACCAGCCATGCTGCCCAACAAAGCTGGACTGGATAAAAAAAATGTGGTACGTATACACAATGGAATATTATGCAGCCAAAAAGAAGGACAAGTATATGGACTTTGCAGCAACTTTTTGTGGATTTAGAGTCGATCATACTAAGTGATCTATCACAGAAACAAAGAACAGAGTACTATATGTTCTCACTCATAAGCAGACCTTGAACAATTATCACAATTCTATAAGAGAGGGATTGGCAGTAGTGGGAAACTGCCAGGGGAGGGAGTTTGGGATTGGCAAGTTGAGGGAAACTGCCAGGGGAGGGAGGGGCACACTTCATCAACAAGGGTAATCTGCATAATGTACATTGTATACCTAACCCAGAATTATACTCCACATCTTTAAAACATAAACAAACAAACAAACAAATAATAAACTTCACCTCAACTAACTTAGGAAAAAAACCCCTTGAATAATAGGATAATTGGTTTCATTCTGTTGGCATCAACAATTCTGGTCATCTCACAAAGGTCAAGCTCCTCCCTATTCTAGATCTCTATAATTTATGAAAGAGGGGAGGGGAAAAAATTTCTCCAAGCTCCCTCTCAGCACTTGAGCCTCATCTTAAATGTCCCATCACCAGGAAATCTTTCCTTCCATCTCAGACTGGATTAGGTCCCTCTATGTGCTCTTATAAATACTTACTTTTAAAAAATACCATGATAATAATAATAAATATACAAGTGTGCTGCTTCAAGAGAAAGTAAACTCCAGGATGGGAAGCAAAGGCTTTATTTGCTTTGTTGGCCAAGTTTGCCAATGATATTTATTCCCTAACATGGATCAAGAAACTAATTATCAGGTGCTATACTAGTAGCATAATCATAATAATGAACTGAGAAACATGAGTCTTCTTCTCATTAGTAGTGTTTTTTGTGCTACAAGAAAAAAATATAAAATGTAAAACAACTAACTTCAACCAACATTGTCACTTATTGTGGAACTAGTGAGGAGTTGTTGGAATTAGACAGGCCTGGGATTGATTAGTTCATACATACCTAGGATAACATTAGACCAATAAATCTGCAGCAACTATCTGGACATTAATACCATTTCATTAGAAACTTCTATTTAGATGCTTTAAGAATTCTTCAAATCTTTGGAAATAGTTAGGAATACATGTCTTCATTATATAATCGTTTGATAGGTAATACTTTATTTCCCTCCCTTATCTCCAAAAAAGACTGCTCATGAGGCAGAATGTAAAAAGCCTAGATTGTGGATGCAAATCATTGATATGGCTGGAATCCCAAAAGAAGTTTCAAATATACCACAAAGATATAAAGACAGATGTGAATCATAGGTAATAAATTTTTCCATGAAAACAAAATATGGGTCACTTAACCACTCTTCTAAAAGAACAAGAAAGAAAATCATCTAACATTCCAATGCCTAAAGCTAAGGATCAAGGGACTAAATTTGAAGAGTTATCTATGATCTGGGTAAACTACCTCTATCCAGGGGTTATTTAGGAGTTTTAGATTATTTTTTTCTTGCATTACTGCTATCACCCTGTTAATAAAAACTATAACTAATGGAGGAGATATTGGTCTTTTGGGGAAAGCAAAAATGGTAAAAGGAGGAGATATTCCTTCACCATGTGCCAAATGCTGAATTCCATCCTAAGGTCTAATGAGAAGCAAAATAGACAGACATGGGTTAATCATCACAGAGTTTATAGTATAAGAATTAAATGAAACAAATTGCATGTGATTATCTAATCAATGCCTATGGAAATACTATCAAGAAGGTTCTGAGTGTGCATCACATAAGAACCAGACATGGTCTGCATGCTCAGAGTATTTCAGAAGCAATTAGAATAAACAGGGCCTCTCTAGATTAAAAAAAATAAAAAGAGATACGGGAATTCTAGACTAAGGAAACAGTAAATGCAGAAGTTTTGAGACTGGAGGAAGCAGAATTCCAAAACATGTAAAGCTTTACTCATTTCTCAGAAACTTTATGTGTAGTATCTCACTTAATCTTCACATTTGCCCCAGGCAATAGGTATTGCTATTTTCCCTGGGTCTAACACGGAGACAGATGCTTAATGAGAATGACTGACTTGCCCAAGGTCACACAACTACTGAACTTATGTTTGAACATAGATCTCATATTTGTGATTAAAATTGGACTCAATCTCAATCAAAATACTGAGTTTATGAATTGTTATACTATCATGGTACTTCCTAGGACAGTTTGTCTTACGAATTTGTCAGATAGATTAATGAACTTTAAGCATCTGGACAAAACCACTTATTCTATATCTGGAAAGTCCAAATTAATGTATAAGGAGCTTTTGTTCATTATTCATTTGTAGAATGAAAATTAAGTGATGGTATTAGATATAAGCCAGCATACTACACTTTTCCTTGCAAGCCAAGATTTGCATTGAAATTATTTAAGAATGCTGACAGATGCTTCCAGATTATTCAACCTGTTTTAAGAAATGAAAAACAGACACCATATTTCACTCTTAAAGCTTATTCTAAAATTGACTACAAAATATCTACCTTTGAATGTAAAACTATTTATTGCAAAATGCCACACTGGCACATATGGTTTAAATCAAGTAGACTTTTCTTCTACACAAAAAGAACAGAAATAAACTGAATTAGATTCATAGTGACAATTTCCATGATTTCATGTGTGTTTTGATAGCTGACAACTTCTCAGAAGAATACTATCAAAGAAAAGATTTCAGCTATTATGGCTATATGAGCCGTCTAAGGGATTAAAAGCATAAAGGCAGGAAAAAATACAGGAATGTTTACCTTTCAAAATAATAAACTAAGGACTTTTCTAGGTATCTAGAAAAGACAAGTGGGTTTGAGTCTCATTAGATTGACAACCCTTTCCCAGAAATTCATGATGAGTTGTTGTGTGTCTCTTTAAAGGCTTAAGAATGTTTCCAAGTCTTCAGGAGCAGGAAGATTGACATAGATTGCTTTCTGTGCTGCTACCAGCAAACATTTCATACTTTGTGCTTCCTTAAAGTCATGCCCAATCATGTTCCAGACAGGCTTTTGGGAAACCACACTAAAGCCTGGTTCTTTTGCCAGATACCACAGTCCCTAAGGAGAGGCCAGTTGCAAGACACTACTCATTCAATTGTTTGTATAAGGATCTCACCCTGCTGATTATTTTGGAGATACAGTTACAAATATATGTTATAAAACATCTAGGTAGACTTTAACAAAACTTATCGTCATCACTTTCCAAAGTTTTCAGAGATAGGATGTCAGTCATGATGATTATAATTATATTTAAAGCATAAATTCTCATTTGATTTTAAAAATACTTTTAATTCATAGTTTCACACATACTAAGGGGATTTTTTTAAACATATTTTTTATTATAAAATTGTGGGATACAGTTAAGGGTTAGGTATACAAATGTGCATCGTTCAAGCATCATAGTTAATGAGGGGTGTCTCCCCATCCCCAGACAGATATTGACTACCGTTAGTCCCACCTCCCTTCCCCTCCCTATCCCCCCATAGTTTCCCACCACTGTCAGTCCTTTTCTTGTAGTATTATGATAGATGTTCAAGGTCCACTATATGAGTGAGAACATGTGATACTCAGATCTTTGTTTCTGTGAGAGATCACTCAGTATTATAGACTCTAGTTTCATTCAAGTTGCTGTGAAATTCATGATTTTGTTCTTTTTTATGGCTGCATAGTATTCCATCATGTATATACACTAAGGGGATTTTTTAAAAAGTCTTTCTACCTACAAGGTAACATAGGAATACGTTTGCTGCCTTTTATGTTTATTTGGGTTAGCTATCTCTTTCTTCCCATGTGAAGTACTCTAGCTCTTCACTCTTGGTTAAGGTATTTTGGACACAAGCAATAGAAATATAATTTGGCTAGGTTAATCTTTCTAAGCAATTAGTTTAAAGGACACTGGGTGACTTACAGGATCCTATGTAAAGCGGAACACCTGAATATCTGGGATGAGAAGGCTCATCACATATTAAAGCATATCGGGAACAGGTACTTTTGCACAATCTCTATGGCACTGGTATTTGCTGTGTGACACTATGCTGAGAACTTAATGGCAGGAATTGTTTTAATTTGGATCATGAGTTCACTGTGGCTGGGAGGTAGAGAAAGGCATTATTAACAAGAGTCCCATCAGCATCATTTAGAATGTGGGAGTGTAACATCTCCAAATAACTACTAAAGTGCAGTCAAAAAGGGGACAAATGAAGCAAAGCCCCTAACCATTGTTGTGGTTTTGTTTGTTTTTGTTTGTCATTGTGTTGTTAAATCTATGCTCCTTTTTAAAAAAGTTACTACAGGAAACTACTCAAACAACCATCCGTAATAGGATAATTAACTGTGTTATATTCATGCAATGAAACATTATACAGCAAGGAGACTATACCTTACATAACTACACAAAAATATGGATGAATCTTACAGACATAATGTTGAACAAAACAAGTCAAACAAGAAGAGAACATACTCTATGATATTAATTATGTAAATAACAAAAAAAATGGGTGAAACTGATGGTGTTAGAAGGCAGGATTCTGGTAACCCTTGAGGAGAGGGAACTAGTAACTGGAAGGGAACATCAGAAAGCTCTGGAAATGCTGGCCATCCTCTGTTCCTTGATCTGAGTGCTGGTTTCAAGGACTATGTTTCCTTGGTAAAAACTCATTAAGAGATAAACTTATGAACCCTATTTGGTGTGCACACTGCCTGAAGGAGAGTTCAATAATACTGATTCTGCCTTTTAACAGCCTTTAATATTATATTAATAATGGACTTTTTTCTATTAGTTTTAATTTTATTATTTTATTTTATTTTATTTTTTGAGTTGGAGTCTCACTCTGTCGCCCAGACTGGAGTGCAGTGGCCACTCCCGGTCACCGCAGCCTCGACCTGCTGGGCTCCAGCGATCCTTCCGCCTCAGCCTTCCAAGTAGCCAGAATTACAGGTATGCGCTACCACGCCCGGCTGATTTTTTGATTTATTGTAGAGATGAGGTCTCGCTGCCCAGGAGGGTCTCGAACCTGCGGGCTCAGGCAATCCACTCACCTCAGCCTCCCAAAGGCGCTGGATTACAGGCTGAGCTACCGAACCTGGCTTAGTTTTAATTTTAAAATGTTTCATTAAATATTATTTATTGTTAATACTGGATATTTTGTGACCCCTAAATTTTGTGCCCAAGGCAAGCACCTTACTTGCTTTCCCCTGGCTCAGACCTTATGCTTCACCACAGAGAGTATGAAAGCCAAAGGATGCAAAATGACTGAGTCAAATTAACACAGATAATTTCTTCTCCTTGGAAAGTATTTTTTTCTCATCAATTGCGGGCCTTTATATGCCTACCATTCTCCTGTTTCTTTGGCTATGCATCATAGAATGAGTCTCACAATATTCTCTACCATCCATCACTCAGCCAAGCCATACCTTGCACTTTCAAAAGAAACACACAAACACAAACACACACACTCACAACATTCACTCACATCAAAGTGAAGAATTGTTGTTGTTGCTGTTGTTGTTTTCTCTCTAAATGTCAGCAAATCAAAGAAATTCAATTGGAGTAAGGTCCAAGATGAGAATAGTTTTTTTTTTTTTTTAATGGACTCTATTATTCAGTTTTCTCAAAAAAATTTACGTTTGAAAGCCATCAGAAATTTCTCAAGATTAATTATCTTCCTTAAGGGAGATAACAATAAAATTCAATTACAGCCAAGACTTACAAAGCAAAAAAAATTTTTTTTCATTTATTACTTTAATTTTTTAACCTTTCCTTTAACAATAAGTTGTATTTAATGTAATCTGATTCTTTCTCATGACACTTTAAGGAACTATCAAGTACTTTTGTCACTACTTTTTCCTTAGCTTTTGATTTAGGATTACCTATTTCTGATTAACAGAGGCTTGAAAGTCTCTTGTGTGGAAGTCAATCAGAATGCCGCTGTTTAATAATGGTACACTGAGCAGTTGACATTTTGCCGGGATAACATCTTTTCGACAAAATGATTACATCTACAGCACATCAATCACCTGACATAACCAAAATAAAGCCAGCTTAATAGAACAATATCTCATGATAAATACCTTCCCTTGAAACTTCCCATCTTTACCTTCACACTTATGTATTGATAAATGATGTTCCTTCACCTTGATGCTCTTTTTCTATGAGCAGGAGGTCCATTGTCCTGTGACAGCATCCTATTGAATTCACTGCTACACCTTGGTGTTTAAGGCAATTTTCAAATGAAATCTTCTCTGTCTCAGTAAATTACCAGTTAGATCAATAAACACTAAGAAATAGCCCAAAGTTTAGAAGGGCAGCTGTCTGCCCTCATCCAGTGGAACTAGGTAGCGAGACACCTGTTGTTTAATTTCTGTCATCTTTATACTCATGAGCAAAATCATAGACTAAAGTTAGAATCCCTGCCTTTTGAGCCAGTCTCAAATGTCTCCGGTGATTGTGAACTCAGTCTAAACTTCTGCCTTCAATGATTTCTTTCCTTAGTGAGAATGATGTTTATTTCTTGAAGACTTTTAGTAAAGCAATCAAAAGCCTTTGCTGGAAATGGCACAAGACAGGTTCAATAATGGAAGCTTATAGTTTTTTGGTTACTATACTACATTCTTGTAAGTGCATTTTGCTATCCCCTAAAGAAGTTAAAGCAGCGCTCCCCAACCTTTTTGACATCAAAGACTGGTTTTGTGAAAGACAATTTTTCCACAAACCAGGGAGGAGGGATGGTTTTGTCATGATTCAAGTGCACTGCATTTATTGTGCACTTTATTATTATTGCATCATAATATATAATGAAATAATTATAAAATTATGATTTTGATATGTTTGAAAGCTGTTGATTTATTATGGTATCTGTGCAGTCAACCCTCACTACTAATGTTAATTTGTTTTTGCAGTCACTCTCCAGCACTAGTATTACTACCTCAGCTCCACCTTACATCATAGGCATGAGATTCTCATAAGGAGTGCGCAACCTAAACCCTTAACATGCACAGTTCACGGTAGGGTTCTCATTCCTATGAGAATCTAATGCCACTACTGGTCTGACAGATGACAGAGCTCAGGCAGTAATATGAGTGACGGGGAGCAGCTGTCAATACAGATGAAGCTTTATTCACTAGCCCTCTGCTCACCTCCAACTGTATGGCACAGTTCCCAACAGGCTGCAGACTGACACTTGTCCATGGCCCAGGGGCTTGGGATTCCTCAGTTAAAGTTTTTTAAATCTTAATTCTTTATTAGTCAGCTCATGTTGTAAAAAAATGCCTCCCCCAAAGTCTGTAGCTTTAAATAATAAATATTTTTTATTGGTCAATTTTTAATTGTACCATCATTTGCATTAGGAATTTATGATCTAAAGTAAGCTGTACCTGAGGAAAATAGAACACACTCTATTTCAAGTGACATCCTCCTTAGTACAAAGAGTGAAATGTTCATACATCTCATGCAGAAATGAATATTGTATTTGCTCATTTTGGTCATCACAGTTGATTTAGCCAGACTCAGTCATTTTCAATGCTCTGGCAGGAATTGACTAGTCTAGCATAGCTCTGTTTGCATGCCTGGTGCTGGGATGGCAATTATCTAGGGCAGTGGGATGACTAGGCTACTTATCTCTTATCATTTCATAGACTAGTTTCAACTATTTACATGGCAATGACAAGCTTCCAAGAAAGTTGAAAGAAACACATATTACAACATTGTGTGTGACAAATTCCCTTGACCAGGAAAAGTCACAAAACCAGTATAAATATAAGAGATGGGGAAATACATACTACCTCTTGATGAGAGAAGATTCAAAATTATATTTTACAGAGCCTCTATATAGGGAAAGTAAAAAATATATATAGACAATTTTGTAATCAATCTATAATAAATTCCAGAACTCCCAACCATAAATTTTAAAAGGTGTAACCCACGTTAAATTTTGACTTAATTTTGGAGAGTTTTGTGAAATTATTTCAAGTATACAATATTCTTTGTTTTGTTTTTTAAAAAATTTAAGAGTGGGTCTAATTATTGGATATCAAGTAGGTGGAACACAACATTATAGATTTGAATCCTCACATTAATGTATGCTTTGGTGACCATTTCAAATTTATATAAAATAATTTTTAATTGTACCATTATTTGTATTAGAAATTTAGTATCTAAAGTAAGCTGTATCTGAAGAAAACAATACAGACTATTTCAAGTGAAATCATCCTTAGTACAAAGAGTAAAATGTTCATACAACTCATGCAAAAATAAATATTGTATTTGCTTATTTTGGTCTCATTCAGATGCTTTTGGTTTGTCTTTAGTAATTACATTTTTAGTAAGGACATTTTTACCATGTTATACTCAGAAATGTATAGTAATCATATAAAGGTAGAGCTTAAAAGAATACAATTAACATGTAAGAATTGAACAAAGTTAATATAAGCAAAAATATGCTTAAACTATTTGGCTTGAAAAAGGGTTAAATAAAATAATATATGTGCCAGGCTTGGTGGTTCAGCTTGTAATTCCACGCTTTGGGAGGCTGAGATGAGTGGATTGCCTGAGCCCGCGGGTTCGCGACCCGCCTGGGCAACTTGGCGAGACCTCATCTCTACAGTAAATATTAATAATAAAAAAAATTAACCGGACGTGGTTGCACGCGCCTGTAGTTCCAGCTATTTGGAGGCTGAGGTGGGAGCGGCCACTGTACTCCAGTCTGGGTGACAGAGTGAGACTCCAACTCAAAAAAAAAAAAAATGTAATAATATATGTAAGAACTGTTGAAGTGCTTTCCATTCAGCACTTAACAACTGGCAGCATTTTTATTTTATTTATTTTATTTTTTATTTATTTATTTTTTTGAGTTGGAGTCTCGCTCGGTCGCCCAGACTGGAGTGCAGTGGCCACTCCCGGCCACCGCAGACTCGACCCGGCCACCGTAGACTCGACCTGCTGGACTCCAGCGATCCTTCCGCCTCAGCCTTCCAAGTAGCTGGAATTACAGGCATGTGCTTCCACGCCCGGCTGATTTTTTGATTTATTGTAGAGATGAGGTCTTGCTGCCCAGGCGGGTCTCGAACCCTCGGGCTCAGGCAATCCACTCACCTCAGCCTCCCAAAGGCGCGGGATGATAGGCTGAGCCACCGAGCCCGGTTTAACATTTTTATTTTAGAGTTTAGCATAATATTTATTACTTTTTGAAGGGTAGTATATATTTTGTAACAAAATCTATGAACAATGTACATATATTGCTGTGGTACATGGTACCACATGGTACACTTGTGATATTTATTTTTAACCAAAAAATATTCTCATAATTTACTGGGTATAACATTGTAGGAATTTGTATTTTAACAACTTTTATTCTTATTTGTATAACCTCATGATTTTCTATCCATTTGTCCTTTAGAAGGAAGTTGTTTTCAAATAGAAACTATTTTATTATATTAATAGATTTTAAAATGAAAGAATATTCTTTCCTTTTTTTTTTTTTTTTTGAGTTGGAGTCTCACTCTGTCACCCAGACTGGAGTGCAGTGGCCGCTCCCGGCCACCGCAGCCTCGACCTGCTGGGCTCCGGTGATCCTTCTGCCTCAGCCTTCCAAGTAGCTGGAACTACAGGCGCGTGCTACTACACCCGGCCAATTTTTTTTATTTATTGTAGAGATGAGATCTCACCAAGTTGTCCAGGCCGGTCTCGAACCCGCGGTCTCAGGCAATCCACTCACCTCAGCCTCCCAAAGCGCGGGATTACAGGCTGAGCCACCGAGCCCAGCTAATATTATTTCAAATGTTTATTGAATACTACACAAATTTAAATGCAAACATGAGAAATAACACTAACTCCCAAATTCCAATAATCTACAAGAGGACATACAAGAAATTGATTTATTTTAAATAAAAGCAGAATGAAATACTGCTTAAATAAGTATTTTACTACTTAATTATTGCTTTTGCATTGCAATTTTTAAAATTTTAACTGGATTCATAAAAAAATTCAAGTATTAATATTGACTTTTCATGGTTCATTACCATGAAGAGTAATTCTAAAAAGTGTATGACAAATTTTTATTTTTTATTTTATTCCGTCCTCCAAAATCAAGACATCAGAAAACAATATAAAAACTTTTGGCAGTCATCTAAATTGTCTGTAGACAGAAAAGGCAAATCTAGAACATTACCATATGTACCACCATCATAAACTCTCTTTACCTAATTAAGGACTTACAATGAATAAAAAATATACATATCTTGAGCAAAACAGCTAGAAAAGCTTTGTTGTCAATCTGACTTGAAGATCTGGAACTATACAGTAAAATAGTTGAGATTGCATAAGATTATTGTCATAAAGTGCTTAAGATAACATATGCCCAAAATGTGTGCCGAAGACACAATTAGCACTATCACTATTAACATCATTGTTATCAGCATTATTAACTTTAAAATATTTTATATTGTTGACTTTTATGAAGCTTGATTTCTTAAAAGAACGGCTATGAAAAGATTTTAATTAAACTCTTCTAACCACACCTATATTTTTACTCCTATCCACATATGTTTTAACTATTGACGTAAGAGAATAATATATTAGGTACAAAATCTTAAATAATTATTGTTACAATCACAAACTAGGCCATGATGGAGCAAAGTAGTATCACATCTTCAGATAATATTCTCTCTATGTTTGGTCATTACCAAAGCAGTATTGTAAACCTGTGTTCAACACAGACCTAAAGTTGTTTTCAAAAAGAACAATACTGTGTTCTCTAATTCTTGACAGAGACACTTACTTTTACAGTCTTATCTTTTTTCAGAGTTGCATAAAGACACCAATCCAGGGAAGAACTGAATCTCAACCCCTCCCCACATTCAATTCTTTGATGTCCTCCTTTCTCAGTTTCACAAATATCCTTTTTCTGGGATAAAAAATAAGGCACTCAAGTGCTGCCTCGAATCTTTTAAGTACTAACTCTTAAAGTGTCTCTAAGTTGTGAGGCTCTTTAAGAAAGGAAACTGTGACAATGAAACTTGCTTTGCACAGTGTATACAAAGTAATAGAGCTCAAAAAGATATTTAATCAATATTGATTTAGGATGATAATTTGAGAAGTGAAGGAAAATCTATGTGGATTTCTTTGGAAAAGCCTGAACCATCAGAAACAAGATATCAATTTAGTGCTTAATCTGTTGTAACAAGTTTATCAGAAAAATTTTCCAAAGTACTCCATGATTATGTCAGCATATTTTAAAGTGCCACACAGAACTGGGTACTGTGTTTGTTACTTGAAATATAAATGTCATTAAGACACCCATTCTGCTCTGAAGGAACAGTGGGAGCAGTCTATGGTGACATTTTCTGGTGTTATTTATATTTTAGCATATTCAAGAAGAATAAAAGGAAATGATTTAAGCTTAAATATACAAACGAAAACTTAAACCCAAACAGCATGTAAATCAAGTCAAGACAAATATAATCGTGTACACATCTGACACAAAAATGCAAGAATCCATTAGAAAATATATATTTTTCAACTTATGATAAAAAGTCGACCTTTGAAATTAAGTACAAAAGTATTAATTCAAGTAATCTAATATTTATTAATAAGTGTTTCAATGAATTAAAATATGTATTATGTACATTCAGAACAATAATCGATTAACTAGTGTGTAAATGACTTCAATAGACTAGGCACCAGAACTTCAGATTTTACCAATTTTCCTCCTTTGGCTCAATGACTACCTCATCCAAAGTAGCCTGGTCTGCATACTTTGATGCTTACAGAATAACATCCTACAAAGATCACACTGATTTGTTATCTTTCTAGGAAGAAAAAACAAACAAACCAAAACCTTATTTTGGCTTATCCTTTCAACATATTCATAAGGTTGGAATATGTAGTGATTTAAATTTTCTCAAAAACAAAGTTCACGGTATGTGTGCTACATACTTTGTTGCACAGATTTACTTTATTTCCTCAATAACATGCTTGATTGTTTTGTCTTGAGGAAAACAAAAGGAATAACAATGAATATTTCTCTCTTCCTCTCTCTCTCCCTCTCTTTCTCTGTCTTTATATAAAGTTACATTAATAATTTTCATATGGATTATTTCAATAAACTTCCACATCAATAGTATAAGTTCAGATAAAATTTCAGTTTTCCATTGTGTATAATTAAACATTGCAGAACAATATTAGCTGAAGCAAAATTAAAGTCTATTTTTATACAGGAATAGTAAGTTTGAACATAATCAAAAGCTAATTTGCTGTTTAATAGTTATACCAGGGACTCAAATGATGCCATATTTCTGCTCTCCCATCTTAGCGGATCATCGGCTATCAAGATGATTGCATGGTTCAAGGGGGATGTTGGAATTCTCATCATTAATTCCAATTCCCTTCTGCTCAGAACAGAGGAAGAGAAAAACAGGGACAAAGAGGTTCCTCCTACTTGAGACAGCACATTTCATCTGTAACTTGCACAGAAATCCTATACAACAGTTCTGTTAACTTCACATTAGCCAAAACATAATCTCTTGACTAGAATAGAAAAATTGGCACATTTTCATCCCTGAATGATATATGATTGTATTCCTAAGGAGAAAGAAGACAATGTAACAAACAAACAAAAAAGAACTAAAATAGACAACTAGCTGACACTGTCTCAACAAACCTGTGATATTATCCAAATATCTAAGAAGAAAAAGCTGATTAAATTTTTAATTCTGTAAATCTTTTCTTTGCTCTTTAATTCTTTCAAGCAACCCATAATATGGATTATCTTTTTGTGTGTGTGCCATATGCTACCTGAGGTGTAAAGAATTCAATGTCTAGTGCAATGGTAGACATGGTACTTGTTGTCACACTGCTTCCAGTGCAGTAAAGGAGTTTGATTAAAAAAAAAAAAAGGAAAATGCAATATAATGTGATACAGTCTATGGAAGGATAGTGAAATATGATCACAAATACACAAGAACTTAGTTTAGATTCCACTTACTCTATGAAAACTCTGGTTGATCAAAAGTTAAAATGCCAGGGAGTCAAGTGACAGCAGGGAATGCCGGAGTGATTGAGTACAGACACAATTCATGTGACAACTCAAGACGACAGAGATTATGGCATTTTAGAGATCTTAGTTCAATGTGACAGTTGCCATCAAGAATGTAACAATGAACATAACAATAGAAAGAACAGAAATATAAATAGGATTTAGTGAATCACTTCGATAATTTTGTCTTTTTTCAGAGTATAACTAGCCATTGGTACATACAGAAAAATCACTAGATCCTTTGTTCAAAAATACTTAGGATTCCAGAACTGATTTCATATTTCTGTATTTATTAAATAACTTTGCTACACATAATATGAAATCTACTACTTGAAATCATACATAGGTTTTACCATCACTTCTAAATTCAATTTACATAGTTTTTAAAATAATTTTCATATCTTTCAGTAGTTTCTTTTTTTTGAGTTGGAGTCGCACTCTGTCACCCAAATTGGAGGCCAGTGGCCGCTCCCAGGCACTGCAGCCTCCACCTGCTGGGCTCCGGCGAGCCTTCTGCCTCAGCCTTCCAAGTAGCTAGAACTACAGATGCGCACTATACGCACGGCTAATTTTTTGATTCATTGTAGAGATAAGGTCTTGCCAAGTTGCCCAGGCGGGTCTCGAACCCACGGGCTCAGGCAATCCACTCACCTCGGCCTCCCAAAGCGCAGGATTACAGGCTGAGCCACCGAGCCCGGTTTTTTCATGAGTTTTGTAAATTGCCTCTGAGAGCATACAGACTCATGCATAATCTTTGTGAAGCTACTGGAAGAAGAATAGTCATAAAAGGAAGCCATACTAATGAATAAATTGTACTGAAATATTCTTTCACTGTATGCTTTTCATTATTTTAATCAAGCGACAAAGAGAATTTCAAACTTATTGTGCAACAACAACCCCTGCAGAAAAATGAGGACCATGACAGTTAACAAATATAAAACATCATATATGTTAAAATGAACAATATTTTATCAAGACTGAAAGTAATCCCTCAACACTGAAAGAGGAAAAGTTTATATTGTCATTTATTGCAGTTAAGCTTATAATTATAACAGATCCTGAAATCCAGGCAACATAATCACTGTACCTTAGTTGTCTGGGGTTAAAAGAATAAAAAGGGAAAACTATGATTATATTAAAAATATTTTTGTTCAGAAAGAATTATCAATCAGAAAAAAATGTTCTCAATTAAAAGAAAGAAAACGTATTCTTACTAAAGTGAAATCATTTTTATATTAATTATGTCCCTTGAGACTTCTTCAGTGACACTAAGATGTACGTGCTCATATGCCTGAAAATTATAATATCCCACAAAATGAGACACTGTAAGTCTAATTCCATGAGTTCTGGTATCAGGACATCAGAAGTATTTTGAAAACATCTCTTACTTTATCTTTAAGAAATGATAAAAGAAATGCACATTAAAGATGACATCAATGATCTCAAAAAACCCTTCCAAAGTATGAATGGTCTTTAATAACTTTAACATAAGAAAGGTACTTAGGTTTAGATTTGTTCATACTGTTCACTATGTGACATCAAATCAAGCTGGATATCAAATAATTCTTTAGTGCCTCTCAGATAGCCTTTGCTCTCTCAAAAAATATATAGAACATATCCATGCCGTTTATCTTCATTTAGTAATTTTTCTTTCATACCTTTTTCAAATAGTTAAATTAAGTTGGGAATATGAATGTTTCTTAGACTTATTTAGTACTAAAATACTATCAAAAATTTTTAAGCATTAAAGTGAATTGGAAAACTAGGCTTCATAACTTCAAAAGCAAAGTTGAAATTTTGATACAAAGAGAGTTGGTAAGGAAGTAATTTTAAAACGTATAACCCATGAATATGCAAACTCTTCAACAGTCATTTTCTATCTTTGTTGCAGTCCTGTATCAGGTTTACCACTGAAGAATCAATATTCTACGTGAGTATGAACAGAAATGTGGATAAACCAGATATAAAAACAGTTGTTTAGGATACAATTTAAACAAGTATACCTCATAAATTTTATTTAATTTTTGATTCATCTACTTATTAATATATCTTTGTCATTTTATAAGTATATATTTCAGTTTTTGATCTTGTACAAGTGTACATCAGTGAACAAAAAGATGCATGACACCTGACATAAAGAGGGAAATATAATTAGTATGTATTAAAATGTTCTGGGGGAATCATAGAAGAAAAACATTTATCTGAATTAGAGCACTTAGGGAAAACTTCCAGGAATCTGCTACCCATGCTTCACCCTTCAACCCCCTTACTTATCCATCCATCAATCTATCTTTTAAAAAAATATTGATTGGTCAGGCACGGTGACTCAGCCTGTAATTCCAGCACTTTGGGAGGCTGAAGTGAGAGGACTGCCTGAGCCCAGGGATTCGAGACCAGCCTGGGTTACTTGATGAGACCTTATCTCTACAATAAATCACAAAGAAAACTAGTCAGGCATGTTGGCGCACATTTGTAGCTCCAGCTACTTGGAAAGTTGAGGCAGAAGGATTATCAAAGTCCAGCAGGTGGAGGCTGCTGTAGCCATGAGCGTGCTGCTGCACTCCAACCTGGGCAACAAGAGCGAGACTCCAACTCAAAAAAATTTATTGATTCTACTTTCTCCAGGTGCTTTCCTCATGCTGAGTATATATGAGGGAACTTCAAAAAGTCTGTGGAAAAATGGAACGAAAAGACAAAAATATAAACTTTATTTTTTAACAGATACTTCATCAAATTCAAAACACATTTGTAAGTGATAATACCAGCCATTTTATCCATCCTTAAAGAACTGAGGATCCTGGGAAATTTACCACTTCAATGCAGTCTTTTTTACATTACTAACTGAAGAAAAATGGATGACCTTTAAAGATTTTTTAAGATTGGGAATAAAAAATAAATCAGAAAGAAGCAAATCAGGACTGTTAGGTGGATACTTAATGAGAGTTTCCCACTGAAATTCTGACAAAATTGTCATTGTTTGATGAGAGAAATGAGCAAGAGTATTGTCATGGTGAAGAAAAGGCTCTTTTGGTAAAATTTTCCTGGATGTTTTTCTGTTAAAGCTAGCTTTCTCAAAACATTCTCATAATAAGCACGCTATTGTTCTTTGACCCTCCAGAAAGTCAACAAGTAAAATGTCGTGAACATCCCCAAAAACTGTTGCATGGCCTTTGCTCTGGATTCATCTGTTTTTGCTTTTCCTGGACCATTTCCACCCTTTGGTGGCCATTGCTTTGGTAGTTCTTTATCTTTAAGATTGTTCTGATAAAGCCATGGTCTATCTCCCGCTGCAATTCTGTGAAGAACCACTTCAGGGTCTTGAGCTCACTTGTTTAAAATTTTTATTGAAACCTCTACTCCTGTTTTCAGCTGATCTGGGCACAACAGTTTTGGCATCCATCGAATGGAAAGTTTGCTCAACTTTATCATTTCAGCCAGAATTGTGTAAGCTGAGCCAATCGAGAATTCTATGATGTCTATTGTTTGTTCTGTTGTCAATCCTCTTCAGTTAGGATATGAACAAGGTAATTATTTTCCTAGCAAATTGATGAGGATGGTGTGCTACTGAGGATTTCATCTTCAACATTGTCTTGTTCCTTAAAATGAATTACCCATTTGTATACTGCTGATTTCTGTGGGACATGGTTTTCTCATTTCCTGAGCTTTTCCTATGACTGGAACATTGTTCTGGTAGCCAGTCTCCAAGATGATCCCCAATTTTTACTGCTTCTTAACATGCCATGTAGTTTAACACACCATATAGTTTCTTCCTACATTTTATTGGGAATTTATTATATGGCAGGTGGTCATGCATTACATACCTTGTTTCATTTATCATTACAGCTTTGTAAGGAAAATAGTATTTATAGGTAAGAAAGTAAAGTCATGGATAGGTTAAGTAACATGCTCGAATTCATGCAGCTAATTGTAAAGCATCGGTGATTTTATCATTCTTTCACCAAGCTTCACCATAAATTTGATGTTTGTTCTTGCTTCAATTTTCACAGAATTCATGTTGCTCAGATGGCGCTCCGAATATTGACAATTTATCCTCTTTAGTGTCTCAAATCATATCTTATTCAGACATGTTATAACAAGTTGGTATAAGCCTATTTTGGTGCAAAAAATTGGAATTAATGCACAATGGTTTTATAATACACATTTTCCATGAAGTTTTTGAAGAGGAGGATAAAGACATGAGGAAATCTCCAGCAACAGGGATACTTCAGAGCACATTAAATCCATCAGTGCTTTCATCTATAGAAGACAATTAGATGTCTTCTTAAACACTTTTCTAATATCTTAGATACCAAATTTACCATAGAAAATAACCTATACTATGCTGAAAAATTAAGATCAGGATTATTCCTCCTACACTGTACCAGAATTCACCTGTATGATCAATAGCACATGGCATAAGTGAAGCTATGTAATTTCCATGTCCATAGTTTCTGTTGTAAGCACTTTTTCCTTCACATACCCTCTCTCCCTTTTGCTTAACTTGCAATGTTGTGTAATTCTATGGAGAGGCCCATGTGGTAAGGGATGGAAGCCTCCATCTAGCAATCAACAAGGAACCAAATCTGTCCAGTAAAGCCAACAACTTAACTGCAGACTCATGAGAGACCCTAAGCCAGAACCACATAGTCATATTGTTCACAGATTTCAGATGAAGAGAAAAGGTGAGATAATAAATGTTGTCATTTATAGGCTTCTAAGTTCTGAGATTATGCAGCAATAGCAAACTAATACATATTTGGGTACCTAGAAGTAGAGTAGTACTCTGGCAAAAATCTAAAATGCAGGAGTGGCTTTGGAACTTGGAGGTAGAATTTGAGAATAAGGTTAATAAAAGCCTTGTGTCTTGGACAAGGGGTTACTAGAAGCTTCATGTTCTCCGATAAAGCTGCAAGTGACAGCTTGAGAAAGTCAGATAAATTCTATTGGAAACTGAAGAAAGAGGGATGGATCTGTATTAAGTAGATGCAGAAATGTTGGTGATATTGCTGCCTGCAATTATTTGGAATATGGTAAATGTACCTAGTTAATAAAAAATCTAAGTAAAAAGATTACCTGAACTTGCCACATGGTTTCTTCTTGGTGCCTACAGTGAAACGTGAAAAGAGATAGACTACAAAATAAAAAAGAACAGTGATACAAAAAGAATCCAAAACTTGATTGTTCTGAAAACTCTGTCTGAACAGAGAGCGAAACACAATTCATAGATTGAGCTGAGAGTATAATTTTAAGTATAATTGTATATTTTTTTTTGAGTCGGAGTCTCACTCTGTCGCCCAGACTGGAGTGCAGTGACCGCTCCCGGCCACTGCAGCCTCCACCTGCTGGGCTCCGGCAATCTTTCTGCCTCAACCTTCCAAGTAGCTGGAATACAGGCAGACGCTACCATGCCCAGCTAGTTTTTTTTTTTTTTTTTTTTTTTTTGATTTATTGTAGAGATGAGGTCTCACCAAGTTGCCGAGGTGGGTCTTGAACCCACAGGCTCAGGCAATCCACTCACCTCAGCCTCAGAAATGTCAACTGTGATATCTCAGCACACTATTAGGTAAGATAAAAAGTCTTCTAAAGGAATCAAGGGTGTACTTCTTTTTTTTTTTTTTCTTTTTTTTTTTTCTTGAGTCGGAGTCTCACTCAGTCGCCCAGACTGGAGTGCAGTGGCCACTCCCGGCCACTGCAGCCTCTCCTGTTGGGCTCCGGCGATCCTTCCACCTCAGCCTTCCAAGTAGCTGGAATTACAGGCATGCGCTACCACGCTCGGCTGATTTTTTGATTTATTGTAGAGATGAGGTCTCACTGCCCAGGCGGGTCTCGAACCCATGGGCTCAGGCAATCCACTCACCTCAGCCTCCCAAAGGCGCGGGATTACAGGCTGAGCCACCGAGCCCAGCTGGGTGTCCTTCTTTTGAATGAAACTATAGAACGTCTAGAAAGTTTAAGGGCAACATTCTCAGGAATCTCAGCAGAAGCTAAAAGTAAAGAATAATCTCAAAGATATTTGTGCATGTGGCTGTTTTGCTAATGGAATAGATACCAAAAAAATCACAGAAGATTCACAAAGCTTTTCAAAGAACTATGAATACAGAAACAGCTAGTGAACTGAAATGAATGGAGAGAATGCAAAATGAAAAGAAACCTTTAGATATTTCAATTTCTACTGAAAAAACCAGGATGAGAAAATTACCCAGCTGCAAACATATGGTACCTTTCATAAAATAGGAAGGATTACTGGGAAACTCAGAATTAAAACTTAAGAGTGTTATGTGAAGAGCCATAAAGAATTATCCCCAGGCCTTGAGACTTGATCTAGGAAATTCCAAAATTTGGATGTTAAGGCAGTTTTCTCCTGATGCATCATTCTATACTGGGTGTATGAGTGCAGATAACTTGTCTCTTTATTTCCACAGATCAAAAATAGCTTCACTTGATTGGTTGTACTTAAGGGATTACACCAAGGCACCTCATCCACACATGGGTTCAATTTAGAGGATGAGAGTCTAGAATTTGAGCTAACATTTGATAGAATGAAAATTTGAGGAGCCTTGGCAAAGGATATATATATACACACACACACACACACACAACACACACACACACACACATATATACACACACATATATATGTGTATATATATGTGTATACATATATATATATATATATATATATATATATATATATATATATATATAGTGCGAGAGAGAGAAAGTATCAACGGTCAGAGGGTAAATTGTGATTGTTTTCCTCCAAGATGGACTCCCAATTTTCCCTGCTCTCTGGTATTCACAACCTGGTATAATTCCTCCCAGATTTTACAGTACTGTTTTGTGTAATCCAAAGCATATGGTAGTATCTCACTTCTGAGATTAGGTTATAGACTTCAATTTCTGTCTTTGGTGCTCTTTTGTTCTCATTGTTTCTTTCTCTTGGATCACTTGTTTGCTATCAGAAAGCCAAATGCCTTGCCAAGTAGTCCCATAATCATCAACACATGGTGAGAAATGAAGACTTTCAGTCTACTATGAGCAAGGTACTCACCAAAGACTGTTAATAACAATCTAAGTAATCTTGGAAGAATCTGAACTGGGTGCAATAAGCACCCAGTTAAGCCATTCCTTGTTTCCTGACCCATTGAAACTGTGAGATAATAAATATTTAGTGTTAAGTGAGCTGACTCAGAAACAGAAAACCAAACAC
Organism: Cephalopachus bancanus; assembly: GCA_027257055.1. Taxonomy (NCBI): domain Eukaryota; kingdom Metazoa; phylum Chordata; class Mammalia; order Primates; family Tarsiidae; genus Cephalopachus; species Cephalopachus bancanus. The sequence continues at coordinate 1,608,974 of JAPVLO010000243.1, read as the reverse complement.
CACATGTTCTTACTGATATGCAAGAGCTAAATGGTCACAAAGATGAAAATAGTAGACATTGGGGGCACCAATTAGTGGGGAGGTGGAGATGAGGGTTGTGGTTCAGAAATCACCTGTTGGGTACAATGTTCATTTTGTAGGGAATGGGCCACCTGAGGTCCAATCCCCACCACTCTACAACATGTTTATATAACAAATATGCACATGTACCTTCTGATTCTAAAATAAAAATAGAAAATAAATTTAAAATAGTGTTTTAAGCTGCTAAATTTGGGAGACATTTGTTATGTTAACAGATAATTAATGCACTGTTCTAATCTGTTCAAAATGTCTCATTTTTTAAAAAAATCAATACTAAGATGTAGTTCTGTATGCTATGACTTGAGGTAAAGGCAAAGCAGATTTAGGGAAAAGTAAAATGGAACAGCAGATAGTACAGGTCCTAATTGGACATCTCTTTAAGGCAGTTCATTCTCTGCAACTAGCTCTCTTTCAAAAGTTCCAAACCCTGTCCTTAGAACTGAAAGTGAATCTGAAAAAAAGGAATAGTCCAATGTTTACTGATATATCTAATCATTAAATAAGATTTGACTTCTGTTATTTTCAGTGCTCCTATATATTTCTTAATGAATATAAAATGTTATTTTGGAAATGTACTTGAATTTTTCTTGAGGGCTTGACAAGTTTAGCTCCTTCTAGAATTCATAAGAACCACCTTTCTTGGACCTGAATGGATTTGGTCCTAGTAAATGAACTGTCATCTTGGAACTTGACAACTCATGATTTTTGGAATGTTATCACTGAATTACAAGTCAAGTTCTTGTGATAACTAGACATTGGTTCTTATGTCCTGAAACTGAATATCAGCTATCACTTAAAGTATATCTAATATCTGAGTTCTGGTTTTCATGTAAAACATATGTGAGCATTCGTATTCAATTATAAAAGTAGCATTTATCTTTGGCTTTCTCTACAATGTTGAGGACACGAAGAAATTGAATGCTTACACAGTTCTTCCATGAGTTTTAAAAGTAAACTTTTGCTCATAAATTCCTTAAACCATAAAGCGTACTCTGTGCTGTTCTTTCCAAGTGCTGAAATAATTATTTTTAAAAGAATAAAAGTTCATCCTAAAGGGCAAAGTAATTAAGATAACAAAAATGATATAAAGGCTGGAGTTAGGGTGTGGTAGCAAGATGAACTAACTGTGCTAGAAAAAGGAGAGCTGGTAATATAAGCAGAACTGCAGGATTAGTTGAGTCCATGATTGAATGTGGGAGTAGAACACAGAAATGAGTCTCCATGTACACTGATAACGTTGGTTCAGATCGAGTGGAGTCTGCAGTATAGCTAATTTTATAGTCCATGATACCACTCTAAAGAATGCTGAGACTAGTAATCATTATTAGAGAGGTTCAACATTCAAAGGCTGAGACAGAGGGAAAAATGGTTTTGACAAAAATAAATTCCATTAATGTATCGACTGATGTGCATGCTAACTATAATTCCATTATTTTCTCTCCTACTCAAGAAATTATGATAGAAATATGAGTGTGAGCATGACGTTAGAGATCTAACTTGCTTTTGCACTAATTTATTACAAAAAGGAATAATTCTCTATTCTTAGTAGTTACCACTATTAGTCCCTTTTCTCAAGGTCCACACCATTAATAAAGTAATAGCAAGGTTGCAAACTTTCAAAATACAAAAAAAAAAAAAAAGGCAATACTGTTTAAAGGGTTACCAAAGAGATGGCCAGTTAAAATGGAATAAAGAAGAGGGAGTCTCAGGAACTCATCATGTGGTGGCAAAATTAGAGGGGTTTCTGTAGGCAAATTAACATATTGCAAGGTTAATCTATTATAAAAATAATTGCATATGTCTCAAATTAAATATGTTTTATTTTTTTTTTTACCCCCGTGTGATTGGGGCAGTGTCTAGAAACACTAACATATTATTTTCCAGACGTTTCTGGTACAAAAGAAACTTTCTGCCTAGCTAGAAATGTTGGGAGAACACTCAGCATGGATTTAATACATCCATCAGAGTGAAACTGATCATAAAACCTAGTGCTTGGCAGGGAGTCTGGCACATAGCAATAACCAATAAATGCATATTGAAGATAAGAACTCAGAATTTTAAAACTGGACAGGAAAAACAAAATTCTTACAATAGCTCATTCATTTAAAAAACAGAGAAACTAAGCTTTTTTTGGTCTTTTTTGTTTTTCTCCTGAAAGCTTTAGAAAGGTAATTATAACATAGTTCAAAAGATAGACTGTGGAATGTCTTGGACACATATTTACTCAAGCAAATTATTTAAATTCTATGAATCCCACTTTCCTGAGCAAAACAAATGATGGTTCCAAATTCTAACACTTATGTAAATTGCTTTACTCAATGTCTGACACATAGGAAACCTCAATTCATTTATTTATCATTCAATAAATGAAAGCTGGGGTATTAGTACTCAGAGTTGCCAACACACCAGAGAACAGGATTTATGTCTCCTGCATCCAACACCATTTGTACAACTACTTTCAAATTCTAATTAAAGTTTTATTTATTGATCTTTTATGCATGATACATGTTAATTTCACATAGATTATTCTTAGTATTACCTCATGCTGCCTGGATATCAATTTTCCCTAGGATCTATTTTTGTCATAATTGGTGTCTAACATTAAATGGCACTACAACCATCTAACTTTCTCCAGTAATATTCCTCTTATTATAATTTCTTAATATTCCAATTCATCAGTGTTAAAGTTAATTTCCTCCCCTCTTAAAATATTAACATTCTTTTTTGTGTGACTAAGAATTGTCTTCAAGCAACTTCTTCCTGTCATTAATTAAAATAATGAGTAATGTAATATTAAATGTGTAATTCTCTGACAAGCACTCAAGTGTTTGCCGAGAAGTCCCTTTCTACCAAAAACATCTGGAAAATAATATGGTAAATTAAAAAGTTGATACTTTAATGCACTATAGGGTAATCCCCCCCGGTCTAGGTAGGCAAAGAGCCAAATTGGCAAAGCACTTGCTTCTGGCACTGTGCCATGGCTTCCTAATCTTCCCTTTCTTGATGTGCTATGTGAGGGTTTTGCTCAGCCCCTCTCTATTTCTACTGCATGACTTATCAGACGACAAAATGACAACAAACACATCCCAACACAGGTTAGCTTTTCTACTTGCGACAGACAGTGTCTTACACAGACAGAGCTATCATAAATATTTTAAGTACTCCGAAAGACTTGGGAACAGTCGTAGTTAGTAAAAATAGTTGCATGACTCCTGTCCCAGCAGTAAAAGTAAATTGCTCCCTCTCATTGGTTTTATGTCCTCTAGTGATGCATTTTAATCAGCATTCAGGTACCCTTCCATGAGATTGTCATCCTTTCCCTAATTTTTCCCCAACTCTCAATTTTATCTTTTCAGGGTGTTAAATAGTATATTAAGAACTTGAAGCTTTAAAACTCAGTCATCCAACACTTTGTGAAATGAGTTGCTTGATCTGTCCAGGACTTTACTGTTCTAATTACAACCCCTCACAGTCATATGATGTTTTACAGTTTGTAAAAGACCGTCACATTCCTAACACCTTGTTAGATGTGCACACAGAAGAATTAGTACCCCACTTATTAACTGAGAACACTGAAGCTCAGAATTCTGCACGATTCCTCCCAAAATCAAGATATAGAAAATACACAAATGTTTTTACTAAATGTAAAATTTGCATTAAGATAATCAGTCTAGATGATCATCATGTTTTCTTAGCTTTGGCCTCCTCTCCTACCTTGGAATCTGAGAATCTCCTCTCCTCCTCTTCTTTCTTCTCCTCTCCTCTCCTCTCCTCTCCTCTCCTCTCCTCTCCTCTCCTCTCTCTCTCTCCCTTTTTTCTCTAATTTGCTTTCTAAATAAACTATATTTTCCAATATAAAAAGAAAGATAATCAGTCTACATATAAGAGACACATCCATAGAAAAACAAAAAACTGGACTAGAATTCAGATCTTTTGGACCCTGCATCCAGAGATATTTCTATGGCAGCACTTGGCATTACAAAATCCAGGCAGTAAAGTAGTATATAGAATGATTTTCATATCATATTCAAATATCTCACTCATTCTGTCCTGGGAAAAATATTATTGAAGACTTTATTTTTTTCAAATAAAAATAATTTTATCTTGCTCAAAATTCCCATAGAATTTCTCTTTCTTATGGTGTGGTCTATTTTCTATTTTGTAATTTTATTATTTACATTCATATATATTTACCCATTCTAGATCAGAAACTCCTTGAGAATATTTGATTAATTTGTCTTAGGAGTTTCCAAAGTACCTTGCACTATGCCTTGAATAAGGAAGGTACTCATTAAGTGTTTGTCAATAAATGTACTAATTTATTCTTATATTCCCCAGGTGTGATCCAAGCAGGAGGAGGAGTGTGAGGCACCAGAATTTGTTCCCTAATGTAATTACCTGTGTACTTAATTACTACATTTAAAAGAAGGTCTAAACACAATGGTGTAAATTTGTCTATAAAGGCAAGAACTAGGACTACATACTTCCAGTATTTCCAGTCCCTACACAAGGAAAGGCACATAAAAGAAGGCTAGTAAATTTTTTCTTGCATTTTATTTATCATATTTATTCTTAATAAGGAGAAACATTTATCTATGAAATGTCATCTATGAAACTTAGTTTAGCTTATAGATAAAGTACAGTTTTCTGCATTTATGATTGTCCTTTACCCAAAACTACAAATCAGTTGTATTGTTACCATGATAGGAACCTCCCTTGACACCTGTGACTACAATTCAAATTGAATTGTATACCTGAGTCTCTTCAGGTATATTCCCAGTAGGGGATTGCTGGGTCATATGGAAGGGCTATTTCTAGTTCTTTTAGAAATTGCCACACTGTTTTCCATAGAGGTTGAGCTAGTTTGCATTCCCACCAGCAGTCTTGAAGCATTCCCTTTTTTCTGCATTCTCTCCAGCATTTGTTGTTGTTGTTTGTTTTATTAATGATAACCATTCTTACTGGGATTAGGTGGCATATCAATGTTCTTTTGATGTGCAAGCTGAGAACTGCTTGTATGGTATTGGTACAAGAACAGGGCCAATGGAACAGGATAGAGATTCTGAAAGCAAAACCTCAATTTCTCAACCAACACATCTTTGACAAAGCCTTCACCAACAACCACTGGGAAGAAGAGAACCTATTCAGTAAATGGTGCTGGGAAAACTGACAGATCATATGCAGAAGGTTGAAACAGGACCCCTACCTATCACCATACACAAAAACCAACTCTAAATGGATAAAAGATCTAAACATAAAGACTCAAACTATAAGAATCTTAGAAAATGTAGGAGACATCCTTATAAGAATCAGAGTAGGCAACCAATTCCTGATCAAAACCCCAAAAGCCCATGCCATAAGAGATGATAGACAAATGGGGCCTCATTAAATTGAAAAGCTTCTGCAAAGCAAAATAACCCATCAAGAGAGTGGGAAGACAGCCCATAGAATAGGAAAAAATATTTGACAACTGTATATCTGACAAAGGAGTAATATCCAGGATCTACAAGGAGCTCAAACATGCCAAAAGGAAAAAAAAAAAAAAAAACAGCCCCATTAAAAAGTGGGCAAAGACAAGAATAGCCAAGGACTCTCCCATACTAACTCTCAGCAGTTCTGAATACGTCCTTCTCATTCTTGGTCAGCCCTCTTAAGTATGGAAAATGGTTTTTTCTACTCTGAAGTTACACTGACTCCTTTGCCCTCAAGAAAATAGACCAACCTCCTCCCTCTAAATTCCTTCTTCTATTTCATAGTTCCAAAACCAGAATATCATGCATTGAGATGAACCAAATTGCAAAGAAAAATAAATTCTTCACAAGATTGCAACATCTTCCTGGACAAAGGCTACTTCACTGTATCTATAAAACCTTTCTCATTTTCCATGATTGAAGGACACGCCATGTGGGTATTTTCTCTTGCAACAGACTTAAAGTACCTTTTCCCTTATAATAAGAGTCTAAGATAATTTTTGAAGAGGTTGACTTTGGAAACCATGACCTCATCCTAAATTTTCCCCACATGCTTCAATGACATTTTTTAAAAGTAATTTTTATCTTAAAAATTAAAGACAAAATTCTGTATGAAAAATTCCAATGATAGAAGAGGAAACACAACCAGAGTCAATTACTATCTGTTTCTTTCTATGAGTATTTCTCTTCCTATCATGAAAAACAAAAGAAATCTTAAAAATCTCCCAGTGTCCACAAGATTATCTCTAAATTCTTCCTCAGTTTCTATTCTTCTTTTCTGGCCACATGTTCAGTTCTTCCTTTCAACTCCACCAAAGCCATGTATTGTACCTGCTTAAACATTGCTTCTTGCCTCTTCTTTGTACTTGGAGCAAAGCATTCTTTTTTTCTATGTCTTAGGTAAAGTTCTCTAGGAACCCAAAAAGGAGATACATATTTGAACTGCAAGAAGTTTATTGGAGCATACTTTCTGGAACAAAAGCTGAAAGCAATATGAGAAGTAGAACTGGGTAGTAGAAAAAAGTTTAACTGTGAAATCATTGAAAGAGAGGCCTTAGCTAATCTCATTAAACATTTTCCTGAATTAGGGAAAAGGGACCAGGACTTTGCAGTCCAAATTTACCTATCATTGAATATGGTCTGACACTAAGGGAGGGGTGGCGGGTGTGGTCTCCAGTGGGACACCTTTCATTGGCTAAAAGCATGTCACAGAAAGCAACTCAGCTGTAAGTTGTCAGCTGCCAATTTACATTTCAAGCAGATTCAAACAAATGGAGGAATAGATGCCTTGGTTTAAAAGGTGAGTCTGGGTGGAATACCACAGTTTTTCCCTTAGCTTGTAATGCCATTTCAAATTCTTCTTTACCCAAGATAAATTCTATGTATCCTTCAAAATGAAGGACAATAGTGTTGTTTTTTGAATCCATCTGTAATCTCTCATCTAGAGTTATTCTCAACATTATTATTCCATTGCATTATATTTTATGTCTCTAGTCCCATATTTGTCACAAAATTCACTTGGCTGTGAGTTCTATGAAAAGAGAGTCTGTATCTTATTTATAACTTTTTCTCCAGTGTCCAGCCTAGCACCAAGATTTAGTAATTAATAAATATAGACAAAAGACACGAGTCAGAAGTATACAGATTCTCTCCTGAATGCTTCCATTCTTTCTGCCTCAATAGGCAGAGGAAGTTACATCATTTCTGTGTATAAGTAGAGAAGATCTGCTAATCTTCTGCCCTGAGGTTCTTGCCTGAAAAATTTTGTTGAGGAAGGATTTGTATCACTCATATCCAGAAGAGGAAGAGAAATAAAATAAGAGAGGCAATTGCAGTAGGAATTGCACACAACTCAAAAGTAGAAGAGCTAACCACCAGTTCAGGCACAGCCATGTAGCTGCAAGATCTTAGGGGTACTAGCTCTCTATATATTACGATTTCCTAAAAAATAAATTTGTGTGGTTTCATCATAGAATGAGTTAAAAGAAAACTTCTAGAACTTCTAATCTTTATTTTATATCACCAGAATGTAGTGAGAAATGTTGAAGAAGGGTGTACATTTATCTTGTGGGGGGTGGGGGAGCAAGCAAAAGGGAACACAGGAGAAAAAGGTGAGAATCAAAAATATTAAGTATATTTATGTCAGTTCACATGTGCAGCGGCACATGTTAAAATGAAAGAATAAATGTTTCAATATTTCTAAGCTCATTAAATTTATCTTTTAAAAAAGAAAACAATCTTATAGAAATCTCATCAATCTTTTTGTTTCATTTGTATCTCCTGAGTATGGCCAAATCCATGAAAAGATGTACCAGTCCACATTGTCGATTGATTCCCAGCAACAGGTTTTTCTGCCAACCAAAATATATTTAGGGAACCAATTAGAACATCACATGTATAGATACCAATAATAATTCTTGAGTGTTCTTCTTAGAGTTGTACATTCCCCTGACTTTGGCATTACAGCAGAGGAATCTGTGAAATGTTTAATCTCCTTTTGATTGCTTTTATGTTTTTGTTTTGCTTAAGTGACATTGTGCTGCCTTCTGTATTTAAAAGATGAAAAGGCATTTCCTTGTGAGGGAGAATGCTAACTTTAGCTGTAAAAGTATATCAGTTTATTCTAGTATACTGTTTCAAACCAATATTGACAGTTAGGTGTAGTAATCCCAGAAATGAGGAAGCTATGTGAGGAAGAATCATAAAACATATAACAATAAACTTCTTTCAAATCATTTACTTATTCCTCAGCTATGCACAGAGAAATTCCAAGGGAAAATAATGACTAAAACTAAATAATTGAACAACTTCAGCCATTGTCACTACAAAATTTAGGGTTTGAGTCTAATCAATTAAACTGGCTAATTAACCAGTTAAATACTTTTCAGAGGAAAATAACAGAATCTAGAACCTGTAAAATGCATTAGTCACAATATTCAGTATGCAGTAAGAAAAAAACCCCAACAATAACTGGGCATATAAAGAATAAGGATTATATGACCTATAATCAAGAGAAAAAGCATTAAGTAGAAGCTGCCCCCAAATTACATAGACATTTTTAAATTGCAGACGTTGTAAAGCAGCTATTTTAAGCATATTAATAGACTTTTTAAAAGGTGATAATAATAAATGAACATATGGATAATCTCAACTGTGAAAATAGAAACAAAATAAAATGGAAAGTACAACCTTTGAGATGAACAGTTCATTTGAAAAACTTAAAAGCAAAGTGGAGACAGTAGAGAAAATAGTATGAGTTTGAAGGAAAGTCAAAGAATATTTATCAATTTAATAAAAACTAAAATAACAATTGAAGAGAAATGAATAACGCCTCAGTGACCTGTAGGATGCTACCAAACCATAGAGCTGTCGTAGTGATACAAAGCAAAGAGAGAGAAGAGGAAGAAGAAAAAATAAAATAGAAAAATATATAAAGAAATAGTAAAACATAGATATGAAAATATTCTCACTCACATTTTCCCCCTGTTCTTTCTACTAAAAGATATTGTAAGTAATAGCACACCCTTGGCAAAGAGCTGTGGTGTTTTTTCCTAAAATGCATATATGAATCTAATCATTAAATGAAATCAGACAAATCCAAATTGAGGACATTTTTCAAAGTAACTATCCAAAAAAGAATACTTTAATTCTTAGAAATTACACAATGAAATATTTAAAGGAAAAGGAATATGATATCTGTAACTTCTCAAATACTTCAAAAAACAATGTATGTGTATGTAAAATTAGACCATGCAGCTTTGAAACACACAAAGCAATAAAAACATATGGTGAATCTGGGTACAAAGTTTACAGTATTCCTACAAGTTTCAAGTTAAGGCAAAATGCAAAAGTATATAGAAAATATTTGACAACATATCAAAATATTTATGCATTTACTATGTATTATATAATGCGCTTAACCATAGCTCTATGCTATGTACAAGCTTAAATGGGTACACATGCTTTTATTTCTAGATAAGTATATCAGTTAATTTAAAAATTAGAAACAATAGAACAGTGATGAGTACAATTTTTTGTTACTCCAAGTTAAAGTAAATAATCAACTTAAAAAGCATATATGTCTTTTTGATTTATTTTATTATATTTTTGTCTTTTTGTGCCAACTACTAGTGAAGCTTTAATTCAATACAAATGGCTCCCACAATTTATCACATGGCGTGTAACTTGCCCTTGTTCACTTCAGTATTAAAGGTGTGTCCTTTATTCAATTTGTCATTAAAGATATACACGACACATTAATCACATTTCCAAATAGCATAAAAATATATAATATACTAATCTTTTACTCTTTAACGGGAAGTTTTCATAGGTCAGATTTAACAAAATTAATTTTAGGAAAGTCAAACTTAATAAAACTAGATGTATACATACAAGGTTAAAATTACTTATACTTATATAAATGTGTCATAAGAGTTTTTATTTAATTCTGTTCAAAGAAGCTTGAAAGAGTTGTCTTTTATTAGATTTTTCTTCTTTAAGCCTTAGACCATGCAGGTTAGGTTTATAGAATACCCTAGGCTTTGTACTTATCAAACTGACACTTTTAGTTGCCCCAGATAGCACATGTTTGTCTTTCAAGTTTTGACTTAACTTTTCTTTTGCCAAGAGATTTTATTAAATACTGAAACTTAGCAGAAATTATTATCACCCCCAACTGTCCACAAAATCCCCATACAGATGAGTCTTCAGAGTATCTAAAGATATGTGTTAGCATGTTAAGCTTTGCTTACTAGGTTGTAAACTTAAAAACACAGAAATATATACTCTTCATTGTTTGTTCACCATGGTCTTTAGTATATATATTTAAAAAGCTAATGTCATCTTATGAAATATACTTGCAGGTCTATTCTACGTGAGCTAGTCAAAAGATACCCGGAATATCTGGCTCAATCTAGTTGCAAAGCATAGTGGTTAAGAGCATGAAACTGGCAATCAAAAGTACTTGAAATTGATTTCTAAATTTACTGTCTAATAATTAGGAGACCTAGAGCAAGTTGTATAATTTTTCTGTGTGTTCATTTCTTCATTTACAAAATTGGAATAATGAAAAATATGTTCTTCTTAGAGTTGTGTGGGAGTTAAATATATTAGTAGATACAGAGGGATTTATATCTGGCATATAAAAAGTGTTATATGAGTTCTTATTATTACTATACCATGTATCAGTAAATGAGATATAGATATTCTGCAGAGAAGGAACCAGTTATCTTGAACCATAACATATGAGGAAATGTTGGAAATAAAGTAATGCTCATTCTAACCTAGGCTGACAAACAAGAATGTGAACCCTTGCTAGACAGATGACCTTGCACCAGTCACTTAACTTCTCTGAGCCTCATTTCTTGCATTTTAAAACTAGATCCAATAGTGAGATAAGAGAGAGATGGTGGGGAAGATGAAGAGAGGGGATGAAAATGGAAAGTAGGAGGGGAAGGAGAAGGGGGAAAGGGAGAAAGAGAGGGAGAACAAATCCACCCACAATCTCAAAGAGAAAGGAAAAGACAGAAGTTAATGGAGTGAAAATATGAAACAATGAGAAGACAAAGAAACAAAAAAACTGGGAAGGATGTAGAACAAATTTAATCAGTGAAAGACACCTTGGGGTAGTTAAAAGACAATATAAACACAGCAATTTGAGTGCTCAGTTTCAAGGGTATACATTATTGGGAAATAAACCACTCATCTATACTAGTTTATTCCAAGAATCCCCAGTCTTCAGCTGGTCATTTGGGTTAAAGGAAATGGAATTGAGGAAAGTGCTAAATGCCCTATCTTGACTAGTGAGTTTTGTATAACACTGACTATATACAGAAAAAAGCCCCCAAACATGGGTACACCCTGAAAATACAAATGAGTCATTAAATTCTGGAAATATTTGTTGTTGATTTAAACTTCCATGGGACAAAGATGGGATGACATAGCATAGATAACTCCTTCCTGTCATCTGGACTACATTGTGCTTAAAAGACAAAATTTATACATACTATAAGGGTTGACTTAAAATACTGAAATTATATGATGCAGTAAAGAATGTAGTGTTATTTCAATTGTTTTATGTCACTAGAATGCATAACGGAAACTTTTATTTTTACAAAAGTTACAAAGATACTAACTTCTGTTCAACTAATTAAAGACTATTTTGATAATTAATCCTGTATAAAATTATTGTTTAAACGAGAAAATGACCACTAACTGACATTACTGCAGAGGAGATTTAAGAGAGAGAAAGGAAAATGAAGTGGTTGATTTTTGGAGCTCCTCCTGAGAAAAATGTAGAAAAGAAACAAAACAAGAAAAAGTACAATTTCATATACTGTAATATTTCATATATCTGGCTCTGAATTGAATGCATTTTTTGAGAAAATAAATTAAGTCTAAGTGGCAGAGGAAGACAAGAATCTTGATTTCAGAAAATTCTGAAAATAATAGACACTGGAAAACAATGGTGTAGTAGAGGGTATATGTAACACTTGAAGCTGGGAGATGACTAACAAAATAGTGCCCTTAGAGCTGATTTTTATCATATTAATATGAGTTTGAAGCTAATAAAACAAAAAATATACAACTAAGAGATGTGAGAAATAAAAGTAGAAACTGTCATATGGCTCTGTAACATGTAGAGAATGTGACGATTTCTACACATCGGAAAGATATGCAAAATTTTACATATTTACTATCACTAAACAATTATTTGTTGAATGCCAATGAGGCCTCGGGTCTTGTCATTGAAATAGGGATTTAGATATGGATAGAATTTCAGAGTTTACTAAACATAGCCAATTAAGCACAAAGTTATTCTGTTTTTGAGAATAACAACACCTGTCCATTCACTGTATCTTCATTATCATTGAGTGTGACATAAAATGCTCAATGTTTATGTGAACTTTTACCATGATGCTTTAGAAAGAAGCCCTTTTTACTTTCCTGGTTTACATACAACTTGACTACTTTTTAGCAGCCTCTTTAAATTATATTTTGAAGACATAATAATATAATAAAATATTTTTGAAGTCATTTTACTTATTTGATATTGTTTGAGACTAAAAATTTGAATGGACTTCCTACCTCCTTATGAGGTCTTATTGCATAAAATATTTAATCCATCCTCTTTTTGTTGTTCTCTTTCTTTTTCTTCTTCCAGTTTTTCTTCCAGAAGATACCCATAAAGAAACTCTTTCATCTTTTCAAATTTCCATAATCTATATATTCTTCATAGTGAAAAGCTTGTTTAAACACCCATTCTACCTTCTTGCGCTTCTTAAACTGGTAAACATTTTTTAGTCATTCATACTTCAAATTAAAGAGCATTTTATTTTATTTATTTTTATTTTAAAGATGTGGGGCATATAAGGTATATAAGTGGTCATCATACAGGTAAAGTCTGGGCATCCTTTTGGTCCCCACTTCACCTGGTTTGAGACCAGGTACTCATTGATATTATGTGCCCCCTTCCCTCTCCTGGCAGTGTCCTGCTACTGCCAATCCATTTTTTATTGTATTATGGTAAATATTTGGGATCCACTTATGTAAAGAACACTTTCTTGAGGACTTTCATAACCCAAAGACTATCATTCTTCTTTTTCTAATGTTCTAACTATACTTAAAACTCATTATACAATTCATTGCAACTATTTGTTAAAGCTTGTCTTTTGAACTAGAATGTCAGTGAAGCCAGGAGAGGTACAACAACTGTCCATTCACTGTCTCTTCATTATCACTGAGTATCACATAAAGAGCTCAATATTTATGTGAGTGATAATGAATAAATTATTGAATAAATGAATGGCTAGACTAATGGATTAAAATACTACTTAATAAATAATAAATCTGCCAGCTACTAGTACTATTCTAGGTGATGTAAATATAGAATGTAGACACCAATGGGATCTAGCTTTGTACCTTAAGATGCTAACAATTTATATCAAGAGATGCACTTGCTAATGACTAAAACTAAGGTAGGAGAATAAAACACATGCTATTTTATAAAGCATAAGCCAAGAACTTCTGGAGGTACAAAGAAAGGAGTGAGTCTAATTGGGACATAAGACAAGACATCACAGAGGGAATAGGTTTGACTTCAGTCTTGAACAAACTATAAAAGACTGATAAGTATGGAGGAAGTGGAAATACAGTTCCAAGCTGTAGGAGAAGCACTAAACAAAGGCTCAGAAATTTGGTTAAGGATGGCATGATCAGTACTATTGAGTCTGGGATTTGTTAGAATACATTCCTATAGTCATCCAATCAGGAAACACTACAGCATGAGGCAAAAAAATATGAGTGATTTTAACAATTAGACTGAAGAGTTTAGACTTTAGAACTATAGAAAATAGGGAGCCATTGAACATTTTTGAGAAAAACAGAAATCAGGTTTTTTTAAGGATAATAACTCTGGCAGTAATATGAAGAGTTTCCTATAGCAATAAAAAGCATTCCAATGAGATAGGAGACTATGTAGATAATAATGACAAGAGATGATATTAAATGTAATGCTATGTCAAAAAACTATTAATATGAAATTTGTATGTCCTACTATACTTAACCATTTTCAATGTATTGGTAATATGAACATTTACAGATAGGCCTACAGAGAAAGCACCAAATGGTGTCTGCTAAAATTATATTCTCAAACTAAATTTAAAAGGAGGCATGTTTTGAAATTCAGATTAAAGCAACTAAGCTCATTATAGGTATTTATCTGTTAATTAAATCAATATTAAATTTGTTCATGTGCCTATGGTTTATATATTGGAATTTTCTGTTGTATCATTACATTTAATACTATCATAACTTGTTTTGAGATCAATAGCACATAAACTGAAATGACATGCTACACTGAAAACCTGAAAATTTTCATGACATATATATTGATTTGGAAACGTATTTATTTAGCTTTTTATTGTGCATGCTTTCCAAGTTATTGCAGGGGTTAGGAGGGGAATGGGACTAAAAACAATGTGATTTAAATGGCTGAATTTATTTTGAGGTCCTTGAATGTGTTTGTTTGTTTCACCCTGATTAAGCTGCAGCTTGTGTTAACCTTGGTGAATGCATATCTTTTTCCTGATTTAATTGTAATTGCCTGGAGCTTCAATCTGCATCTACCACTGTGACAGCTTATAAAATTACAACAACAACAACAAAAAAACACCAAAAACAAAAACAAAAACAAAACAATCCAAGTCAGCTAGGGAAGAGGAGGGAAAGTGAGAAGTGGGAGATTGCCATTGTGAGCACGTTATATATCTTGTTAACACAAATATTTCCCTTTCCAGTTGCTGTCCTCTCTCCTCCAAGCAATTTAGTTTTTATCTACAGAACAAGATAGGATGTAATTTTCAATAACAAATTTTCTAAGTGTTACCAACTGTGAAATGGAAGAATAACTTAATTTACACATGAAAACTTCAAACAAAAACAATAGATGCTTCATTTATACTTTGATGTTTAAAGCTTGACTAACAAATAATTATTTTGATTTTTTCATTCACTCATATGAACTCCTGGTGCAGCTGGCATCTTTGATATACAGTCTATCTATACCTATTTCCTGTAAAATTTACCATAAGAATGGCACAAGATAGATTGGTGAAGTGGACATTTTTAACTGCAAGGTTCTTAAATGAGGCTAGTGAAACAGCCTGAACAAAGTGACAAATAAATCAGAAAAATTGTGGAAAGAAGTCAAAACAGAAAATTTAGACGGATGCCACTAGTGAATTACAAAAGATGAAAAAGTGCAGAAAGAATAAATGCAAATATTTAGGTTAAACAGTGGAGCACCTAGGTGCAACACAAATTAGATTCAGTGGACTGTTTTTGAAGAATGGACAAGAAAAGCTGTAAACATCCAGGGAAGACAGAATTTCCCACAAATTCGGTATTTTTCTGGCACATTGGGACTCACTTTTCATTGTCACATATGAGGTCTGACAATTAAGTTCATAAACTCATCCTAGAAAAAGTGCTACATACCTCATTGCTGAATATCACTACAGGCACCTTCAAAATATTCCCCTTGGGAAGCTGTGCACTGACGCCGGCACCTAATCGCCTAGTCAACCTATCAAAGCAATTTTGGAACTCTTTATCTGAAATGATCATCAGAGCTTTCATCATATTACCCTTGATGTCCTGAGTGTCATCAAATGCCTCCCATTCAATATTTCCTTTATCTTTAGGTAAAGAAAAAAAATCATTGGGGGCCAGATCAGGTGTATAGAAAGGGTGCTACAATACAGTTATTTGTTTGCTGGCTTAAAACTTTCTCACAGACAGTGCTGCTTGAGCTGGTGCATTATTGTAATGTAAGAGCTCCTTCTGAACCATTTTTGCACATACCTTTATCATGCCAAGATTTTCAGTTAAATTTTCTTAACTGTTTTTCTATCAATGATCATTTGGTCTGCTATGCCTCTCACAGTCAACCAATGATTTTGACACACAATTTGGTGAATTTTTGCAACGTTTTTGTCAATTCTGCTTGTTACTGGCCATCCTAACCTCTCTTCATCAGTTATTCTTTCACTCCTCTCAGAAAAACATTCAATCCATTTGAACACTGCCATTTTTTTTCATGGCATTATCCCCTACACTTGGACCAACAAGTCCTTGATTTTACTTCCACTCTTGCCAAGTTTAACCAGAAATTTACTGTTTGTTCATGGCTTTAATTCATACATCTACATTCTGGCAGCAATAGCTCTGAATACCATTCCAGAAAAAGAGTCCCAAACCTGTTTTGATGGGTGAACTAGGTGCTGGTATCAGTGCATAGCTTCCTAAGGGGTGGTACTTTGTAGGTGACTTTAGTGATATTCGGCAGTGTGACACTTTTCCCAGGATGTGTTCATGAACTTAATTGTCAGTTCTCATGGAAAAGTCATTATAATTATGGTACAATTTTTGTTATTTCAAGACTCTGGTATTTCTAACCACCCCCTTTTGAAATCCTTCTTCCTCAACTTCTGTAATATTGCATTAGCTTGGATTCTTGTCTCCTCTCTTTTACTGGTTAATCTCTTCCTCAGACCTCTCATATCAATGATCCTAAGAACAGTATAACCAGCTGTCTACTGAATGTTGCCTTATAGATGTACTTGCAACACATTAAAATCAGCATATCAATAACTAACCTCTTTGTCCCAAAGCCAGCTTCTTTGCTTGATCTCTAAAGCCTTTTAATAGCATTTTCAGAACTAGGGCAATATTCTCAGCATCACCTTTTGGCTTCTTTATCTTTCTTGCTCACTACATCCATCATCTTCTATTACTGTGGTTGAACTTCAATATTGGTCGGTATAAAAAGAACAGCATTAAAGATAAGGATTATACTCAAAAAGCAAGAAGAGAATATAAAAATTTCCATTATTTTGCCTTACATGAAACATTTTTATATCTAAGGAATTTCTTCTGTGGGACTTGAGTTCTACTTTTTAAAAATAAATATTCATTTTAATGTACCTACCTGCATGGCAGACACTCCCATAGATTTGCTTCCTAGAATATTTTGTTGTGCCTGTTTTAGTTTTGTGTTAGTTTTTCTGTATAAAAAACACAATATTATCTCTCCTAAAGTTTCTAAATTTTTATCCTTACTTGAGTCAGTAATACCTACCTTTTAAGCAATCAGAAGGAAAATTAATTCCAGGATGTAAAATTTCTAATAGAGTTTCTGAGACACAGTAGGCACTAGATAAGTGATGGTGAATGTCACCAATGCTGTTGCTATTATGGTAGGTATGCTTTAAGAAAAAGTGATGTCCATTATAAAAGGAATAGACTGCAGGAATGATGCTCGATGCAGGACTATTTGTAAGTGAAAACATAGTTGAACTTGTAATACAGAAGATGATTTTCTATTATTTTTATAAAACAAAGTCAAGAGCTCATAAGACAAAGACATATGTGACCACTTAGCAAGTAAAATCTGTTTATATATCATTAGTATTCACTAGTGGGACTTATTTTATCATGGTCTAATTATTGATACAATAAAATCTGGGTCATTTAGAAAATAAATGTAAATTTATCTTAACTTGGTTTAAGAAGACAATGAGGCATCATGTCATTTGAAATGGTTCTGTTTAAAATTGTTAATATTTTATGCTAAAAATGCATAAAAGTGAAACAACTTAGAAAATTGAGAGAAAAATCTCTAGACAAACATGTAGTACCCTAAGAGAATGGCACATCTGGGAAAACAAAACAACAAAAAAAATCTTTTACTAAAAATTGGCAGTGTATACTTCTGTTTTGCATGACTGCTTGGTACACTGGTACCAGGTCACAGGTAGAAGATGTTGAGGACTATTATACAATGCAAATGTTTATAATATATCATAATTATCAACACACACCAGTGGTAAATAACTTTGTGAGGTTCTGCAGCAAAGGTGCTGAATGTGCTCGTAGAGAAAGCAAGAGATAGATCTCTTTTATCCTACCTTTGAATGGGATCCAGTTGATATGCTTTGTAAGTTGGAACAGCCACTTGCAAAGCTATGAAGCAGAGGTTTGTCTTTAATGTATTTTATCTTCCCCCTCACCTCCACCAGCCAACCCCAGGTGCCCAATATTAGGCAGTCAGGTGGTTTGGGAACTGTATCTTCTTTCATAAGATTGTCTTCTTTTTTACTCTACATACAATTTTAGTAAAGCTTTTCTATATTAGACAACCAACATATTTATTATCACATCACAAATTAGTTTATTTGTTTCTTTAGCTCTATGTGTTGTGCCTAGTTAATCTTAGTGATATCCCAGAAAGAAACTTGGTCCAAGACGAAATGTTCTAACAGATCTGGTGATGGCCACAGCAATGACAAGATTGTCTAAGATGAACATCATTTGAGGTTCAGAATGCCTGCTTCAATGACTATTCTAGAAGTATGTAAGATTAATAGAAAACTACGTATTTGAACAGTCTTATTGTATTCTTCCTTCCACCCAATCTCATAACATTTAGGTTACTGAAATGTGTTTCAACTTTATACTAATGAGAAAAATTCTTTGAAGTGACAACTGTGGCAACAGGGTTTTTTGAAGAACTGTTTTCATTACAATCTATAATATTCCCTTGGGCACCACCAAATATTGGAGAAATCGAAATACAAAATATTTGCTTCTGAATATATGTTTTGATTTTTACTTATGTCCTTCAGTTGATTGTAAGAAAGTTTCGAGTCCAATTTATAGCCCATCACTTTAAAATGTGCAGGTTTTTCAGGACAATCATGTGGGTACTGACATCATTCTCATTTTTATTATTCTATTCTAAGTTTCATTTTCCAGTTGTTTCAATTTCTTCACTCACTTATCTCAGATTTCATTTATACATTATGTGTTTATATTCACCAGGAGACATACAAATTATATAAATATTTTCAATCTATTGAAAAAGATAAAAATCACCTAAGCCTTTTCTTGCTAAAGAAACATCTCTTCTGGCTAAACAAACATGCTGAATAATAAAAGTAACCCTCCCCCCTAAATTATTATGCTTGTTGTCCTCTGAAGAAATAAGATCAACAACGTAACAAGGAAACCATGTCTCAATTGGGGAAAGACTCAGAAATAGATGTATTGAATACCTACGCCAGATCTGATCATAACTAATTATCCAATACCCACCTCCGTCCTCCAGCTTTTAAGTTATCCGTTTGAAATTGAGCTCTCTTACAGGTTAAAAGTGCTTACAAAGGAATTGGCAAATGTTGCACAGCCAGCAAGGCTGGATGTTGATACAATTTTAAGGGAGAGAGGGAATCTTTACCCCATGAACTAACTGAGGAAGAAGCATAGCCTAAGGCTAATCAACAGAGAATTAATGAGTCACAGGACATAAAGTCTAATAGAGAGCAAAGCATATTAACAAATTCAAGGTCCATGTTCATCCTCAACCAACTAGTCCGAGAATACCTACCTGGTTTCTCTATCTCTGATTTCTTTTCAATATATCATTCTTGCTGCTGCCAGAGGGTCACAGCATTCCAAATCTCGGTTCACTGTCACCTAGTGAATTAAGTCCAGAATGTTTTGTCTAGTTTTCAAGGTCATCCACAATTCGATTGAATGTTAGCCTCCTATTCATCAGATACCTCATACTGCTCTCAGTCATACATTTTGCCGCATTGTTTTCTGAATAAATAATTCAATTACAAGTTCCTTTGGATGTTTTTGGTACAGAATGGTCCCTTCTAGCAAAATATCTATTCCATCATGCTCTACTTTAAAATCCAACCTATTCCTCAAGATATAACTCAAACAAAATTCATTCTAAAGACTACCTACATGTTTTTGTCTGCAACTTTATGGAGCCAACTTGCACTTTGTGGAAAATAATAACTAAATTTTTAGTGCCCAGAACTTTGAGATATAATAAAACTAAGCTGGAAAAATTAACTAGCAGTAAAAAAGCTGTTTGGATAATTTAATACAACAATATGTTTTGTCCTTAGTACTTGATATTATTTACTTGGTAAGTATTTATGCTACTAGTGACAATTTATGAACTCTAAACCTGAACTCTTTAACTCCAAGAGCTCTTTAATCTGATCCCTTACCTATGTTTTACAGGCATACTGGTGCTGAAGCATGAAGCTCCTCTAGTACTGTAAACTGTGTGTCTTCAGGTTGGTTTGTTTACCCTCTTGGTCTCTTTGAGACTCACCTTTAACAAATGAACATACTGGAGTTCTTTTATTTTGGTTACAGAGACAATTGTAAGACCTATCCAAGTCTGAAGATTCAGATACAGATGATCATGGAACAAGGAATAATTAAGAAATGCAAAAGTTTTCAGTGCTCTATCAAGCCACAGGGAATGGCTAGCACAAGATGGAATTTATCAGATTTGTTTTGAGTTTTGACTTTGCCATATGGGTTCAGACAAAACTGAAACGCAAAACAGAATTTTAAATCATCCAAAACTGTGAATGTAAATTGCCAAGTTTTTCTATCTCGGCTATGAAGTGGTGAGACCATAAGAAGAAAGAGAGGTGCCCTATAGAGAGAAATGATTTTATTCTTTTTAATTTATACTTAATGAGCAGACAGTATGTTTGAGACATGTGCAAAAGATGATGGAGAAAACAAAAATAAGGAAAACTACAGGAGAAAGCACTTTCTTTTTCAACCATACTGGGCATTAAAGTGTGGTGAAATGTGATCTACTTTTAGAATAACATAAATGTGGCTCCCTTTCCTCTTCTATCCAATAATTGTGATACTATAGACAAGTCAAACTTTGTTTTGACAAACACTAGTTGT
This sequence comes from Cephalopachus bancanus, assembly GCA_027257055.1. Taxonomy (NCBI): domain Eukaryota; kingdom Metazoa; phylum Chordata; class Mammalia; order Primates; family Tarsiidae; genus Cephalopachus; species Cephalopachus bancanus. The sequence continues at coordinate 1,588,131 of JAPVLO010000243.1, read as the reverse complement.
GTGTGTTCATTAAGTCAGGTAGATTTGTATATGTAATGACCCCAAGACTATCATAATTATACATGTTTTAAGGGGTTCTAGAAGGCCTGATCATCATAAACTTTGCAGTCAATCTTTTAAAAGCTTGGCCATATATACATGTATGGTTGTATATGCGTCTTTTGGTACAATAAACATTTTAGATGATAACAGGCTTTCACATTGGTACACAGCATGATATTTTTTATGACCCTATTTTATTATAGAGATGTGGGACACAAGTCAAAATTAGGTACATAGGTAATCTACATGCAGGTAAAATTCGGGCCTCCAATTGGTCCTCACTTCCCCTGGTCTAGGATAAGGTACGCTTTGTATTGTTACATGCCCCATCCCCTCCCCTGGCAGTGTCCCACAACTGCTGATCCCTTGCCTGTGCTATTGTGACTAATGCACAAGTCTCACTTATGAGTAAGAACATGTGGTATTTCGTTCTTTGTTTCTGCGACAGATCACGAAATATGATTGTCTCCAACTTCATCCAATTTGCTATGAAGTCCATGATTTTGTTCTTCTTTATGGCTGTATAATATTCCATTATGTATGCGTACCACATTTTCTTTATACAGTCCACTTTTGATGGACAGTAGGGTAGGTTCCACGTTTTTGCTGCTGTGAATAGTGCAGCAATAAACATGAATGTGCAGGTATCTTTATGATTTATGCAAAATGATTTATGCAGGACTAGGATTATGGACATCTCAGGAAGTTTACCTTGTTTCTCAGCACTTTGCTCTTGTGTCAGCAAATGCAGTATTGGGTTGTTCAGTTTAACCTTCAAACCATTAGATGGCTGTTGTGGGTAAGAGTTAGCTGTGGCAGAAGCAAATGGATATATGCATGATCTTTGTTTACCGAGAGAAGCTTTCTTTTACCTCAGACAATAAGCTAGTCTATGGAATGCATGGTGATCTAAGCTCCCTGATCAGCCCCTGAGAAGGGGACAAAGCTGGGCAGAGCTTAGCCACCAAGACAGCACTTGGATACCCCAATAGTGGGCACAAACACCAGCCCTGCTGAAATGCACCAAGGTCTCTGCAATAGGGGAGATGGCTGCCCCAATCCCACAACCTGGGCAAGCAGGAATGCTGCCTGCTTTTGTGCCATGCCCCTGTCTCCAGTGCTCAAGACACTCAGGTTAGACAGACACTGCTGCAATATAGGTAAGAGCTAGGAAAGAGTCTTGCCAGGTGGCTCATTGCCAAAATGTCCTTGGTGAAGAACCCCCTCCTTCAACTCAAAACACACAACATTGTGGCTCTCCTGCCATTTGCTGCAGAAATGCTGTCACTCCATGTAGAAAGATGAAGGGGCTCTGCCTTTCGTGCAAGTCTAGGCCGTATGGGCACACTCCCAGTGGAGATGCAGCCACTCCAGTAGCTCTGGAATAGCCTTCTTCCAGCACACTTGCACCAACATACTGCAGGAGCAGCCATGACTGTGTTTGTAGCAATGGCTGGGGGTGGAAGGAGAAGTACCATTCTCCAAGTCCATGCCCAAGCACAGACTGTGCACAAGCACAACCGCCAAAACTGACCACCGTGATATAAACACTTCTTCTGTTCAGAGCCAAACACATCATCTGCATCTTCACTGCAAGTGGCACAGTCACTCTCAGCCCACAAGTAAGGTGCTCTCAAGCACAGAAAAGCACCTGGTCTGGTCTCGTTAGTCCCAAGGGGTGGCCCCTTGGTGTGCTGCACTCTTCCTTCCCTTAAAAGCTGCACTTCCTAAGGGCTAGGCCACTGTGAACCCTGCAGCTCCCCTGGGTCCAACCAGGCCTGAGTGTCAGTCACAATCTGAGCAAGTGCCAGGGAATGGGCTCTCCAGCAATGTGGACATACAAATGCTGAGGTTCGCTAGGCAGGTCATAGTCCCCCAACAGGTGTGCCCCAAATGTGTCACCCTCCACTGCAGCTTGGGCCCAGGGGAGGGCAAGCAACCTAGCAAGAAGTGAAATTCTGGTGTAATGCCCACACCAGTGTTTAGGTTCATAAGGGCAGAGAGGCTCCACAGTTTAGATACTGACAATCTGCAGCAGGTGAAAAATGAGCAAAAAACATTCCTACCTACTGTTTCAATGAAATACCAAGTCTCTCGGGCTTCTTAGTTGATCTCTGCCAGCTTCTAGCTTCTTTAATTTTCTGTGTCTTAACTTCTTCCCATGAGTTCTGTGCTAGACTTTAGCGCTCTCCCCTTGGTATTCGATCTGAGTTATAATTATTCACCTGTAACTATAGTTCTTCTTTCTGAAGAGAACTGGTGTTCAATGTCTCAAGACATTCAAGTTGAAAAAAAGGAACACACTCAACATTTTTCAAGACTACAATATATTTTCATGAACTGCAGTCACTATACTGTACAATAGATCCCTTTCCTCAGTGTTTTGTAGTTTTCAGCATGCAAGGCCTGTGCATATTGTATTAGATTTAAAGCTAATGATTTTATTTTCTTTAAACAATTGAAAATTATGTTGTATTTTTAACTTCAGTATTTATGTTTTATTTCAAATATATAGAAATACAATTGAGTTACATATTTTTATCTTGTATCCTGTAACTTTGATGATATCACTCATTAGTTTTAGAAGATTTTTAGTAGATTCTTTAAGTATTCTATACAAACAAGCATGTCATCTGTAAATAATTTTCTTTTATTTCTTCCTTTCTGACATGCAGGCCTTTTATTTTTTTGATTGATTGATTGATTGTCCTTATTGTAGTGACTTGAATTTCCATGACCATGTTGAAAAAGAGTGGTAAGAGAGAGCATCTTGGTCTTAGAAAAGAAGATTTACTCGATGGCCTTTCACCATTATGTATGCTTTTTATCAGCTTGAAGAAGGTCATATATATTCCTTTTCCTGATAGTTTTTTATCATGAATAGTTGTTAGTTAGATTTTTTCAAGTGCTTTTACTCTATTGACAGACTTGACTATGTAACATTTCTTCTTTTGCTGGTGTTGTGGTGGACTATTTTGTTTTATTTTCAAATGCTGAGCCAGCTTATATTATTGGTCATGTTGTATACTTTTTATATATTGCTGAATTCTATTTGTTAATATTCTGTTAAAGATTTTCACATCTATATTCATGAGGAATAATTGATTTACAGTTATGATGATTAATTTTATGTATCAATTTGAGTGGGCTAAGGAATGTCCAGATATTTGACAAAACATTTCTGTATGTGTCTGTGAGGGTGTTTCCAGAATTCATTAGTATTTGATTGGTGAACTGAGTAAAAAAGATGACACTCCTGCATGTAGGTGGTCATTATCCAGTCTGTTAAAGACTCGAGTTAAACAAAAAGGGGAAAGAAGAGAACATTCACTCTCTCTGCTTTAGTATCAGTACTCCTGGTTCTTAGGCTTTTAAACGCAGACTGATTTACACACTGAATTTCCTAGTTGAGACAGCATAAAATGAGATTTCTCAGTCTCTATAACTACATGGACCAAATATATTATTCTTCCTCTCTCTCTCTTTCTGTCTCTTATGTTTCTCTGAAAAATTCTAATATCATATTATTTTAAAATAATTTTATATTAAATTATATTTTATTATAGATATGTGAGGTGCAAGTAAGGATTAACTACACATGTAGACTACACGCAGGTGTAGTTTGGTACTCCAACTGACCCTCATTCCCCCTGGTAATATCACAGTATTCTTTTCTTTTTCATCATTTCTTTCAAATTTCTTCTTATTTTTTACTGTATTTATCTAATTTGAATATCAAAATAATATTAACTTCATGAAATGAATTTTAAAGTTTCCTTTCTTATTTGCTAGAAAAGATTGTGTAACATTGATGTTACATATTTTTTGTTTTAGGTTCTTGAGGTGGGAGCTTAGATTATTCATTTAGACTTTTCTTTGTATACATATATTTAGTGCTATATATTTTTCTATCAGCACTATTTTAGGTGTCATATATTTTGATACATTGTATATTATTGGCATTTAGTTCAGTAGTTTGGGGTTTTTAAAAAAATTTCCTTTGAAATTTCTATTTTGACCCATGGATTTTTTAGAAGTGTACTGTTTTGTTTTTAAGTGTTTGGAGATTTTTCTGTCACCTTTCTGTTAATGATTTCTAATTTGATTTCACTTCTATCAGAGAACACTCTATAATTTTACATTTTTTGAGTTTCTAAAGATTTCTTCTATTGATCAGGATATTATCTATCTTGGAATATCTTCCATGAAACCTTGAAAAGAATGCTCTTGTTGGGTATAGAGGTCTATTCTTTGAAGGTTGATCATCTTCTTTAGGTTGATGCCGATATTGAGTTTTATATTGTAGTTTATTTGTTACCAGTTTATGCAATCAATTCTTTTTTTAACTTAATTTTATTTTTTTGCAGGGTGGTACAATTCAGGGTTAAGTGTACAAATGTTCATTATGCAAATACCCTTGTTGATGAGGTGTGCTCCCCACCCCCACCGGCAGAATCCCACTACTGCCAATCACCACTCCACCACCCTGGCAATTTCCCACTACTGACAATCATTTTCTTATAGTATTATGATAATTGTTCAAGGTTCACTTATGAGTGAGAACATGTAATACTCAGTTCTTTGTTTCTGTGATAATCACTCAGTATGATAGATTCTAAGTTCATCCAAGTTGCTGTGAAGTTCATAATTTTGTCCTTCTTTATGGCTGCATAATATTCCATCATGTATATGTACCACATTTTTTATCCAGTACTCTTTCAATGTGCAGCACGGTTGGTTCCATGTTTTTGCTATTGCAAACAAATGCAATCAATTTTTTAGAAAAAAGTTTTGAAGTCTAAAATTACCAATTTAAAAAAATTTTCTTCTTTTAGTTTTATCAGTTTTTGCTTCATATATTTCATGCTTTTGTTGTTTGGTATATACACACTTAAGATTACTGTGTCTCATTGACAGAGTGATCAATTTATCAATAATTATATATGATGTCTCTCTAACACTAGTAATTTTTTCTCTGAAGTCTACTTTATCAAATATTGATATAGTCACTCCTATCTTTTTTGGACTAATGCTTGCATGATTTTGTTTTCGTTATTTGATTTACTTTAAGATACTTTTGTAACAAAATGAGTTTCTCATACATAAGTTGTAGTTAGTTTATGTCTCTGGCTTTTAATTGCTGCATTTTGGCTTTTCATTTTCATTTTATCTTGTTTCATCATTTTGTATTAATATGTAACAGATTTACATATTTTAGGGTACATGTGATAATTGGAGACATTCATATAATGTGTGAAGTCAAAATCAGGGTAATTGAGATTTCCATTACCTTAAATATTTACCTTTGCTTTATGCTTGGAATATTTGAATTATTTACTTCCAGTTATGTTGATATGTACATTATTGTTAACTACAGTTACCCTACTATCAATCATAAGAGTTTATTGCTTCTATCTAACTTTGTATTTGTATTTATTGATCAGAATATTTTATTTCTCTTTCTCCCTATTCTTTTCTGCATCAGGTGACCACCAATGAGAGGTCCACTTTTGTAGCTCTCACATATGAGTGAGAATGCGTAATATTTGCATTTCTGGGCTTGGCTTATTTCCCTTAACATAATAATTCTACTTCTACCCATGTTGCTTCAAATGACAGGATATTCTGTGTATATATATTCTATTCTGTACATATATTACATTTTCTTTATCCAGTAATATTGGAATTAAACTACATGCAAGACCAGATAGGCCTGAAATTTACAGAACATTCTACCCAACTGCTGCAGAATATACATATTTTTCACCAACACATGAACCATCTTTCAGGAAAGATTATATCATAGGCATCAAAACAAGTCTACACAAGTTCAAACCAATAGAAATCAACTTCTTTCCATATTTTGGCTGTTGTGAATAGTGCAACAATAAACATGGGAGTGCAAGTATTGATTTCCTTTTTTTTGCTTATATACCCAGTGGTAAAATTGCTGGATCATATGATGATTCTATTTTCACTTTTTTGAGGAACATCTCCATTATTTTCCATAGTGGCTGTGCTAATTTTACATTCCCATCAACAATGAACAAGAGCTGCCTTTTCTTCACATCCTCACAGAATCTGTTATGATGTTGAACATTTTTATATGCTTGTTAACCATTTGTAATATCTTCTTTTGAGAAATGCTTATCTGGATGGTTTGACAATTTTTTCTTTTGCCTATTTTTTAATCAAATTTTGTTGTTGTTTTGCTATTGAGTCACTTGAGCTTCTTATATATTCTGGTTATTTATCTCTTATCAGATGGATCATCTGCAAAAAATATAATAATTAATTAACCAAGTGTATTGACACATTACTGTAGTCCCAGCTACTCAAGAGACTGAGGTAGGAGGATTACTTGAGCCCAAGAGCTGTAGGGTACAATGAGTTATGATCATGCCACTGCACTCCAGTCTGGATGACAGAGTGAGACCTTGATTCTAAGAGGAAAAAAAATCTTTTCATTTCATTGATCTTTATTTTTTTGGTTTATATTTATTCTTCATTTTCTATTTCCTTGAGGTGTATCATTAGGTTGTTTATTTGAATTTTTTCACTTTTTGATGTAGGGACTTATGCAATAAACATCCTTCTTGCACTGCTTTTGATGCATCGTAAATATTTTGGTATTTTGTATTTTCATCTTTAATTGACTATGACATGTAAATATTTTCTTAATTTTTGTAGTGACTCATTGGTTGTTCAGAAGCATGTAGTTTAATCCTCTTTTTTATTTATTTTTTTATTTTAAATATGTGGAATACAGTTTAGGGTTAGGTATACAAATGTTTATTATGCAGGTACCCTTGTTGATGAAGTGTGCCCATCCCTTCCCCAGGCAGACTCCCACTACTGCCGATACCTTTTCTTATAATATTATGATAATAGTTCAAGGTCCATTTATGAGTGAGAATATGTGATACTCAGATCTTTGTTTCTGTGAAAGATCACTCAGCATTTTAGACTCTAAGCCCATCTAGGTTGCTGTGAAGTTCATGATTTTGTTCTTTATGGCTGAGTAATATTCCATTGTGTATAGGTACCACATTTTTTTTCATCCAGTCATCTTTTGATGGGCAGCACGGTTGGTTCCATGTTCTTGCTACTGTGAACAATGCTACAATAAATATACGTCTGCAGGCATCTTTTTTATAGAGTCATTTGAGTTCTTCTGGGTATATTCCCAGTAGGGGGATTGCGGGGTTGTATGGAAAGTTGATTTTAGATTTTTTTAGGAATCGCTACACTGTTTTCCACAGAGGCTATACTAGTTTACACTTCCACCAAGGGTGTAGAAGTGTTCTCTTTTCAGCACATCCTCTCCAGCATCTGTTGTTTTTTGAGATATTGAAGATAGCCATCCTGACTAGAGTTAGGTGGTGTCTCACTGTAGCTTTAATTTGTATTTCTTTGATGACTAGTGAGGCTGAGCTTTTTTCATGTATCTGTTGGCTGCTCGTTTGTTTTCTTTTGAGAATTGTCTATTCATATCTTTTGCCCACTTTGTAATGGGGCCGTTTGTTTTTTTCTTTTCAGCATGTTTGAGTTCCTTGTAGATCCTAGATGTTAGGCCTTTGTCAGACATATAGTTGGAAAATATTTTTTCCCGGTCTGTGGGCTGTCTCCCTGCTCTCTAGATGGTTTCTTTGGCTTTGCAGAAGCTTCTCATTTTGATGAGTTCCCACTTGTCTATCTCATCTTTTATGGCATGGGCACTTGGGGTTTTTTTTTTTTTTATCAGGATTTGGATGCCATTTCCAATTTTCCATCAGAGTCTCCTGCATTTTCTAAGGTTCTTATGGTTTGAGGTTTTACATTTAGGCCTTTGCTCCACTTAGAGTTGATTTTTGTGTATGGTGATAGGTAGGGATCTTGTTTTAATCTTCTGTATGTGGTCAGTCAGTTTTCCCAGCACCATTTATTGAAGAGGTTCTCCTCTCCCCAGTCGTTGGTGGTGGAGGCTTTGTCAGAGATGAGTTGGTTGAGAAATTGAGACTTTGCTTATGGAATCTCTATCCTGTCCCATTGGTCTATATGCCTGTTCTTGTACCAATGCCTGGCTGTCTTGATTATTGTAGATTTATAATAGAGTTTAAAGTCTGGGTGTGTGATGCCTCTTCCTTTTTTTTTTGCTGAGGATTGTTTAGGTGATTCATGGTCGTTTATGTTCCCATATGAATTCCTGTATTGTTGTTTCCACGTCTGAGAAGAAAGCTGCTGGTAATTTAATGGGTACTGCGTTAAACCTGTAGATTGTCTTGGGTAGGATGGACATCTTAACGATGTTGATTCTTCCTATCCATAAGCATGGAATATTTTTTCATTTGTTTGTGTTACCTTTCTTTGAGCAGTGTTTTGTAGTTTTTATTGTAAAGGTCTTTCATATCTCTAGTTAGGAAAATGCCAAGGTATTTCTTTTCCATGTGTGGCTATTGTGAATGGGGTTATGCTTTTTATTTGGGTTTCTGATTGTTTATTGTTGGTGTATAGAAATGCGACTCTCTTTCACACTGATTTTATACCCCGAGACTCTGCCAAAATTCTTTATCAGTACTAGGAGGTTTTTGACAGATTCTCTTGGGTTTTCAAGATATAGAATCATATTGTCTGCAAAGAGGGATAACTTGACTTCTTTTCCTACTTAGATATCCCTGATCTCCTTCTTTTGTCTGATTGCTCTAGCTAGGATTTCCAAAACTATGTTGAAAAGAAGAGGTGAGGGTGGGCATACTTGTGTTGTTCCAGTTTTCAGGGAAAAAGTTTCCAATTTCTGTCTATTTAGCAGTATGCTGGCTGTGGGTTTCTCGTAGATGGCCCTTACTATTTTGAGGTGTGTTCCATCTATGCTTAGATGTTTGAGGATTTTTATCAAGAAGGGATGCTGGATTTGGTCCAAAGCTTTTTCCATGTCTAATGATATAATCGTGTGGTTTTTGTTTTTACATCTGTTAATGTATTTAATTACATTTATGGTCTTAGGAATGTTGAACCAGCCCTGCACCCTGGGGATGAAGCCTGCTTTGTCATGGTGGTTGATTTTTCAGATGTGTTGTTGAATCCGAATTGCAGGAATCTTGTTGAGAATTTTAGTATCTATGTTTATCAAGGATATTGGCATGTAGTTCTCTTTCTTTGTTGGATCTTTACCTGGTTTGGGTATCAATGTGATGGTAGCTTTGTAAAATGATTTGGGGAGAGTTCCCTCTTTCTCAATTGCCTGGAATACTTTCAGTAGGATTGGTATCAGTTCCTTCTTATGTGTTTTGCAGTATTCTGCTGGAAAGTCATCTGGACTTTTTTTGTGGGTTGTTTTCTTGTTTTCAATTTCCTGGATTGTTATTGGTCTTTTTAGGGTCTTGATTTCTTCTTGTTTTAACTTGGACAGGTTGTGTGATGTCAGAAAGTCCTCCATTACCTTTAGGTTTTCAAGCTTGTTTCCTTATAAGTGTACATAGTAGTCTCTGATAATCTTTTTTATTTCTTCAGAGTCAGTCATGACTTGATCTAATTGTGTTTATTTGGGCTTTTTCTTTCTTTTCCTTGGCCAGTCTAGCTAGGGGACCATCCATCTTGTTTATCCTTTCAAGATTCAGCTTTTTGTTTCATTATTATTATTATTATTTGTATTATCTTTTTGTCTTCTATGTCCTAAATTTAGGCTTTTATTTTGGTGATCCTGATTCTTCTGACTAAGTTAGGGTTTTGGTGGTCTTGCTTTTCCAGCTTCCTTAGGTGATTTGTTAGGTTTATAACTTGTGATCATTCCTTTTTCTTATGTGTGTTTGTAAAGATATGAATTCCTCTCTTAGTACTGTTTTCTAGGCATCCCAGAGGTTTTGGTAAGATGTTTCTTTATTTTTATTTGTTTCCAAGTATCTTTTAATGTCTGTTTTGATTTCCATGTTGACAGCATTATGCTGTGTAGTGCCCATGTCTCTGTGAGTTTCAAGGGAACTTGTTGGTGTCAATATTTATTTTTATTTCACTGTGGTCTGAGAGGGTGCATGGCAGAATTTCAATCTTATGGAATTTGTTTATGTTTGATTTATGGTTGAGAATGTGGTTGATTTTAGAGTATGGTCCATGTGGTGATGAGTAGAATGTATATTCCATGGTCATTGAGTGTAGTGTTCTGTAAGTATCAATTAAGTCCATTTGATCAAGTGTCATGTTGAGATTCCAGACCTCCTTGTTGATTTTTTGTCTTGATGATCTCTTGAGGGTTGTGAGTGGGGTATTTAAGTCCCCAGCTATGATAGTGTTAGAGTCAATATCTTTTTTAAGTTTACCTAGAAGCTGCTTGATGAAAATTTGGTGCTCCTACTATGTTAGGTGAATATATGTTTAGGATAGATATTTTTTGTTGATGGATTGAACCTTTTATCATTATGTAATGATCTTCCATTATTTTTAAATTTTTGGTAGCTTAAGTGTATTTTGTCTGATATTAAGATCATAACTCCTGCTTTTTGTTTTGCTCCATTCACCTGAAATTTTGTTTTCCATCCTCTTACTTTGAGTCTGTGAGTGTCCTTTCTGGTGAGATGAGTCTCTTGGGGACAATATATTACTGCCTTGTGATATTTTATCCATTTTTCCATTCTATTTCTTTTCAGTAGCCATTTAGTCCATTCACATTCAGGCTAATTATTGAGATGTGTGAGAATTTATCCCTGTCATGAGGTTCTTAGAGAGTTGTTGTTGTTCCTGTTTGTTTGTTGCCTTTCTTTTGACTTTTGGGTTGATTCATATGTGTATTCAGTCTTTTTCCAGCACTCTTGTGAAGAACATTGTCATTCTTTCTTCCCTTTCTTCTGTGTTTAATACTGTCTTAAGTGTTTCTTGTAGAGTTGGTCTGGAGGCAGGGTAAGCTCTTAGGAGTTGAATGTCTGGGAAAGATTTTAATTCTCCATCATTGATGAAACTTAGCTCAGCTGGGTAGGTAATTCTTGGTTGAAATTGTTTATCTTTGAGAACTTTAAAGATTGAAATCCAAGCTCTTCTTCTAGCATAAAGTGTTTCTGTAAATAAATTTGCTGCTATTCTAATTGGTCTTCCCTGGTAGGTAGTCTGACTTTTTTCTCTTGCTAGCCTTAGGACTCTTTCTTTTATACCTGCTTTGTGTAGGCAAACTATTATGTGTGTAGAAGTTGGTCTTCTTATTTGTTGCCTGATAGCTGTTGTTTCTTGTGGATGCACATCTCTGGTTTGTACGGAAGTATTATTTATTCCAGTCTTCTCTGTCTAGCATGTTTTGGTTTTTATTTGATGCATTTTCTTAGAGATTCCTTGTAATCTACAGGTTAAATTTATCTATTTTTCCCTTCAATTTTAGCAGTAGATAGTGTCTTAAGCTCAAGTTTTTATCAACTGTAGTAAACTATCGGAGCACTTCCCATCTCAAATGAGGAGTAGTCCCAAAGAAGATATCCCAGTACTGTGAGGAGGCTTGCTAGAGGTTTGTGCCCAGGAGACCTCATGCAGTGTGGTAGAGCTAAACAGCTACTCGGATTTGGCATCTTCTTTGATTGACTTACAGAGGAGTTTTCAGGGATAGGGGTGATAGTCCCACCTTCCTCCTTTGTCTTTGGCTATCTTCAGGGATATTTCTCTCTTTAGATGCTCACAATGATTTCCTTGGGTTGAAGAAGAAGCAAGTTCTCTGCCAGTGAACCCATGATAATTGGAAATCTGTTTTTTCCACCTCAACCTCACATTTTCCAGTGTAGAAATTGTGAGTCATGGGAAAATTATGTCCTTGGTGTTAGGAAGTTTGGGAGGATGGGCATCACAAATGTGGAAATCCAATTCTTTTACTATCTGCTCACTTTCTTCACTTCTCTGTGACCCTGGGAAGTATCTCAATCTCATATTTGAGTGCTAAGATATTGCTGGTGATAATTTCAGTGCTGTATATTTGTGCGTGGGTAGGGAAGGTGTGGCAGGGGAGTAAAACCAGCTTGTTTCTATGCTGCCATTTTGGAACCAGAAAACTTGACCACTTATTTTTAATGTATTTATTGCTGAGTCAGAGAAAAAGTATGCCAGTTTATGTTTTGTTTTTTTACTATTCTCCTGTTTTTAGTTTCTCTCTTTTTTTCTTCTGCTTATCTGTGTGTTACTTCAACCATTTTTAGAAATCACTTGTTATACTTATAATAATTTTGAGTGTATTTTTTGTATAGCTTTTAATATGTTGCTTTAGCTATTATAAGTTCATAACTCATCTCTTATGTCACTATTTTACCAGCTTAAGTAAAGCGTGAGACTTACCTCATTTTATTGTTGATCATCTCCTTTTTTACTATACTTGTTGGAATATTTTTATGTAAACATTTAGAACCACATTAGAAAGTGTTACAACTTTTGTTTCAAATGTCAACATTAATTTGAAAAACTGAAAAGTGGATGAAAAATATCTATATTTACTCACAGTTTTACTATTTTCATTATAATTTTTATTCTGATATTTCAAAATCCCTTTTAAATTATTTTATTTCTGTTTAGAGAATTTTCTTCTACTATTTTTTAAGGCTAGGACTTCTGGTGAATTTTTGTTGTTGTTTTAGTTTTTCTTCATCAAACTGAGAATGTCCTCATCTCCTTTTCATTTCTGAAGAATATTTTTCCCAGTAACGGGATTCTAGAATTACGCTTTTTTTAAATCCTTGAAGAATACTGTTATTTCTTTTTGGGGGCATAATTTCTAGTAAGGAATTCACTGCAATTTGAGTTATTTTTGCCCTATAGATAAGATGATACTTTTTTCTCTCCACATGTAACACTTTTTTTTTGGCTTTACTTTTCAGAAATTTGACTATAATGTGTCTTGGAGTATATTTCTTTGAATTTATTCTGTTTGAGTTTCTCTTTGATTTTGAATGTAAAGATTTATGTATCTTGCCGAATTTGGAAGGTTTTTAGCCATTAATTCTTTTGAGTTTTTTTTTTGTTTTTTTTTTGGTATCTTGCTCTTTCTTTTATTCTTCTGGAATTCCAGTGTTATGGATGTTAGATATTTTGTTATAGTCTCTTAGATCTCTGAGGATCTAATTTTTAAGATCACTTTAATTCTATTTTCTGTTGTTCAAATTTTATAATTTCTATTGTTTTATTGTCAAGTTCATCCATTCTCATCTTGGTCTTCTGCATTATGCTTTTAAGTCCATTTAGTATTTTATTTTAGTTACAAAGTTTTTAATTATAAATTTCCATTTGTGTTCTTAAAATTATTTTCTATTTGTATTAAGAATTTACATTTCTTGCTATGACTTCCTATTTCTTATTTGTTTTAAGCATGTTCACTAATATTTGTTGAAGCATTTTTTATCATAAATACTTTAATATATTTGATAGGTAATCCGTTGCCACAGTGTTGAAATTTGATTGTTATCTTATATTGAGGTAAAGAACTTTCAGCTTTTTAGAAATACAAGTGATTTTTAAATTCAAACCTGGACATCATGTGCATGATGTTATGAGACTGGATCTTAATCAAATTTTTGTTTCAGCTACCTTCTGAATTTCTCAGAAATGGGAAAGAAGTAGTGGTATTTCATTAGTTTCAAAGGCATGTAGACATTCAGAGTCCTCTCTTGATTTCCATTATTAACTAAGTGAGAATCTATTTATTACTGCTAGATGGGTGTGGGAACCCTGGATCATCACTCATTTTCTACCAATACCTTGTTGTTTGCATGGGTTAAGAGTGTCTTGTTACTTTGCCTTTATTTATACCAAGGTTGTGGAAATAATCTTGTTATTGTTGGGCAGTGGTCAAATTACTAATTATCCTCTAGATTTCCTTTGACGCAACCTAAATATGGGGAGAAGAAAGTAAGTACCTCATTACTGACAAGTGGAGATAAAAGTTCAGGTTCCCCATTTGGTCTGACTGCAATGGAGAGGAGGATTCAATCATCGCTAGTGAAAGTGGCAACTTTGGACTTGGACTTCTTTAACATTGCCCCATCAGTGGATTCAAGATATCTCATTATAGTCAGGTAGTTGCTGAAGTTTAGGCTCTTCATTTAGCATTTACTAGTGGGAGTGATGGTAAGTCCATAGCTTTTTCTGGGCATATCTCTAAAATAGAAAATTATTGTCTAAAAGTTTTCTATCTTACTAAGCTACATTTTCCTTGTTCTTTGGCTAGAAAGCACTGTGTTTTGTTAGTGTTTGTTTTTGTCTGTGCCTGATAATATTTCTGGATTGTTGGACTTTTCATCTAGAAGTCTGATGTATATAATATGACAAGAAAACCCATGGAACTCATTGCTATGCCATTTCTTGGGTTCCAAGCTTTCAAGTCAGTTTGCCTTCTTTCTAGCTTTCAGAGTCTCATGTTTGTTGTATTTATGATATCTAGGATTTCAATTTGTACTTAGCAAGAGAAATAGGAAAAAAAATACACCTATGCTATTTTCCTGGAATTGGAAGACCTCTTGTTTTATTTTAAATGTTTCTGCTTTGAATTACATTTCTAATTTTCCTAATTATACTAGGCTTATGAAAAATTAAAAGTAACAATTTTCTTCTTTACCACACAGTCCTGGGTTTGGATTATGATTGTGGCTTCTTGGTTTCCTTAGTTATAGAAAGAGGTCAAAAACATCTATCTGGCATAATTCAAGTGAAAACTGCCAGGAGAGGGAGCAAGGGGGAGCACGCCTCATCAATAAGGGTACCTGATCTCAAACCAAATGATGTGGGGACCAAAGTGAGGCCCAAACTTTACATGTACAATGACCATTTGTATACCTAACCCTGAATTGTACCTCACATCTTTAAAATGAAAATTAAATTTAAAAAATAAAATAAAAATATGAACAAAGAACTTGGGAGAGTGACTACAAATAGTCTAAACTTGAATTTTTTACCTGGAAACCCATGTGATCTTAAACATCATGTTTTTAAAAAATACAACAAAAGGCTATCATTTAAACCACAAACAGGTCCTTCGTTTAGAATGGAAATTTATTATGGAATTTATATTGATAACCTGAAGTCAGAATTGGAAACAGTGATTACCATCAGAATGTTAGACAAATCTCAACTATAATTATACATTTTAGAGTCCACCAAAATTTCCAATCTGAGGATCAGAGTGAATGAAGCAAGACAGCTCATACATTTAATCTTGTGATAAATGATTTCATCCTGAGAGGATTCTGCTTCTATACTGAAAGTGCATGATATTATAGCAAAAAGGGAAATGTCAAAACTGTTTCTCAGATTTAAGGAGAAAATGTGCTACATCATATGTCTTGATCAACCTGTCTGAATCTCTGAATATTGACTAGTCTTGTACTTCTGTAAATTTATTTTTTTGCAAACCTTAGAGAATGCTCTAAGAACATAATCTTGAATTTTGTATAATCTCAGGGTTACTCTTTATGCTGAAAATTTCTATGCCCTGGTTTGCTCAAATCTACCAGGCCAAGATGCCTATATTGAAAAGCACTAGACCTTAGAAAGGACCTTGGAACAAGTTATGGGCTATCAAGCACTACGTGTTGCAGCCTAACACCAACTGAGGTGTACAACTAAAAGATGTGCCTATTTTCCCTCTTTAAGGTTAAAAACAGGTTGTAAATTGAAAAACATAGTTTTGAATACATTACATTATAAAATTTGAATTAAATTGAGTAATTACAAACATAGTTGTTTTTCAGTTAACTGAAATAAACAGAACAATTCTTTATTTACTATACCAATCTTTTGCTTGATTTTGTAATGAAATTTTAGGTCACAGAATTCAACATTTCTTTGAGGAATGAGGACCAGTACAAATAAAATTCTTATCACACAGGTCTCTGAAAAAATAAGGAGCTTTCCAAAGTAATTTTATTTCAAGATGCCTTTATTGAGTGTCCCTGTTGTGTTTTTATATCCACTCAATCTTTCAAACTCATAACATCACTTTAAGGTTAAGGTTGTTACCTCCATTCTGCAGATGAGACTTGTTGAAATTTGAGACTTGCTAGAGCTGGGATTTTCATTCAGCTCTCTCAGTCCTGAAGTCCTAAGTATGCTTTTTTTTTTTCCTGAATTGGAGTCTCACTCTGTCACACAGACTGGAGTGCAGTGGCCACTCCTGGCCACCGCAGCCCCACCCTACTGGGCTCCGGTGATCCTTCCACCTCAGCCTTCCAAGTACCTGGAACTACAGCCTGTGCTACCACATCGGCGAATTTTTGATTTATTGTAGAGATAAGGTCTCACCAAGTTGCCCAGGTGGGTCTCAAATCCTCGGGCTCAGGCAATCCACTCACCTCAGCTGCCCAAGGCATGGGATTACAGACTGAGCCACCGAGCCTGGCTGTTTTTTTTTTTAACCATAAAACTACTGTTCTTCTTTAGTTTAGGTTTCAGATCAAATGTTCCATCAGTC
The DNA here is from genome assembly GCA_027257055.1 of Cephalopachus bancanus. Lineage (NCBI taxonomy): Eukaryota > Metazoa > Chordata > Mammalia > Primates > Tarsiidae > Cephalopachus > Cephalopachus bancanus. The sequence continues at coordinate 1,571,693 of JAPVLO010000243.1, read as the reverse complement.
AAACTGATAATGCTTTCAAAGATATTTTCAAGGTAGCACAGTATGTCTCTATGGCCAGCATGGTAAACAGCAGGAATCAAACTTTGAGATTATAAGAGAAAGGTAAAATTTAGCAGCATGTAAAAGTGACTCTGTGAACCCTTGAAATGTGTTGTCCCTAAACTAAGAACTTGGAGAATAATAAATAAGAAAGCTTTCCATTTGGGAGGTTTAATTTTTAATTTTTTTATGGTTGTTCAGGTGTATGTATATGTACATTTTAAATATTCTTTTTTTTTTGAGTTGGAGTCTCACTCTGTCACCCAGACTGGAGTGCAGTGGCCACTCCTGGCCACCACAGCCTGGACCTGCTGGACTCCGGCAATTCTTCCGCCTCAGCCTTCCAAGTAGCCAGAATTACAGGCATGTGCTACCAGGCCCAGCTGATTTTTTGATTTATTGTAGAGATGAGGTCTCTCTGCCCAGGCGGGTCTCAAACCCATGGACTCAGGCAATCCACTCACTTCAGTCTCCCAAAGGCATGGGATTACAGGCTAAGCCATCAAGTCCAGCTATTTTAAATATTCTTAAAAGTATTTTCTATATAATACAAAAACTTTTATATGCATAACAGCATTTAGTCTTCACTATAAGATTAGTGCTCTTTAAGATCAGTGCTACTAATTATCACCATTTCTTACACTTTTGGTCAGGAAATCTAAATTCAGAGGTGACTGGTAATATGCAATATGACTGGTGAGACGTGAAGCCAGAATGGCAGCCTAATACTGACTGTCAGAGATCGAGCTTGGGATAGTTAAGCACACTTCACATTTCTGTCACTTGCTTGATTTTCTTGTTCTTAGTAGCCCCCAAAACAGTGGAAACAGCAGGGTTATTTGGAATTCTAAAAAAATTAATCAAAGACTTGCTCATATATTTGACATAATTGATTATTAATGATATTGCTTTAGTCTCAATTATTGTTTTGGCTAGCTAAGCCATGAGAAATGTATACTCCCGAAGTCCTTTAACATACTTACAAGAAATTTTTGAATTTGTCTTTATCCTATTTCCTGTTACCTGTCCATAGCAGTTCCAGTGAAGACTCTCCAAAGTCATCTACTTTTTAGTAGAGTACATCTTTGGAATTAATGGAATTTACTTCTTACATTAGACTGAGAAAATTTTTATCCTTGTTCCTTTGGATAATTTCCATCGGATATTTTTCTTGTTTGCCAGAACAGGTAAAATTTTCTTTATCTTTTGAAGAAAAGCACTAAAACATGAAAGACTATGCTGTGGATCCATTTCAAGCAAGATGGCAGGGCAACTTTGATGACTTTGCCACTCTAAGTTTGGCCCTTAGACCAACAGCATTAGCATTATCTGAGAATTTGTTAGAAACTCAGAATTTCAATTCCCATCCTGGACTTACTGAATCAGAATCTGCATTATTTTAATAATCCCTCAGGTAATCTGTCTGTACATTATAGTGTGGGACAGATAATTTTAGAAATTTTTATCTGCCATATGTGACTTTCACTGTTTAGCCTACCTGAAAAACATAAATTAATTCACAAATGTAGCTCAGATGCTATTTTTATTTTCATGTAAAGATTCAGGAATGCACAGATACCAGACAGCTTTATTTTTTTCCCCTAATGAACAACAAGAGGAGGGACAGTTAAGATATTCCACAGATTTTTATTTCATGAGCTTATTCCAACATTAGTTATGACATTTATCTTCCTTGAAATTATGAGGTACAGTTAATTATAACATTGTTTATTCAGGTTGATAAAATTGACAATGGGAGAATTTTATAATTAAACACTTCCTTTATTTTAAAGATATACTCTACATACACGCTGGTTTCATTTTCCAAAACCATCTAAGGGAGACTTCCGGCAAGATGGCGGCGGGGCGGCATGGTCTGTGAGACCCTCTGCGAAAGAGAACACTCATAAAGACCCTAGCTCTCTCCCAAGGATTGCAGCTCCCATCTTCCACAGCCTGCTCTTCACAGGGAGCTCAGCCACCACAGTCACCCGCCACCCACCATCGCTACTCAGATATCACGGCAGTCTGGGCTGCTCCTGCAGTCGCAGATGCAGCTGCTGTGGTCATTCCCAGCTCATGCCTGAAGTGACCCACGACTTTAGACCATGAAGCCCCCGCAAGCAGAATCTTCTGAGATCACCGCTGCCTGGGTGCTGCTGCCACTGCCACACCACACCCCTAGCCCGGATAAAGACCTGTGGAACTCCCCCCGTGAAGTTGCCGCGGTAGGTCATGGATCTGTAACCAGCTCACACCCATCTGGACTGTAGCCATGAGATAGCACCACCTGCTGGAGAACCAAGGTAACAACATCAAAATGGGAATGACAGAGACTCATCCCTCTGGATAAACAGAAAAAGCCAGATCTCAGTAATAGACTGGGCAGGGGGCCCATATCTGAACTGTTCTTCACAGCAGGCCAGGGACAACTGACCCTAATTGTGAACAATTCTACCAGCCTGCAAAGACAGCTAGAAATCAGAGCTGAAAGGACGTTGGACCTAAAGGAAAAGTCTCAGAGTGTGCTTAGGAGCAATCCTACAACACCACTGCATGGACAGACTCCAAGGCAGTGGGAAGTGGGTTTCAGACTATACACACAGCTGTTGGTGGGTACCAGGATCTGCAGAGAGATTTTGAATCACAGCTCCCCCCTTAATTAAATCCCAAAACTACAAAAAGGACTACCCTCAACCCGCAGTCCAACTCAAGAACTGAACAAAGCAAGAGGAAATACATTAGGAAGAATAGGATTTGAACAAACAGAAGTAAAAGAAACCCCTCCAACCCTGAATAACAGAACTGAAGAAGACAGGGAAGTGGAGGGAAGGGAAAAGTAGGGAGGGAAAAATCTGCACAAATGAAGAAATACCAAAATAATACAGGGCTCACACAGACCCCTGGGAGGTCAGACACTGAGAAAACAAACTTCAGAGCACAAACAATGAAGAGCCCCCAGAATGACTGGTCATAAGCAACAAACCCAGACATCAAGGCATTAATAGAGAGAATTAAAACAATTGAGGAGAGACAAGAGGAAAATAGGAAGGAGCTGATGACAGAAATAACAGCAGTAAAGAATACTGTGATGGAAATAAATAACAAACTAATTAGCATGGAAAGCAGAATTAGCCAAGCAGAAGAAAGAATCTCAGAACTTGAATACCAAAATACAGAACTAACCCAAAGTGTCAAAAACATAGAAAAGAAGCTTATAAAGTCAGAACAAAACCTTCAGGAGATGAATGATTACTCTAAGAAACCGAAGCTAAGAGTAATTGGCCTTCCTGAGGCAGAGAGAGAGTCAGAGGTCACACTGGAACAAACATTTCATGAAATCATTCAAGAAAACTTCCCTCATCTCATCTGTGATGGAAAAATTCAAGCACAAGAGATTCAGAGAAACCCTTCAAGACAACAAATGACAAGAGCAACTCCCAGACACATAATAATTCCCCTAAACAAAGTAGCTATAAAGAAAAAATCCTAAAGGCAGAAAGAGAAAAAGGCCAGACTACCTACCAGGGAAGACCAATTAGAATAGCAGCAGATTTATCTACAGAAATCCTCCACGCTAGCAGAGCCTGGAGCCCTATCTTCAAAGTTCTAAAAGATAAATAATTTCAACCAAGAATAACCTACCCAGCCAAGCTAACTTCATTAGTGAGGGAGAATTGAAATCTTTTCCAGATATTCAATCCCTAAGAACCTACACTGCCACCAGACCACCTCTACAAGAAACACTTAAGAAAGTAGTGAACACAGAAGAAAAGGAAAAAAGAACAACAGCATTCTTCACCAGAGTACAGGAAAAAGATTAAAAAACACACATGAACCAACTCCAAAACCAAAAGAAAGACAACAAACAAATAGGAACAACAACTCTGTAAGAACCTGTGACAGAGATCAACTCTTGCATTTCAATTATTAGCCTAAATGTGAATGGACTAAATGCACCACTGAAAAGACATGGAATGGCAAAATGGATAAATAATCACCAGGCAACAATCTATTGCCTTCAGGAGACTCACCTCACTAGAAAGAACACTCACAGACTCAAAGTAAGATGATGGGGAACAAACTTTCGGGCAAACGGAACACAGAAGAAAGGAGGAGTAACGATCTTAATTTCAGACAAAATACACTTTAAGCTATTAAAAATGAAAAAAGATACAGAAGGCCACTACATAATGATAAAAGATTCAATCCATCTTAAACATATATGCACCCAACATAGGAGCGCCAGGTTTCATAAAGCAGCTTCTAAGAAAACTGAAAAAAGATATCAACTCCAACACCATCATAGCTGCGGACTTCAGCACCGCACTCACAACCCTAGACAGATCATCAAGACAAAAAGTCAGCAACAAGATCCAAAACCTCAATGTGACTCTTAACCAAATAGACTTAATTGATACCTACAGAACACTCCACCCAGAGACCACGGAATATACAGTCTGCTCATCACCTCATGGGACATACTCTAAGATCGACCACATACTTGGCCATAAATTAAGTATAAGCAAATTTAAAAGAACCAAAATTTTACCATGTACCTTCTCGGACCACAGTGGAATAAAAATAAACATTAACACCAACAAGGTTCCACTAAAACCCACAAAGACATGGACACTAAGCAGCATGATGTTAAACAACTCCTGGGTCAATGATGAAATCTAAACAGAGATTAAAAGTTACCTGGAAACAAATGAAAATGAAGAAACATCATACCAAAATCTCTGGCATGTCATGAAAGCTGTAGTAAGAGGGGAATTTATAACCCTACAAACGCACATGAAGAAAATGGAAGGATCACAAATTAATAGCCTAACAAGCCACCTAAGGAAACTGGAAAAGCAGGACCACCAAAACCCTAATTTCAGCAGAAGAATCCAGATCACCAAAATAAAAGGCCAAATCCAGGACATAGAAGACAAAAAGATAATACAAAAAAATCAATGAAACAAAAAACTGGTTCTTCAAAAGGATAAACAAGATTGACAGTCCCCTAGCTAGACTGATCAAGAAAAAGAGAGAAAAAGCTCAAATAAACACAATCAGAAACACAAAAGATGAAGTCACATCTGATCCGGAAGAAATGCAAAAGATTATTAGAGACTACTACATACATTTGTATGGAAACAAACTTGAAAACCTTAAGGAAATGGAGGACTTTCTGACATCACACAACCTGCCTAGGTGAAACAAGAAGAAATTGAGGCTGTAAATAGACCAATAACAATCAAGAAATTGACTACGTAATAAGAAAACTACCTACTAAAAAAGTCCTGGTCCAGATGGCTTTCCAGCAGAATTCTACAAGACATTTAAGGAGGAGCTGATACCAATCCTACTGAAGGTTATCCAGGCAATTAAAAAAGATGGAACTCTCCCCAAATCATTTTACGAAGCTAACATCACATTGATACCCAAGCCAGGTAAAGATCCAACAAAGAAAGAGAACTACAGGCCAATATCTTTGATGAACATAAATGCTAAAATTCTCAACAAGATCCTAGCAAACTGGATTCAACAACACATCTCAAAAATCATCCATCATGACCAAGTAGGATTCATACGTGGGATGCAAGGCTGGTTCAACATTCGTAAAACTATAAATTTAATTAAATACATTAATAGATGTCAAAACAAGATCCACATGATTATATCATTAGATGTAGAAAAAGCTTTTGATAAAATCCAGCACTCCTTCTTGATAAAAACCCTTTTGCATCTAAGCATACAGGGAACAAACTTCAAAATAGTAAAAGCCATCTATGAGAAACCAACAGCCAGCATACTCCTAAACAGACAAAAATTGGAACCATTTCCCCTGAAAACTGGAAAAAGACAAGGATGCCCACTCTCACCCCTCCTGTTCAATATGGTATCGGAAGTCCTGGCTAGAGCAATCAGAGAAGAGAAGGCAAACAGGGGTATCCAAATAGGAAAAGAGGAAGTCAAGTTACCTCTCTTTACAGATGACATGATCGTGTACCTTGAAAACCCAAAAGAATCTGTCAAAAACCTCCTTACACTGATAAAGGACTTTGGCATAGTCTCAGGATATAAAATAAATATACAAAAGACAATCTCATTTCTTTACACCAATAATAAACAAACAGAAACCCAAATAAAAAGCAAAATTCCATTCACAATAGCCACAAAAAAAAAATGAAATACTTTGGTATCTTCCTAACCAGAGACGTGAAAGACCTTTACAATGGAAACTACAAAACACTGCTCAAAGAAATCAAAGATGACACAAACAAGTGGAAAAATAACCCATGCTCATGGATTGAAGAATCAACATTGTGAAGATATCCATCCTACCTAAGGCAATCTACAGATTTAATGCAATACCCATCAAATTACCAGCAACATTCTTCTCAGACCTAGAAAAAACAATACAGGAATTCATATGGAAACACAAATGACCAAGAATAGCCAGAACAAACCTCAGCAAAAAAACAAAGCAGGCAGTATCACACTACCAGACTTCAAACTTTACTATAAAGCTGCAACAATCAAAACAGCTTGGTATTGGTACAAAAACAGGCATATAGACCAATGGAATAGAATTGAGATTCCAGAAGCCAACCCTCAATTTCTCAACCAACTCATCTTCAACAAAGCCTCCACCACCTACCACTGGGGAGAGAAGAACCTATTCAGTAAATGGTGCTGGGAAAACTGGCTGACCACATGCAGAAGACGCAAACAAGACCCCTATCTGTCCCCATACACAAAAATTAATTCTAAATGCATCAGAGACCTAAATGTAAAATCTCAAACCATAAGAACTTTAGAAAATGCAGGACATACCCTTATGGAAATTGGAACTGACATGATAGAGAAGTGGGACCTCATTAAACTGACAAGCTACTGCAAAGCCAAAGAAACCATCAAGAGAGCAGGGAGACAGCCCACAGATTGGGAAAAAATATTTGCCAACTCCAGGTCTGACAAAGGGTTAACATCTTGGATCTACAAGGAACTCAAATGGTACTGAGAGGAAAAAAACAAACAACCCCATTATAAAGTGGGCAAAAGATATGAACAGACACTTCTCAAAGGAAGACATCCGAGTAGCTAACAGACACATGAAGAAATGTTCAACCTCACTAATCATCAAGGAAATGCAAATCAAAACCACACTGAGATACCACCTAACTCCAGTCAGAATGGCCATTATCAATAACTCAAAAAATAACATTTGCTGGAGAGGGTGTGGGGAAATGGCAACACTCCTACACTGTTGGTGGGAGTGCAAACTAGTGCAACCTCTGTGGAAAGCAGTGTGGCGATTCCTAAAGGCTCTAAATATCTACCTACCATATGACCCTGCAATCCCCCTACTGGGAATATACCCTGAAGAACTCAAATCACCTATAAAAAAGATACCTGCACACTTATGTTTATTGCAACATTGTTCACAATAGCAAGAACTTGGAACCAACCATGCTGCCCATCAAAAGAGGATTGGATTAAAAAAATGTGGTACATATACACGATTGAATACTAAGCAGCCATAAAAAAGAACAAAATCATGAATTTTTCAGCAACCTGGATGGAGCTAGAGTCTATAATACTGAGTGATCTCTCACAGAAACAAAGATCTGAGTATCACATGTTCTCACTCATATAGTGGACCTTGAACATCTATCATAATATTATAAAAAAAAAAAAGCACTGACATTGGTGGGAAACTATGGGGGGGTTAGGGAGGGGAAGGGAGGTGGGAGTAAGGGTAGTCAATATCTGTCTGGAGACACCTCTTATTAACAAGGGTGCCTGAACGATGCACATTTGTATACCTAACCCTAAACTGTACCCCACAATTTTATAATAAAAAATGTGTTTAATAAAAAAATAAATTAAAAAAGAAAAACAACAACTAAGGATCTCTCTTTTAAGAACTGGGTAAAAAAGAGTATAAACAATTGTTATAGAAATGGAGAAGGCAGACTTAAACAGTAAAAATTTGGACTATTTGGCTCAGATAAAACTGAGGTCACTAGATTAAACTAAGTGCTAGAATTTAAAGAACTGTAGACATAGAATGCTAGAAGAAAGCTAAATATATATTTTCTTTAAGATCCTCAGATGAACAAAGTAACCCAGAGTATTCAAGTGTCATGCCTAAATGTAGAGATCCCATAACTAGCAAACTTTCTAGACTACCAGTTCTGTTATGGGAGCTATTCAGTTCTCTTAAATGCTTATTTTATCCTAATATAAATGTTAGAATATTACATAACAAATGGATCACTGTATCAATTCAGATAGACACAAACTTTTAAAAATATTTTATTTTAGGTTCAAGAGGTTTATGTGCAGGTTTGTTACATGGACACATTGCATGATGGTGAGATTTGGGCTTCTATTGAGCCAATCACCCAGTTGATGAGCATGGTACCCAAAGGGTGGCTTTTCAACACTTACTCTGCCCCCCCTTGCATACTCCCCATTTTAGAAGTCCCTAGTATCTGTTGTTTCCATTATTAAACCCATGTGCACCCAGTGTTTAGCCCCAACTTATGAGTGAGACCACACAATATTTAGTTTTCTGGTTCTGTGTTGATTCATTAAAATAATGGCCTCCAGCTGCATCCAAGTTGCTGCAAAAGACATGATTTAATTCTTTTTTTTAATGTCTGCTTAGTGTTCCATGATATATATACATACACCACATTTTCTTTATCCAATCCACCATTGATGGATATCAAGGTTGAGTCTATGTTTTTTCGCTATTATGAATAGTGTTGTGATAAATATATGAGTGCAAGGTTTTTTTTGTTTGGTTTTTTTCTTTTTTGCTTTTTAATATAGTGATTTATACCATTTTAGATAAAAATCCAATAGTGGGAATGCTGGACTGAATGGTAAATCTATTTTTGGTTCCTTGATAAATCTCCAAACTGTTTTTCATAAGAGTTGAAATAACTTACCTTCTCTCCAACAGTATATAAACTTTCCTTTTTTTTTTTTTTTTTTGCAACTTTGCCAACATTTATTGTTTTTGACTTGTTTGTGTTTTTAACTTGCAGACACAAACTGTTGCTCAGCATTTAAACAAATTTTTTCATCGACTTACTTTTGATTAGTTTGTTATTATCTTTGTTAACTTTAAATTTTATATTTTGATTTTCTTTGTTTCTCCATCTGGGTGCTTCCTAAATATTTCTACCATTTATTTCGGAGTTTTGGAGGACATGACTATCTTAGTAATCCTGGAAGAAAACATAGGAAACATTCTTATGTTCGTTGGAGTAGGCAACAAATTCTTGACTGAATCTCCAAAAGTGAATGCCATACCAGTAGGACAGACAAATGAGACCTCATCAAACTGAAAAGCAAAATAAACCACCAGGAAAGTAAAGAGACAACCCACAGAATGGGGAGAAAATTGCTAATTACGTGTCTGATAAAGGCCTAACATCCAGGTTCTACCAGGAACTTGAGCGGAAAGAAAAAATAAACAACCCTATTAAAAAATGGGCAAAGGACATGCATAAACACTTTTCAAAAGAAGATATACCAAGCAGCCAACAGATATATGAAAAAAATGCCCAGCCTCACTAATCATCAGACAAATGCAAATCAAAACTATAATGAGATACAACCCAACTCCAGTAAGGATGGCCATCATTAATAAATCAGAAAACAACAGTGGCTGGCGTGGATGAAGAAAAAAGGGAATGCTTCTACACTGTTGCTAGAAATGCAAGTTCAACCTCTATGGAAAGCAGTGTGGTGATTCCTAAAAGAACTAAAAACTGACCTTCCATATTATCCAGCAATCCCTTTCCTGGGAATATACACGGAGATATAGAAATCATTCTACAAAAAAGACATCTGCACGTGCTTGTTTATAGCTGTGCTATTCACAATAGCAAAAACATGAAACCCACCCTACAGACCATTGAAGGTGAACTGGATAAAGAAAATATGATACATATGCATAATGGAGTATTATGCAGCCATAAAGAAGAAGAAAATCGTGGAATTTGCATCAAATTGGATGGCATTGGAGAACATCATACTTAGTGATTTGTCACAAAAACAAAGAACTGAAAACCACATGTTCTCACTAATAAGTGGGATCTGAACATTAATCACATTAGCACAAGGAAGGGATTGGCAGTTTCTGAGTACTGCCAGGAGGGAGGGAAGAAAGGGGAGTATGTAACAACACAAAGCATATCTAGTCCCAAATCAGAGGAAGTAAGGATCAGCTGGAGGCCCAAACATCACCTGCATAGAGCCTACTTGTGTAATTAATCTTTGCTTGTACCCTACCTCTCTATGAAAAAAAAAAAAGACAGCCATAACAATTATTTGCAATAATCAATAGTATGTACAAATTTAGTTAATTCTCCTACAATAAGTAGAGGCTATGGAGTAGGTTCTATAAAATGTATTTTATATTTATTTCCTCATTTTACCCCCCAATTTCTTTCCTATATACAGAAGGAAACTGAAGATCAGAGAGTTGATAATTATATAACCTTTAGCTAATTACTTAAGTAGTGGGTTCAAAATTCAAACACGTCATAATGCACCAATAAGCATATCCTGTGCTAACACAAAGAATACTTTATTATTTTTCATAGGAAAGTATGCTTTAGCAAGCTGCCTCTTTTCTAGGCCTTTTCAGGTTATGCATTCATAAATGGATGAGAAAAAGCATGGTGGTAAATTAGGCTATCTCTACTCTCTTTGAGCATTTCCATCTTATTAAAATTTTAAACATATTAATTACTAATTAGACAAATCTAGATGATAATCACAGTGATTTAATTTACCCAATATCATTTATTGGAAGGAGAGATGTGACACTTGGAAATTATAATTAATTCATCAAAAATGTTCTGGGATTGAAAAAAAGGAAGTACTCAGGAGTTATGCTGAAAAAGCAGCTGAAATTTTATGGTTACTAAATATATCAATTCAAGGCAAAACAGTAGGTATCTTGTTGGCAGCTCTAAAGCAGGAATTCTTAGTGAAAAGATCACAATACTGTAAAGATCTTTGGATATTTTAACACCTTAAATAAGTTGAAAGGAGTGTTGGATTTCTAATACCTAATCAAAATTACAAATTAATTTTCAAAGGTTTTTTTGTGTTTGTTTTTGTTGTCTTCTATAAACAAGATATGCTTCTATGGCAAGGTTTCTGTGTTTCTTTTATCTCATCTTCTCTTTATAGCATAAACATACCACAGATAATCACAGAATAATAAATTTTATTACAAATGCTGTAAAGCAAAGAACTAGCAGCTTTTAAAAAATTTTAATGTTCATTGAGAGCAGTTGTGTCAAGAATTTAGATATGAATAATAAGAATACTGAGACTAGCAAGAAATATATATCTTCAGTTTTTATTGACTTTTATTAGATCATGTAGGGAAGTTAAGACTTTTCCTCTATAGGTTAAATAACTGAGTAATCCTGCTGAAATAAATTGACAAGAGACAGATTAGCAGAAGAAAAGGCATATGAATTAATTAACATACATAAGCTCAGGAGTCATAATAAAATATGAGCATCAAGGAAGAGCCAGATGGCTAAATTTTTATTTCAGATGGAAAGAAATAGAAGTTTAGAGCATGGCTACAGGTTATAGGGGTGAGAGGGGAGGAAAGGCATGGTCAGCAAAGGCTATCTTGTTATGCAGAAGCCTCATAGGCAGCAGCCCTCAGAACAAATAGATGGTAGCCTGTGGCAAAATGTCTCAGTCAGATCCATAAAAGTTCAGACCTTTGGTGTCCTTCTCCTGGGAGTTCATCTTCTCTAGGTCTGATTAAGGCAAATAAGGTAGTTTCAGAGAAAACCTGTTTGCATTTGTAGTTTACTTAATGAATGCAAATTTCATCTACAGATACAAATCTCCTCCACAAAGAACAACTTTTTAGAGCTATTTCATTGTCTGTAGCCCTCAGAATAACCATCTCAAAAGATGCCAAAGTATGTTTTCATGTGGTATATTTTGATTTCCATCAGACACCTGCATAGTACTAAACATATTGCATCAGTTTTAATGGATCTATGTTTGACAGGATGATGTGTAAAAAAAACCTCAAATATTTCATGGGTTTGACTTTCTTGAATTCTTGCAAAATATTTTACTATGACCAGACTTTTTAATTGAAAAAAATAACAAAAATGATCTTTAGAAATAAAAAATTTTAGTGTATAAGTATGGGGATACAAAAGATGATCTCGCAGTTAGCTAATATTTTTCTACTCCAAGTTGTAACACTAATGTAGTCTATACCTTTTTCATACTAAAGGACTCCTCTCTAAAAACACTGCACTTCCCCAGCAGTGTTATTCAAAGATACCCTTTAAATAGTGGCTTTTCATTATAAATTTTGCATGTAAACATTTTGCATGTTCTGATTTAATGAGGCCATTCAATGCTTTCTTAATACCACTAAAACATTCTCCCCTAGGACTCATTTCGATTGCTCAGAAATATCTTTGATTCATTTGCATTTACTAATTTAGGAAACCATGAGAATATTTTCTGAGCCCTTGCTAAATTCCTGATACTAAGCCCTGGGGATAGAACAATAAACAAGACAAATGTGGTCCTTGCCTTCACTGAGCTTGTAATCCAGTGACTAAAACAGATTTCTGAGAAAGTAATTACAAGAACGGCGAATTTAACAAAAAATTCAAGGCACAGTACAAATATAAATATTTAATATGCTATTAAATGAATGTGTGTCAAATTTTCACACAATTAATGAGGGAATCAGAGATTTGTAGAAATTTATTCGAATGATAACTTAATTTACAGAGGTTTATATTATCTTCCTGATAAAATTTATTTCTGTAGTTTGGTAAAAGTTTGCATTGTTCTAAGCAGGAAGCATTTACATTACTCTCAGGTATCTTCAGGTTAACTCATATAGTTCTAAACTAGCCTAGTCAATCAAAGACAATTAAAGACACCCCTGTGGAATCAGATAATTCCAGAAAGTTCACCAGATAATGTCCGGCACTCTTCCAACTGGACACTTAGTGATTTATTTTGCACAGTTCCAAGTCTTTCACAATTTGTCCTTGTATCTTAGAAGGGATAACCTTGAGAAACGGTTAATAATATTGAAACAAAGAGTTACCATGTCCTTACAAATCTTAACCGAAAAGCAGTATATGAACACTGAATGGAGAAATAGAATCTCAAAACAAGGGAGATGATGCTCATACAAAGACAGAAATTCTATTATTTTTATAACATGTGTCACCTTCCTTTATTTCCAGGAAAGGTATTGACAAAAGCTCTGATTTCCTGTAATTTAACATAGCAACCCATAACTTTATGTGAATAATCTTTATCTATTAATATGGAGCTACTCACTTTAAATATATAAATTGTGATGAATAATTTAATGTGTTAACATGCCTGGGTCATGGGGTGCCTAGATATTTGGTCAAATATTATTCTGTATGTTTCTGAGTGATTTGAAGATATGAATTAGTGCACTATGTAAGCAGACTGTTTCTAATATTCAATCATTCAATCACTTAAGGCCTATATTGAACACAAGGTTGACATTCTCCTAAATAAGACATACTCCTGTCTAGCAGAATGACACCACTACCTCTTCTGGGTCTCTGACTTGACTGCAGACATTGGGACTTGTCAGTTTCTATAATCACATGAGCCAATTCCTTATAAGAAATCTTTTATTATTTGGTTCTGTTTATCTGGAGAACTTTGATAACTACCCTGTGTGATTGTATGCTCAATATTTTAATATTAGTTTATTATCACTTCTGGTTTTATTGTATTTATTTATTCATTTAGTATTTTCTTGAGTTCCAGATAAAAGGTTAAAACTTCAGTTCCCTCTAAGAGGTGATTTTCAGATTTTTCTTTGTGAGTAAAGACAGCGTGCTTTTTAAATTTGTGTTTATATTGCATGAAAAAAGTGAACACTTAAAATTGCTTGAAAATATGGAGAACATGTAGCCATTAAATAATGCCTTTAATTTTATCTATTAACTCACATTTATTTAAATATTTAGTTTATTAAAGCTTTTACCTGTTAAAATAATATTGTAATAAATATCCTTTTGTGTATATGTCTGTTCACATATCTAAGAATATAATTTGTAAATTTATTTTATACATGACTAGAACAAAAAGAATGTAATTTTTTAACTCATTTGAAGTGTAATTTTGTTAAAAGCATATTTTGACTAGTCATTTATTCTTTTAATTCATTCTTTGTTTTCACATTTCCAACACTAATTGAACTAGATTTTTATTTAAAAAGAAACCAGAATTGATCTTCTTTAAAACAAATGTGAAAAATGTTTAGCATAGAGAGAACCTCACCCTATTATTATTAGGGTTGAGAAGGGAAAATACCCTTTGGGAGAACATTCCTTCTCCTTTTCCTATTGGTAAGTTGAAAGAAAAATCATGAAGAATGGTGAATGTTAATAATTTAGAAGAATCAAGAAATCAGAAAAATATGCTTCTTAATTTAAAATGAAATGGAGTGAGTTGCATAGCCACTAAATACCTTTTGCTAGTAACAAGAATACTATTTAAATCATTCATGCAACCCAAAAAGGAATACAGATTATTTTCTTATTATCTCTTCAATGGTGTTTTAAAACCCCAATCACTTGAGTATAACTCTTGAAAATATGCAGCAAAAAATAAACATATTGCTAGCCTTTAGAACACAATTTTTAAAAGTATTTTGAGACCAAAAAACACATCAGTACTTGGCATAGGCAGAGCAAGATTGTAATTTCCTTTATGGAGTCATTGAAATGGTGAATGTGTTTTTTCGTTATTTAATATTAGAACCACTGAAATAATAGGCAGCCAGTAATATACATTTTCTATTAGATTATATATTAAAATAATGAATTCCATTGTACATTTTTTCAGATGATTAAAGTTGATACTAAATTTTAATTTAGCTCATGCCTATCATCCCATCTCTATTTTTTAACCCCTTCTTAGTTGTGAGAACTCATTGTGTTGAACAATAGCAGCATAATTAATTTGGGGGAGGGGAGGAATTAATACAACATGCTCTATTTGTACCTAAAGATGATTTGATATGACTTACAATATTATAAAATGAATTTCATCAAATGAGAGGAGAATAGTTATCTTGGAACCTGAAATAAGGTAGTTATTACATTATTTATTCTATACTTCCTAAAAACCAAAGTCAAAAGGAAAATTGGAGTGATATGGTTGGTTTGTTTCCAGCAAAATTTGTTGAAATTTGACCCTGAATTGATGGTGATGGGAGGTGAGGCTTACTGAGAGATGTTTGGCAATAAGAACGGATTCCTCATGAATAGTTTGATGCCATTCTTGTGTAATTAAGTGAGTTCTTGATATGGCGAGACTGAATTAGTTTTCTGGGAATGGATTAGTTCACATGAGAGTGTTTTAATTAATTAATCTATTTATTTATTTATTTATTCATTTATTTATTCATTTAGTTTGTTTTTTAAAGGAACCTAGTTCTGTTTGGTCTGTCTTCCCATATGTACACTTTCTTTTTGACTCTCCCTACCATGTTTTGAGTTAGAACTTGGCCTTCATCAGAAGCTAAGCATATGCTAGCACCTTATTTCTCATACTTCCCAGCCAGCAGAATTGTGAACTAAATAAACCTCTTTTCTTTTAAAATTACTCAATCTCACATATTCTCTTATAGCAACACAATGAACAATGACAATTAATATCATTTTCTTTAATGTTCTCATATATGTGTATGCATATATATGTACTTTATTTCATTTCATATATATGCACACATATATACACACACATATATATATAAAATGTTAATTGGCACATTGTAATTATGCATATGGATGGGGTGAAATTTGAGGTTTTAATACATGTATATGTTGTATAATAATTAAATCAGGGTAAATAGCATATCCATCACCTAATGCATTTATTATTTTTTTGTGGTGATGATATTAAAAGCCTCTCACTTATCTACTTTGAAATGTATAAATTACTTACTGTTAACCACAGTCATCATACTATGCAATAGAACAACAGAACTTATTCCTCTTATCTAGCTATAACTTTGTACCATTGACCACCCTCTCTCCATCCTCTCCAACTCCCTTTCTTCCCCAGTTTCTGGCAATCACTGTTCTGTTCTCCGCTTCTATAATATCAACATTTTTTCTGAGTCTACATATAAGTGAGAACTTGCAGTATTACTTTGGTTTTATTTTTCACTTAACATGATGTTTTCCAGGTTCATCCATGTTGTTGCAAATAATAGGATTTCACTTGATTTTTATGACTAAATAGTATTCCATTGCATTGTGCACATAGATTACATTTTCTTTATTCATTTATCCTTTGTTGTTTACTGGGGGTGATTCCATATTTTGACAATTGTGCATAATGCTGCAATAAATGTGAGAACTGATATATCTCTTCAACATAACATTTTTATTTTCTTTGGATATATGTCCAGTAGTAGAATAGTTGGGTCACATGTTAACTCCATTTCTAAACTATTTTTTATAATACTCGTATTAATTTGCAATCCTAGTAACAGCATAAGTGGTTCCTTTTATCCACACCCTCATGAATACTTGTGTTTCTTTGTATCTTTGTTATCAGATATTTTAAAAGGAATGAGGTAGTATCTCATTGTTGTTTTGATTTGCATTTATTTTATGATTAGAGATATTAAGAATTTTTTATGTACCTGTTGACCATGTTTACACCTTCTGTTAAGGAAATGTCTTTCCAGATGTTTTGCTCGTTTAAAAATAAGATTATTTATTCATTTTTTGCTGTTAAATTGAAGTTTCTTCAATTTTCTGGGTATTAACCTCTTGTTAAAAGCATAATTTGCAAACATATGTTAGGCTGTTTCTTTATTCTGTTAATTTTTTTGTTGTCGTCGTGAAAAAGCATTTTAGTTTTATCCTAATTGTCTATATTTGCTTTAATGTCTGTATTTTTGATCTCCTATTCTAAAATTTTTGCCCAGATCAATTTTGTGAAATGCTTGTTGTATATGTTTTTTAGTAGTTTAACAATTTCAGATTTAATGAATTGTCTTTAATTGATTTGTTTATTTTTGCATATCATGTGAGATAGTGGTCTAGTCTCATTCTTCAATATGTGGATATCTAATTTTCCAAGCACCATTTAAGAAAATATCATATTTTCTCTAGACATTTTACTTTTTTATGAATGTGTAAATAAATTAATACATTTTATTTTAAAATTTTATTTTATTATAGAGATTTGGATACAAGTGAGGATGAATTACATAAGTAGGCTACATGCAGGTGAGGGGTCGGCTTCTAATTGATCCTCACACCCCCTCGTAGTAGACCAGGTATGCTTTGTGTTGTCATGTGCTCCTCATACTCCCTTCAGCAGGGACCTGAGACTGCCAAGTCCTCCATTGTGCTAATGTGACTAGTGTTCAGGAACCACTGATGAGTGAGAACATGCAGTATTCAATTCTTTATTTCTGTGATAGTTTACTTGGTATGATGGTCTCCAACTGTATCCAAGTTGCTGCAAAGGTCATGATTTTGTTCTTCTTTATGGCTGCATAATAGTCCAGCATGTGTATGTACCACATTTTCTTTATCCAACTCACTTTATTTTTTTAATTTGTTTTATTTTAAAGATGTGGGGTATAATTCAAGATTAGGCATACAAATGTTTATTATTCAGGTACCCTAGTTGATGAGGTGTGTGCCCCCTTCCCTGGCAGTTTCCAACTACTGCCAATCCCACTGCACCGCCCTCCCCGGCAGTTTCCCACTACTGCCAAATCCTTTCTTATAGCATTATGATAATTGTTCAAGGTCTGCTTATGAGTGAGAACATGTGATACTCAGTTGTTTGTTACTGTAATAGTTCACTCAGTATTATAGACTCTAAGTCCACCCAAGTTGCTGCGAAGTTCATAATTTTGTCCTTCATTTATGTCTGCATAATATTTCATCATGTATATGTACCACATTTTTTTTTATCCAGTCATCTTTCAGTGGGTAACATGGTTGGTTCCATGTTTTTGCTATTGTGTATAATGCTGCAATAAACATGTGTGCGCAGGTATATTTTTTCACAGAGTGATTTGAATTCCTATGGGTAAATTCCCAGTAGGGGGATTGCAGGCTCGTATGGAAGGTTGATTTTTAGATTTTTGGAATTGCCAAACTGTTTTCCACAGAGGTTGTACTAGTTTACACTCTCATCAACAGTGTAGAAGTGTTCCATTTTCCCCGCATCCTCTCCAGCAACTATTATTTTTTGAGATATTGATGATGGTCATTCTGACTGGAGTTAGGTGGTATCTCAGTTTGGTTTGCATTTGCATTTCTTTGATAACTAATGAGAGTGAGCATTTTTTCACGTATATGCTGGTTGCTTGTATTTCTTCTTTTGAGGAGTGTCTATTCATATCTTTTGCCCACTTTGTAATGGGTTTTTTTTTTTTTTCTTTTCAGCACACTTGAGTTCCTTGTAGATCCTGGATGTCAGGCCTTTGTCAGATATACAGTTGGCAATTATTTTTTCCCAGTCTGTGGGCTGTATCCCCACTCTGCTAATGGTTTCTTTGGCTTTGCAGAAGTTTGTCAGTTTGATGAGGTCCTACTTGTCTATCTTATCTCTTATGGCGTGGGCACTTGTCGTTTTGATCAGGAATTGGTTGCCAGTTCCGATTTTCATAAGGATGTTCCTGCATTTTCTAAGGTTTTTATAGTTTGAGTTTTTACATTTATGTCTTTGATGCATTTAGAGTTGACTTTTGGGAATGGTGATAGGTAGGGGTTTTGTTTTAATCTTTTGCACGTGGTCAGTCAGTTTTCCCAGCACCATTTACTGAATTGTTCTCCTTTCCCCAGTGGTTGATGGCAGAGGCTTTGTTCAAGATGAGTGGGTTGAGAAATTGAGGTTTTGTTTCCAGAAACTCTACCCTGTTCCATTGGTTTATATGCCTGTTCTTGTACTGAATCCAGACTGTTTTGATTGTTGTAGCCTTATAATAAATTTTAAAGTTTGGGAGCATGATACCTTCCAGTTTGTTTTTTTATGCTAAGGATTGTTTTGACTATTCATGGTCATTTATGCTTCCATATGAATTACTGTATTGTCATTTCTAAGTCTGAAAAGAAAGTTGCAGGTAATTTAATGAATATTGCATGAAATCTGTAGATTGCCTTGGGAACGCTGGACATCTTAACAGTGCTGATTCTTCCAATCCATAAGAATAGAATATTTTTCCTTGCGCTTGTGTCTTCATTGATTTCTTTGAGCAGTGTTGTGTTGTTTTTGTTTTAAAGATCTTTCACTTCTCTGGTTAGGAAAGATGCCAAGGTATTTAATTTTTGTGTGTGGCTATTGTGAATGGGATTGTGCATTGTATTTGGGTTTCTGTTTGCTTATTGTTGGTGTATAGAAATGTGGCTGTCTTTTGCACATTCATTTTATAACCTGAGACTTGACCAAAATCCTTTATCAGTGCAGGGAGGTTTTCTGACAGATTCTTTTAGGTTTTTGAGGTATAGCTATGTTATCTGCAAAGACGGATAACTTAACTTCCTCTTTTTCTATTGGATACTCTGATTTCTTCCACTTGTCCGATTGCTGTAGCTAGAACTTCTGGTACTATGTTGAACAAGAGGGATGAGAGTGGGCATCCTTGTCTCGCTCCTGTTTTCAGGGGAAATGGTTCCAATTCTGTCTGTTTTGCAGTATGTTGGCTGTGGGTTCCTCTTAATGACTCTTTCTATTTTGAAGAGTATTCCATCTATGCCTAGATGTTCTAGGGCTGATTTTCTCAAGAAGGGATGCTGGATTTTATGGAAAGTTTTTCCACGTCTAATGATATAGTAATGTGTTTTTTTTGGTTTTACATCTGTTGATGCATTTAATTTCATTTATAGTCTTGCAGATGTTGAACCAGCCCTGCATCCCAGGGATGAAGCCTACTTGATCATGGTTGATGATTTTGAGATGTGGTGTTGTTGGATCAGATTTGCTACAATCTTGTTGAGAATTTTAGCATCTATGCTCATCAAGGATATTGGCCTATAGTTCTCTTTCTTTCTTGGATCTTTACCTGGTTAGGGTATCAATGTGATATTTGCTTCATAAAATTATTTGAGGAGAGTGTCATCTTTCTTGATTGCCTGGAATACTTTCTGTAAGATTTGTATTAGCTCGTCCTTGTATGTTTTATAGAATTCTGGAGGAAAGTCACCTGGTCTTAGTCTTTTGTGTGTGTGGGGGGGTATTTTTCTTATGACACAGTAGATTTCCTTGGTTGTTATTGGCCTATTTAGGGTCTCAATTGCTTCTTGTTTCAACCTGGGGAGGTTGTGTGATGTCAGAAAGTCCTCCATTTCCTTGAGGTTTCCAAGTTTGTTTCCATTCAAGTGTACATAGTAATCTCTGATAATCTTTTCTATTTCTTCAGAGTCAGTTGTCACTTGAACGTTGCGTTCCTGATTGTGTCTATTTGGACTTTTTCTCTCTTTTTCTTGGTCAGTCTAGCTAGAGGTTCATCAATCTTATTTATCGTTTCAAAGAACCAGCTTTTTGTTTCATTAGTATTTTATATTATACTTTTGTCTTCCGTGTTCTGTATTTGGGCTTTTATTTTGATTTGGATTCTTTGCTGAAGTTAGGGTTTTGGTGGTCTTGCTTTTCCAGCTTCCTTGGGTGATTTGTTAGGCTAGTAACTTGTGATCTTTCCATTTTCATGATGTGTGTTCATAGAGATATAAATTCCCCTCATATTGTTGTTTCCATGGCATCCCAGAGATTTTGGTAAGATATTTCTTCATTTTCATTTGTTTTCAGGAATCTTTTAATTTCTGTTTTGATTTCCACGTTGACCCAAGGGTTATTTAGCATCATGCTGTTTAGTGTCCATTTTTTGTGGGTTTTGATGGAACTTTGTTGGTTTTGATATTTATTTTTATTCCACTGAAGTCTGAGAAGATGCATGGCAGCGTTTTAATTTATGAAATTTGTTTATGCTTGATTTATGGCAGAGGATGTGGCTGATGTTAGAGTACGTTCCATGTGGTGATGACTAGAATGGTTGTCAGGTTGTTGGGTGGACTGATGGGTGAACTGTTCTATAGGTATCTATTAAATCCGTTTGGTCAAGTGTTATGTTGAGGTTCCAGATCTTCTTGTTGATTTTTTGTCTTAATGATGTGTCTAGGGTTGTTAGTGGGGCATTTAAGTCCCTGACTATGATAGTGTTAGTGTCAATATCTTCTTTTAGTTTACCTAGAAGCTGATTTATGAAAATTGGCACTCTTATGTTGGATGCATATATTTTTGAGATGTATATTTCTTTCTTATTTTATTTTATTTTAAAGATGTGGGGTACAATTCAGGGTTAGGTATGCAAATGTTTCTTATACAGGTACCCTTGCTGATGAGGTGTGCACCTCCTTCCCCTGGCAGTTTCCCTCAATTGCCAATCCCACCTCCCCTCCCCTGGCAATTTACCACTACTGCCAATCGCTCTCTTATAGTAGTATAACAATTGTTCTGCTTATGATTGAAAACATATGGTACTCTGTTCCTTGTTTCTGTGATAGATCAGAGTCTGATAGACTCTAAATCCATCCAAGTTGCTACGAATTCCATATGTTTGTCTTTCTTTATGGCTACATAATATTCCATTGTGTATATATACCAAATATTTTTATCCAATCCAGCCTCATTGGGCAGCATGATTGGTTTCATGTTTTTGCTATTGGAATAGAGCTGCAACAAGCATGCATGTGCAGGTATCTTTTTTGTAGAATGATTTGAGTTCCTCCGGGTATATTCTCAATAGAGGAGTTGCTGGGTCATATGGAAGGTCAATTTCTAGTTCTTTCAGAAATTGCCATACTGTCTTCCAAAGAGGTTGCACTGGTTTGCATTCCCATCAGCAGTGTAGAAGCATTCCTTCGTCCCTGCATCCTCACCAGCATCTGTTGTTGTTTGTTTTATTAATGACAGCCATTCTTACTGGTGTTAGGTGGTATCTCAATATGGCTTTGATATGCATTTGAGATGGTTGTTTCCTAATGATGAATTGAAACTTTTATCATGATGTAGTGACCTTCTGTATCTTTTTAAATTTTTGATAGATTAAAGGGCGTTTTGTCTGATATTCGGATTGCAACTCCTGCTTTCTTTTGTATTCCATTCACCTGAAAATTTGTTTTCCATCCTCCTACTTTGAGTCTGTGGGATTCCTTTCTAGTGAGATGTGTCTCCTGATGACAGCATATTGTTGCTTCATGATATTTTATCCAATTCGCCATTCTAGTCTTTTCATTTGTGCATTTAGTGCATTCACATTCAGGCTAAATATTGAGATGTGAGAGTTTATCCCTGTCATGAGGTTCTTACAGAGTTTGTTATTGTTACTGCTGTTTATTTGTTGTCTTTCTTTGAATTTTGGGGTTGATTTATGTATGTTTTCAATCTTTTTCCTGCATTCTGGGGAAGGACATGGACTTTTTTTTTTCTTGCTCTGTGTTTAATACTTTCTTAAGTGTTTCTCGTAGAGCTGGTCTGGAGGAAGCATAAACTCTTAGGGATTGAATGTCTGGGAAGGTTTTTAATTCTCCTTTGCTTATCAAACTAAGCTTAACCAGGAATGTAATTCTTGGTTGAAATTGTTTATCATTGAGAATTTTGAAGACCGGGCTTGAATCTCTCCTAGCCTGAAGTGTGTCTGTAGATAAATCTGCTGCTATTCTAATTGGTCTTCCCCAGTGGGTAGTCTGACCTTTATATTTTGCTGCCTTTAGGATTTTTTTCTATTATACACTACTTTGTGTAAGTGAATTACTATGTGTCTAGAAGTTGATCTTCTCATTTATTGTCTTGCAGTGGCTCTCTGAATCTCTTGTTTAAATGGTCGCATCTCTGATGAGATGAGGGAAGTTTTCTTGGATAATTTCATGGAATGTTTATTCCAGGGTGGTCTCTGTCTCTTTATTTACCTCAAGGATTTCAATTAATCTTAGATTCAGCCCCTTGATATAATTGCGCATCTCTTGGGGGCTTTGTTTTATCTTTTAAAGCTTCTTTTCTATGTTTTTAACAGTTTGAGTTAGTTCCATATTTTGGTATTCAAGCTCTGAGATTTTTTCTTCTGCTTTGTTAATTCTGCTTTCCATGCTTATCAGTTTGTTATTTATTTCATTCACTGTTTACCTTATGTTGTTATCTCAGTTATCAGCCTCTTCATTCTTTCTTCTTGTCACTCCTCATTTCTACCTATTCTCTATATTAATATCTTTATATCTGTTTTTGTGGTTTGAGAACAGTCATTCTGGGGATTCTTCATTGTTTGAGTTCCAAAGTCTATATTCTCAGTTGTTGTCTTCCCAGGGGTCTGTATGAGACCCATATTCTTCCTTTGGTTTTCTTCATTTTTGAAGGTTTCCCTCTCCTTCTTTTTTCCTTTCCTTTAATTTTGCTGTTCAGTGATGGGGGATAGCTTTTATTTCTGTTTACTCAATTTCCTGTTCTTTCTTATGTAGATACTCTGTGACTTTGTTCAATTTGGAAGCTGAACTGGGGTAAGAGGGCTGTGCTTTTTGCAGTTTTGAGATTTGATTAAGGGGGTGCTGTGATTTAGAAGCTATCTGCAGATCCCATTATCTGCCAACAGGAGTGTGGGTCCCCAGAAACCACTTCCAACTGCCTTATAATCTGTCTATGCAGCAGAGGTACAGGTCCCTGAAAACAAAATGAGTTAAGAAAAAGGAAAAGAATTTAAAAAAGAAGGAAGACAAGGTAAAAAGAGAGAAGAAGAAAGGGTAAAACAGACAGGTGCACCAACTGATGAATAAACAGAGAAATAAAGACAGAAAAAAACAAAAAAATAAAACATACAGACAATCATATAAACAAACAAACAGACAAACAAAACCCCCGTTGATGTACTCACGCTCATAGTTACTTATACACAAAGAGAAAAATTTTAAAACATTAAAATAACAGAAACAAAGAAAGTATGAGATTGTAAACAAAAAAGAAAGAAGACACAAATAAAACAAACAAACAAACAAAAAACTCACTCTTTGACCATTTTTGTAACTCCAGGTTCCTTTCTCAAGAACTGTCGCTGCTTTTGACTGCCACCACTTTTAACTACTGTTAGAGAGTGGCACTGGTCTCTAGTCCACCGCCTCCACTCTCAGTGCAGGCTGATAGGGTTGCTCTCAGCATGGGTCAGACGCCCCACAGACTACTGTGGGAGGAGCATGGATCGGATCTGAACTCACCTGCCTTGATTGTTACTGCTGCTGCTGCTGCTGTCAAGTCTCCCACTCAGCTCAGATGTGTCTGTGCCTGTTCCAGCATGTGGGAGGGATGTCTGTCTCTCCGAGTCTGATGGTCAATCCCAGAGGTGTGCAGGGTCTCAGGTTGGAGGTTGGACAGAATTGTACAGGGCAATGCCCGGATGTCAAGATATTAATAGAGAGAATAGATAGAAATGAGGAGGGACAAGAGGAAAGAATGAAGATGGTTCCTGTCATCCTCTCCTCATCAGTGGTGGGGCTCTGTTCCAGATTTCCATGCTTTGCCTCTTGATGGTTTCTGCTGTTAGTGCCCAGCCTGCTGCTGAAGGTCATGGTGGAGCCAGGTGCTAGGTGGTGAGGATCAGTTGTTCTCTGCTGCCTCCTCTCAAGAAAACCCTTAGAATGGCAGATGGTCCTTGCACCAGGGGTTCAAATCTCAGGATGGTGATGGGTTACACTCACCTCTGGAGGAGAGGCCCAGGTGCCTGAACCCAAGTCTCCCCTCAGATGGACTTTCGCTCACCCACCAGCACACACCCTCTCACATAGAGAGTCTTTATGGACACTTGCTTTTGCAGAGACTCTCACACTCCAATCAGTTCCATCGCCATCTTGCCTCTCTTTCTAATCCATTTTCAGTGGGCAACAGTGTTGATTCCTTTTTTTGCTGTTGTGAATAGTGCAGTAATAAACATGCGTATTCAGTTGTCTTTTTGGTGGAGTAATTTATGTTCCTTAAAAATAGACATAATTTTTCAAAAGAAGACATACAAATAGTCTACAGGTATGTGAAAAAATGTTCAACATCACTAATCCCCAGAGAAGTGCAAATTAAAATTGCAATGAGATATCACCTTATCCCAATCAAAATGGTTATGACTGAAATACAAAAAATAGAAAGGGTGGGTGGCAGGAAGGGATGGGGTGTGTCCAGCAATTGGAGGGTGAACATACCCATGGCAACCCTGAGCAGGCTGTGAGCAGCTCCAGCCCTAGCTGATTTGTAAGAAAACAAATTTCTAGCAAGACAAGTACTGATGCAAAAATTTTGTGGAGGTACAGTGTCACAATTACACGGCCAGATTTTGGAGAGACCAGAAAATTTAGAGTTTTCTACAAGAATAAGGACTTTTTGGGAATGAGTTTCACCTTGGCTCAAGAAAGGTTTAATCACATACCATCAAAGGCATTAGCTCTGGGTCTCAAAAACAGGAATATAAGGAAGAACTGTTCCTGACGAAATCATGACTCATCTGAAAAGCTACTGCTGTTTCCAGGTGCTCTCAAGATGGTGACCTCTCTGGATTACAACACCTAAAACTGGCCAGACTAGGATAACAAAAAAAGTAGATAAAAAATAAAATGTCTTTGTATTCATGCCAATTGTATGGAAACACATAATTTATACAGCTTTGAATAATTGCATCATTGGAATTAAACTGTTTTCAAGAAATTCCTGTAAAGCACTTTCTTTAACATACTGAAATAAAAAGTGCTGGAGTGTGTTTAACAAAAGATGGGTGACCTACAGCTAGAACTCTGATTCTCAGCATTCACTTTTGTATATCTTTAATGTATTATTGTCATTACTGCTTCTTGACAGGGGATTATTTGCTTTTAGAAAGTTTGGATATAAATTAATTGTAGATGGTAAAGGCAGTTTAAAAAAAGAAATACAAAAAATAACAAATGTTAGCGAGGATGTAGATAGACGGGAATTCGTACATGCTGTTGGTGGGAATGTAAATTAGTACAACCTCTATGCAAAACAGTATGGAAATTTCTCAAAAAACTAAATATAGAGCTACCATTCAATCCAACATTCTCATTACCGGATATCAACTCAAAGAAAAATGAATCAATACATCAAAATGATACCTACACTCATATGTTTATTACAGCATTGTCCATATAGCAAAGATGTGAAATCAACCCAAGTGACCATCAATGGATGACTGAATAAATAAAATGTGGTATATGTATACAATGGAATACTATTCAACCATAAAAATGAAGTTATTTCTTTGCATCAACATGGATGGAAGTTAAGTTAATATCTTAAGTGGAAGAAGACAGGCACAGAAAGTCAAATGTTGCATGTTCTCACTAATAAGTGGATGCTAAATAAATGTGAACACATCAATGCAGAGATTGGATTGATAAATAATGAAGACTTGAAAGAGTATGAGGGTTGGAGGGGTGAATGATGAGAAATGACTGAGTGGGTACAATGTATATTATTATATTTTCTAATTTCCTTTTTTTCCTTGACCAATGGGTTATTTAGACTGTGTTGTTTAATTGCTAAATATATAAATGTTTGTCAGATATCTTGCTGTCATTGATTTCTATTTTAATTATTCTGTGTAAAAGAATTAGCTCTGAATGATTTTAATTCTTTTAATTTTTTGGAATTTATTTTATGAAAAAGAATGTACTCTGTAATGATAAACTTGTAAAAACATTTTAAAAGACGTGATATTTTTATTGTGTGATATTTATAAAGATGATATTTTAAGTTAGTTAATGATGTTCATAACTCTTCAGTATCCTATAAATGTCTATTATTCTGCATTTACTGACAATGTTCACATCTTTCATATTTATATTGTTTGTCTATGTATTTTTTAACAATTTCTGAGAGACATATGTGAAATATACCACTTTAAATATAGAGTTGTCTTTTTCTCCTTTTTCTTCTACCAGCATATGCTCTATGCATTTCAAGCACTATTATTATGTGCATACATATTTAGGTCTTATAAGGCTTTTTGGTGAATTAACCCCTTTATCATCATAAAATGTAACCTTTTATTCCCAATAATATACTTTTCTTGTTGTCTACTTTTATGTTAACAGAACCACTTTTGCTTTCCTCTGATTAGTGTTTGTATAAGTTCACTTCTTAAAAAACTTTACATTTAAGTTATCATCTTCCTATTTAAATGCATTCTTCTAGCAAACACCTAGTTGATTCTTATTTTTTAATAACTGCTTATAGTTTCTGATTTTTAACTTAGTGTTTAGACAAGCCGGGCTCAGTGGCTCAGCCTGTAATCCCAGCAATTTGGGAGGCTGAGGTGACTGGAGAGCCTGAGCCCGCAGGTTTGAGACCCCCCTAGGCAACCCCTCATCTCTACAATAAATCAAAAATTAGCTGGGCGTGGTAGCGCACGCCTGTAGTTCCAGCTACTTGGAAGGCTGAGGCAGAAGGATTGCCGAAGCCCAGCAGGTTGAGGCTGTGGTGGCCGGGAGTGGCCACTGCACTCCAGCCTGGGCGACAGAGTGAGACTCCAACTCAAAAAAAAAAATTAGTGTTTAGACAATTGTAATGATTATTTTATTATATTTGTTTTTAATTTGTGCTATTCATTCTATATTTATACTTTATTTTGGATTGAATATACATGTATACGTACACTCCACATATCGCCCACAAACACATACACATTTTATTTTTCAGTCATCATTAATGTATTAGCTATTCCTCATTGCTTTTTTTTTTTTAGTGGGTGCTCAAAGTTTTTTAATATGTTTTATTAATTTATCAGAATCTACCTTCAAATACTGTACTATACTTACTAGGTATACATCTTTAAACAGTGTATTTCCGTTTTCTTGCTTCTGCCACTGTACTATTATATTTATGTTTTACTTCCACATATGTTAGAACATCATAATATTCTGTTATTATTTTTAACACAGTTCATTGCTCTTTTAAATAAAAAAGTTATATAATTAGCATTCTAATCTCCAAATCTAGCACTTTTATACATTTGTGTGTAGTTTCAATTTATCATTTTCCTTCTTACCTAATTAAAACTTTCCTTAATATTTCTTATAATACAAGTCTGTTGGCAACAAATTTTCTCAGATTTTGTTCCTAAATGTATCAAAAGGTCTTTTTAACTTTCATTTTTGAAAGATATTTTTCCTGGTTATATAATTTCTTTTTATTTTTTAAGCACTTAAAAATATCATTCTATATTTTTCTGCTTTTATGTTTCTCTGTCATGAAATCTGAGGCCATTCTTGCTTCTGTTCCTCTGTATGTAATGTGTACTTTTAGCTCTCTCTGTTTTTAAGATGTTTTCTTTATCATTGGATTTCTGCAACTTCATTATGATGAACCTAGGTGGATTTTTCTTTGTATTTATCTTCTTGATTTTCTTTGGTTTCTTAGATTTGTGGATTTATAATATTTATCAAATAATTAACTTCCAATAACCCTTCTTTCCTTTTTTTCTGGGATTCTAATTGCACATATTTTAGACTGCTTGATAATGTCCCATGTAGTTTTGGTTTTCCATGTTTCAGTTTACATAGTTTCTATACTTTGATATCATGCTCACAACATTTTTTTCTTTTGCGCTGTCTCATTTGCTGTTAATCAACTGAGTCACTTTTACATTTCAGATATTGTAATTTTCATCTATAGAAGTTCCCTTTTATTATTTTATTTTCTTTCATTTTTAAAATTAAGCTTATGTCTTCTATTAATTTTTCAGCATATTTAAAATAGATGTTTTCCTGTATACAGGTCACATTTTACTGTATTTTTCCCATTTTGACAAAATGCAGTACATGGTATATTTTGCTAAGATGCTGGACACAGTAATTTTACATTGTTAGGTGTTAGATTGTATTGTTTTTCTCTCTAAAATATTATGAGCCTTCAATAGACATTTATCTTTGGATGAGTTTGATTCATTAGAAGTTTTCTTTTAAAGTTTTGTTAAGGAAGATCCAGAGTATCCTTTGTATTGAATGTCTTTAGTACTGTCACCGGGGCATGACACCCTAACATCTCTACTGAATTAATTCCCTGTTTCATTCTGGCTAGAGCAAATGTGAATATCTGACTGTGGCATACCTTGTAATTCAGTTTATTGATATCTGTTCATTTTCTGTCGATTCTCATGGAGGTTCATACAACACATGCTTGAATTATACTCATCAAGAGAATCAAGGAGAGGCCAATGCTGATTTTGGAATTTTTTTCTTGTAAGCTGTCTTCTACTTTGCTTTATATATTGCAGCCATCTCAGCCTCACTGAATCCCTATCTTTTTGTCTGAACTCAGAAAGGCTATTGTGCTTTTTTGATGTTTCTTCTCCCATCAGCAAAGTCCATAAAATGCTTCCAGGAAGAATGCTAAAGTGATTATATAATTCACCCTATTATCTCCTTTCACAGTAATTGTTTCAGACATTTTGTTGTGTTTCCTATGTGTGTAAGTCAAAAGGGGAAGTTTAGTCTCAGTTACTCCATTTTGGTTAGAAGAGAATGTTCCACTAGCTTTTTAATATTATTTCCCCAAAGCTAAATCTAGCTCCAAAATTGTGTTAGAACAAGGATGCCCAGAACATAATGAGTACTATTAATCCATAGGTAGACTCAGTGATCTCACCTGCCTAAAGAGCACATGTAAGAAAACCATAATTGCTAATTAAATTATTTTTACCACATATATAAGCAAAATGATATAACATTTTATCTCATAAGAATATTTGTCAAAATAGTTTGACTTTTCAATCTGTAACTTCTTCAATAAAGAAAAATAAACATGAAAACTAGATCTATGATCCCCCAAATTTCCTTTTATACACACATACATACAGCAAAACTTTATGAGCAAAAAATACAAAGTTATATCTCATATTATAAATGTTAATATATAAAGAGTAAATAGATTCCTGTAGCTACTAAGCATGATATAATTGCTAACTATTGCTCTTATTACTATCGATGATGAAAATAATTAAACACATCTAATGATACTTTGTGGCAAAACTAAAAGTCTGGCTCTTTATCCTATGCCATGTCTACTGTAATGTACAGCATTAGTGTACATCATGTATAAAGGCCTGCTTGGGGTATTGTCACCTGAGAGTAGTCATTATTCAGATAGTTGACCTGGGAACTTATTTTCATGTCAATTTCACATTTAAAATATTATTGAATTTTAGTGAAATAATACAGTCAAAAGAAGTCAGTCTTTGAAGTCCGAACTTGTTACCAAATCTTAGTTCTACTACTTCCTGTGCAATGCCACACAAATAATTTCATTTATTTGTTAGGCATAAATAAGAATAAGTGCCTAATTTACACAGTTTTGTATAATACTAATACTTAACAAACATAGTACGTGCCAACTAGTTATATGTTAAAAGATTATGCATAAAAAGTTCACTAATAGCCGATAGTCATTGAGTGGTTAATAGGTGTTGACAGCTACACTATTACTTTTTAATACAGAATATTTGAAAATAATTTTTAAAAGTTTATTTCTCAAAATGTAATATCTTAAACTCAAAATAAGGGGCAACTGTAAGGAATCAGGGCAGTGTCCTACCTGATAGTCCATATATGTTAGCATCATCTTGGTGCAACTCAGCGTTCTAGAATATAGATATAATTTACTGTATGCCTTGGAGTTAACCTGTTTAACAGAGGCACCAGGACAGTGATATTAAGCTGCTGTTGTTGTTTTGGATGACTAAAGGTATAAGAACCTGACAAGTTGTGTCCTTGAATTAAAACACAACCTCCAAAAGACATTGTTTCTTTTTTTTTTTTTTGAGTTGGAGTCTCACTCTGTCGCCCAGACTGGAGTGCAGTGGCCGCTTCCGACCACCGCAGCCTCGACCTGCTGGGCTCCGGCGATCCTTCCGCCTCAGCCTTCCAAGTAGTCGGAATTACAGGCATGCACTACCATGCCCGGCTGATTTTTTGATTTATTGTAGAGATGAGGTCTCGCTGCCCAGGCGGGTCTCGAACCCGCGGGCTCAGGCAATCCACTCACCTCAGCCTCCCAAAGGCGCGGGATTACAGGCTGAGCCACCGAGCCCGGCTCAAGACATTGTTTCTAAAGGCACTAGTCACCATCATTTTCCTGCCTCTCCTTCACCCCAAATCTTATTGATCTGGAGTTACCTGCCTTTTCAGATGATTGCACCAGTTGTTACATGTTCAGAGAGAAAGAGTGTTACATTCATACTGTGATTGAATAGCACAAGAGTAAACTGTTGTATTACTTCACACAACAGAGCTATGAGTGAGCAATTTGAAGTGATTTGCTTGATTCTAAAGTATGAGGCTATTATAGCACCTGATTACAATTGGGAGCGATGTGAAGAATCTCAATGATGATTCATTTTAAAGAGAGAAATGATATGCCATTGGTTGTTACAAGTTCAAGGTAAAACAGTGAGATTTTTATACATAGTGATATATTTATAACTTATAAAGATTGACTTCTATACTGACATTCAGCACCCAAGTTGTCATCCACTCACCACTGAACTGCAACTTGTGAGAGAGGGAGAGCTGAGAGAAAACTCAAGTCAAACAGAGAGGGCCATGCTTGATGGTCACACAGATTCTCTTTCCCTTTGGCTGTGTTCAATGCTACTTGCGAGGCAAAAATGACTCAAAAATGTATTTCTTATTCTGCAATATATAGAGAATAAATTCTCAAAATGTTTATGATCAAAAAGACATTATGCATATCTTTCACAGTGTCATTATCAAAAAATATAAAACGCATTTTTTCTTCATGAGCTTAATTGGTTTACTTAAATATATTATTTAAAACATTTCAAAAATCCTTTTTTTTTTTTTTTTTTTGAGTTGAAGTCTCACTCTGTCGCCCAGACTGGAGTGCAGTGGCCGCTCCCGGCCACCGCAGCCTCGACCTGCTGGGCTCCGGCGATCCTTCCTCCTCAGCTTTCCAAGTAGCTGGAACTACAGGCACATGCTACCATGCCCGGCTAATTTTTGATTTATTGTAAAGATGAGGTCTCACCAAGTTGCCCAGGTGGGTCTCAAACCCGCAGGCTCAGGCAATCCACTCACCTCAGCCTCCCAAAGCACAGGATTACGGGCTGAGCCACCGAGCCCGGCTCAAAAATTCTTAATTCACAATGTAAGTATACTTTGCAATATACCTTTGACAGCAAGCATTGTTTTGCTCTCAAAAAAGTACTGAAGTTTTTAAGTAGCAAAAATTATTTGCATTCTATCATCAAATATAGAACTTTTTAAGAATTTTAATAAGATCTATAATAATTTATCTATGCTGAGAGGGTGGATGTTAAGTGTTCTCATCACAAAAATAATTATGTGAAGTAATGCATATGTTAATAAGCTAGATTTAGTCATTTTGCAATGTGTCTATACTTCAAAGCATTATGTTGTCATGATGAATGCATGCAATTTTATCTGTCAATATATAAACAAATATATGTATGTATATATGTACAATTTATCTGTTTTTGCTCACCCTTGTAACCTTGATTCTAACACAGTTTCTAGTACATAGAAGCCACTTTTAAAGTATTTGCTGAGTGAATGAATTAATCAGTTTTGAAAAATTATAAAAATTATTCTCTCTACCATCTGTTGTTTTTTCCCTGAACTTCTTTCTTCCTTTCTCCAACACTGTTAATGGATTAGGGGAAATTGAAGCAGAGAAGGTAAAAGTAAAAAACTATCATACCATTTTAAATCCATGCTATTTAGAAAAATATATATTATTTAGAATATATTTTAAGATGGGCTCGGTGGCTCAGCCTGTAATCCCGCGCCTTTGGGAGGCTGAGGTGAGTGGATTGCCTGAGTCTGCGGGTTCGAGACCCGCCTGGGCAGGCGAGACCTCATCTCTACAATAAATCAAAAAATTAGCCGGGTGTGGTAGTGCACACCTGTAGTTCCAGCTACTTGGAAGGCTGAGGCGGAAGGATCGCCGGAGCCCAACAGGTCGAGGCTGCGGTGGCCGGGAGCGGCCACTGCACTCCAGTCTGGGTGACAGAGTGAGACTCCAACTCAAAAAAAAAAAAAAAAAAAGAATATATTTTAAAGTGGGAGCTATTACATGAGTTAATCATGGCATCAATAAGTGACCTATATCCCCAAAGAGAAACAAATTTATACAGATAAATCAGTGTATCCAACCAGACAAATATTCAATGATCTCTTGAAGCAAAAGATGTTAAACCAGCATGTTTATTTAGTGTAACCAATAAAAGGGGAAGCGATGGCTTTATATAAACAGAATATGACTTGATGAAAACACACACACCATTTGTACATACTACTTCAAGATTATTTGATGAATTTGAATATATTTGTTTGATGACACATTTAGATAGAAATGAATCTACTCATTTAACTTGAAAACATCCTAACCCTTTTGAATTCAGTAAAAAATTAAAAACGCTGTAAATATATATTTTTTCAGTTGGGAAGGAAAGGAAATGTGATGGTGTAATGCAAGTAACTTTGGCTCCTGGAGCCAGACAACCTGTGTTCAAATTCTGTCTTTCATACGAGCAGTCAACAGATATATGAAAAAATACTCAACCTCACTAGTCATCAAAGAAATGCATATTAAAACTACACTGAGCCGGGCTCGGTGGCTCAGCCTGTAATCCCGAACCTTTGGGAGGCTGAGGTGAGTGGATTGCCTGAGCCCTAGGGTTCGAGACCCGCCAGGGAAACTTGGCGAGTCCTCATCTCCACAATAAATCAAAAATTAGCCGGGCCTGGTAGTGCGCGTCTGTAGTTCCAGCTACTTGGAAGGCTGAGGCAGAAGGATTGCCGGAGCCCAGAGGGTCGAAGCTACGGTGGCCGGGAGCAGCCACTGCACTCCAGTCTGGGCGACAGAGTAACACTCCATCTCAAAACAAAACAAAACAAAACAAAAACTACACTGAGATATCACCTAACTCCAGTCAGGATGGCTATTATCAATAACTCAATAAACAACAGATACTAGAGAGGATGTGGTAAAAAGGGAAAACTTCTACACTGTTAGTGGGAGTGTAAACTAGTACAAGTCTGTGGAAATCAGTGTGGCGATTCCTAAAAGATCTAAAAATTGACCTTCCATATAATCTTGCATTCCCCCTACTGGAAATATACCCAGAAGAACTCAAATCACTCTATAAAAAAGATACCTGCACATGTATGCTAATCTCAGTATTGTTCACAGTAGCAAGAACATGGAACCAACTGTGCTGCCCATCAAAAGAGAACTGAATCAAAAAAATATGGTACATATACACAATGGAATGGAACAACCATAAAGAAGAACGAAATTATGAACTTCACAGCAACGTGGATGGACTTAAATTCTATAATACTGAGTGATCTTTCACAGAAACAAAGAACTGAGCATCACATGTTCTCAGTCATAAGCGGACCTTGAACGATTATCATAATACTATAAGAAAAGAATTGGCACTAGCAGGAAATGGCTGGGAGGGAGGTGGGGAAGCAGGATTGGCAATAGTAGGAATCTATCTTGGGGGGGCACTTCTCATCAACAAGGGTACTTGCATAATGAACATTTGTATGCCTAACCCTGAATTGTAACCCACATCTTTAAAATAATAAAAATTAAAATTTAAAAAAATTGGCCACAAAATAAAAACTTTTAATATTTACAAAAGAAGATAAGTTATAGAATATAAGCTACAAAAATCAAATTTTGATATAAAATCTCAGCGTCAGAAATAAAAAAACCCAACAAATTCTGTCTTTATCATACATACCATGTGACATTATTCAGTCTACCCTAAAAATTGAAGTGAATAAACAACAATATCAAACTCACTATTTACCATACTGCAAGGGCTCTGTAATTAAAACTCTTCTTTCAGGAAATGTAACGTTATTTTAGACTCCTGAGTCTGTGTGCGTGTGCGTGTGCGTGCACGTGTGCGTGTATGTGTATGTGTGAGAGAGACAGAGAGAGAATGAGAGAGAGAGAATATGCCATACTTTGCTGTTTATTTTCTCAAATTTTTTCAACATATATAAATCATAATTGTATTACCTTTCCTAGATGAAATCTAATTGAAGCATTAAGTACTTGTGCATCTTTAAAGTAAAATTTTCATTTCTTTATGGCCTAAATATTTGGTAATTTTGCTTGATATTTTAGCTGGGTAAAATGGGAAGCAAGGGAAGAAAAATAAAAATAAAACTTCTATTCATTGCATACCTTAATGGTGAGTGCTAGGTTTAAGCATACAAATGAAAACTCTACTGACAAATGTGGCCTTTGCAATATTTATTTTGAAACTGAACACTGCAGTACATAAAAGTTCTGAAAAATTCATTTTTTTGAAAACATAGACATTTAAAACAAACATGTCTCTTGCTTCAGTGAAGACTCAATAGCCTAAATGTTATAATTGCTTTTAAGTGCCAAGGAAGTTGAAGAAATAAAACATAAAATTACAGTGACTGCTTCCCTCATGAAAAGTCATTCTTTTAGTAATTCAGTAAACAAAGGGGCTTATATAATACTGTTCATCTGTGAAAAAATCTTTATGACGAAGATGTCTCTGTGATAAGAATTAATTAAGACCAACCATCTGGTTTGAAGAGTTTTTCTCTAAAATAAAAAGAAAAAAGATCCTGAATTATTCTAGAAATGGTAACATTTGTGAAAGATAGAAAATAGATAATATTATTTTTATTTTGATTAATTTAGGCAGAAAAGTAAGTGTATGTTTTGGAAAGAAAAGAGGCACCTGGATTTGGCTAAAAATTAAATAAATATCTCTATGTAGGCTGTATATCTATATTGATCTATCTATATATCACATGAGGCTTATAGTATTGTTGTTTTTAACTATGAATTCAAATGTTTAAATGAAATATTTGGGGTTTTGAAAACTTTCCTGTTTTGAATTAAACGTATATACCTCTTCTTGCTCAATCCCATACAAAATTTTATAGAAACTTTTGCCTGATTTGCATCTTTCTTTAATTCTACTGGAATTTCATAGAAAAATCACTGAACAAATTCCACTGCCATGAAATTCTTCTATCTCCTTACTTTTAAACCTTCATGGCACAGCTACATTATTTTACTCTTATTAGTAAAGATAAATTCATCTTTCAGAATGAAGATGCTACTGACCTGATGTTACATATATACTATTCTTAAATATATTTCTGGAGTGTGTTGATCAAAATAGGTAGGAGTGGAGAAGTTGGCTCCCAAAATTCGTAGTCTTCCCAATGCAACAAACTGACCTGAATTTAAATTTTTGTGTTATTTACTAGCCATGTAGCCTGGGACAGTTTCACAGGACTGTTAAAAAAAATTCCCATGTTATTTCTCATGAAAATCTTGCTAGATATTTATAAAAAGTTTAGCACAGATCTATCATGGAGCAAGGTGCTTAGTCAGTGGTAGCCAGACAATAGCAGCAGCTTTTTAGAAAAGGCTTGTAAATAAAATATACAGTTAATAATAAAGGCTTCATGAAATAGGCTTATCGTGAGCAAAACATGTTTTTGTGAAGGGACACATACATTGATGCAAAAATACATGTTTTCTAATTTCATTGTAAGATATCCATAACTTTATTAGCACTATTATCTTAAATACATTACATATACTTATGATGCTGCTAAGAAAAAGCAAATTCAATATCTGTAATGGTTAATTTTATGTATCAACTTGACTGGCTATGGAATACCCAGATTAACATTACTACTTGGTGTGTCCATAAGTGTGTTTCAGGATAAGATTAGAATTTGAAACTGTGGACTCAGCAGATTGCCTTCCTCAATATGGGTAAGCTGGAATACAATGAAGGACAGAGAAAGCAGAAATTTGCCTTCTTTTACTTCTTGCCTGCAAGTTTGAGCTTGGGCATCTGATCTGATTTCTCCTAGCCCCCAGTGGAATGTGTACCATCAATGTCTCTGATTCTCAGGCCTCCAGACTGGACATTGAGCCATGAGTTTTCCTGGGTCTCCAACTTGCAGGTGATTGACTTTGAAGACTTCTCACAATAAATCAATCTCTCTCTCTCTCTCACTTTCACACACACACACACACACACACACACACACAGTCATGAGCAGCAGCTGCATAACAATATTTCAATTAATAACAAATGACAGACATCATATACAGTGGTGGTCGTATAATATTATAATGGAACTGTAAAATTCCTGTCACCTAGTGATATCATATCTGTGGTTATAATATCATAGCAACATATTACTCATATGTTTGTAGAGATGCTGATATAAACAAACCTACTGTGTTACCAGATGTATATAAGTATAACACATGTAATTATGTATAGCATATAAAACTTAATAATAATCATATTACTTGTTTATGTGTTTACTATACCAGGCATTTCATTGTTATTTTAGAGTATACTCTCTCTACTTATTTTTTTAAAATGTTAATGGTCAAACAGCCTCAGGCAGGGCCTTTGGGAAGCATTTCAGAAGAAGGCATTGTTATCATAGGAGATGACAGTTCCATGTGTGTTATTTGCCCCTGGACACTTTTCCGTGGGCTAAGATATGGAGAGGAAAAACAGTAAGATTGATAATCCTGACACTATAGGCCTAAGCTAATGTGTGTGTTTGTATCTTTGCTTTTAATAAAAACGTTTATAAAGAAAAAATTAAAAACAGATAAAATCTTATAGAAAAAATGTAATAAAATAAAATATTTCAAACAGCTGTACAATGCATTTGTGTTGTATGTTACTGTAAAAGAGTTTAAAAGTTGAAAACTTTAAAAGTACATAAAGTAGAATAGTTATAGTAAACTAAGGTTAATTTACTATTGAAAAAATAAATTTTCAAAATAAATTGAGTGTGGCCTAAGCATAGAGTTCATAAAGTCTATAGTAGCGTATAGTAATGTCCCAGGCCTTCACATTCACTCACCACTCACTGACTCACCCAGAGTAATTTCCTTTCCTTCTTGCTTCCTTCATGCCAAGTGCCCTATACAGGTATACTACTTTTCATTGTTTGTATAGTTATTTTACTGTGTTTAGGACTACCAATATTTACTATTGTGTTACAATTGCCTGCAGTATTCAGTCATGTCATGCTGTACAGTTTGGTAGCCTAGGAACAATAGTCTATACCTTATAGCTCAGGTGTATAGTAAGCTATACCATCTAGGTTTGTGTAAGTACAGTCTGTGATGTTCACACAACATTGAAATAGCCTAAAGATGTATTTCTCAAAATGTATTCCTATTGTTAAATGACACATAACTCTATATATGTGTGTGTGGTATGTGGGTATGTATATATATTCTGTTTCAGAATCCTACTTATTCTGTTTCTCTGATAACCCTGTCTAATAAAATACTTATTTCCATCAAGTCTCACTGAAGTATGGAGGTAAATAAAAAGTGTGGGCTTTTCTGGAGATGCAATTTTATATATTTGTATTTCGGACAATGATTACCCAGATTTTCAAAGAAGAACTGGTATGAATCATACTGAAGCTATTCCATAAGATTGAGAAGGAGGGAATTTGCCTTAACTCCTTCTGTGATTACCCAGAAACTTCTAACAGCTCTCAATGTCATTAATATAACATCATTAATATAACATACGATTTTCTGGAGAGATACATTCTGTGAGTTTAGACTTTTTTCTTTGTACAGAACTTTCCTTCTAAGAAGATTGTCTGGTGAATGTCCTATTCAATCAGAAGAATATGATATTTCTGGCATTGTGCCAACACACAAATATCCTAGTTACAATAGACAAGTAAATAATCATTGAAAATGTTTGAGGTGTGAGTGCCTGAGGTGAAATCATACAAACAAAACTGCCTTGGGATAAATTATCACTGCATCAGACAGAGACAGAGACTATATATATTTACTATAACAAAAATAATTTATGTTATATAAACCATTGTTAATTAGCTATCAAGAAGTTGAAAAGGAAAAAAAGAACATTAAGATATCACACAGAGAACAACTTCAGTAAGGAGCTATCACCCCTAGGCTATTGGAAAGCCAGTAGAATTGTTAAAACTTAGAAGCTTTAAAGTGGGACCTTGTGTAGCTGACACCCAAGCCCCCAGGAGGGGATACCGGCCAGATGGTGCTGGTGTGTTTCTGAGCATAAAGAATGACCCATATGCTTAGGATCCAAGTGGATGCCAATCTGTCTGTTCTGCTGCCTCTGAAAGAGGTGGAGAAGAAGTGATGAGACTGACTCTGTAGGTGTTGAACAATCTGCAGACTGAAGTGTTGCTCAGTTGATGCTGAAAGGAACAATATGCAAAAAGGAAGAATCAGAATCATTTTTTCTCCTTCTTCTCCAACTTGATCACCTTCTTCTTCATGACCCTGGGGGACAGAGCCTAACGGTTATCCATACCTGGCAAAACTGTGATGTTCTCTGGATCTGAGAGAGCGTGACTTAATGACTGACACAATCATTGCCAACACAATTTTCTTTTAAGGACAATTATGGTGTTTTTCTATTAGATATCTGGAGATAAAATAGTAAATAACAGAAAGAGAAAAAAGTTAAATGAAATGGAAAAATTGAAAAGATGAAAGTGGTATTAATAGAGGATAAAGGAATGGAGTACATAAAAACTAGATAACTCATGTAACTGAGACCAAGTTGAAGATCACCCTACTTTTCTTAGGTGATTATCTTTGCTTTTAATTAGATTTGGTAGGTTTTGGGGCACAGGAGTCAGTGGGTACTGTCATTTTTATGCATATTATATGTAACCAAATAGGAATCTAAATTTAGTTGAGCCAATCATAGCCCCAGTTGATGGACTGATCAGTGCTTTGCTGTTGTTGTTATTATTTACATTTGGAATAATAAAAATTATTGAGCTTCAATTAATTTTTGTTGGTGAAGAAGATGTGAATATGAATGACTCTAACAGCCACATTTTCATCCATGCAGAAGGAGAGAACCCAGAGAAAAACATAGCTGGAAAGAGAGAAAGCACCTTGGTGGCATAAGTTCCTTCTTCCAGGGTCCCTAACACAATCCTGTTCCCCTTCAGTCCCTATGATTTAGTGACTTCAACAAATAAATCTCATCTTCTGCAGAATCTAGTTTGACTTTAGTTTCTCTCTTGGAAGCCTGAGTTGCTACTGGCCCAGGATATCTTTTCTGATTTAAAGTCTGATAACTTCTAGTATAAGATCTATTAAACATAGCTCCCCGTTTCAACATTCTTTTTCTTAACTCACTCTGACATACTCTTTTTGTGGGAAGGCCTAAACTATTTTGAGAATTATTTTTTTACAACTTATAGTAAAACAATTTCTTCACAAATTTCAATATTTTAACTCATTTTTGGTAAGTTACCTCAGATAAGACTCATAGTATATTAATATCATACTTGAGAACCACATTCAAACTATTCAAGAATTTCTCTTTGTTTTAACTCCAGTTAAATACTCTATCCTTTCCCTTCATCTGCCTGTACTCTAAAACTCTGAACTGACTTTTGAAACACACGAAGAATGTAGACATGTAAATGCTACTTCCTTCATGGAAACTTTCTGGAATTTTTCTTCGCAAGGGTGGAATCTATCAGTCTTCTAAACCTCTAATGATATTTTATCATATAAGGTAGGAAATGCCTCAAAATTTAAATAAACATTTGTACACACAACTTCTCCTTTCTAAAAGACTACAAGCTTCAAGAGCGTTGATATGAATTTTAGTCACTGTTAGTATGCATAATTATAATAATAATTGTTGGACAGTACATCTTTGTTGAATAGCTTTGTATCTTAAAAATTATTTCTAATTTGCCTTATTTTTTTCTGAATGTGTAAAGGCTACTTTTCATTGCTTTGTTCGGATTATGTTGTTATGCTCCATAAACCTGGATTGAATGAAGATTCCTTTTGTAATTTGAAGGTAGAAACTATATTCCTGTTTTTAAGGATACATCTACTATCCTGTTTCTCTCTCTCCCTCCTCTGTCACTATCATTCTCAATCTCAGTTGTCCCAGATATTCCCAGCTGTCTCCAAACTGATTATTATTCCTGTTTTCAGGTTGTTTGAAAGTCACTTGACAGTCTTTGAATAATTGGCAGGAGTTGTTTTTTGCTCCTGGACATATTAAACAGCTTCATTGTCCAAGTTGTTATCTTATTATTAACTGATGAATTAACAGCTTCCTGGAAATCATATTTTTAGTTACCTGTATTTCTCACAATGTTTTACATAGTTGCTAAATTTTTCTCCAGCAGTTCAGTAGCCCTTGGCTTTCAGTGATTGATCAGCGTGGTTTTTGAGTATTCCTGTCCATCCCTGAAGACTCATGGCATGTGGTGATTTGTCATTTTTCTGGTTCTCAAATTTGAAATATGTGCATTGTGATACTGAAGTTCAGAGAGAGTCCTTTAGCCAATGAGTAAGACGTACTGAGCACTTAGACTCCATCTCTCCATTCATTTTTACTATGGGGCATTTAATGTACAAGTTCAATTTTGCTGAAAATATGTATTACTCAGGAAACTCTTGTCTTAAAGTAAGGATTTTCATGTTCCATTCCTTTCTGAAAAGAGCAACTATTGAAATTTAAAAGACAATCTTCTTGTATATTGACAAAAAACAAGCTTTTAAGTCAAGTGTGAGATTCATATTTTAGTTCTTATATCTGCTCATGTCACAATGGGAAAAGTATATACTATATACCCTCTCTTAATTGCCATCCTAACCTATAAAGTACCTCAAGAGGTTTGTGAAAAGAATTAAATGAGACAATAAATCAATAAATGCATATTAATATTCTGACTCATGCTAGGTCCTTCATAACTGATAAGAATGATGATGATTGTTTAATACTTTGGCCAAGCATTATATTTTTATTTTTTATTTATTTTTTTACATCCACTGGTCTTTGATTCTGAATATCATGGATACTGGTTGACTTTTTCAAATATAGCAACACAGTATCAATCATTATGAACAATGTCTAAACTAGAAGTTTTCTCTAAACTGAAATGGTTACACTGTCTTCTGGGAAGCTTTAATCTGATTTCAGTGGGTTGGTTCACATTTTGAATTCTAACACTTCTTATAAATTATGGGTATAGAATAAAAAAACTCAGTTAAAAAGCTAAAAATTAACTTATCGTTGTTTAATATTTCATTTTCAAATATGTTTATTTTCATAAAAGCATTTTAATGTTTAAAATATTAAGAAAAAAGACATTTTATTCTTTATCTGTGTTTTCCACAGACTTTGTAAGAACCAGGGAACCTGCTCTTAAAAAGCAAAGCAGGCCCTCTACTTGCCTAAAGAGATTTTACTGCAGAGAAAATATTTTTCATTCCATTCCTTTGTTCCTAAATATATTCTATTCCATGACATTGAAACTTGCACTCTGTGCATAGTCACTCTTTTTAAAAAAGGGGGAATCAACTCCAAAGTAGAGGAAACATATTCTGAAGCACATAGAATCATCTTTGGGAGGTTTATTTGTACAGTATTTTATGTTGCAAAGTAGTTAGCCCAGGTTTGAAATAGGAGTTCATATTTTTTAGAAATTTATTTTAAAATTGTGGAGTACAGTTAAGGGTTATGTATACAAATATTCATGGTGCAGGTCCCCTTGTTGATGCAGTGTGCCCCCCTTTCCCAGGCAGATATTGACTATTGTTAATCCCCAATTCCCTGCCCCCCACCCGTAGTTTTCTGTCATTGTCACTCCTTTTCTTATAGTATTACAGCAGTTGTTCAAGGTCCACTTATGAGTGAGAACATGTGATACTCAAATCTTTGTTTCTGTGAAAGATCACTCAGTATTATAAACTCTAATTCCATTCAGGTTGTGGCGAAATTCACGATTTTGTTCTTTATGATTGCATAATATTCCATCATGTATATGTACCACATTTTTTTTATCCTCTCCTCTTTTGATGGGCAGCACGGTCAGTTTCATGTTCTTGCTATTGTGAATAACCCTGCAATACACATATGTGTGCAGGTATCTTTTTCATAGAGTGATCTGAGTTCTCCCGGGTATATTCCCAGTATGAGGTTTGCGGGGTCATATGGAAGGTCAGTTTTTAGAAATGTTAGCAATCACCACACTGATTTCCACAGAGACTTTACTAGAATACACTCCCACCAACAGTGTAGAAATGTTCTCTTTTCACCACATCCTCTCAGCATCTGTAATTTTTTGAGTTATTCATGATGGCCATTCTGACTGGAGTGAGGTGGTATCTCAGTGTAGTTTTAATTTGCATCTCCTTGATGATTTGTGAGGCTGAACTTTTTTTTTTTTTTGAGTTGGAGTCTCACTCCCTCGCCCAGGCTGCAATGCAGTGGCACGCTCCCGGCCATCGCAGCCTCGATTTGCTGATGATCTTTCCACCTCAGCCTTCAAAGTAGCCAGAATTACAGGTGCGCAATACCACACTTGGCTAATTTTTTTGATTGATTGTAGAGAAGAGGTCTCGCCAAATTGTCCGGGTTGGTCTCGAACCCACGGGCTCAGGTAATCCCCTCACCTTGGCTTCCCAAAGTGCTGGGATTACAGGCTGAGCCACCGAG
The DNA here is from genome assembly GCA_027257055.1 of Cephalopachus bancanus. Taxonomy (NCBI): domain Eukaryota; kingdom Metazoa; phylum Chordata; class Mammalia; order Primates; family Tarsiidae; genus Cephalopachus; species Cephalopachus bancanus. Next base: position 1,527,970 of record JAPVLO010000243.1, on the reverse strand, counting down.
CCCAGCCTAGAGGCTGAGTATTTTCATGTATCTGTGGGCAGCTCATATGTCTCCTTTTGAGAAGTGTCTTTTCATATCTTTTGCTCACTTTTTTTTTCTTTTTAGCACATTTGAGTTCCTTGTAGATCCTCGATGTTAGCCTTTTGTCAGAACTTTAGTTGACAAATATTTTCTTACCAGTCTGTGGGCTGTCTCCCTGCTGTCTTGATGGTTTCTTTGGCTTTGCTGAAGCTTGTCAGTTTAATGAGGTCCCACTTGTCTATCTTATCTCTTACAGCCTGTGCATTTCAGATTTTGCTCAGGAATTGGTTGCCTGTTTCAACTTCCATAAGGGTGTCTCCTGTATTTTCTAAGGTGGCTATGGTTTGAGATTTTACATTTAGGTCTCTGATCCATTTAGAGTTAATTTTTGTGTATGGGGATAGATTGGGGTCCTGTCTGAATCTTCTGCATGTGGTCAGCCAGTTTTCCCAACACCATATACTGAATAGGTTCTTGTCTCCCCAGTGGTAGGTGGTTGAGGCTTTGTTGAAGATAAGTTTATTGAGAAATTGAGGTTTTGCTTCTGGAATCTCAATTCTATTCCATTGGTCTATATGCCTGTTCTTGTACCAATACCAGGCTGTTTTGATTATTGTAGCTTTATAATAGAGTTTAAAGTCTGAGAGTATGATACCTCCTGTTTTTTTTTTGTTGTTGTTGTTTGTTTGTTTGTTTTGCTGAGCAATGTTCTGGCTATTCTTGGTTGTTTATGTCTCCATATGAATTCTTGTATTATTTTTGAGATGTGTTGTTGAATTCTGTTTGCTAGGATCTTGTTGAGAATTTTAGCATCTATGTTCACCAAAGATATTGGCCTGTAGTTCACTTTCTTTGTTGGGTCTTTACCTGGCTTAGGTATCAATGTGATGTTAGCTTTATAAAATGATTTCGGGAGAATTCAATCTTTCTCAATCGCCTGGAATACTTTCAGTAGGATTGGTATCAGTTCCTCCTTATATGTCTTGTACGATTCTGCTGGAAAGTCATCTGGTCTAGGGCATTTTTTTTTCTTTCTTTTTTTTTGTAGGTAGTTTTCTTATGGAAGGGTCTATTTCCTTGATTGTTATTCGTCTACTTAGGGTCTTGATTTCTTCTTGTTTCAAAATAGGTGGGTTGTGTGATGTCAGAAAGTCCTCAATTTCCTTTGGGTTTTCAAGTTTGTTTCCATACAAGTGTACATAGTAGTCTCTGATGATCTTTTGCATTTCTCCAGAGTCAGATGTGACTTCATCTTTTGTGTTTCTGATTGTGTTTATTTGAGCTTTTTCGCTCTTTTTCTTAGTCAGTCTAGCTAGGGAACCATTGATCTTGTTTACCTTTCAAAGAACCAGCTTTTTGTTGCATTGATTTTTTGCATTTTCTTTTTGTCTTCTATGTCCTGGATTTGGGCTTTTATTTTGGTGATCTGGATTCTTCTGCTGAAGTTAGGGTTTTGATGGTATTGCTTTTCCAGTTTCCTTAGGTGACTTGTTAGGCTGTTAATTTGTGATCCTTCCATTTTCTTCATGTGTGTTTGTAGAGATATGAATTCCCCTCTTACTATTGCTTTCATGGCATCCCAAAAGTTTTGGTAAGATGTTTCCTCATTTTCATTTGTTTCCAGGTATCTTTTAAACTCTGTTTTGATTTCCATGTTGACCCAGGAGTTGTTTAGCATCATGCTGTTTAGTGTCCATATCTTTGTGGGTTTTGGTGGAAACTTGTTGGTATTGATATTTATTTTGATTCCACTGTGGTCTGAGAAGGTGAATGGCAAAAGTTCAATCTTTTGAATTTTGTTTATGCTTGATTTATGGCCAAGGATGTGGTTGATCTTAGAGTAAGTTCCATGTGGTTATGAGTAGGATGTATATTCTGTGGTCATTGGGTGGAGTGTTCTGTAAGTATCAATTAAGTCCATTTGGTCAAGAGTCAGATTGAGATTTCAGATCTCTTTGCTGATTTTTTGTCTTGATGATCTGTCTAGGGTTGTGAGTGGGGCATTAAAGTCCTCAGCTATGATAGTGTTAGAATCAAATCTTTTTTGAGTTTACTTAGAAGCTGCTTTATGAAAGTTGGTGCTCCTATGTTGGGTACATATATGTTTAGGATAGATGCTTCTTGTTGACGGATTGAAACTTTTATCATTATGTGGTGGCCTTCTGTATCTTTTTAAATTTTTGATAGCTTAAAGGTTATTTTGTCTGAGATTAAGATTGCAACTTCTCCTTTCTTTTGTGTTTTATTCACTTGAAATTTTGCTTCCCATTCTCTTACTTTGAGTCTGTGAGTGTCTTTTCTGGTGAGATGAGTCTCTTGGGGGCAATAAATTATTGCCCAATGATAATTTATCCATTTTTCCATTCTATGTCTTTCAGTTGTTCATTTAATCCATTCATATTCAAGCTAATTATTGAAATATGAGAGTTATTCCTGTCATGAGGTTCTTATAAAGTTGCTGTTGTTCATGTTCATTTCTTGTCTTTCTTTTGGTTTTGGGGTTGATTCATGTGTGTTTTGAATCTTTTTCCTGTACCTGTGAAGAACGTTGTTGTTCTTTTTTCCCTTTCTTCTGCTTTTAATACTTTCTTAAGTATTTCTTGTAGGTGTGGTCTGGAGGCAGTGCAAGTCCTTAGGGATAGGATATCTGGGAAGAATTTTAATTCTTCCTCACTGATGAAGCTTAGCTTCACTGGGTAGGTTATTCTTGACTGAAATTGTTTATCTTTGAGAACTTTAAAGATTAGGCTCCAAGCTCTCCTAGCCTGAAGTGTTTTTGTACATAAATCTGCTGTTATTCCAATTGGTCTTCCATGGTGGAAGTCTGACCTTTTTCTCTCACTGACTTTAGGATTTTTTCTTTTAGACCTACTTTGTTTAGGCAAATTCTTATGTGTCTGGGAGTTGATCTTCTCATTTGTTGTCTTGCAGGGGTTCTCTGAATCTCTTGTGTTTGAATTTTTGCATCACTGTTGAGATGATGGAAGTTTTCTTGAACAATTTCATGGAATGTTTGTTCCTGGGTGGTCTCTGTCTCTCTTTTTACCTCAGGAAGACCAATTACTCTTAGGTTTGGTCTCTTGAAGTAATTACTCATCTTTTGAAGGTTTTGTTCTGTCTTTTTAAGCTTCTTTTCTATGTTTTGTATAGTTTGGGTTTGTTCTATATTTTGGTTCTCAAGCTCTGAGATTCTTTCTTCTTCTTGGCTAATTCTGTTTTCCATGTTTATCAGTTTGTTATTTATTACAATATTCTTTTCTGCTGTTATCTCAGTTTTCAACTCCTTCCTATTTTCCTCTTGTCTCTCCTCAATTCGTTCTAATCTCTCTATTAATGTCTTGATATCTGGGTTTGTAGTTTGAGACCAGTCATTTGGGGGCTGTTCAATGTTTGCATTTCAAAGCCTGTTTTCTCAGTGTCTGACCTCCCAGGGATTTGTGAGAGACCTGTATTCTTCTTTTGTTTTTTCTTCATTTGTGTAGATTTTCCTCCACTCCCCCCCCCCATTAATTATGTTTTTAGGAATGGTGGATTTGCTTTTACTTCTTTTTTTTAATCTCCTTTTCTTCCTTATGTGGATCCTCTGGCTTTGTTCACTTCTGAAGCTGGAGTGTAGGTTGGGGGGGTTGTACTTTTTGCAGTTTTAAGTCTTCATTGTTGGGGGAAATGTGATTTAAATTCTATCTGTAGATTCCAGTATCCACCGACAGTTGTATGGGCACCCTGGAACCCTCTTCCCACTGCCTTACAATCTGTCCATGCAGTGGGGGTCTAGGTTTGCTCCCTGGAACAAAGTGAGAGGTAAGAAAAAGGAAAATAATGGAAGAAGAAAGAGGGGAGTCAAGAGGAAGCTGGAGAGAGAGAAGAGTAGGAGGGAAAGCAGACAGACATACCAACTAACAAATGAAAAGAGACACAAAGACAGAAAAGAGTAAACAAACAAACAAATAAACAAAAATTCCTAAATCATACAGGCAATCATACAAACTCACACTCCAACAAAATCCTACCTTTTGATGTATTTTTCCCCTATACAAATGGAGTCTAAACAATAGAAAGAAGAAAGAAGAAAAAAATCAGTAAAATAACAAATACAAAGCAAGTACAAAAACGTTGCCAAAACCAGAAAGAGAAAAAAAACCTAAATAAAAAAGCAAACAAAACTGAGCAAAACAAACAGTCAAAAAAATAGAATAAGAAATCAAAACAGGAAGCCAGACTGGTTCTGGGGTCTTTCCTGTATGTCCAAAGTCCCTTCAGCTCTGATCTCTAGCACCTCTCTTCTGCTCTCCCTGCAGGCAGGTAGGGTTACTCATGGCTTGGGTCACTTGCCGCAGGCCTACTTTGGGAGGGGGATGAATCAGATGTGTGTTCCTTTGGTTTACTGTCTGTCAGGTCTGCCACAGACCTGAGCTGTCTGTGGCTGATTCAGCCTAGAGGAGGGGCTTCTGTCTCTCCCAGTTTGATAAGACTACCTTAGGCAACAAGTTGGAGGCTGCGGAGCTGGGCGGGGCAATGCATATCTCTGCCTGGAAAATGACTGTGGTGGACGGCTCCTTACCAGGCATGGACTCCTCTCTGGCTCTCCCCCATGATAAGATCTGGAGCTCCAGCTGATCCGTTATAACAGGTGGTGGTGTGGGCCTAGTGCCAGGCACCGGGCATCAGTGAGATAGCCAAGTGCTGCAGGTTGATGTGATGTGGGCGGCTTGGGGTGGAGGAGGGAGCCGGGAATTCTGTGGAACCAGGAGCCGAGGGCTGCAGTGATGGCCCAGCACCAGGGACTAATTGCAGCAGTCAACTCTTATGGAGGCGGCAACTGCAGTGGCGGCAGTGAGCTGCGTGGGACCAGCTGTAGCAGTCACCCTTTGCAGAGGCAGTGGCGGTGGTGGCTGCGGTGAGTGGAACCGACTGCAGCAGCCACCCTTTGTTGAGATCTTCACTGATCGACTTGTCCTGTCGCCATCTTGCCCCCCCCAATTCATATTTTGATTTGTGCGGTTGCCAGGTGCCCCTTCTTAAATGTAGGACAACCAACTCATTTGAACAGTTCTATTATTAAGGATAACTAAGTTATTAAAGAAAAAGGACTCAGGTAAAATACTGACTGTGAAATCTAGCCATCAAATATAACATTTGCATGGGGGACTACAGGCAAGACATTGAAACTGAACTATTAGTATGGGTCTCATCATCTTTTTTATCTCTTTAGTATATAAAAAATTGCCTGCTGCAGGTCTCCTTGCCTCTAAGTTTGGCTTAGTTGCATGAACATTGACTGTAAAAAGCAACCCAAGCATTTAATAATAATAATAATAATTATTATTATTCCTCTTCCTCCTCTTCTTCTCCTCCTCCTCTCTCTTCCTTCTTCCCTCCTCTCCACCTTCCCCCTTTCCTTACCCATCTCCCTCTCCTCCTTCTCCTCTCTTCTCCTCATTCTTCTTCCTTAAATATTATTCCAGTAATTTGTGATTTTTATAGGAAACATGCTGTTCCTCAACATGGTCTACACTGTGTCTTCATTAGCTTGTCCCTGCTTACAAATGTTGCTTTCTAGTTTCATCTCCTGCCAATTCATCATTGCTTTAAAAATGTAAAAGTCAGAGTTCTGGAATCCTCTTGCTACTTATTCTGCCTGGAAGTTCTGTCCATTCTTATCTCTTATGTTACTCTTCCTCCTTTTGCATATTAACTCCTGCTGTTACATTGTAAATTATTTCAGGCCTTACTTCTTCTGAATAGCCTTCTCTGAATTCCGCAAGATCAACTATCTACAATCAATGTTTGACGTAACTTGGAAACTTAAAAACTCTGTAAAATACTATATATTTGTTTGCCTTTTTTTCTGGAATATGCTTTTTGAAGAAAATAATTCTTTGATATGCATGTTTGTGTCTTTGCACCCAACCTAATACTTACCTCATAATAACTTGTTAGTAAATGTTGGCTTAAAGATTGTTTATGATAGGAATTATTGTGGTTCAAAAATCTGCTTTCATGCCCTAAAGTTATGCCTGAGGAGACTACCACAGTATTTGTGTGATGGGATCACTGACATAGCCATCTAATGCGTCTGCCCATAATATTTTCTCAACTTTTCTGACCCTATCCTCTCAGTCTTCAACTTATATGCTTTCAATTAGATTTTCCTTTGATCTGAAATCTTGTTCCACATCTTTGTCTCAGTATCTATGTCTGTGACCCAGCTGTGTCCTACTTCCTAATTTTTAAGGTCTTTCTCAATGTCTCATCATCGTTGAAATCTGATTTATTTCTTTAACAAAACTGGAGTCTTTTGCCTCATTGATTGTTCTCTGTAAACATGTGATAACACATATTAATATAAGTAATAATGTTATGGGATATCTTGAAAGTCAAGTAAGAAATCAGTGCTTTATACTTTTATTTCATTTAGAATACCTAAAACTGATCACCTATACCTCCAGTCTAACACTGAGATACCCTTTGATCACATAGTATCATTTTACATGTTATTTCAGAAGATTCATCTACCATCTATATCACTTTAGTGATATCTAAAGTGGATTGCAAACAAGTAAAAAGCAGGACAATCAAGTATAAAACTTGTACAAATCCAGCCCTAAACAGAGAAGTCATTCTACTTATAGAATAAGGAATAGTTAGAACTCTAAAGGAATAAGCAACAGAATTTAGTGACTGACTAAATAAAATATTTGAAGAGGAGGAACTACAGCCCCCTCCACAAATTAGCTGAGAATATTGTCAAGAAGAAAGATATAACTGCCATCACTCTCGTTTCATACTGAAGCTGATCAGCTAGATATTCTTAGAACTTTGAAACAATGGATATTATTGAATCAGAAATAGTTTTGTTTAAAATTGCTTTCTTTAAATAAAACTTGAACGAGTAACTGAAATTCATATATCAGGTTTTACACTCAGGTAAAGTTAGATTGTGTGGAACTTTAAATTTATAGTAGAGAACATGCTATGAACATGTTTGAGGAATATGTCAGCATGGAATGTAGAGAGTCAGAAAGGAAACAGGTCTGATTAAATAAAGTGTGCTCTAAATTTTACCTTTCAGTATTCATAAGAAGGAATAACAATAATAATAAATTAATAGCAAAATTCAATAAAAGAGTGATAAAACATGCCAGGCAATGTGCTAAACACACATAAATTACCTGACTTAAACCTCAGATATATCTAGGAGTTAAGTATCTACTTGAAAAAATACTTAGATTTTTTTGTATTTGAGGTTAAAAACAGACAAGGCATCTTGGGGAAAATGCAATGGTCAAGACTTTCGTGCTTCGAGGTGGGCATGTCTCTTCTCAATTACAATGAAATCAGAGATACAAGGCAGCTAGTGAAGAATACTTGACACTAAAAGGGGGCAGCCATGCCAGAGGCAGATTTGATTTTATGTTACATTTTAAGTTTAAATTATGAAGTGTTTCTGAATATGCGAGTTTGTTGGCAATGTTGTTTGCAAATAACTTAGTGGGTAAAATAATTGTATCGGAATACTGAATTGGGTTTCAAAATACAACACCTCTGGAAAACCTCAAGGAGTTTTGTTCTTGTACATTAATTTTGAGAGTATTTGGATCCTTCTTCCTCAATTTCGACATTACAGGCTGGAACACTAAATAATTATAGTCAAATCAAAAACACATTTGCAGTTAAAATACAGTATGATTTTCCATTGAAATGCTATAACATTTTTGAGAAACTATTATGTGGAGTTGGTCTGAAATATTCCTATTGAAATGTAGCTATAGAGGTAAAGTTGCTTTTCCTCTAAATAAGTGTATGTTGGGTGTAGAAAAGAGCTAAGAGAGGAGATATGATGTTGAGGAATATCATGCTTTGTGAAAGTTAACAAAATATAGTCCATTTATAAACATTCTCTTTTTATTCAATTATAGGAAAATAATGTGTTAACATGTTTCCTCAGTCTTTTTCATTATCTGATATTAAGTATATTCAGTAAATCACTCCATTATATATGTGTAAATTTTTGACTTTATACAATACAACTGAAGTCGATTTCTAGTTTTTACAGTCAACCTATAAATAACTAGGCAATTTCACTCTTGAGAATTATAATTTTAAAAAATCACTTCACTATGTTTATTCTATGAATGAGGGGACTAAAGCTAAAATAAAAGGCAATTTTAAATTAAAAGTAAATTATTTTAATAAATATTTGTAGAATGTCTAATAAGTACCAGGCATTGAATATATATCAATGAACTGTATAGATATATCAGTGGACCTCACAGCCCTTACAGTCTGTATTACTTAACTAAGGTCAAAATAAGGCTGTGTAACAGACAGCCATCAAATCTTAGAGACATACAACAGTAAGCATCTGGGAACTGGTTGGAAGTTGGCTAACCTAAACAATACTCAGCAGGGTGGTACTTTTTATCTCTCTCACACATTTCTAATGGAGCAATAATCAAGTTTGCTTGTTCCTTCTTCTGTCTGCTTCAAATCTGCTGTTAAGCTCCTCTAGGGAATTTTTTAGTTCAGTTATTGTACTTGTTAATTTCAAATATTTCTACAGGATTATATTTTATAATTTCTATCTCTTTATTGATTTTGTCTATTTGATGACACATTGTTCTCATCTTTTCTTTTAGTTCTTTAGATAGTATTTCCTTGAATGCATTGAATGTATTTAAATTAGCTGAGTTAAAGTGTTTCTCTAATAAGTCCAACATCTGGGCTTCCTCAGGGCCAGTGTCTATTGACTGCTTGTTTTTTTCTGTGTATGAGTCATACTTTCTTGATTTTTGCATGTCTTGATTTTTTAAAAATAAAAACTAGATACTTTAAATAATATAATGTGACAACTATGGAAATCAGATTCTGACCACTCCCCAAATATATTTTTCTGTTATTATTGTTGTTTGTGTTATGATTTTCCAAAGTCCTATGACTTTTCTGAAATGTGTGTGTGTGTGGAGGGGGGTTTAATAAAGTTTCTGTTACTTGGGTTTGTGGTCAGCTAATAATCAAAGATTCTCTCAACTATTTAAGTCAATAATTTTAACATCTTTTCTAAGAGGTTGTATGTGCATGTTGGGATCTGCCTTCCACATTTCAGCTAGGCAGTTTTCAAATCTACCTTAATTTTCATTTCTTGCTTATGCAGTGAGAGTCTCAAGGTAGGCCATAGGTGAGAAGTTAGAGCCTTCTTAGGTCTTTCCTAGGAATGCAAACAGTCCTTCACTTGCACACAGTCTTCCAGAGTCCCACCAAAAATTCATATTAAAAAGAGTTCTACATTTAATAAGTAGCTCACTTGAGATGAGTGGTATGAAAAAGAGAGTGAATGAGTTACTGATGATTAACTGAATAAATGATCACTTGTACAGGGTTATAAAATAAGTAAGTCATAAAATGGATATAATTTATGGAATCCAGTATAGATTGAGAGGAAAACATTGCACTATATTGATTTCAAGTAGGCATTAGCAATACATTTTCAGTTCAGAAAATCCAGAGTCTCAAACATTTCTTCTGATTTTTGTAATTTAAATTTTAAAATAAGAGCTTTTAAATTTTTCCTATAGATATATAGTTTCACAGTTTTTGCTTTTAAATTTTTTGTTCTGCCTATTATTTTCCACAACTATCATACACCACCATAGGTAACCACTATGTTAAAACAATTGTGTCTGATTACTGTCAAAAATGCTCCCAGAAAAAAGGCTGTTGCGCTGAGAAAAACTTTTGAGTCAGGTCAAATAAAGACAGTAGGATGAATGGGGTAATCCAAAGAAGCACCAGACAGGTGAAATAATGAAAGATTTCTGGGAGTGGGACCTGAAAGAAATTGTACTCCATTCTGTTCTCTCTAATGGCTTCCAGGTTGCTGGTTTTCCTGAGATTGTGGACCTTTTTAAGGCTACCATGAAGCAGGGGCCAAGGATTATGGAACCAAGGTAAGTTAAAAACGCCACAAAGATTGCTGCTCTTATCAAGATTTAGGTATTTTTCTTGATTAAATGCTTTCCTAAATACTTCAAACTTTTGCTTAATTTCTAGAGCACTACATGTGTTAATACTGATAGTTTCTTTTCATTTCTTGCTGGAAGAAAACAGAGGATTTTTGGAGATCCTCAATCTGCCATTTTTTCCTGGCTTCCCTATCACATATCTAGGGGTCAGTTGGAGGTCAGCTGATTTAAACTCTGCTCTACTTAACATTTATCCTCCTTCTGTGACTAGTGGACTTGCCTCAACATGTTTGTCTTATAGTGAAGGCAGAGGCAAGAGGTGACATGAAAGCCTTTTTACAGCCAAGACTCAGAATGGACACAATGTTAGGTACCAAAAATTCATATTAAAAAGTGGGTAAATGAAAAGAAGTGTGATGATTGAGGTTTCTACTCATCTCATGGGTGACAAACATTTAATAAGTAGCTCACTTGAGATGAGTGGTATGAAAAAGAGAGCGAATGAGTTACTGATGATTAACTGAATAAATGATCACTTGTACAGGGTTATAAAATAAGTAAGTCATAAAATGGATATAATTTATGGAATCCAGTATAGATTGAGAGGAAAACATTGCACTATATTGATTTCAAGTAGGCATTAGCAATACATTTTCAGTTCAGAAAACCCAGAGTCTCAAACATTTCTTCTGATTTTTGTAATTTTATTTTCTAACTTTAGGAATTTTCTAAATTTTCTATTGACATTCCCTTGGTGGTACTTTGCTGCCTAAGAGAAATGGAATGATAAAAAAAGCACTGGTTATGAAGGGATCAAAACCTGGATCAAACAATTCGTTGCTGCTTAATCTTAAACAAGATTTTTCTCTTCCTGGTGAACTTTATTTCTTCAGCCATAAAGATAATATAATTATGCAAGGTTGTTTTGAAACTTAAGTAACTTACTGTATGTGTAAAAGCTTTATAAATTATGAAAGTACAGAAGAGTCTTACTATGTTTTAAGTATTTGTGTGATATTGTCCTACTGGCTTTATTGGCCAATAAATGTTATGTCTTGACTATACATAAAGAGAAAGAGGGAAAGAGTTTACTAACAGCTTTTACTATCTTCACCACAAAGTTAAGAATCTTAGTTTGTACAGATTGCTACAGTCATAAAGAGTTACAGAAGTTCAGGGATGTGAGTGTGGTCCTTTTTTGATGTAGTAACGCTCAAGGGTATGCTGATGATGTATGCAGTGCAAAAGGATATAATAATTTACTTCTGGATTATTACATAACAAGCAGAGTAGCTTTGATTTATCATCAAAATTATTACACTTTTATCATTTTCTATCTTGAAAATAACCATAGTAATGGATAATATTAAAAATGTTGTATGTGTGATTACTATTTATAAATATTATTTCTATTGACAATCTATAAATACCATTTATTACATCAACACTTTATAGTTTATACTATCAAATTGTTATAATTACAGCTTGTATTTACTTTTGGTGATTACTATAAAATAACAATGAATTATTATGGCAATTTATTAAATGGTATATGTATTGTCAGATTCTTTACTAGATGTAGATAATCCTTATTATGATCCAGTTTGGTATAAATTATTTTCTGCAATTTAAAGGTTTTAAATATGGAGACTTAAGAAGTGTACAGAGCACATATAGTAAGTGATGAAGATAAAACTTGATCAAGCTTGTCTGACTAATGAGATCTTGCTCTTGGAACACCAAGACAGCTTTTTTTTCACTCTCCCTCTGATTAAAGTATTTAAACCAAATACCCTTGAAGTAATATAATGTTTATTTTAACAGAAAATTATTTTCAATATTTAACATTTACAACTCATCCCTATAACATAAGGAACATTTTAACATACAGCTCTCTAGAAATACTGATATAGTAAAATAAAATCAAATAAGAATAGATAAAATAGGTTTTAATATTTCTGATGATGTTTCTAATAAAGCTTTCTTAGTTGGTAAAGAGTTTCTCAAGACACCTCTGATCAATAGCACCTACCTTCTCTGAGACATATAGCCGAATTATGTGGTCTCATTTATCTGCAGGTTAGGGTCAGACTTTTAATAGTATTTTAATATCATCATATGTATTAGATAGTGTGACCTTGAATGATTAGTCAAAGTTTACTTGAGAGATAACATCAAGGGAAACCTGAACAAAGGAAACAAAGAAATTCACATACACAAATTTTTATTTCAAAATGATCCTCTTAGGTACATAGTATATTTTTTCACTTCCTTTCCTTGGAGTGCACAAGAACCCGCGTGCTTGCACACACATACAAGCCTGTCTCAATAACATATTTAAAACAAACCAAATTTTTTATAGCTCATTTGAACTTACAACTCTGACCTGACTTTTTAAAAATTGTGGTACAAAGCATGTAACATAAAATGTACAATCTTAACCATTTTTAATTGTATTATTCAGTAATATTAAGTACATTTTCACTGTTGGCAGAACTTTTACATTTTGCAAAACTGAAGCTCTGTACACATTTGACAACTACTTCCTATTTTCTTCTCCCCTAGTCTCTGATAACCATCATTTTATTTTCCATTTCTATGAATTTGGCTACTTTAGATATCTCATATAGCTGGAATCATACAGTATTTATATTTTTGTGACTGGTTTATTTCACTTGGCATAATGTTATCAAGGTTCATTCATGTTGTAGTATGTGCCGGGATTTCCTTCATTCCTAAAGTTTAATAATATTACACTGCACGTATATACCACATTTTGTTTACACATTCAACCATTGATAGAAATGTGAGTTGCTTCCACCTCTTAGATATTGAGAATAATTCTGCTATGAACATGGGTGGGCAAATATCTGCTTTTGGATAAATACCCAGAAGTGGAATTGCTGAATTATATGATAGTTCCATTTTGAATTTTTTAAGGGGTTAATATACTATTTTCTATAATGGTCAAACCATTGTGCAGTCCTACAAACAGTGCTATAAGCATTCAAATTTCTCCACATCCTATCCTCAACACTTGATTTTTTTAATGGTAGCTATTTTAATGGTGTCGAGTTATATCTAAGTGGTTTTGATTCACCCTTTTACAGTGTTTAAGATGTTGAGCATTTTTATGTGCTTATTGACCATTTGTATATCCTTGGAGATATATCTATTTGAGTCCTTTGCCCATTTTTAAATTGGGTTATTTTGGAGTTTTTTGGAGTTCTTATATACTCTGGATATGAATCTCTTATCAGGTATGCAAGTTCCAAAATATTTTCCCAAGGCATAGATTTTACTCTGTTGATTTTATCCTTTAATATACAGAAGGTTTAAAAAACTTATATATGGTTCTATATATATGGTCTTTTTTTGTTATATGCCTGTAGTTTTTGTCTCATATTCAAGAAATCAATTTTAGGATGAATTTTTCTATTTCTGCAAAGTATGTTATGGGAATTTTAATGAAGAATATGTTGACTTAACATATCATTCTGATAGTATTAATATTTTAACAATATATTAAGTCCTCCAATCTGTGAACACAGTACTTGACTATTTGAAATTGCAAGCACTCCGTTAAAAAAGAATAGCCCATAGCAATTTATTTTATTCATAGTTTCATTATTAAGGTCTTTGGGAAAACATAACATAGCCAATGTGTGAAGTGACACCCAAGTTTAAATTTTATTGCCTCTTTCTTCATTATCTCTTTCTTGGTAGGTGGAAATACCACTAATTAATAAAGCCAGTGATCTAAGATTCATTCTCAATAATTCTACTTTTTTATTCTCTACAACTTCATTGTTCAATCATTCTGTTGATATTGATTTATAAATGTCTCTCAAATTTTCTTAATTTATTAAACACTGTCAATAACCTTCGTATAATATTTCATCTTTCATTATTGTAAGCCAGCAGTAAGAGCATTTGACACTAGTCTCTTTATCCTCTGGAGTTGAGTCTATTTAAAAATATTATATATGGTGAGTTCATAAGTACACAATACATTAAACACTCTTGACCTTCAAGACCCTTTATGATCTAGCTCTTTCCTATTACTTAAATTAACATTTTCAAATATCTTCCCACATCATGCTTTCGTCACATGGGTTTATCTTGAAGTTTTCAGTATTTCAGATTTTCTTATAGCTCATCACCTTTTTACCTGATGTATCTCTTTCCTTGAATGCTTCCGTAGCATTTTTTCCCACATGCTAGTCTAGATGTCACTATCCATGGGGATAGTTTAATAAGTTGTTATTTTTCTGACCTCTGGACTCATTAAGATGAAAAAAATAACAAGTACACTTTTATAGTTTTGTTGTCTATGATAGTACAAGCTGACCGAGGGAGAAGACACATAAACACAACTTTAAATCTTGCAGTGCCCTAGCTTGGGGTTATGCTGGGAAAAGTAAGTACTCCGCATTAAAAAAAAAAAAAAAGTTGATAATATACCCCAGGCCAAAAAGGCATTTCCCCTTTAAACTAATTATGATTGTCAATAAATGTTGCTCAGTATCTTGCCAATGCAAAATTATTCAATTGCTATGAATTTCTACATCCAAGACTATGCCAGCTATGGTTTCACACAGCAAAAAGTTCTCTTGCAATAATTTCTCCTAAGTAGTCTAATAATGGAAATATTTTTCATGCACAACATATGTAAATATTATTATTACTGGAAAGAAATACTTGTTAAGCAAAATTATTAAGAATTCAGACTTATTAACATCAGTGTTCCATGAATTCAGTTAGTTTGAATGAGCCCACTTAAATCTGAAGAATTCTCAATGATCTGATCAAGTGTTCCCAAGTGCTTGAATTTGAGAAACAAAGAGAAGCCTGAATATTGGAATGCCATCAAGGTAGATTCTGTTCTGGGTTGGACCTGTTTGATCATTTGGCATCATTTACAAGCCATAAGGCACAATTCTTGCCTTTCTATCCCAAATTAGCTGTTGGGGGTCTGCCTCATCTAGAAGCCTATAATAAAAATGTTAACTTCGGTAGTTTAAACTCCCTCCATTATTCTTCTATTGTCTTTACGGTATAAAATGCTGGGATAACATATTTTATATATGTATATGTGTACATATATACACACACTACATATGTATGCAAGTCATTAGCACATCAGACTAGCCACATGTATGTATATATGTATATATATTTACATATAAATAATTTGTCATAAAATACCATTCTGTTTCTAAATTTAAAGATCTCCTCAGAAAAGAAAATCTTAGTGAACTGAGGCTGAGTCAATGGGATCTATTAAGAACCCATCTTTGACCAATGTTCAAATCATCTTTAATCAGTGATTTCCAGAATTGTTCTCTCATTCTTTTCTGTTTCTTATTTTATTCTATATCTCATGTTATTTATTTTACTTGCACTATTCAATAATATGTGCATTGTGAGGATATATCAGCTACAGTTCAATGTTTTTAAATGTAAATACAAGGTTTTCAGTTGCACTTTTACCACTCTTACTCAGCCTTTTGCAAACTGGTTACCAAAAATATCCACGCTGAGCTGAATTCCCAATGTCTGGTCTAGAAAATGCTTGCTGCAATTTACCCTTCTACTGGCACTTGAGTTCACACTGTTCTGAGAACCCTCTGATGTTGAAGTGGCTGCTGTATATACTGACAGGAACAAGAATGACTTCCAAGTTGTAGGTGACCTGAAAAAGGCTCCCCCACTGAACAGAACATATTGACTATTATGTTTCCTCCTGTATGGCAATATCAAAGATACAGTTTGTCCGTAGCACCCTGGGTCTTTGTTGTACAGCCATTTCATGGTCTCCTTTTGTACCATACCCCTTCTAGAGTGCTGTTTAACTATTTTTTGGTTAATAAATGCCCAACCCAATGGATTCCAGACATAAGTTGTTAACATTTGCTAATATGTTCCTTTGTGGTTTTGTTGAGTTTTACCATGATAGATTTTGTACTCTTTCAGATTTAAAATAAACTCCTATCTCCATTTTTAAAAATTGTATATGATGGGGAAGCATTTAATCATCTTCAAATAAAATATTCCAGTCACCAGACAATAATCTAAGTAAAAATCTAGACACCATGGTAAATATTTGTATTTGTAAATAAGAACCAGAATCCTAAAATTAAAAAAAAAAGCACCAAGGATATCAGGGATTTATTTATCTTTAGTAATTTGGAGCTGAAGAACAGTATCACTATTGACTGAAATATATAATGTCCTTAGTGTAAAGCTTGTCAGGACTAATATAATCAAATACAAAATTGATACAAGGAATCATGACCCTATATCTCAAACACCACCCTCGGCTTCTCCCACCCAGAGGAAGGCAATTAATTTCAGAAGGAGAATGTTTGCCAGTCCTTAATTAACAACATGTCCACCTGTACATTCTAATCCTCCACTGTTGTGAGGATGTACAAGGTGATCAGTGAAGGCAAATTGCAAACATGCCTCTTGGTTGTTTTCTTCTTCCACCACAAACTCTCATCCTCCCACCCCATCTCACTTTCCTTATCAAGTTTTAAATAGAATGTTTTTACCAATCAAAACATAAAATACTCATTTTATTCATTTTTCTTAAAAAAAGTCTACTTTAGGCTTATCTCTTGAATTGTTAAGTAAGCTTTAGTGTGAACTCTATTTTGGTTTATTAATACAAGGAGTGTTTAAAATGCTCATAAAATGCATATTCCATGTACTTTGTTGTCTTTTATTTTCAAAATTATTTTTAACATGTGGGGAATTTAGAGGTGATATTTATAGATAAATGGTCAAGATGCAACATGTTTGCTTTATGAAAGATTTTGTTCTTGCATCTTCACAATATAGTCAGCTCAATAAAATAATCAAGTAAGTGGAAAAATCAGTAGAGTGTGGCATATATGAAATAGCATGAGGTTGTTGTTACACCAGAACTTTTAACTTTGGCTTTTCCACTTCTTAGCAGTGTGCCTTTGAATACATACTTAGCTTCCCTTTTTCTTACGCTACTCATGAAAAAAAGACATATAATGATAATAATATTGCTAGCATATAATTATATGTATACTTAAAAATGTCTATTAAATATAGGCACAGTAGTCTCTTTTTAACCACTGTTTTGCTTTTCCCAATTTCAGTTACCTGTGGTCAGTTGTCCAAAAATATTAAATGGGAAATTACAGAAATAAACAATTCTTAAGTTTTATATTGTATGTTGTACTGAGTAACATGAAGAAATCTTGTGCTGTTCAAATAGGTCCCGCTCAGGACTTGAATCATCCCTGTGAATCAGCCTTTGATCCAGCTTATTTATGCTGTTGATGCTCTCTTCCTGTTAGTCATTTAGTGGCCATTGCAGTAATCATCCCACATCATTACAAGAAATGTTAGTATAGTACAACACTTTGAGAGAAAAAAGGGAAAGGGAGAAAGAGATCACATTCACACACCCTTTATTATAGCATATTGTTGTAATTGTCCTGTTTCATTATTAGTTATTGTTTTTCATCTCTTACTGTGCCTAACTTCATCATAGGTATGTCTAGGAAAAGCATAGTATATACAGGATTCAGTACTATCTGTGGTTTCAGGCATCTACTGGAAGTCTTGGAACATATCCTCTGAAGATAAGGGGGGATGATTACTGTGTTTATAAATAGACATTTAACCAAAGAGTTTACACATGTGGCAAGTCAGGACAAAAATATGTTCAATGTCATGAGCCATCAGGGAGATGCAAATTAAAACCATGATGAGATAGCACCATATACCTCTTAAAACAACTGAACTATAACATAGTGAAATACTAGAAAGGATGCAGAGAAACTAGATCTCTAATAAATTGGAGATGGAAGTTTAAAGTCATACAGCCACTCTGAAAAAATAGTTCAACACACACACACACACACACACACACACACACACAATAATATGGAAAAATAATTGCACTCGGGTCTGGAGAACTTAAACTCGGTCAACACAAAAACATGTACATGTATGTTTTTCTGTAGTGCCCAAAATCTGGGACCAACTGATGTATCCTTCAATAGGTGAGTGGTTAAACAATCTGTGACATATCAATACCAAGTGATACTACTCAGGAATGAAAGAAATAAACTAGATGTACACAATAACATGGATGATCTTCAGGGAGTTATGCTGAGTGAAGGTAGTCAATATCAAAAGATTATATACTATATAATTCCATTTAATATTGCATGTTTTAATATAATTTTCTTGAAATTTCAAAATTATAAAAATGGAGAGCAGATTAGTGGTTTTGTAGCATGAGGGATCCTTGTGTTGATGGAACAGCCTCTTGATTGTGTTGAAATTGCGTAGAAACACACATACAAACAAATACATACACTTCTATACACAAATGAGTATAAGTAAAACTGATGAAACTAGAATAAACTTTATGGATTGTACCGATATCAAATGTATTATTGATATAACTGCCATGTTATAAAATGTTATCATTTAGGGCAATTGGATGAAGTGTAAATGGGACCTGCATGTTCCATTTGTAACTACTTGTAAACATATATATTTTTTAAATTTAAAAAGCAGACACTATATGCCTAAAACCTGGAACATAAAAATAATTAAATAATTTCTATGTTTATATCACTAAAAGACATGAGTTCAAACCCCAAATACAAAATCTTAGACATTGTCACAAAGAAAATTTACTTACCTTTCTTTTTTTTAGTGTATGTAATGACGATAGCAATATTTTTTCTGCCTGTGTCAGTGAGTTCTTGTGTAGATCAAATTAGGTATGTATTTAAATATATTTTTTGTTGAACTGATTTAGTCAACAATAAAAATATTAATGATAAGTGCTTATTTGGTCTGCCTCAGTAAAACATACCAATGACTGTTATTTCATTTTTCAGGGTTTTTTTTTATTAACTATTTTTTTTAAAGAAGAAAAGGTTTATTTAAGAAAGGTTCACTTCCCACAGACAGAAAGAGGGCCAACACTCTAGATGAGCGTGGCTCCAGAGTCCCCCGAGTCCTGATTAACTATTTTTTAAAACTAATAACGAGAAATACACACACTTCTCTCTCTTTTTCTCTCTTTCTCCCTTGCTCTATCTTTATATGTGTGTGTGTGTATGTATATGTGTGTGTATGTATATGTGTTTGTGTATATGTATCATATATATGTATATATCTTTATATATGAAATTTTATTTAAAAGTTTGTGAAACTTGATTATTTTATTTTATCTCAATTTTTTAAATTTCATTTCATTATTAAAAAGCCTAATTTGTTATTCCAATCCTGGGGTTGTAAAATGACAATATAAAGTGACATAAAACTCGGGCTTGGTGGCTCAGCCTGTAATCCTGCGCTTTGAGAGGCCAAGCTGAGTAAATTGCCTGTGCCTGCGGGTTCGAGACCCGCCTGGGCAACTTGGCGAGACTTCATCTCTACAATTAAAAAAAAAAAAATTAGCCGGGCGTGGTAGCACACGCCTGTAGTTCCAGCTACTTGGAAGACTGAGGCGGAAGGATCGCCGGAGCCCAGCAGGTCGAGGCTGCGGTGGCCGGCAGCAGCCATTGCACTCCAGTCTGGGCGACAGAGTGAGACTCCAACTCAAAAAAAAAAAAAAAGTGACATAAAAATGAAATTTTAAGTAAAGAATGGGGTAAATTTTGTTCTTATGTGATCCCCCTGGATTCACCCAATTATTATTAATATACACACAAACACAAATTAAATGTATATAAAATGAGATTAAAGAGTTTCATCACTTTCTCATATATACTTAATAGATGTTTATCCTCCTTATTATCCACTGAATATTACTTAATATTTGATCAGTTTGTGATTTATTAATTGATATTCATTTAAAAATAATTTCTGTTTGTCTACTAGAGTCTAGAAATGTGATGAATTATATATGCTATACAGTCTTTGCTAGTATAGAATATTCAATTTTTAAAAAATAATTCTCTTGATTGCTTAATGGAGAAGAACATGTAATGCATATCATTGCAGGGTTAAGAACAGGTACCAACAAAACATGTGGAAGGAGCACCTGGCTCTGATCACATTTCAGGAAACGCTTTTTAGAGAAAGTGACATGGAAATTGAGAATTTGAATAACTGGTAGAAGACAGGAAATAAGAATGTGAAGCTATTAATCATTCCTATGGAGATCTGGGTGTCTTACCCAAGTGATGGATTGTATAGAGGAAGAGAACGATAAAAATTATAAATAAAGAATTTTATTTTACCTTGCTTTTCTAACTCTACTTACTCTAAGAACAAAACAAGGAGGACATGTATAGACTAAAATATTGAAACAAAGACAATACATTTCTGTAACTAGCTAAGGAGCCAATAATTAAGGGAAACAAACAAAAAGAAAGGATTTGGGGTAAATTCTAGAGATGAGACTGTAACGCCTGCAGTAAGGCTATTTGCATACTCCCAGTGTTCATGGCCATAAGCACATCATATTTAAAAGTGTCTGGGACTAGACTAGAAAATTATTTGTATTTTTGTCTGCCCATTTTTCTTTAACTTCCAAAAATGAAGTAGCATTTGCACTGTTCTTAAGGAGTACTCATAATTTAAAATAAAAATAATATTGACATTTGTTGCAATAATATTCTTACTGCCAGTTTCTTAAAGCCAGAACATACTGAATCCTTTGGATAGCATCAGTGCAATCTCAATATTTTTAGGGTGATTAAGTTACTTAATGTTGATATAGTTTTTATTTTGGAGAAAACTATTAAATGAAGAAAAATGATTAATTTTGTAAATGAACATGATTATCTATAAAATGGTGTATTGTGCTAAATTATTAGCTTGTGATCATTTATTTGGCTGCTGATGTACACAGGAAAAGTTGGGATTGTCAGCAGAAGATTAGACATGGAGTGAAAAGATAAATAAAAGCGTCATTTTGTCATATTAAAGTATGAAACTTTAGGTATTAGAAACTAATTGTATTGTTCATTATTATTCTAATATTAACGCAGAGAGTAACTAACTTGGCACATTTTTCTATAAAAATATTAATCATACATTATCAAGTGAAGTGGCTCTCTTAGGAAGAACTTTTTTTATATTCATTATTATTTAATTAAATAGTTAGTTATTTTGTTAAAAATAGTTGCATTTTGAATCAATTTTTTTTTAAGTTTCCCGTACCAATCCAAGACTTAATTATTCCTAAATTCACAGATCTTCCCATATGTGTGCACTGTAAGATTTCAGGATCTTTATTTTCTTTTCTCTTTAACTAAAGAATAAAGATAGAATTTCTCACTGTAGCAAGATGACGGATTAAGAAATCTTTAACTTGTTTTCACTATAGGTGTGTTAAAATACTGGATAAACTATTTGAAAAACATCATCAATAAGGGTAACTGATCTCAAACCAGGCAAAGTGGGGACCAACAGGAGGCCCAGACTTTACCTGTACAATGACCACATGTATACCTAATCCTGAATTGTACCCTACATCTTTAAAATAGAAAATAAATACATAAATAAATTAAAAAATAAATATCAAAAATAGCTAAGCTTGCAAAAAACGTGAGACTCCCCCACCTCCAAAGTGATAGACACACAGAGGTAACTGAAAACTAAAGCTGAAGTACTTGAGTTTATTTGGAGGGGTGTGTGTGTGTGTGTGTGTGTGTGTGTGTGTGCGCGCGCGCGCGCACGCGCTCGGCCACTGGAAAGAAAGATATGGAAGTTGGGTAATACTTGGTCTTGATACTCCAGTGGCTTTAAATGTAACGTCAAATTAGCTTTAAAATGTGCCTTAAATCATAAGGAAAATAAGGTATATAGCCGGGCTCGGTGGCTCAGCCTGTAAGGCCAAGGTGAGGGGATTGCCTGAGCCCGCGGGCTTGAGACCCGCCTGGGCAACTTGGTGAGACCTCATCTCTACAATAAATAAAAAAATCAGCCAGGCATAGTAGTGTGTGCCTGTAATTCTGGCTACTCCAAAGGCTGAGACGGAAGGATCGCCGGAGCCCAGCAGGTCGAGGCTGCAGTGGCCGAGAGCGGCCATTGCACTTTAATCTGGGTGACAGAGTGAGACTCCAACTCAAAAAAAAAAAAAAAAAAAAGAAAGAAAGAAAGAAAGAAAGAAAGAAAATAAGGTATTATAAAAGAAACCAGTCAAGTTTGATAAAAAGCAAAATAGAACTCTGGAAAGGAATATTTCTATCTCTACAGTATACTATTTGAAAAACTAATTACATAATTTTATCAATTATGTTTGGCCTGCTTAGATAAGACCAGTCACCAGCTGAATACCACTGAGTAACCTCTCTATGCCACAGGGAACAGAAACATTACCCAGCTGAGCTTTGTATAAATTATGAAGCATAAAATCAGGAGATATAATTAAATTTTTGTGGTTTAAAGCCATTAAATTTTGAGGAAGGTGGTTAGGCAGCAAAAGATATCTGGAACAAAAATTATGTCTGACAATCTTGCAAAATAAGCAAAATATGAATTATTAGATTAAAGAATCACATCAAGACTCAAACAAGATAAATAAAAGTTATTCCTATGTGGACACACTGTTGTGAACTACAGAACACAAGAGCAAGATGAGGTCTTGAATAAAGCAAAGAAGAAATAATAGATTACCTACAAATAAACAATTCTAAGAATGAAAGCAGATTCTTTTAACACCAGCAAAAGAGTAGAATGTAAGGGAATACTATTTTCCAAGCGATGTGGGAAACTGCTAACCTAGAATTTTTAAGCCTGCTAAATCTTCAAGGATTAAGAGCAAAATCAAGACAACTTTGGTCCTAAAAGACTAAGAAAAGTTCTTCACCAACAAAACACCTCTGACTGAACGGTTAAAAGCTATATTCCAGTATGAAGGACTCTAAATTCAGAAATAAGCAGATATGCATAAAACAATGAGTAGCAAATAGCACTCTCTATTCCTGATTTTAAAAACTCAGACAAAAAAGTAATTTAAGTAAAAATCTTTTAAACATAAACTCCCAGATATCTTCTTTAGCAGATGAATATTTATGCATAATAACTATTAGCATTATCATTATTTCCTGACATTTTATACATGACAGAAATCATAACTTCTCTCACTGAAACCTCTGAGCAAATGGTGAAGTGTATATTAATATCTCCATATAATAAAAAATAGGAATTAAAGAATTTATCCGAATTTGAACAGCTAGTGAGTTATATAGATGAAGCTGGAACGAACATGGTGATTGAAAAAATAGTGACCAGATTCTCTATAGTCTCTTGTGCATTCTTTCAGAATTTTTTCTTAAATCTGTTACTTTTAAGCAATCTACACACCTTATTTATAACCATTTCTCTTTTCCCATTCTAGTGTTCTCCCACTTTCTTCTTTCCCACCAAACACCATTGATATTACACCAGTAGCTGTTCACTCTGAAGATAGAAAATTACTAGTCACTAAAACAAGTTTCTCACCTCAAACAGTGACTAGGAAAATGCTGAATTATTTATCACCTTGGAAAATAATTGTGTTATGTGAAGCATAATTACCTCTGTCTGAAGGATAGAGATGCTTCCTCATACATTTAGCAGGAGAGATACCGTTACTCTTATTTTAAAGTAGGGAAAAACTAAGCTTAGACAAGTTATGAGACCAGTTCAAGATCACAGAGCTATGTTTAAAAAGACGGATTAAAAATAGTGCACTGTGTCTCTGCATACAATACATATTCTACCACTCATGTTGACTCTCATCGCTTGAGAGGGTCTATTATATGTCTGACGTTGGCATTTGGAGTTATAAACAATGTGTCATAAGTATTTTATGACTGATACACTCAAGTGCAAACAATTTCAAATAGCACTCACCAACATTTTTTATTGATCATCTGTATTGTTCTGCTTCTTGGATGACTACTTTACAAAGATGCTATAATTTGAAGATGTGACTGTAATGCAGAGAAGATGTGACTTGTGTAGAAAACAAAATCAAGATCTGAGGGAAGAGAGGTTAAGTGTATATGAGTATTCAGGTTACACATATCCCTTAGCTAGTTATTAAAAATAACAATAGAGAGTCTGACTAAACTAGTAAAGTTAATTATTGTAGTGATATTCTTAAGAGAGGCAAATAGAATGAAAGGAGAAACCCTAAATCTAAAACTAAGAGAGTGGGGTTTAAGTCTAACCAGGCCTTCTACTTATTACTTCATTGGCTATTCTGAGATTTACTTCCTTGGACAATAATCTATAGTATGATACTTGTAGCTAATACTTGTGTAAGTGTTGGGAGGGGAGAAAAATGACACATTAAAGATGAAAGCACATAGCATAGTATTTAATACTCCAAAATTCTTTAAAATATTACATATTGTTTATTGATTGAAAATTTCTCAAATTGTTTGACAAAAGAAGCTAGTAAAGAGAATAAATGTGAACATTAACACAGATTATTTTAAGAATTGACCATTTTACTCCCATGAAAGAAAAGAAAGATGTGCTTATTAAATTTTTTCATAGTGTTGTCTGTATTAATTTTAATTAGGTCTTATTAATTATTCAAGGATTCTTTTTAATGGTAACCAGACTTATATTGAGAAGTGCCATTAATTATAGCTAGAACTTCCTGCTTGTTAGATTTGTTTGTGTGTGAGTTTGTAATTTTGTTTCATTTAAGTGTTCTAATGTAGAATCCCATGGCATACCCTCAAATAAATCACCACAATGCCATGCTTGTTGTGTACAGAGAATAGACATTTCACTTGGAGGGAAGTGCCTGAGACTGTATTTGTAGTAGAAGCAAAATGTTAAGCGAGTCATGCATCTTGCACCATATTTCAGACATCAAAAGTTAGAAATTTAACTCTGGCCACAGAAGCAAGACTCATCTGCCCAGAGGACTAAGAAATACTTTTCTCCAGTGATAGTTTGTAAATTGTTTCTGAAGGCTTCAAAATAATTATTCAAAACACAAAAATATTTTAAACTAGAAGGCATTTAAATGTAAAACTGGTTTAGAGGCACTGAAATCTAAACTCCCATCCCATAGCCAGAGATAGTAGCAATAGCTATATTTTAAGGCTACAGCAAATAGTTCTTCTTAATAAGTTCAAAAATTAGTTCAAAAAGTGATCTTCTTAATAAATTTCTTACTTATTTGTTTTTCTTTCATTTGTGCATTTTTCATACTCAATTGGTATATCAGAAAAGAATTTTTCAAGAAAGTTATAAGTAGGCCTTAGTGAAAGGTGGGGGAGAATATTTCTAATGTCTACATAAGGAAGCAGTTGGAAATGGCCTATCAGGTTGAAATTTCAGCAACCATAAAAGTAATCTAAAACTAGAGAGTGGTTGAAAGTAAAGTCACAGAACTGTGCAGTGACACAACATGGAGGGGCTTCTGTGCTAAATTAAGAGATTTGAAATTTATTGTGAAAATTATAAAAAGCCGTTGAAAGATGATGTCTCCATTGCCTATTGCCACTGTGAAAAACTATCATAAACCTAGTGGCTTAATGCAACACAAATGTATTATCTTACGTGTCAGAATCAAAGTTCAAAATTGGTCTTATTGGTATAAGGTCAAAGTGTCAGCTTGGGTGGTTCTTTCTGAAGATTCCAAAGGGAACCTATATTCTTGTCTTTTTTTTAGTTTCTAGAGTTGCCTGCATTTCTTAAGTCATAACTCCTTCCTCCCATCTTTCCTACCTCATGCTTCCAACATCACATCTTTTATGAATGATTCTGTAACTTCTGTTTCACTGTTATACGCATCTTTGTGATTATATTGGGCCCATCTGGAAAATTCATGATAATCTCCCCAATTCAAGATTTTTAACTTAACCACAACTGCGAACTCCTTTTAATCAAGTAAGGTAACATATTGACAGGTTTTGGAAATTAGAATATGTTAGAATATGGATATCTTCAGGAATCTATTATTCAGCATATCACAAATTATAAGCAGAGATATGACATAAGTTTTACATTTTAGAATGAACTCTCTGGTTGAGGGTTAGTTTGAAGAAGTATCAGCCTAGAAAAAAAGGAAGAGTTAAAAAGAGGCAATTGCTGAGCGCCTGTTGAAAAATTGTTTATTCTTTATACAATAATGTGCAGTGTTAAACCCAAGACTACTTCTTCCCATTTCCTTTACAAGGATGCCCTGTGATGAATTGCAGAAAACATTTGTGGGGTACATTTAGAGAGAATCTAGAAACTAACTGGATACAAGGGGAGTGAAGAGTGGAGGTAAAAAAATGTCTTCAGTTTCCAAATTTTAATCACCTTTTACAGAAATGGGAAATTTAGGAGAAGAGACTTAGGAAGAACAGTTTAATCAAGTTTAAACATAGAATGTCCTAAATCACAGTAACATTGCTAGCATCTAAATGACACAATCTTGTTACACAGTCTAAGTGCACAGTTAATACATTCATTCAGTAAAAATATATGACAAGCCTGTGTCTTTACCATTGGATTATTTGTATTTCTATAACTATTTAATGTCTTAAATATTAATGGTAAATCATTTTGAAGTAATAACAAAAATAAAGTAAATCTGTATCATTTGCTATCATCAAAAGGGAAGATTAGGATAAGGACATCTGTGGTATATTAACAATGGGTGAAAGAAAACAGCGAGAAAATCACTTGGTGTACACTTAAATCAATGTCTCCTAAATCTTCTGAAAAGGGAAAGAGAAACTGAACATTGGGGGAAAAATCAGCAATTCAATTTAAAATATTGTCTTTGATTTTTCAACCAATTTATTTTTATGTTGAATTAATTCATTAAATGATGCTTGATCCTAATTATTTGAAGCTATGTGAAATGTTTTGACAGGGAAGAATGCATTTTCTTAAGTTCCAATTGTGAAATGTATTTATCTATTCAACAAATGTATTTCATTTAACTTCAGCTGATTTGAGATACCCAATGCTCCATTGGGAGGTACTTGGCTTTTCTCATAAATGTGTAATTTTCAGCTCGAAGAAACACTTATACCCTCAGGGAGCAATATATTCTTTTTTCCCAGTAGTTCCTTATTTTATTTAACCTGTCAAGTAGCCAACAACATTTTCTCATACTGTACCAGGCATGAATGAAGTTCAAGCATTCAGTTTACTGAACTTTTTTTTTACTGAACTCAGAAAATACTCTCAAAGTAGCTAATAGTTGTTCTTATCGAGTCATAAGCCACCTGTTTAGAATAATCAATTAAATTAACTTATAGTATAAAGACCAATTTTTAAAATACAATGCTTTTTGAAAATGTTTGTGTTGTGCATTTGGCATCTCTGCAAAATGTAGAAAGAGTAAGAATCTTACAGCATACATTCGTTAATTGTTCCATTTTGGAGTAACCTAAGCATGAAAAATACAAGCACTTTCTCTCTTATTGATCATTTAGTGAGCTGCATAAAATTGAATATGGCAAGTTCTGATTCTTTGAATTGTCATTTGTTGAAAATGTGCAGAAATAAAGCTATTGGAAATGTTTCTTTTAAATGAAAATTGAATAGAAGGTAGTGGCATCTTTCCAATAAAGTAATTTCTTCCTCAGTTAGAATGGCCTTAGTTAGAGGGAAAATCCTATTTCAATGTCATTCTTTCCTCTCTTCATTTGTGCCCAAAGTATATTGTATGTAGAGATATCACGTCATAGACCCAGTAATAGTTCTGCTGTAGACAGTTTCCACCTGACTGCATTTCTATTACTGAGCATAACCCTCAACTCAGGAAAAAAAATTCACAATTTATAAAGAATATAGAAAAAAAAAGATCTTCCATATAAATCCAGAATTTTAACTGTATGAAGTATAGATGAATTGTATAACTTTAAAAGTGAATGTGAAATTTTTTGTATGTGATCCTTATGTGAAAGATTACTAGATTGTCACTCACTATGGAAGTTTTCCTGGATGTGCTGTTATTTTTCTCATGTCATATGTTTGCAAGATATTTCCTTGGTGTTTCCCCCAATGTATGCAGAATAAGAATTATTTGACTAGAAAAGGCTGAAGATTAGAAATCTAGTTTAGCAGGAAGCTGTGGCAAAGACTGAAAGCCAGTTTGTTTTGTTAACCTGGGCCAGTCAGGCCAAAGATTGATTTAGAGAATCTGGCGCAATGAGGAAGCATTAAAGAGGTCTACTACATTTAAGCAGACGGCAGCTGGTCATGGCAGATCAAGCTGCTACAGTTGACTCTGTTAATAATATACTATATAACCTTTAGTAAACTAGCACATCTGTGCCTCATTTTCCTCATCCTTAAAAAAGTTATTTTAAATGATCTTATTTATAAGTTTCCTTGGCACTACAACCTTTTCAATTTGAGTGAGGAGCAGAATTAGTGAGCGCATGCTATAAATACTTTATTTGAATACTAGGAAGATGATATGTGTTCTCTGACCTCTTCTGTTCTGCCATGCATAGGTAGAGCAGCACTTACATACATCTGCTTTCATCCAGGGGAAAGAATAAAAATAATCATTATGTTTTTCAAAAAAATCTATATTTTAGGAAAGTGAAGGTCTATAGAAAATGCCAAGGCATGACAGAATTGTAATGTCGCCTATAACCACACTGGCCAGTCTTGGCTGTAAATCTCATCCATTCATCCACCTAGCCTACATCAATATATCCACTATATGTTTAATATATTCAGGCTCTTATAAGCGCTAGAAATATACTGATCAGTAAGACAGGTCTGCTTCTGCTTCATGGAACTGAGTATAAATTGGGAAGCATGAGTTAAATAAACACACAATTAGTTAATTACCCCTGTGAAAACTACTATTGAAGAAAATAGAGAGAGGAGTAACAATGTATAATAGGCAGATTGTTTCTTTATATAGGGACTACATATGTAATTATCCCCACACACACTAGCCTCTTTTATTCAAAGGAAACTGGAGATGCAAGTTGATTAAAAAGTTAAGAGTGGCATTCATTTTTCAGTGTTCAACCATTTGCAAGACTGTATTATCACAACATTAACACTACTGGCTTCGGAATAACAAGTCATTAAATTTAGAAAACTCTCCATGCCTGTTATGACTTCTAAAGAGGTCTTGGGAAGGATTTTGCCCTTGTGAAGACAAGCAGATCTACGGCAACCTTTAATATCAAATCAGTATTCCAAGTACACAAAAGCAATAAAGGAGAACAATAACAACTAAGTCCTGAAGGAACTAACAGATTCCGCCTTTATTTGGCAGAGAATGGCATGCAATTATAAAGCTATCAAGACTCCAAACCCATAAATTTAATTAAGAATAAGGATGAGTGAGTATTGAAATACTAATTAGAAAACTTTATTCTTCTTCTTATAAGATGATGCAATTATTACTCAAATATCCCTTTCTGGATTAGATTGACCAATTGTCCTGGTTTGTCTGGGACTAAGGTATTTACAGATGTTGGTCTTTTAGTGATAAAACCAGGAAAATCTTGGACAAACTGGAATAAGTTTGTCCCTTATATATCTTCTATAAAGTAACAACTATGTAAGATTCCTATTATACAACTTCCTTCCTTTTTCTTTTTCTTTTTCTTTTTCTTTCTTTCTTTCTTTCTTTCTTTCTTTCTTTCTTTCTTTCTTTCTTTCTTTGTATACAAACTACTTTAATTCATGTTTTCTAAATACATAACATATCATGTATCACTCACTTTTTAGAAAAGTGTCTATAAATGAATTCTAAAATCCATTAATAGGTCTTTAAAGTTATGCTCCAAGCAGGGACTATTTTGCCCAAATTAGTATTAAGAAGTAAGACTGCATAAGTCCTAGATAGTCATTGCAACTATGTATCTCCACCTTCTTTGGCATCTGTACTTTACCAGCATCATTGATGAATAGCAAGATGCACTAGCTGGCTATCCCATTGTATGTGTTCACTGGCACTGCAGCCAGGTGTCACTTGATTCTAGCTCTATTTCCTAGTCTACTCTGTCCAAAGTTAGGTATTGCAGTCAGGTGTCTCTTGATTCTAGCTCCATTTCCTAGTCTACTTTGTCCAGTTACTCAGCTAGATGTCAACATTAGTTAACCACTCTTTGCCTCAGTTTTTTCACTTTAAATTTTATTGTCACAAGTGAAACAAACTCTTTGTCTCTAGGGTTATATTAGGTAGATAAAAGTAACAGTGCAAGGTAAATTGTCAGCTAAGCCTTTTATATACATTAACATATGAAAGACTTTTTAAATTTTTTGTAAAATCTATTAAGTATGTATTATTATTATTCCATATACACATATATGCACAAATACATATGCACATACATAAACATATATATGCTTAGAAATTTAAGGATTTGCCAAACTACTCATGATCACTCATCTTTATAGAGTAATGGTTAAGTGTACTGGAATTACCTTCCAAATTTTACTGAGGACTGAACAAGATAAGTGATTTTTTAATCAAGAATGCCACATAATATGTTTTTGTTTATTGTGGTCATATATTAACCACCAAAATCAACATTGTCTTCATCATAGTCACTAAGTCTTGGAATATTTCTATTTTGTTCCTACTCTCAGAATTTAAAAACTGTCGCTTTCCCCTGAGCATCTGAGGTAGTTTTGGAGCTGAGACTGTATTTCTTAGTTCCAGAACAAAATAATAGTCTCAGTTTTGTTTAATCTAATCCATATAGTCATCTGTGGGCAACATGTGAAATGGCCATGTAGTACAAAATGTCATGCAATTGAACCTAGGGGTCATGTCCTTATAAATGACACAGGAGATGGCAGAATGGAAGTACACAGAGAGTTGTTGACTTCCATCATTTGAGTCTCCTCAACAGAATCAAGAGACATGGCAACTTATCATGATAGACAGTGGCTCACTGTAGCTGTAACCTTGAAGTAAGGGGAAATATCAGAATCTCTTGTAGGGGAACAGAAAATATTTATTGAATCTCTGTTCTACTTCCCAAACTTGACAGGAAAAAGTTTCCTGGAAAACAGACAATCTTTGAATCAGGATTTCTGGATTTTACCCCTCCTTGACAACTTATATGGAATAGGAGACATGAAATCTTCCAGATTTTTCTAACCCAGGTTTACTTCCAATAGTGTGGGTGACAAAATTACTATTCAACTACATGATATATTTCTCACACCACTTACCCAGAGAAATTAAATGTTTCCAAATTTGAAAAATGACAGTTCAGTTTTACTTTTTGTTAGTAAGAACACACTTGATATGGTATGTGCTGACAACCATATAGTAGCAGGCTTCTGAACACTAAACGTTTTCAGAGGAATGACCAGAATGATGAAGAAAACACCAAGTATTGGGGGATTTGGAGGAGACAATAGTGCTGTTTGGATTGGAATGAGACGTGTAAGATGGGCACATGCTAGATATCATATATGAGGTATTTGAAAATAGTCATTTTCTATTTATTTGTCCTTTAACTTGCTCAAAGAAGAAGGAAAAAAAACAGTGATCAGAAGACAAAGCTACTTCCCCAATTTTTCAAATGTGATAGAAACTGGAGCAAGATATCTTGTGCAAGAGGAAGTTTCCATCATGCAAACACGTTAAGCAAGATAGTGTCAAGTAAAGTATTTCTAAGGCCGGGCTCGGTGGCTCAGCCTGTAATCCCGCGCCTTTGGGAGGCTGAGGTGAGTGGATTGCCTGAGCCCGCGGGTTCGAGACCCGCCTGGGCAGCGAGACCTCATCTCTACGATAAATCAAAAAATCAGCCGAGCGTGGTAGCGCATGCCTGTAATTCCGGCTACTGGGAAGGCTGAGGTAGAAGGATCGCCGGAGCCCAGCAGATCGAGGCTGCGGTGGCCGGGAGCGGCCACTGCACTCCAGTCTGGGCAACAGATTGAGACTCCAACTCAAAAAAAAAAAAAAAAAAAAAAAAATTTCTAAGAATGGTTTATGTATAAATTTACAAGGTGTATAACAAGAAAGAGTAGGCAAAGGTCCGGTTAAATGGTGTTCCTTAAAATATAATAACCTATCATTGAATATTATTGAAAAACACGGGATTAAATTAAACTGGACATTTTTATTGCAGGACTTTTCAGAACACTTGAAATAACTTTAAGCATTTCCAAGCAATGAATGGTAAGAAGAGGATACTTTTTTAAAAGTCTCAAAATTAATGGATCTGTGTTGCCAAGATATTATTTTTGCCTTCCTATTAATCTTGCTCAAAATGATTAAAATAAAAATTGCTCTGTAACGTTAGTATGATAAAGAATAAAAATAAATACAAATAAGCTACAGGAGTGTTTTGGGATAGCCCATTTGTTTAACTGAAGACTGTAATAAATAATCCTTTTTCATTTTCAGTTGGTCTATTATCTCGGGTCAGCCCCTGACATGTTTATTCTCAGATCTATTCTTCACCATTTGTCTGTTATGTTCTTAGTGACAGGAGAGCTGCTCTCTGTCTCAAGCTAGCCAACTTCTGGCTAGGTTTAGGCAACAGAAGATGTTTGTGAGAGGTTGGAGAACAGGAGGAACAGAAGATCCAAGGATTTTCCCTCTTCTTTCTCTGACTCAGGTTAGATCTGCGTATCATCAGAATTTCCTTAGTGATTCTAATTCTCTTCAAACTGTGGTTCTAATCCTTGAAATCTGGTAATTCTGCCATTACTTTGATACCTTCTGCTTAGGGTAGTAGAGACTTTTTGCTTTTGCTAATCTCTAGACTATTTCAGTCTTCTTTTGGGTTCATAGAAATTTTATTACCCATATAAAAAATTTCCAGCATTTTATTTCCTTGACTTATGTATTTGTAATGGTTTTTGTTTCCTGATTGGATGCTGACTAATATAAGGCATTTTCTATACTTGATAGGCATACTTTAAAAAATATTATGCACTATTATTTTCTCAAAGAATTATGAAATGAAAAAAAAGAAACTTAGAGATTGTTTAGCCAAATCACCAACCTGTTGTGGGAAGGGGAGAGAGCCAAATGGGTAGGGATGTGGAACTCTTACCCTTACTTCTACAAGATCAATGTAAATAAGTACTTGTTCCATGTCATACAAAAGATGTTCCATGGATGTATTTGCTTTTCCTAATATTACAGAAAATGCTCAGGTAAAGATGAACTTTTCATCCCGTTCACTTTCCACTACATCCTTTCAAATTCAACAATCTTTTATTGAATAAATCCTGTTCTTCCCCCCGCCAAGCATTGTAAGAGACATTACCCACATTGTTTTCCTTTATCTTCCTATCAACCCTTTGAAGGTAGAATCATTATTCAGAAATGGAGGTTTAGAAAGGTGAAGCAGCTTGCCTATACCTACACAGTAAATAAGCATCCCAAATCAGACTTAAACCTCAAATTAAGCTCTATCTACAACACAATCCAGTTTCCCTTGATGATTAAATGCTTATCTGATTTTTAAAGTTACACAAAGAGTTTTAGGGAGTAAAACTATGAGTTTAATTGTGTAGGTGTCAAATAAAAAGCAGGTGAATATGCCTTTTAGCAAGACTTTAATTAAGCTGATGTCTGATCTACCGTGATAAGCAACGTTTGCCAACTCTGTTGTTTTTGTTTAAACAATGCCTTATAAAATATTTCATTCCCCTGGCACAGAATTAATTCTAGCGCCTATAAACTTTCCCCTTGCTTTCCACTTAAAACATGGCTTTCTCACAAATTATTCCACTCAAGTTTTTCAATTAATATTAATATTATAGCCCTCATCATCATCCTTTCCAAAATCACTTAATGCACAAGCATTGTCTGATGAGGAAAAACAGAGACAAAAATCTTTAACACATTCACATATGGAAGGAGAAAACCAATTAGAGATTATCTCTGAACAAGGAATGCCAACATGAGATGAGGTACATAACTAATCAGCCCAAGACATACAACAGGTGAAGTGATGAAAATATGATTGTGAGAAATGCAGCAGCAATCTGATGTGCATAATTCATTTTTCCCATGGAGCTTCTGCCCATCTGCTGTGGCTCAATTGAATATCAGAAGATGGAAGGAGGCCATCATTCATTAACTTGCCAAACTCCTTCAGGGTCTGGTGTCTTCTTCATTTTGTTTTTGTTCTTGTACCAAAGACTTGGAAACCACTAATATTACCCTATGAGATCTGAGCTTCCTAGGCTAGAATCTAATCAACTTCTCTTCTAAAGGGAGCAGAGGTATGGAGCGTTTTATACACAAAGCAAAGAGAGTTTAACATTTGTTAAAGCTCTGAAGGGCTGCCTTCTCCTCTGCTATGATGGATTAAAACCATAAAAACATGGGCCTTAATCCTAATATCTTTTGAAACAATCCTCTCAGGCTTTATTTCTCTTATACCTGCCTACACACCTGCACGTTTTTGATATTAAATATTTCCAGTTGGTCTTTCTAGTCATTGCTCAAAAGAATGTCTGGATTTTAAGGCACATATGGAATGAATAGAAAATTTTAATCTAGTTCTATGAAATATATAGGGCCTTTATTTTAAAATAGTTATCAAATAATGTGTTGTACTGAGATGTCTTCAGCTAGTTGTCCATTTGGATTTTAAGAGTGTCTCTCTTATTCAGTCATATATTCATTTGGTAACTGCCTAATAAGTGCTGTTTTCTGGGGCAGGCCCTAGAAGAAGTAGTGATGGGATTAAGTAAACACTAAAATTTAGTCCCTTTCTTTAATGAGCTCAAGACCTGGGCATTACCTGTTATTTACATTAATACCACAACAGGAATTGACATTATTTTCACCTCTCAAATATCCTTCTTTTCAAATACCTAAATCCTGTTCCCATTTCTCAAACTCTGTGTAAACTCCATGAAAATGGTGGTTGTGTCTGATTTTACTCCCTAGTTTATCCCCAGTCCCAATAGTGCCTGTCGCATAGTAGGCACTCAACAATATTTGAATTACCTTTATTCATTTGTTGAAAACATTCTGTTTTACGAAGCCAAAGGGTTTATATTTATCTGAACTCTGCTTTACTCAGACAAATCATTGATATTAGATGCTTCTCAGAGTGCGTGCTTAATTAAAAAGAAAATAGCTGGAATTATAAAATACGTACTGTTTGCGGACAGGGACACATGCCAACCATGTTGGTGATCACCCAGTCTCAAATTCATCATTGATGCTCTCTACATTTTTTTGTTGTTTGATGAATTTTCAATTTGATTAGTGGAAAAACAAATAGCATTCTCTAAAATTATTATAAATAAAATTCCTCTTAGTAATATTTTTATTTTGCTAAAAATCAAAGAGAATATGAGAATATGGAATATTTAAATATAAAAATTGTCCTGCAAGTTGTATAAGTCTGTGTGAAAAAGGTTTGATTGGCACATTACTCTTTCAACAGGTTACTATTAACTGAAAGTTCTATATACATTAGATTATTTAATTAGTCAATGAACCCACTTTAAACGTTTTCCTATTAGAAATATTGAAGTACACACAATCTATTTGTCCTCAGAAGAAAAAGAGTAATTTTTATGAAAGAATGAAAGGGTATGAGAGAACTTCCACATATGTTGGGGCAAAAAAACAATATAGTATTTTGTTGAGAATGCATATCTTGAAATATAAAACTACTTCTCTTTATTAGGAAGTCTACCTTAAAACTGAGAGAGTAAACCAAATTACAACACCTTTGCTTCCAACAAGGTAGTGGCCAAATGTTATGGTTTATCTAAAATTTCCAAAAGCAGATTAGAACTATAAGAATTTTAGGAACTGCTAATGGAATGCAAAAATTCTGTAGCCTTGAAGATTGTATTTAAATATGTCTACCAAATTTCTTAAGATTGTAAGCATATCTGGAGTTCAAAGGGTGAGTTTTCTGCTTTCCTGCCAAAAATCTTAATAAACTGAAGCCATTGGCATGGCCTACAAACAATAAACAAGATTAGTGAAAGTTGCACATCCTACTCATTATTGCTTTGTTGAAGAGTCACTCAATTGAGAGAACAGTATTATAGGAGTTATTTACACTGATGTGAATCATTTGGTCCATAAACAAATGAGTAATAACCTGTTAGTCCAGGAGATTAAAAGCTAAGCAGATGTTTCACAAGAATAAAATTAGTCTGGGGGAGAAAACAAAACAAATTCATGTTTGATTTTGTCTTGCAGATCTGAATGATATTTGATAATTTTTATTTGTTGAGTGAGACAAGGGAGCACTTTTACCATTTTGCTCAGGATCATTGATTTAAAAAACAGAGCTTCAAAGATCTCTTTAGAAAAAATGTTTTTTTAAACAAATTGTCCTACTGAGAGGACAATTCTTTAAGCAGCTCACCCCTAACTCTTATCTTGGGGAAGGGATGCCCAGCTTTTCCTGAGAATTAACGTTTATGATCTGGGGGTTTATTTCACTGGACTCTACACATATAATTGAGCCATGGATCCACACAGTAGCTAACACTAGATCCTGCAACTCTTTTTATGCTACTCCTTAGTAAAGTGGAGACTTCCCCAAGATCTTGGAGAGCAATGAACAATAGGAAAGTGAAATTCAGAGTGGAAAAGAGACTCTTCCAACATAATAGTTCAAGAAAGTTAGTCTGATACAATGTGCTTAGAGTAGATGATTCAAAAGGACCCTAAAGTTGATCATTGTGTGTTTCAAATAATCATGGATTGATTGTCTGCAATGAGCAATTGCACTAAATTAAATACTGATCATGCAGAGTTTTGCCCCCTGCCACCCAGGAGCTTACTGCCTCATTAAAAATACTTAACAAGTTTGTAATAAGATGTTCTGATTCTGCATCTCTGTGCCTACAAGGATATACTCAGGACCCTAGTTAGTCAGGAATACTATTGATGGTGGGGTGAGGTGAGGACATATATTAATCAAAGCAGCTTTTGTTTAATCTTGGATTTTCGAATGCTTTTTTTTTCTTCAAAACTATAACTATTCTCTTTTTTTTTTTCCAGTTGGAGTCTCACTCTGTCGCCCAGACTGGAGTGCAGTGGCCTCTCCCAGCCACCGCAGCCTCGACCTGCTGGGCTCCGGCGATCCTTCCGCCTCAGCCTTCCAAGTAGCCGGAATTACAGGCATGCACTACCATGCCCAGCTGATTTTTTGATTTATTGTAGAGATGAGGTCTCGCTGCCCAGGTGGGTCTCGAACCTGCAGGCTCAGGCAATCCACTTACCTCAGCCTCCCAAAGGCGCAGGATTACAGGCTGAGCCACCGAGCCCGGCTTATAAATACTCTTTTATTGAGTAACACTAAGTCCTGAGGAAATGGCATTATTTTTCTCAATTTACATGATCATTATGCACATTAATGAAAACTTAGGATACAGTGTTTAACAAAATAGCTTAAGCTACTACAGGTAAAGGAGCCAGGATTAAAAATTCAGGTATGTTTGCATCTGATGCAGTTGTTTGTTTCGTACTTCTAATGTTGAAGTATTTCAGGGTATCAGAGTGTAAATCAAATGTAGAGTTTTTAAAACCGTACATATCTAAACTCCACCCCTGTAATACCCTTGTGTTATTATTAAACATATACCTTATTTTTATTTATTTATTTTTATTTTTTATTTTTTTTAATTACAACAGGTAGATATATTTATGATGCCCAGTAAGCATTTGATGAAAGCGAAGTTTAGTGAGATTAGAAAATTTAACTAAAGTCATTCAATTTGCAAGTGGCAGAAGTAGTAGTTTCTTTACTCAATGCCCCATGTTTTAAAGCTGTTTTTTATTTCGTGCTGCAGTCCCACAATTGATAATGCATGAAACAAATTTAGAAAACAGACCAGCATTTCAGAAAAAATGGAGAATAAAAACAATAAAGTAGAAGAAAATACAAGTAAAGAGAAAAGAGAAGAGAATAGATCAGAAAATAGAGCTAAAAGGGTGAGCGATCTTTGTAAAATTATTTTACAAGTGTGTAATTATACAAATATTCTTACTGTGCATCACAACTTGAAAATAAATGAAAGAACACTTCTATAACCACGTCACTGCTAATGATTTTATGAGACCTAGCTTAGGAGAAGCTGCTACTCATTTTTTTTTTTAAACTGATAGATATTGCCAAATTGTTTTCCAAAAATGTCATATCAAGTTCTCCTAACAGAGCTTTTACTCACACCTTTACCAATATTGGGTATTTATCTTATTTTTAAAGGAGTAGGCATTTAAAATTATTTCACTCTTTATTAAAGACGTGCTGGCTTAGTGTTTAGCATGTTTCAGAATGCTAAACCTAGGCAAACTACTTGCAAATCATCTAACAATGCAAACGAGGACATTCATTGCAATGTTCCAATTAAGAATATACCATTCTTCTTGATATAATTTAACTATGCCTTTTAGTAAAGCTATAAAGTTTCATGAATATTAGCAAATTTTGAATTCATTTGCTAATATGCTGATTACATAATCAATGATACTGATCATGTAGTAAGATAAATTGCCATTGACTTTGAACTGCCTTCAAATTCCCCAAACATAAATTACCATACATTTTTAATTTACTAACTTTGTTTCTAGAAAAAGCATCAGAGGCTATCATTTTGTCTATGTAGTTATTTGTAATTCATTAACAATTAGCATTCTTAATATATCAAATGAAGTCTTTTAGTTGAAAATTTTTCTGCAAAAAATATGTAGGGCAGATTTTCTGTCTCCATACCACACACCATGTGTTTATTCCATGCCTGATACATGGCCCCTATTCCTTACCTTTTCTGTCCTAATAAGCTTTCTCTTGCTTACAATACACTATTTAAGCATCACATGCTAAAACAATTTCTTACCTGCCTGTGTAGGTTGTGCATGCTACCCATCAAAAGAGGACTGGATTTTAAAATGTGGTACATATACACAATGGAATATTACTCAGCCATAAAGAAGAACAAAATCATGAACTTTGCAGCAACCTGGATGGAATTAGTGTCTATAATACTGAGTGATCTTTCACAGAAACAAAGAACTGAATATTACATGTTCTCACTCATAAGTGAAACTTGAACAACTACTGCAATACTATAAGAAAAGAATTGACAGTAGTGGGAAATTGTGGAGGGGAGGGGGTTGGGATGGTGGGATTGACAGTAGTGGAAGTCTGCCTGGGGAAGAGGGGCACACCTCATCACCAAGGGTACCTGCACAGTGAATATTTGTATACCTAACCCTGAAAGGTAATCCACAAATTTAAAATTAAAAAATTTTAAAAGTTAAAAAAATGTAGGTTGTGGCAAATAATCTGTGAGTAATATATTCTCATGGACAGTAAGAAGGAAATGAAAAGGAGAATATGATATTAACTATACTAATACTATTGTAAACAGTAATAGCAGCTAACTTTTATCAGTATTTTATCTCTTAAGAACTTTACATATACTCATGCTGTCAATAACATTGAACACATCTGTGACCAAGAACACATCTATGGCTCAACACATTGGATTTATTACTCACAGGAAAAAAGAATGCACACATTGTGAAGCCATAGGCTATTTCTGTTAGAAAGAACTTACTAAACAATTTGTGCTTCGAATAGGTTGTAGTAGATCCAAGGAAGTGGGACCTTGTACTGGATTGGGTGATGTTGGGAAGTGGGGATACTTCCATAATTGGGTAACATCAATTTTTGTGTGTAGGAAAGGCTAAATAGAGAAATACTAAAACTGTAACTGGAAAATAAACAAATAGCAGACATTTACATTAGCTGAGAGATGGAGTTGTTTGGTGTTTTGTGACTTGGACAATATTTATGTTTTGTAACTTTTAAGACTTAATTATGGAGAAGACTTATTTTGTCTTGATTTATCATGATCACAGTGGCTTTGTCTGATATTGATATTCTATGAAATTGTTTGTGTTCAACAGTAGAAGACTAAGGCCTAACAGTGAATACTGAGACAGTATGTAGCTGACAGTACCAGGCTAGCTCCTGATGCCAGGGAGTGTTTTCCTGTTTTTTAGTGTGTACATTATGCCATTTCATTATCCAACATTCAATCTGTTTTATACTATTCTCATTTCCAGTCTACTGGTGAGATCAATGAAAGTCAGATGGGTTATGTAACTTGTCCAAAAATGCAGTGATAGTAATCAGACCCAGTATTTGGACAT
Organism: Cephalopachus bancanus; assembly: GCA_027257055.1. Lineage (NCBI taxonomy): Eukaryota > Metazoa > Chordata > Mammalia > Primates > Tarsiidae > Cephalopachus > Cephalopachus bancanus. The sequence goes on along the minus strand of JAPVLO010000243.1, from coordinate 1,487,926 downwards.
TACACTGTCTGCATCACTGATTCCAGAGACTCAACACAGCTAAACTCTCCATAAATCTACATCTAAGAGAATTAATAATTTTATTTTTTTTCTCTTTGAGTCAAATTACTCTAAGAACTGCAAACATTAAAAAGTATTCTTACCTAGTTACACTGATATCGTCCAATTTAAATTTCAAATTTAGCCTTACCCTTTCACAATATTTTGGTTTATAAAGTCATCAGCATGAACCATAGTGTCACTAGGTATACTGTTGTTGTACCAATTTAAAGTATATTCTTCTCATGCTTGAAGGCTGAGATATAGAAACTACATAAATGCTTCCAGGCTGAGCCACTCAGACTCATGAGTGGGTAAAGCTTAAAAAACAAACAAACAAACACCAACAACAACAAAAGAAACACAAGGAGATGAGTAGTGAAGATTTCTTAAATATTCCTGCAACAACTTCTGATATTGCTTAGGGATTTATTTGGCTCACAACCCCAATCACAGCAGATCAACAACATGATGTAGCTCCACATGAATCCCTTTTATACCAGTTGGCTTTATCTTTCTACTTTGAATTCAAGCAATTTAGGAATAACAGAACCATGTACTCCAGGTTCCCAAGTTTCAAAATAAAAGACAGTTGATAATTTGGTACAAAAATGTGACTTTTTCAACCCAAAAATAAAATCTTATCTTATTTTTATAGCTATATCACATTACAATCATATCACGCGATAATTGCATTGTAGAAGTTTGTATATTATTAGATGTAAACTATTAGTTTTACAACATAATCGCAAATTCTTGAACACTCTTCCCATTGAGAAGTGCAGTAAGTACCATCCCTTGGAATCTGGATGGAATAGTGACTACTTTAAACATTTGATTATGGCAGAAGTGACACAGTGTGACTTCTGAGGCTGTTATTAAAGGCCATGTATTTTCTGCATTGTTTGTTGGAAAATTCATCCTTGAAGCCCTGAGTCACCACAAAGGAAGCCCAATGACTCTGTTTTTGTACTGATGGGTCAACCCTGACCGACACCAGACATGTGAATGAAGTTGTCCCCAGCCCTTCAGAACACTTGCCAACATAATGTCACTGAAAAATATCTTACAGAATATACAGGACAGAAGAATCATCCAGTTGAGACCCAACTGAATTTCTAACTCACAAATTCATACATATAATGAAACAGTTATTGTTTTGTTATGGTTTCATACACAGAAATGGGTGACTGGAACAAACACATTTGCCTTTGAAGAACTGAGGGAGGCAAGACATAGCTAGAGAAATGTGTTTTTCTGTGATTTTCTGGATAATTAAAAGAAACTTTAGGGTATTTTTGTTCTTTTTTTCCCTTAAACTCTGTTCACCGTGAACATGATGTGCTACATACTTAGGTTTCCCCAAAGTAATACAAATCTGGGTGTGGTCAGGAGAAATGTAGATATTTCCCTAAACTCTTTTGTGTAAAACACACCAACTACTACTCAGATATTCATTTAGTTATTTAGTCAATGAACCACTCTTCAATGAAGATAATATATTTGGATTTGGATTTGATTATTAACTAGGCACTGCACTAAGCATTAGGGATACAATAGTGAGATACAACATTTCCTCTTAAGGATCTTGCAGTTTAGACAAAAAAATGCAAACATTTACAAAATTTTGATGTTTTATGCAAAAAGTTTGTAATCTTTATTACTTTTTAATCTGTTCAGTCATGCATTTTTACTTCTGGGTTAAAATGTCAGCATAGAAACACATTTTAGTATCTTGGGCTACCTATCAAATGAGGAGCACAAGTGAGTAATTTGAGAGTTAGAAGTGATATCGGCAGAAATACACACAATTTACTTAATTGAAGGGAAATTGTTATGTGATAAAATTAAATTACCCAATGTAAAATATAAGTATTATAAGTTTGTGTTAATAGAGTTCCAATACTAAGTACATTTTTGAAAATAAGCTTTTTGTAAAGTGTGTTCAGTACTTATGGATTTTTTAAAACCCTGAAAAATCTGTCTGCCAATTCTCATTAAATTGTACATTATTTGTCTTTGGACAAATATGTAAACTGAAATAAGATAAATCATGATTGATTTCATTTTTAAAAATGTGGCTTGCAAAAATATATTAAGGAATAGGTTCTAAAAATGCATGACTGTACATTTGACTACTGGGTACTAAAAGTGTGTAACCCCTTATAATATTATCATATTTTATCACAAATAAGCACAATTTTTGCCAAGTAAAAATAACTTTTTAGATAAGTGATGTCTCACTATAATTGGTTAATGATTGGACTACAGAAGTAAATAAAACAAAATATTTCAAGATCTACAAGGTGATAACAAATATAGAATGACTATTGATAAAACAAAAGACAACTAAACTGATAAGACTGAAGGAGTGATTGAAAGAAATCCTAACAAAAATCATTTACAAATTCTATGCAGGATCATAAAGGGGGTCATATAGATACATCTGTGGCTACATACACTCACAAATCAATGCTTTGGCCAATAATTCACACAGACGAGAACTTACACTTAATGTGGTACATATAATTATTTCAGATGGTAGCATAGCAAAATATAACACAAAATTTCATATTCAGAAAACCATTTTTCGTTTAATTCATCTTTCACCTTATCAAATACAAAAAAAATTAAGATTGTTGCTGGTATGACCTACATTTCTAGAACTTGCGTAATCTAACAGAGAATAGATAATGGCATAAAGCCCTTGTATAAGAGCACTGACTTGTTGGAATTCAATTGTGTTTGTTTCTTCTTTGCACCTATTTTTATATTTACCTTACAATTTTTTGTAAGTCAAATGACAGTAATTTTTCCATTCATAATTATAGAGAAATAGGCTTACCAGGCTGCAGAAAACCTCTGGAAGATTTTGTAAGACACATAGGGCCACTGCCAGAGCCTTTCCCCCCGGAATAAAGTGCTTATAGGGTCTGAATTTGATCCCATACTAAAATTCATCAGAAAGTCTTAATGTCTATATATTTAAAGTGTATCTAGTTGACTCCTCACTATTTCAACTACAACCTCCCTTGTCAGAGTCACTATCATCTGTTGTTTTATTTATAGCCTCAGCTTATAACTGACCTGCCAGTTTCTACTCCTTTCATGACACTCTATTCTAAAAACAGCAACCAAAATATCACATTAAAAATGCGATCAGATCATGTGGCGACTCTGATCAGAATCCTCTAACATCTACCCATTTTTCTCAAAATGAAAGCCCATTTGTTTGCAATACTCTATTAGGGTCTGGTGGCTGATTTTCTACTTAAACATCTATGATAAATCATTTTTCACCCAACGCCTGAATTTTATACTGATGTTCCTTGAACATCCTTAGGCGCAATCCCTTCTCAGATCCATTGCATTTATTGTTCCTTCGTTTTGGAACATTATCCCTCTACATACTTAAATAGCACATACTCTCATTCCCTTGCTCAAATTCATCTTTTCATTGAGACCTTCTCTGACTACATTTTAAACTATGATACCTACCACATCCCATCCTGAACCCATGACTTTGGCCCTCTTGGTTCCAATTCTCTACTTTTTTTTTTTCTTGGTACTTACCTCCCTATATGTGTATATGTAAAATGCAATTTGTTTATTTGACTTGTCCTCTGTCTCCAAACAGAGGGGAAAAAAATTGACTTTATTAATACTGCTGAATTAAAGCTACCTTGATTAGTGGTGGATACAACAAATAGAAATATTTTTCAAATGAATAAAAGCTGAATGAATATCTACAAGCATTCTCTGAAAAATAAGTGCATAGATTATTAGTGTAAATTCTGGAATGGCAATGTAACACCCTGTATAAGATGGTAGAAGAATACTAAGTATGAAGCGCTGCCAGATCTGGTGAAAACATATCTTCCCAAGGCCAATTTCAGTACTAGTTGATATTACCCCTGAAATCCCATGATAAAGGAGTGCATGCTGAAGTGTACTACATATATGCCTGACATTTAAGAACACCTCCATTTTGAAGAGACTTTGTATTCTTAACTAGGTAAATAGGTGTCTGTAATTTAACCTTACCCAGAAGATTGTGTATGGGCTTTCTGACCTAAGCATTATTGGGCGGTTGCCTTAGTGGTAGTGAAATTATTAATTTAAATCAATTAATTTTTAAAATGTTGTTTATAAATAGTTGCCATCCATCCAGATAGTTTAAAATTCATAAAAGATTTGTTTAATAGACTTAAATGTAGAAAACTCTTCCCAAATGATGTAGATTATTTTGATGAAAACTAGCTAGAGAATTGACTGTAGATAGAAACAAACAGAGATTTTGGTTCAGTAGAGGATGTCATACTTGGGATATCCATAACTTACCACATAACAGAATTTTGCAAGTTAGTATTTGGATATCCTTCCTCCAAAAAATGACTTGATTCTGGCTAAATTATCTTTTATAGTAGGAGTATTGTATCAATTTTGTTTTAAAACAAAATGTGAAGATAATTTATCTAGACAAATTAGCAAATAAACCCAATTCCTTGCACATTTACTGCCTCATTCTTCATATGACTCTAGTGCTCTTAAAAATATTGTTTCTTCAAGAAGATTGAATACTAATAAAAATGTTTTCTATGAAATTGGATTATGTTAATAATTTTTACTGAATGTTGACTTTTTGTTTTTTAAAATTTGAGATAAGTACATAATCACTTAAATGGCTAATGTATTTGTGCAGTTAAGATGATGAATTTTTGGTCTTTATAAGGTTAATACAATCTTCAGATTATTAATGCTTTATGCGTTCAATTCTTTACCAGTTCTCAGAGCCCAAAGCCTCATAGGCTTTATTGTTCTTTATATAAAACCAAAATCCTGTGGTTCATTACTAGATTTACACAGCCCAAGTGACAGGATGCCGAAGCAAGCAGGAGAGACAAGCTGATCACTGATCCACTCCATCATCACCATACTCCCAAAGATCTCTCTGTTTTTCATTTCACATCATGTATCAGAAAAATGTAGTGATGACAAGGTAATAGAAGGATGATTAGCTTTAATGTGCTCCCTTTCATGTTTATAGTTAGAGCAAATATGAACTAATTTATACCCTTAGCTCTTTTTCTTTTCTGTGTATATTGCAACAAATGTGAAAATTGCTGGTGTAAGTGCAATTGATCATTTGAGATAAATGCAAGCTGAGTTCGATGAATCCTCAACAAATTTTCATAAGGCAACCTTTCTTGGTTAAAAAAAATGCTAGCAATTTTTATGTCAGCATAAAGAGTGTAGAATAGTGGTAACTCCATATTCTGGCAGACAACATGGATTTTTTGATTAAGCAATGAATCAAATAGCAACAAATCAAAATAACAAACAATTGGATGGTGCAGAACAAAGAAATCACAAAGCTCACATTTGATCTTAAAGATGCATTTTATGCTATCAACAGTATAGCCAATCAATATTTGAGAGGATTTGGACAACTGTAAGATTGTGCAGACAGTTCTGAATAGCTCTAAATAAAATACACCCACAAATTTTTCACTATTTTCATTACAGGTTCTTTTTCTGGATGCTCTTTAAATAGTAAAAAAAATCAGAATTATTGATAGAATATTCATCAAACTTAATGATATACTTCGTATATATTTATTTATTTTATTATAAAGATGTGGGGTACAATTCGGGGTTACGTATACAAATGCTGACTATGCAGGCACCCTTGCTGATGAGGTATGTATGCCCTTCCCTCCCCTACCAGTTTCCCTCAACTGCCAATCCCACTCCCCATCCCCTGTCAGTTTCCCACTACTGCCAATCCCTTTCTTATAGTAGTATAATTGCTCAAGGTCCGCTTATGAGTGAGAACATATAGTACTCTGTCGTTTGTTTCTGTGATAGACCACTGAGTATGATCGACTCTAAATTCATACAAGTTGCTGTGAAGTTTATATGTTTGTCCTTTATGCTGCATAATATTCCACTGTGTATATGCACCAAATTTTTTTATCCAGTCCATCTTCAATGGGCAACATGGTTGGTTCCATGTTTTTGCTATTGTGAATAGAGCTGCAACAAACATATGTGTGCAGGTATCTTTTTTATAGAATGATTTGAGTTCCTCTGGGTATATTACTAATAGGGAAATTGATGGGTCATATGGAAGGTCAATTTCTAGTTCTTTCAGAAATCACCAAACTGTCTTCCAAAGAGGTTGCACTAGTTTGCATTTCCACCAGCACTGTAGAAGCGTTCCTTTTTCTCCACATCCTCGCCAATATCTGTTGTTTGTTTTATCAATGATGGTCATTCTTACTGGGGTTAGGAGGTATCTCAGTGTGGTTTTGATCTACATTTATCTGAAGATGAGTGAGGCTGAGCACTTTTTTCATGTACCTGTTAGCTGCTCGCATATCTTCTTTTGAGAAGTGTCTATTAATGTCTTTTGCCCACTTTTTAATGGGGCTCCTTGTTTTTTTCCTTTCGGTGTGTTTGAGTCCTTGTAGATCCTAGATGATAGGCCTTTGTCAGATATACAGTTGGCAAATAATTTTTCCCATTCTGTGGACTGTCTCCCTGCTCTCTTGATCGTTTCTGCAGCTTTGCAGAAGCTTGTTAGTTTGACGAGGTCCCACTTGTCTATTTTATTTCTTAAGGTATTGGCATTTAGGGTTCTGAATAGGAATTGGCTGCCAGTTACAATTTCCCAAAGCATGTCTCCTGTGTTTTCTAAGATTCTTATAGTTTGAGGTTATATATTTAGGTCTTTGATCCAATTAGAGTTAATTTTTGTGTATGGTGATAGGTAGGGGTCCTGTTTCAATCTTCTGCATGTGGTCAGCCAGTTTTCCTAGCACCATGTACTGAATATGTTCTCCTCTCCCCAGTGGTTGTTGTTGGAGGTTTTGTCAAAGATGAGTTGGTCGAGAAATTGAGGCTTTGCTTCTGGAATCTCTACCCTCTTCCATTGTCTATGTACCTGTTCTTGTACCAATACTAGGTTGTTTTGATTACTGTAGCCTTATAGTAAAGTCTGAAGTCTGGAAATGTGATGCCTCCTGCTTTGTTTCTTTTGCTAAGGACTGTTTAGGTGATTCGTGGTCATTTATGTTTCCATATGAATTTCTGTTTTGTCATTTTCAGGTCTTAGAAGATTGATTTTGGTAACTTAATGGGCATTGCATTGAATCTGTAGATTGCCTTTGGTAGGATGGACATTTTAACAATGCTGATTCTTCCTATCCATGAGCATGGAATAATTTCCCATTTGTTTGTGTCTTCTTGAATTTCTTTGAGCAGTGTTTTGTAGTTCTCACTGTAAAGTTCTTTAACTTCTCTGGTAAGGAAGATGCCAAGGTATTTCATTTTTTTGATGGCTATTGTGCATGGAATTGTGCTTTTATTTGGGTCTCTGCCTGCTTGCTGTTGATGTATGGGAATGCAACTGTCTTTTCCACATTTATTTTGTACCCTGAGACTTTGACAATGTCCTTTATCAGGGTAAGCAGTTTTTTGATAGATTCTCTTAGATTTTCAAGGTATAGGATCATGTCATCAGCAAAGAGGGATAACTTGACATCCTCTTTTCTATTTGGATACCCCCAATTTCCTTCTCTTGTCTAATTGCCTGAGCTAGGACTTCCAACACAATGTTGAACAAGAGTGGTGAGAGTGGGCAATCTTGTCTTATTCTAGTTTTCAGGGAAAATGTTTCCAGTTTCTGTCCACTTAGCAATATATTAACTGCAGATTTATCGTAGATGGCACTTACTATTTTGAGATATGTTTCTTCTATATTGAGGTGTTTAAGGGTTTTTATCAAGAAGGGATGCTGGATTTTATAAAAATATTTTTCTGCATCTAATGATATAATCATGTGCTTCTTGTTTTTACATCTGTTGATATCTTTAATTACATTTTTGGTCTTGTGAATGTGCTGAACCAACCCTGAATCCTGGGGATGAAGCCTACTTGGTCATAGTGGATGATTTTTGAGATGTATTTTTGGATCCAGTTTGCTAGAATCTTGTTCAGGATTTTTGCATCTATATTCATAAGGGATATTGGCCTGTAGTCATCTTTTTTGTTGGATCTTTACCCGGTATGGGTGTCAGTGTTGATGTTAGCTTTGTAAAATGATTTGGGGAGAATTTCATTCTTCTCAATTGCCTGGAATACTTTCAATAGGATTGGTATCAGTTCCTCCTTGTACATTTTGTAGAATTCTGCTGGAAAGTCATCCAGTCCAAGGGTTTTTTTGTTTTTTGTTTTGGTTTTTTTTTAGATAGTTTTTGTATGACAAAGTCAATTTCCTGGGTTGTAATTGGTCTATTTAGTGTCTCAGTGTCTTCTTGTTTCAACCTGGGAGGTTGCGTGATGTCAGAAAGTCCTCCGTTTCATTTAGATTATCAAGTTTGTTTCCATATAGGTGTACATAGTAATCTCTGATAATCTTTTGTATTTCTTCAGGGTCAGTTTCATTGATTTTTTATATTTCTGATTGTGTTTATTTGGGCTTTTTCTCTCTTTTTCTTGGTCATTCTGGCTAGGGTTCCATCAATCTTGTTAATTCTTTCAAAGAAACAGCTTTTTGTTTTGTTGATATTTTCTGTGATATTTTTGTTTTCTATGTCCCATATTTGGGCTCTTATTTAGTTGATTTTGATTCTTCTGCTTAAGTTGGGGTTTTGGTGGTCTTCTCTTTCCAGCTCCCTTAGGTGATTTGTTTGACTCTCACTTGTGATCTTTCTGTTTTTTTGATGTGTGCTCATAGAGATATAAATCCCCCTCTTAAACTGTTTTCATGACATCCCAGAGGTTTTGGTAAGATGTTTCTTCATTTTCATATGTTTCAAGGAATTTTTTTAATTACTGCTTTGATTTCAGTGTTGATCCAGTAGTTGTTCATCATCATGCTGTTTAGTGTCTATGTCTTCATGAGCTTTGGGGAAATTTTGTTAGTTTGATATTTATTTTTATTCCACTGTGATGTGAGAATTAGCGTGGCAAGATTACAACCTTATAGAATTTGTTTATGCTTGATTTATGGCCAAGGATGTGTTTTTTCTTGGAGTACCTTCCATGTGGTGATGAGTAGAATGCATATTCTGTGCTTGTTGGGTGGAATAGTCTGTAGGTCTCTATTATGTCCATTTGGTTGAGTGTCAAGTTTAGGTTCTGGATCTCCTTGTTGATTTTTTTCCTTGATCTATCTAGGGCTGTTAGTGGTGTATTCAGTCCCCTGCTATAATAGGGTTAGAATCAATGTCTTTCTTTAGTTTTTTTAGAAGTTGCTTTATAAATGCTGGTGCTCCTGTATTGGGTGCATATATGTGTAGGATGGATATTTCTTGTTGATAGATTGAACGTTTTATCATTATGCAGTGTCCTTTTGCATGTTTTAAAATTTTTGGTAGCTTAAAGATTGTTTTATCTGATATTAAGATCACAACTCCTGCCTTCTTTTGTGATCCATTTGTTTGGAAGCTCGTTTTCTGTTATTTAACTTTGAGTCTGTGTGTATCCCTTATAGTGACATGAATCTCTTGGGTACAGCAAATAATTGGGTCATGGTTTCTTTCTTATCCAATTTGCCATTCTGTGTCTTCAATGGCACATTTAGTCCATTCACATTCAGGCTGATTATTAAAAAGTGATTGTTTATTGCTGAGGTTCTTATAAAGTTTTTCCTTGTTTGCTTGTTTTCTGACTCTGGAGTTAATGCATGTGTGTGTATTCTCTGTTGATTCTGTGCTCTGCTGTTCTCTTGGGAAGTGTATGATCATTCTTGTTTTTCTTTCTTCTGTGCTTAATATCTTTTTAAGTGTATCCTGTGAGCTGGTCTGGAAGCTGCATAATCTCTTAGGGATTGGATGTCTGGGAAGGATTTTAATTCTCCCTCACTGATGAAGCTGTGCTTGGCTGCATAGGCAATTTTTCACTGAATTTTTTTAATCTTTGAGGACTTTGAATATAAGAACCCAGTCCCTTCTTGCTTGTAGGTTTCTTCCAATAGGTCTGCTGCTATTCTGATTGGCTTTCCCTGGTAGGTAGTCTGACCTTTCTCTCTTGCTGCCTTTAGGATTTTTCTTTTGTGCCTACTTTGTAGGTGAATTACTATGTGTCTAGGGGTTGGTTTTCTCATTTGATATCTTGTGGGGTTTCCCTGTATCTCTTGTGCCTGGCTGGTCACATCTCTGGTGAGATGGGGAAAGTTATCTTGGATTACCTCCTGGAATACTTGTTGCAAGTTGTTCTCCATTTCCCTTTCTTCTTCCGGGATACCAATCAGGCGAAGGACGGCCTCTTGATATAATCGTACATCTCTTGTAGGCTTTGTTCTTTCTTTCTGAGTCTTCATTCTATGTTGTTGTTTTTTTTAACAGATCTGGTTATTTCCATGTTCTGGTCTTCAAGTTCTGAGATTCTTTCTTCAACTAGATTAATTCTGCTTTCCATGCTTGTCATCTTGCTATTTCCTGAATAAATTTTTTATTGCCAAAGTCTCTGTTACAAATTCTTTCAGTGTTGCATCTTGTCTTTCTTGAGTCCTATTCACTCTTTCCATCCATTCCCTAGTCCGTGTCATATTCTGGGGACAGTCTTTGGTGACTTCCATTGTTTGGGCACCAAGTCTGATTTTTCAGGAGTTTTGTCTTTGGTACACTTGAAATTGCCTGAGGTCCTCATTTGGTTTTTTCCTCATTTATGACAGATCTCTTGTTTTTCTCTTTAGTTCTGTTATTGAGTGTCAGTGGGAGAGTATTTCCCCTCTAATGTTTGCTCAGTCCTCTATTCTTCCCTGAACTGGACTCTGGATTTGTTCTATTTTGAAGTAGGATGGTCGATGGGAAGCTTTGCTGTCTCTTGTAGTTTTTATAATTCAAATAAAGTAGGGGATGGGGCACTAGGAATCAGAAACTACTTGTAAATACAATGTTCACTTATTGTGTTATGTTTTCCCTGAGACCCACTCCCCACCAGCACTCTATATGACAATGCAAAGCAGAAACTAATGCAAAACTAATTGGACACACACACACAGACATACATACATACCCCAAAACAAACTGCAATAAGACAAAGAAACCAAACAAACAACAACAACAACAACAACCCAGGAATAAATACACACACACGCCTAGTACAAGGTGAATAGAGAAGAAAAACAGAAAGACTGGAGCAAAAAAAAAAAAAAAAAAAAAGAATTCAGGTCAAACCCTCACACATATATTGACACACCCCAAAAACTATAAAAAATGAATATAAAAAAACCCAGAAGAACAAAAGAGCAAAACCAACAACAACAAAACTGAAAGATGAACTCTCAATCACTCACATACACACATGAACAGAAAAATGACAAATAAAAGAAGAAACATAAAAAGAAAAGAAAAAAATTGGGGGGATGCAGATAAAACCCTCACATACCCATTCATGCACCAAGGAAACATATTTAAAAAATAGATGAACCAACAAACTCGAAACATTTTTAAAAATTGAAAAATAGTTGAAAATTTAGAAAGATCTGCCCTCTTGTGGCAGGCTCTATAATTGTTCCTCTAATCTGGTCTCTCTTGTAGAGCCACCTCTTTCACTCTCTCCTCAGTGTCCAGAGCAGGGAAGGAGGAGGGGCAGCGGAGGTAGGTGGTGCTACAGTCCTCTCCCTCTCTCGTATGGTCAGGGAGATCTCCTCTGGTGGGGAGGTACACGATTGTCTCTTCCCCAGGTATATACTCTCAAGGGAGGTGCCCCAGCCAGACCTATTCTGGAATGGAGTTCTGCTGTTGCGACTGATGTCCAGGCTCCGCCTGGGTTTGTCCCTCTCAGTTGTGGCCCTGCTGTGTGGGTCTGAAGTTCAGAGGATGCTGGGGAGAAGGGGGTTTGAGTCAGCCCCAGATATACCACTGATGTCTTTAGAGTTCTTCCTCTTCCTTTTCTTGCCACATCCTTTGTCCCATGGCTAGATCAGGGTATGGGGTGGGGTGCCTGGAACTTAGCACTTGTCATGTCCCTCTGAAGTCTGTGTTCTTAGGATATTCCCTCTGGGTTGTGATCAATCCCTGAGTAGTTGATCCACCAGTCACAGAGATTGGGTCTGTTGCTCTGTGGTGAGCAAGTCAGAGCACTTTCCTGACTCACCTTCAAGATCTTGATGGGGTGCCTTACTTGTCCTCTTTCATGTGACTTTTCCTCTGGACTCCCTCTTTAGCCCCTGCTGCGAGTGCCCTGCCAGGTGCTGAATAGGCGAGCCAAAGCCAGGAGCTGGCAGTCTCTCTCCTACTTCAGTGGTATGCGAAAGCCTGGGGTGATAGTTTCTCCCCACCACTTTTTCACAGGAAAACTTCTGTCTGTTTTAAAAAAAACAATGGCACTCAGCTTCTGTGACCTGGGAAAAGCCAGGGACAAAGTAGAGAAGCTGCAGCACCAGCTGTTGCACCAGGAATATGGTCCCCTGCTCATGTGCTCCCACTTAGACAGCCTCTCCCAGCATTTTCTTCCTAGGAAGGATTTGTTGATTAAAAAAAAAAGAAAAAGAAAATGGCACTCAGCTTCTGCATCCCGGGAATTGCTAGGGTCCAAGCCCAGCCACTGTGGTACGAGCTGATACACCAGGAGAGCCTTGGCCACCAGCTCCCTAGCCCTCACTCAGTCAACCACTCACATGCACACTCACTTGCCAGCACGGACACTACATTTTCCATACACTAACTCACTCACATGGGGACTCACATAGTCCGACTGGCTGGGCTGCATCTTCCCGACTTCCTCCAATATACCTAATATATTAACAGTGAATGTCTTGAGTCCCTTTTAAAGGTGTATACAAGTATAAATTAGCTCAAGACTTCCACTAATATAAATTAAATATAAATATAAATATAAATATATATGTATATTCTCCCCCCCAAGAAAACATTTAAAGGTTGTATACTAATAGAGGGTTTTGTTTAAATAAAAAACATTAAGTAACATCTTATAAAGTCTCTAATATTAGCCTTGAATGAAAGAATGATAAGGACAAAAATAAACTACCAGAAGAGCAAAGTTTAATTTTGAAAACTCTAATATTTTTTACATAGAATTTCACTTTTTGATAAGATGTATTAGAATAGAAAAAAATGGAGGGAAAGTTTATATCCCTTCCTAAAAATAACATACATTTATGTTTTGGAAAGATGTGTTGTCTTACACACTTCAACAAGGAACTATGAAGATTTATTTCAGAAGATGGCATGTAACTTGAGGTGTGCATCTGTTATAAAAAAACATACTTTCGAGACAAAGTTTGCAATACCAAATTCTAGGAAATGGTAATATACATCTGTTTTGGTTTGGTTTAGAAATAATATGAAAGAAATTTCAAATTAGATATGGATTAAAACTCATTCTGGGCTGGGTGCAGTGGCTCATGCATATAATCCCAGCACTTTGGGAGGCCAAGTCATGAGGACTGCTTGAAGTCAGGTATTCAAGACCAGCCTGGGCAACATAGGAGACCTCATCTACAAAATATTAGGCAGGTGTGGTGGTGTACACCTATAGTCTTAGTTACTCAGGGGACTGAGGCAGAAGGATCATTTGAGCCGAAAAACTTAAGACTGCGGTGAGCCATGATTGCACCACTACACTCCAGCCTGGGCAACAGTGAGACTCTAACACTAGAATAAAATAAAATAATCTTTCTAAATTTTTCAGATTTCATAACATATTTCAATCTTATTGTCATTAAAATTTGCTTATATATTTTGTTTATGAAGAATTGAAAATCAAGGCCTCAGGCGTTATTCAAACACATATACCAACTAGAAACATATACCTCAAAAGTACCAAGAGATGCTTCAACTAATAATAGTGCTTATTTAATTTTTTATATCTTGCTCAAATAGCTAAAATAATTCAAATATAGAATCTTCAGCTCCAACATGTAAAGAATTTGGAAGTCACCACTCACAAACCTGCAACAAGTAATTTAAACAAACCTAAAATCAATTACTTTTCTTGGCCCTATCAAAGATGTGAAGTTGCAGGGGAAAATGCCACCTCAAAATGTAGAGAGGCAGATACACCCAGAAACACACAGCTAAGGTATGTTTTACCTGGAGCAGAAACCACTAAAAGCACAAATAGGTAAGAATACTTACATAGTAATAATTGCTAGAGGCTGAGGGTGGAGTAGCATAAGAGTGAGAAACCACCAGGGACTGCAGTCTTGGGGATTATACACTGTTATAGACTTTGTCTTAAGCAACTCTACTAGGTTCTCACAGTGAAAATCTGAGGAAGATAATCTCATGGCTCTGGCAAAGGGTAGAAAGAGTACTTATGTAACAAACAGCCAAAGTCTCCATAACAGAGGCCAATTTGTCAGACCTAAAATACTTTTCCAGAGACTTATCTCATTTATGGAAAGGGCACTTGTTCTGCTTCATCCCTATCTTGCCTTTTAGTTTCACCTAAGGAGAAAAAAAGAAGAAAAAGAAAACATTGTCAATACAGGCTAGAATTTGAAGGAAAAGATTGAGAATGCTGCAGTCAAGGAAGGAATTGGGGAGTGAGAAATCTATGCTATTGGACACTTTAGAAAGACATACACTCAACACACAGCCCCAATAAAACCCTGAGGTTTAATTGGAAAAGTATACAATGTTTCCCTTCCCACATACCTTACCAGGGATCCACTATAAGAACAGGGCCTTACAGCTGAAAGAGATGCTTCTCTCAGCAGAAGTAGTTATACAGGGCCAGAGTCAACAAATCATGCACAAATAAGAATCCTGGAGGGCAAAAATAAGAATCCTAGAGAAACATGAAGCCTGTAGCAACTGTAGCTACAGCAAATGTTAAACATAGTCCAACTCAAAGTTGAATTAACATAAATATTTACATCAAAGCTTTTTTACTTTGGTTCCTTTTACTCAACACATATCTGTATTTCCACAAAAAAGAATTGCAAAGTGTACCAAACGGTGGTACAAAGCAATCAGCAAAACCAGACTCAACCATAACACAAACGTTGTAATTATCAGACAATGAATTTAAAATAACTAATATTAGTGTAAATGTTCCAAAGGAAAAGGGGACAAGGGAGAAAATAGGCATTGTGAGAAGAAAGCTGGAAACTCTAAGAAGGAAGTTTTCATGGTGGAAACAAAAAGCACCGTAATAGAAATGAACAATGTTTGGACTCATTATAATACTTGGCATAACCAATAAAAAACCAGTGAGTGAGAAAAGACAATAATAATAATAATTTTTAAAAGATATTCAAGAACTGTTGGACAATTATAGACATAATGCCTGTGTCATTATAATAATAAAAGAAGAGAAAATAAAGCTGAAAATATATTTAAAGTTATAATAGCAGAGAACTTTTTCAAAATATATTATAAGAGACACAAAATCAGAGATCTAGGAAACACAAGAAACACCAAGCTACATATATGTTTGTGTGTATATAAATAATACACAAACACACTTATGTCTACCCATATCATATTCAAACTGTAGGAAACTAAAAACAAAGACAAAATCTTGAAAGAATCCAAAGGGAGATGGGGGGGTGGATCTTACATATAGAAGAGAGAATGGAATAAAATATTTAGAGAGGAAATAAAATATTCAACACCCTAGAATTATACAGCTAAATTAATACTTCAAAAAGTGATGAAAAATTACTTTCTCAAACAAACACTGAGAAAATTCATTGCCAGCATATCTGCCATGCACACAATGTCAAAACAATTTCCTCAGGTAGAAGAAAAGCAATACAGGTTATAATCTTGGATTTACATAGAGAAGGAAGGAGTATCAAGGAAAAAATGAAGACAAAATTAAATCTTATATTTTCTTCTTCTTAACTGATCTAAAAGATACATTTAACTTAAAGCAATAGTCTTAGTCTATTTGTGCTGCTATAACAAAATACCTTAGACTAGGTAATATATAAAAACAATCACCCATAATAAAACCCAAAACAACAGAAATTTCTCACATTTCTGAACACTGGAAAGTCCAAGATCAAGGTACCAGCAGATTCTGTGTCTGCTAGGGCTCACCTCCTGCTTCCAGGATGTCACTTTTTTGCTGTATCCTCTTATGACAGAAAAGACAGAAGGCTGCAAAAAGGCATGAACTTTCTCCCTGAAGCCATTGTGTTAGGATACAGTTCCCGTCTATGAGAGCAGACTGCTCATGGCTAAATCACCTCCAATGGCACCATCTCTTAATACTATCACTTTAGGAGTTAAATTCCAACGTATGATCATTGAAAGAACACATACATTCAAACCATAGCAGCAATAATAATAAAAATATATTGCATATAGGTAAGTTAAATGAATAGTATCAATATCACAAGACATGAGAGAGTAGAACTGGAAATACTTTGTATAGAATAATTAAAAAATACATTTTGTCTTTAGCAGGTTTCTGGCACAGAGCTCCTAAAATCCTAGGAAGTTTCTGAACGATTGAGATATCTTTTGCTATTCATAATAAACCTCTTAATATCATTGATGGCAATTATTTCCTACTTGATCTATGGATTCAATTTAATCTCAATAAAAATCCCAGCATGCTATTTAAAGAAAGTGCAAATTGATTCTAAAGTTTACATGGAAAGTAAAAGACCTAGTCTAGCCAACATAATTCTAAAGAATAGAAAATATGAAGTATTCATACTGCTTACCACATTTAAAAGCTTACTACAAAGCTACAGCAGCAAGTCATCATGGCATTAGAAAAAGAATAGGTAAATAGATGAATGAAACAGGCTAAAAGTACCATGAGGTGATCCATATAAGTATATTTAATTACTTTTCTCAAGGCACAGAGAAATTTTAATTGACAAAAGATATACTTTTCAAGAAATGGTGCTAGGACAATTGAATGTGCAAATGTAAAATTAAAAAATGAAGCTAGACAAAAACCTTGTATCTTGTGTGCGTGCGCGCGCGACACACACACACACACACACACACACACACAATGGATTATAAATCTAATGTATACTAAAACTATAACATTACTGGTAGAAAACATAGAAGAAAAACTATATAATTTGGGGTTTGTAATGAGTGAAGAGATTTTTAGATACAATTCCTAAGGCCTAATAAATATGACAAAATAAATAAATTGGATTCAAATTTCAAATATTCTGCTTTGTGAATGACACTGTCATGAAAATGAAAAGACAAGAGGAATGGGAGAAGATACCTGTGAAACACATAACTGATGAAGATCTCATATCTAAACTATGTAAAAGCTCAAACTCAGTAACAAGTAAACCATTCAATTTAAAAAAAAGCAAAAGATCTGAACAGGCACCTCACTCAAGAAAATGTACGGGTCGATGGCAATGATAACATATGAAAAGACACTCAATGACTTTTGCCATTAGAGAAATGCAAATTATATCAATAATGAGATACTACTATATGCCAATTAGAATGACAAAAATCTTTAAAAAAAGAAGATGCTGTCAATTGCTGGTGAGGCTATAGAACAACAGAGTCTCATTTTTTGCTGACTGGAACGCAAATAGTATAGCCGCTTTGGAAGATAGCTTGATAATTTCCTGTAAATCTAAATATAGTCTTACCATATAATCCTGGAATCATGCTTCTAGACATTTACCCAACTGATTTCAATTTTTTTTTTTTTTTTTTTTTTTTGAGTTGGCGTCTCACTCAGTCACCCAGACTGGAGTGCAGTGGCCGCTCCCGGACACCGCAGCCTCGCCTGCTGGGCTCCGGCGATCCTTCCGCCTCAGCCTTCCGAGTAGCCGGAATTACAGGCATGCGCTACCACACCCGGCTGATTTTTTTTGATTTATTGTAGAGATGAGGTCTCGCTGCCCAGGCGGGTCTCGAACCCACGGGCTCAGGCAATCCACTCACCTCAGCCTCCCAAAGGTGCGGGATTACAGGCTGAGCCACCGAGCCCGGCTTCAAAATTTATATGTATTCAAGAAACAGTATGCAAAGAGTTTTATAAATGTTTTATTAATAATTGTCAAAAACTGAAAGAAACTGAGATGCACTTCAATAAATGGATGAATGAACAATCTGTGGTACATACATACAATGAAAGATTATTCAAAAATAAATAGGAATAAGCAATTGAATCACACAAAGACATGGATGAAATTTAAATGCATATTGCTAAGTGAATGAAGTCAATCTGAAGATGTTACATATGATCCCATTTATGTGATATTCTAGCAAAAGTCAAACTACTATGATGGTATAGAGATCAGTTGTTGGCATGGATTCATGAGGGAGGGGAGAACAGGAGAAGCGCAGGATGATGCTTAAGATGAGGAAATTGTTCTTTGTGATCATGTAACATTGAATACATGACCCTGTGGATTTCCCAAAACCTATAACACTATAGAAAACAAAGAGTACTTTTTTCTTTTTGAACTGGAGTCTCCATCACTAATCATCACAGCCTTGACCTTCTGGGCTCAGGCAATTCTTCCACCTCAACCTCTTGAATAGTTGGGACTACAGGCTTGAGCCACCATGCAAGGCTTATTTTATTTATTTATTTATTTATTATTTATTTATTTATTTATTTATTTATTTTACTTATTTTTTGTAGAGAGAAGATCTTGCTATCTTGCCTAGGGTGGTCTCAAACTCCTGGCCTCATGCAATCCTTCCTACCTCAGCCTCTTAAAGTGCTGGAATTACAGATGTGAGCCACCACACTAGACCAGCGGTGAATCTTAAAGTATATAAACTTAAAAATATATATTTAGAAGATTGGGGATCTCAAAATGGAATGCTGAAATATATAGAACAATCTTATGTAAGGAGTTGGAGAAATGAAGTGCTGATAACTTTGGAACTGAATGTAATCTGCAAGAGTAAAGGCAAAATAATTATAGTCAGTAAGAGTTTTCTCACAGGATTATGGGTTAACAATTCTGAAATTACTATACATGTATAATGAAATAGAATGATTAAGTAAATGATGGCAGAGCTAGGAGATAATCTTCTTACTGTTGGAGTAGAAGGTGACAAATAAACAAGAGGAAAAGGCTAGAATTATCTACATAATAATGGGTTAGAGTCAGTAACAACAATTTAGTAGTGATACTGATACGGTTTAGCTGATCAGTCTGGTTTAGTTGTGATACAGATGGTTTCAAAGAAATATGTACAAAACTGTGTTTATGTATGAGTAGTGTAATCAATTATTTTCTTGCTCTGTCAACTAAGAAATCCTAGAAACATCACCCCCCTAGAGCAAAGATTTCTGTGAGTACCCAGATCTTGATTAATAATACCATTCTGAATTCCTTGGAAAAGTGATATTCTTGGACTGGACTAGAAAGTATATAAAATGGAGCATCTTAAAATAATACCATTAAATAAAAAGAACAAAACACTACAAAAAAAATGATGGAGCTACATGAAAGAAGACCAGTAATCAATGGAAAGAGCACTCAATAGCCAAAGAATTTGAGCAATGCAATAAATGAAGAAGTAATGCCTATAACACAACATATAAAAAAAATTCGAGTCTTTACTCACATAAATAAATGTTTAAATAGATAAGTGAAGAAGAAAAGACAAATCTTTGATCCAGAAAACTTCCAAATATTTTATAGAAATACTTTCCCCTAATGAGAAAAAAATTTAACATCCCACTTCTAAAAGAATTGAACTGTACATCATGACTATTTTCTAAGAAGAGTATGGCAAGTAGACAGAAAGTGTACTTTATAATAAAGAAACATGACTAACATTACTTCAGCCAAACTGATCTAGTTCAGTATCAACAGTAACAAGTCATGTTGACATGCATCGTGATTTGATGATATGATTTGATATTATCTGATGGAAAATAATTTTATGATAATGCCACTTTGCCTCTCTGATCCTCCTCCTTAAAATGTATAATTACCATTTAATCATGAGAAAAATATCTGTCAAATCCCAGTTGAGGGACAATCAAAAATAGCTAACTAGTAGTCATCAAAACTCAAAGTCATCAAAAACAAAAGTGTGAAAAATTTTTATAATCCAGATGATGTTATAGAAACATAAAAAAAGTAATTGAAATGCAGTGTCCTCGGTGGGAACCTACAACACAAAAAAGGCATCAGAAAAACACTAAGAAAATGTTAATTAAATATGGACTTTAATTAACAGCAATACATTAAAATTGTGACAAATGTACTATTCCAATGTAAGTTAGGGGATACTGAATCTGGGTAATATGGTATCTCTCTGTACTATCTCTGAATTTTTTCTGTAAATGTAAAACTATTATACATAAAAAGTTTGTTGAAAGTAATGTAGCACTATATCTGAGTTTCAACTATAATACTAAACAACAGCAAAACAGGAGCATCAATGGAACAATGGCAAAAAACACCATTATAATCCAGGTTGCTTAAATTTAATTGTCATTCTCTCTATCAAGAATTTTAATATCATTTTATTGGTTGATTTTATCTTGATGGAAAAATAATTTTCTTTCATATTTATAAAAATTGCTAAAGCAATACGCAATTTATTTCTACTTAGTGTTTGGGCTTATTTAGTGTCACCAAAATGTTGACATCAATAAATAAGATCCTAAGTTATGTAAAAAGGATTAATTATCAGACTTGACATTTCTTCAAAGAAGACATGCAAATGGCCAGTAGTTATATTTTTTAAAAGGCTCAAGATTAATTATCAAGAAAATATAAATCAAAACTACAATAAAATATCACCACACACTGGTTAAAATATCTATCATAAAAAAACAACAAGTCTTGGTGGGAATGTGAAGAAATTAGAACCCTTGTACACTTGATGGGAATGCAAAATGGTACAGGTCCTTTGGAAAACTGTATAGAGGTTTTTCAATATATTAAACATAAAACAACTATATGACTTAGCAATCTTACTACTTGATAATTATTTAAAATCAGAATCTCAAAGAAATATTAGCACTTGCACATTCGTTGCAATATTATTTGCAATGGCCAAGTTGTGGAAAAACCAAATGGGTAAGTAGATTTTAAAATTGTGGCATATATATACAATGAAATATTTTTAAAATATTTAAATAAAGATATAT
This sequence comes from Cephalopachus bancanus, assembly GCA_027257055.1. Lineage (NCBI taxonomy): Eukaryota > Metazoa > Chordata > Mammalia > Primates > Tarsiidae > Cephalopachus > Cephalopachus bancanus. The sequence continues at coordinate 1,466,836 of JAPVLO010000243.1, read as the reverse complement.
TTTACAAAGAAGCCTGCAATATGTTACAACATGGATAAACTTTGAGGACATTGTGCTAAGTGAAAGAAGCCAATCACAGAAAGAGAAATACTGCATGATTCCATTTGAGAGAGGAATCTAAAATAGTCAAATTTGTGAAATCAGAGAGTAGAATGGTGGTTGCTAAGGGCTGGGGAGAAGTTGGGAATTGTTAATCAACTGGTGAAAACATCAATTATGCAAGATGAATAAGTTATAGAGATCTGTTGCATAGCATTATACCTATAATTCATAATACTGCGTTGTACACTTAAAAATCTGTTAGGAGGGTAGATCTCAGGTCAAGTGCTCTTATTATATTAAAATAATTTTTACAGGGTAGAATATGCTCTGTTACATTTCTGTAATCAATTTGTCAAATGACTAAACATTTTTTCTTAAATATATATATAGCATTTACACTAGATTTTATATAGGAATTTTATCACCTAAATTAATTTTGTAAGTATTTGAAAGTACAGGGCACCTTTTTTTGAGTCAGAGTCTCACTCTGTGGCCAGGCTGGAGTGCAGTGTCATGCTCACGGCCACCACAGTTTCAACCTGTTGGGCTCAGGTGATCCTTCCACCTCAGCCTTCCAAGTATCTGGAACTACAGGTGCACACCACCATGCCAAGTTAATTTTTTGACTAATTGTAGAGACAAGGCCTTACCAAGTTGCCCAAGGTGGTCTCAGACCCTGGACTCAGGCAATCTTCTTGCCTCTCCCTCCCAAAGTGCTGGGATTACAGGTGTAAGCCACCACGACCCACTGCAGGGCATTTCTTAATATAAATTGTAGATAAATGTATTCCTTATTATGACAGTCTTTATCATTGTTCGCCAAATACTTCTGGTGGAAGTATTTAGTCTAATAGTAGAATTGCATTTCTCTATCTCTTGAAGTTAATATGGTCATATGACTTTCATTGGCCAATGAAATCTCAGTGTGAAAAATGTGTATTACTTCCAGGGAGAAATATTCAAAATTAAGATGAAACTTTCCTTATTTAATGTTTCTGCCTTTGCAATCATGAGAGTATAGCCAGACATTGAATCTACTTCATATAGGCCCTCCAAATGAGAGTGACATTAAGGCTAAGACCATCAACTACCCTGTGTAGTACATGTACTGTGAGCAAAAAGTAAACATTTGTCATTTTAATCTGCTGAGATTTATAGGGCTATTTGCCATGGCAGCATAATCTAACCTACTCTGATACATTTGTTATTATCTTTATTGTTTTTTATTAAAGATTAAATATAAAGCTTGTCTTTTCTGGGGAAACATGTTAATGAATAAAATATCAAATATTGAATACATATATTTGACATGGAATGGTATGATATACTCTTTTCCTTAAAAAAAAATTTCTTGATATAACAGTCATCTGTCAACAAGTTGTCACTTTGATCGTTTTAAAAAGTCACTTTATAAAATCTTTTAATTTAAAATGTTTAATTATTAATTTTACCCAGAATCCTGTCTGCCATTCTCATTTATAACACGAATCAAAAATTTAAAAATTACACTGATCAAAAATAGAGATTATGATAACTTGACAGCTGAAGGCACTTACCTTTTGAGACTGATAAAAGTTCAAAAAGTTGAAAAGTACATTTGAAAAAGTCACAATCATTGCAATAAATATTCCATTCCTGGAAGGGAATTCATTTTTCTGTTTGCTTACTAGCTATGCCAATATAAGTCACATTTGAGTGAAATAAGACCATACGAGTTGGGAATGTTTATTTCCAGCCCCTTTACTGACAGGTGGTCTGTATTACAAGCGTTGCCCAATAAAATGTGAGCAAATTTGATATATGCTATTTTTATATATGAGGTACTATAAAACTTATGCTTGATTTCTTAGTCTCCATTCCCAGCTGTGCAAAGAAGTCTCCTGTTTTAGCTAGAATAGGAAAAAGATGGTATCATCTTTTTCAGTACTGCACCAATGCTTGTGGTTCTCTCACACTCTACTGAAAGCCTAGTGAATTGCCTCTTTTTAAAACATTCCTTGATTTATACTAATTTAAATATATCATCTGTTTCTTACTGGATTCCTGACTGATAGAATCAGGCCAGATCCCAGAGTGTTATATAGAAGGGAACCTCCCATATCTACAGATTTGGAATAAATGTGTAACCTCAGAAAGAAGTACATCTGATATACTAAGCCACTGAGAATTAAAGATTATTTGTCAAGACTCTATATCCCTAACATATGCAAATAAATAAACAGGTTAGATAATAATTCATATGCACTTGCTTTTCTAAGACATACTCCCAGGAGAAATTGATAAGGGAGTGGACACCAAAGAAAGAAAGCTAAAATAGAGTACAATTTTAAGATAGCACTGGTCTGATCTTTCAGAGGGAGTTCAAGAATGTAAATCACTTCTCAAGCTTTATCTTCAAAAGACAGATGAAGTTTCATATTGAGCACTCACTGATAACTGATAAAAGTTTTCTTACACCTCTATATGTGCACAAGGTTTGGTCTTAGTTTGTTTTCTGCTGCTATAACAGAATGTTGCAGAATGGGTAATTTATAATGAACAGAAATTTATTTGGCTCACAGTTCAGAAGGCTTGGAAGACCAAGTATGGAACCAGCATCTGATGAGGGTCATTCTATGGCAGAAGGCATCATGTGACAAGAGAGCACACACACGAGAGAGAAAATCAGGCCCAACACACCTTTTTTCTTTTTCTTTTCTTTTCTTCTTCTTCTTTTTTTAAAATCAAGACAGCATCTTCATGAAAACAAAGCCAATAATGGCGTTAATTATTTCATGAAAATAGAGGTCTCATGACATAGTTACTCCTTAAAGGTCCTACCTCTTAACACTGTTACACTGGTGATTAAGTTTTCAACATGTAAACTTTTAGGAGATGTATTCAAACTATAGCAGCATCCAAGGGTTTTTTTTTTTTTTTAATGTGCTCAAAAAACAGGTAAGGATAAAAGAAACTTAAAGGAGTTTGACATAGCATAAACAGCATTTTTGGAACACATTTCGAAACAGATCACTTTATCAGTCAACATTAGTTATAACTCACCTTGTATAATTAGGAGGAGGAAGATCAATGACTATATTTAAAATGATCACTAAGAAATTTTAAAATATCGTCTCAGCATTTAAGAAATGATTGAATATATACAAAGCTTTTTAAATTATATAAACTGGGAAGAATTTTTGGTAATTCACTTCTTATGCATTAGGTCACTTAAAATATTGATGGAAGGACAGTATCAGATGCTATGGATACCTGAAATATTATTATTATTATTTATCTAAATAAATATTTATTGTGGGACTACTATAGGTGATGACAAATACAACAAATATAACAAAGTACAGTTCCTTTAACAACATTCTAATAGTAAGGACAGAAAAACATAAATAAAGAGTTATAGTATATTATCAGGCAATTAAAAGTGATAATAAAGAAAATAGCAGAGTAAGAGAACAGTCAGCAAAAAGAGAGGGGTTATTTTAGATAGTGAGGTCATAGTATGTGTCTATGATCAAATAACATCATCTCAGGGACCCCAGTGAATTGAGAAAATGAGCCTTGAGAATATGTGGCAGAAAAATATTCTAGGTAGATGATTCACCATGTGAACATTCCCAGAGCCTCAACCTGGTTTTCTATGCTTAGGAAAAATAAAGACCAGTGTTCTAGTCATGGTTAATGGAACAAGGAAGGGAATGGTAGAAAATGCAATTGATGAGGTAACTAAGACCAGAAATACAGGTTTTTGTAGACCAGCGTAAGGTTTGTGTGTGTGTGTGTGTGTGTGTGTGTGTGTGTGTGTGTGTGTGTGTGTGTTTACTATAGTTCTGATGTTGTGATAAGCCATTGAAACATCATGAACACAAGAATGTCACAAACTAATTCTAGATATGAATAAGTAACAAAGACTGAATTTATTCTGAAAGTGTAGACACTATTTAAATATAAAACTTTTAAAACTGCATTTAACATATAAAACAATGGTTTCATACAGTAGACAATAGGAACACTGGATGGGATCCCTAAAAAAAAGAAAAAAAAATGAATTGAGTCCTACAATTGCCCAACTTATTACCTGGATGTAATACGTAGCCTAGTCAATGAGAGAGGAAACATAAACAGAACCTGAGAGTCTCATTGAGTTCAGTAGATGGAGAGCAGAGTTCAGAGATGCTTGGGTGGTTGAAAGTAGCTAGGCAGACTTCTAGAAAAGAGGAAGAATGCAGAAGCAAGGCTTCAGAAATCTACATAAGAACTTATGTCTTTGCTGAATGCTTGGCTATATGTGTGTAGAGTACAACTTTATAAATCTTGACCAAAAATACTGTAAAGTTGTAAGATAAACATGCTTAAACAAGACAAAGCAATTTTTAAAGTCTAACCAGTCAGAGGGTATAATCCTGGTGATCAGCCAGGTCATTTGGTGGAAACTTCAGAGGAGTCTTATTTTAAAATATGGCTTAATTATTCCTAAAGTCAAGTCTACACCAGAAAAAACTTTAAACAGGGCTGAAAGTCATAAATCTATCCAAAATGATTTTACAGTTAGCTGCCAAAACAGTAGCATAAGTTTCATAAGGTCCTACTTCCAATAAGCAATAAAAGCTAATATATAACCAAGGAAAAAAATGAATCAATAGAAATAAATACTGAAATGACAAAAATAATGACAGACAAGGATGTTAAAATAACTAATTGTAACTATGAACAGTTATTTAAAAACATACAGATAACGAGTAAAGAAATGGATGATATTTAAAAATGAACTTCGAGTAAACAAAACTTGTTGTCTGCGGAAGGGAGGAAGATGTTGGTGGAGCCAGTTGGACTATGTGAGTCCCAGTATGAGTGATTGAGTGTATGGAAAATTTTGCATATGTGTCTGTAAGTGGGCATGTGAATGGCTGACTGAGTGGGGACTTGGGAGCAAGTGGCCAGGGATCTCCTGGTGAAGTGTCTGGTGACTCAGCTGCTCTGCTTGGCCCTAGAGCTTCCTGAGGTGCAGAAGTTGAGCACCATGTTTTAAATTAGCAAAGCCCTTTCTAGGAAGAAGCTGCTGGGAGTGACTGCTGGCTCCAGGCTCTGCCTTACCACTGCAAAACCTGGATGGATACTGGCAACAGGGGTTGCAGTGGGAGCACAGCCAGGGAGCCAGAGGCAGAGCCTCACTGGAGAAGACAAAACAGGCACCCTACTAACATCTTGAAAACTGGGCAGGAAAGTGCTCTAGCTTGTTCACCACAGAGCGACAAACCCAATCTCTGTGACCAGCGCATTAACTACTCAGGGGCTGATGTGACCCAAAGGGAATATCCCGAAAGCACAAACTCCAGAGGGACAGGACAAGTGCTAAGTCTCGGGCACTTCGTCCCCTATTCAACTGTGGGACAAAGAGTGTGACCAAAAAAGGATAAGGAAGACCCCTGAAGAGATCAGCAGTGAGTCTGGGGCTCACCCAATCCTCTGTTCCCCAGCAATCATCTGAACATCAGACACACATAGCTGGAGCAAGACTGAGAGGGCCAGCCCAGGTGGAGCCTTGACTTGAGACACAATAGGTGGACTCTACTCCAGGATAAGCCTGGTTGGGCATCCCCTTATCAATACCTGGGGAAGAGACAATCCCACACTTTCCCACCATGGGGGGTTCCCCTAGACAATATGAGAGTGAGGGAACTGAAGCCCCATCCATCCCCACTGCCTGGTCCTGCTCCCCAGTCAGACACTGGGGGGATTGTGAATGAGGCCACAGCTCTGCAGGAAACAGCAGAGGGGTTTACCTGTGAGTAGTTGGGAGGAACAATTACAGAATCTGCCAAAAGAGGGCAGGCTGTTTTTGTTTGGTTTGTCTTAATTTTTTTTTTCTTTTTCTTTTGTGCATGAATGTGTATGTGAGGGTTTGATCTGCATTCCCTCCTTTCTTTCTTTCTTTCTTTCTTTCTTTCTTTCTTTTTCTTTCTTTTCTTTCCCTTTCTTTCTTCTCTCTCTCTCTCTCTCTCTCTCTCTCTCTCTCTCTCTCTCTCTCTCTCTCTTTCCTTTCTTTTCTGTTTATGTGTGTACATGAATGATTGAGTGTTCATCTTTCAGGTTTCTTTGGCGTGTTTATTTGCTTTTTTGTTGTTGGTCTTCTCTTTTTTTAGTTTAATGTGTGTGAATGCATGTGTGAGGATTTTATATGAATTCCTTTTTTCTCTCTTTTCTTCTTTTATCTCCTTTTGTTTTATGTTGTGTGTGTGTGTGTGTGTGTGTGTGTGTGTGTGTGTGTGTGTGTGTGAGTGTGTTAGGGTTTCTTGATTTTATTTTTGTTTTGCTTTGTTATTTTTTTCCAGTTTGTTGGGGTGTGTGTGTGTGTGTGTGTGTGTGTGTGTGTGTGTGTGTGTTAGGTTTTCTTGTTATTTATTTTGTTTTGCTTTGTTCTTTTTCCAGTTTGTATTGGTGTGTGTGTGTGTGTGTGTGTGTGTGTGTGTGTGTGTGTGTGATTACTTTTTGCTTGGGTTTCTGCCTTTGTGTTTCTGTGTTTTTTATTATGTTTTATTTTTTTATTTTTGTTCATCTTATTTCATTCTACTCTTCTCTGTTCTCCTTATTTATGTTACTGTATCTTGGACTCAGGGGCTACACATATGCTCCCACTGCATTGTCATATACAGTGATGGTGGGGAATGGGACTCAGGGAAAACATACAACAATCAGTGAATATAGTAATTTGCAGTAGTTTCTGAATCCTAGCTCTGCAACCTCCACCTTATTTGACTCTCAAAACTACAAGACATGGCAAAGTTTCCCACCTACAGCCCTGTTTCAAAATAGAACAAATTCAGAGCCCTGATCAGAGAAGACCAGAGGGCTTAGCAAACATCAGAAGTGGAAGTCTCTCCCACTATGACTGAATAACAGAACTAAAGAGAAAAGAAAGAGGTCTGTCACAAGTAAGAAAAAAAAATCAATGGAAGAACACAGGTGATTCCCACTGTAACAATGAGAAAATGCCTGAAAAATCAGACCTCAAAGCCCAAACAATAGAAGTCACCAAAAACTGGCCCCAAAATACAACAGGGATCGGCAAATGGATGGAAAGAGTGAATAAGATTTAAGAGAGACAAAATACAACTCTGAAAGAACTTGTAACAGAGATTTTGGCCAAAACCATTTTCATCCAGGAAATAAATAACAAGATGACAAGCATGCATAGCTGAATTAATCAAGCAGAAGAAGTAATCTCAGAACTTGAAGACCAAAACATGGAATTAACCTGATCTGTAAAAACTCAGAAAGAAAGAACAAAGCCTCCAAGGGAGATAAGATTATATAATGAGGACAACCTATGCTTGTTTGGTATTTGAGACAAAGAAAGAGAAATGGAGAATATATTGGAGCAAGTATTGCAGGAGGTTATTCAAGAAAACATTCCCAGTTTCACCAGAGCTGTGACCATCCGAACACCAGAGGTACAGAGCACTCCCACAAGACGTCAGTGGAGAAGACCAACCCCTAGATACATAGTAATTCACCTACACAAAGTAGGTACAGAAGAAAAATATCCTAAAGACAGCAACAGAGAAAGGTCAGACTATCAAGGAAAATCAATCAGAATAGCTGCAGACCTATTGGCAGAAAAACTACAAGCTACAAGGACTGAAGTCCAATATTCAAATTCCTTAAAGATAAAAATTTCAACCAAGAACTTCCTACCCAGGCTAGCTCACCAGTTCTAAGAGGATAATTTATAGCCCTATGAACACACATAAAGAAAATGGAAAGATCGTAAATTGATAGCCTAACAAAATCACCTAAGGGAGTTGGAAAGATAAGATAAACAAAACCCCAACATCAGCAGAGCAATCCAAAACACCAAAGTAAAAGCCCAGATATGGGATGTAAAAGACAAAAATATAGAAAAAAAATCAATAACAACAAAAAACTGGTTCTTTGAAGGATATACAAGACTGATGAACCCTCTAGAAAGAATTACCAAGAAAAAGAGAAAGACCAAATAAACACAATCAGAAATGCAAAATATAAAGTCACAACTGACCCTGGAGAAATACAAAATATTATCAGAGATTACCATGCACACCTCTATGGAAACAAATTTTATGACCTAAATGAAGTGAAGGACTTTCTGATATCACATAACCTCCCAAGATTAAAACAAGAAGCCATTGAGATTCTTAATAGACCAGTAACAATCCAGAAATTGATTTCATCATAAGAAAATTACCTACCAAATTAAAAAAAAAAAAAAAAAAGACCTGGACCGGATGGTTTTCCAGCAGAATTCTACAAAATGCACATGGAGGAGATGATACCCATCCTATTGAAAGTATTCCAGGCAATTGAGAAAGATGGAATTCTCCCCCAAATTATTTCATGAAGCTAACATCACATTGTTACCTAAACCGGGTAAAGATTCAGCAAAAAATGAGAACTATAGGCCAATATCCCTAATGAACATAGGTGCAATTTTCAACAAGATTCTAGCAAATCCGATCCAACAACACATCTCAAAAAACATCTACCATGACAAAGTAGGCTTCATCCCTGAGATGCAGGACTGGTTCAACATCCACAATACCATAAATGTAATTAAATACGTGAACAGATGTAAGAAAAGAGCCGTATGATTATACCATTAGATGCAGAAAATGCTTTTGGTAAAATTCAGTATCCTTTCTTGATAAAAATCCTTGAACACCTAGACATAGAAGGAACATACCTCAAAATAGTAAGGACCATCTACTATAAATCCACAGCCAACATATTGCTAAGTGAACAGAAACTGGAACCATTTCCCCTGAAAACCAGAACAAGACAAGGCTGCCCACTGTCATCCCTGCTGTTCAACACTGTGTTGGAAGTCCTGGCTATAGCCGTTAGACAAGAAAAGGAAATCAGGGGTATCCAAATAGGAAAAGAGGAAGTTAAGTCATCCCTCTTTGCTGACGATATGATCCTATACCTTGAAAATTCAAGATAATCTGTGAAAAATCTCCTTTCACTGGTAAAGGACTTTGGCAAATTCTTAAGGTACAAAATAAATGTGCAAAAGACAGTTGCAGTCTCATATATCAACAATAAACAGGAAGAAAACCAAATAAAAAGCACAATCCCATTCACAATAACCACAAAAAAATGAAATATCTCAGAATCTTCCTAACCAGAAAAATGAAAGATCTTTACAATGAAAACTAAAAAACACTACTCAAAGAAATCTGCAAAGAAACAAATAGAAAAATGTCCCATGATTATGGACAGGAAGAATCAACATTGTTAAGATACCCATCCTATTAAAGGCAATCTACAGATTCAATGCAATATCCATTAAATTACCAGCAAAATTCCTCTCAGGCCTGGAAATGACAATACAGGAATTCATATGGAAACATAAATGACCACGAATGGCCTAAACAATCCTTACCAAAAAAAAAGGGAGGAATCACGCTCCCAGACTTTAAACTTATTATAAAGCTACAATAATCAAAACAGCCTGGTATTGATACAAGAACAGGCATACAGACCAATGGAACAGGATAGAAATTCCAGAAGCAAAACCTCAATTTCTCAACTAACTCATCTCCGACAAAGCCTCCACCACCAACAACAGGGGAGAGGAGAACCTATTCAATAAATGGTGCTAGGAAAACTGGCTGACCACATGCAGAAGATTAAAAAAGACCCCTACCTATTACCATACACAAAAAATCAACTCCAAATAGATCAAAGATCCAAACATAAAACCCCAAACCATATGAATCTTTCTTACAGAAATTGGAGTAGGTTAAAAATTCCCAATCAAAATCTCAAGTGCCTATATCATAAGAAATAAGATAGATAAGTGGGACCTCATCAAAATGAAATCCTCTGCAAAGCAAAAGAAACTATCAGAGTGGGGGGGAGAGAAACAGACCACAGAATGGCAAAAAGTATTTGCCAAGTGTATATCTGATAAAGGCCTAACATCTAGGATCTACAAGGAACTCAAACGTGAAGAAAATAAAAAACAAACAACCCCATTACAAAGTGGGCAAAGCATATGAATAGGCACTTCTCAAAAGAAGACATATGAGCAGCCAACAGATACTTGAAAAAATGTTCAGCCTCTCTCATCATCAAAGAAATGTGAATTAAAACCATACTGAGATACCACCTAACTCCAGCCAGTATGGCCATCATCAATAACTCAAAAACAACAGATGCTGGAGAGGATACAGGGAAAAGAGAACACTTCTACATTGTTTGTGGGAGTGTAAACTAGTACAATCTCTGTGGAAAACAGTTTGGTGATTCCTAAAAGGTCTAAAAATTGACCTTCCATATGACCACACAATCTCCTTACTGGGAATATATCCTGAGGAACTGAAATCACGCTATGAAAAAGATACCTACACACACAAGTTTATTGTAGCATTGTTCACAATAGCAAAAACACGGAACGAACTGTGCTGCCCATAGAAAGAGGACTGTATTTTAAAAAGGTAGTACATATACATGATGGAATATTATGCAGTCATAAAGAAGGACAAAATTATGAACTTTGCAGCAACTTGGATGGACTTAGGGTCTATAATACTGAGTGATCTATCACAGAAACAAAGAACTGAGTACCACATATTCTCATTCATAAGTGGACCTTGAAAAATTACTGTAATAGTATAAGAAAATGATTGTCAATAGTGGGAAACTGTGGGGGGTGGGGTGGCGGGAATGGCAGTGTGAGATTCTGCTGGGGGAGGAGGGCTCACCTCATCAGTAAGGTTGCCTGCATAATAAACATTTGTGTACTTAAGCCTGAATTGTACCCCACACCTTTAAAATAAAAATTTTAAAACAAAAGCAGAGGGACTAAGAAGACATAAAAATATTTGAAAAACAAAAGGACTTAAAATGTTCCAAATTTTATGTAAACCTATAGATTTATAAGTCTATAGATCCAAGAAAACCATAAATGCAAAAAGATCAAATGGGATAAAAACCCACACAAATATACCAAGACATCATATTTTAATTAAATTGCTGAATACAACAAATAAAGAGAAATATCTCAAAAGCCACCAGAAATTGAAATGCATACATTCTATTCAGGGTATACAGGCTGAACTCAGGTCTGCAGGCCTGACTCTAAAGGCACAAACAAGTACATTTACTTTTATGGTCATTTATCTGAATAGAGTATATGCATTTCAATTTCTGGTGGCTTTTGAGATATTTCTCTTTGTTTTACTCAGCAATTTAATTAAAATGTGATGTCTTGGTATATTTGTGTGAATTTTTATCCCATTTGATCTTAATACATTTTCTGTTGCTATAACAGAATACTATAGACTGAGTAATTTATAAAGAGAATAAGATTATTTGGCTCATGGTTCTGAAGGCTGAAAAATCCAAGGGCATGGTAGCAGATTTTGGTGAGGGTTTTAGTTGTGTGTCATAACATAGTGGAAAAGCTGAAGGTCAAATGAATGTTTGCAAAAGAGGACAAAACACTAGGAATGACCTCCCTTTATAATAACCCCTTTTCATAGTAACTAATCAAATCCCACAAAAGCAAGAACTCACTTCCATGAGAATTAATCTATTCCCATTAAATGGGCATCTATCCTTCTTTACTACCTAGTTACTTCTTAAAGGTCCCACTGACACACTGGAGGACCAAACTTCCAACACATGAACACTGGGGGATGTATTCAAGCCACAGAACCTATTCATTTTGGTTTTCATGACCTCTCAGCTCCATATCCTCGGCTCAAGGCATCTTCTAGGAGTCTGCAAGGATTCTTGAGTTCACTTTTCCTACAGTAAAACCTGGTTAACAGTCTCAATGCAGTAGGATGAGTCAATTGTCTGGTTAATCTTATTTCATTTCCATCACTCAAAGATTATTCCTTGCTGTCTGATGTCAAATTTCACTTCACATATTGTATTCTGGTTTTTGGTTTTTTTTAGATGTCAAAGTAAATTCAGTCTCTAATAATCCAGGAAAAAGTTACCACTCTTTCAAATGTTCCCTCCCAAATGACTCCTCTTTTATTCCTCTCAGCTCTAGAGTTGGTTAGTGTGCATTATTACTACTAGTCATAATGTTCTGAAATATTCCCTTCATTTGACAGTCCTCAGATTGACAAATTTGAGTGTTTCATCCACGTCTTGCTTGACTTTGCATTGTAAGAAGAAATGAAATCTGCCAAGCAAAACAAAGCAAAATTGCAACCCACCACTATAACCACAATAAAGTCTAAAATTGTTAATTCATTTTCATAGGGAAAAAGATACATCTTTATGGTTAAGATAAGAAGAGGTTGGTAGATTTATTGGTGTAAGTAGAAGGCATTCTGAGTCCTGAAGAATGAAAATCTGAAATCCCTTTTTTCATGATTTGCTTTTAGGAATTTAAGCTAAAGCTGGAAATGTTGAGAAAAATAAAATTTAATAATTGACCACATCATGACTAAATTTTTTTCTTGAGATGTTGCAAGTGAAAAGATTGCCAAGTCACCCAAAGCCTAAATGTTTTTACTTTTGCCTGTCTCCTTGTGTTTTGTTTTGCTCACTATACTCTAAATACATTGACTTTATCCTGTTTTCTGAACATGCCAAACTTAACCTTTCCCTAAGTTTTGGCTCATGCTGTTTCCTCTGCTTGTAATGTTCTTTTCCAAGGGCATAAATGACTCCTTGTATTGTTTCCTGCTCATGTAATATTATTTCATAAAAATAATTATCATGAATAATTAGGCAATAGGGGATGAAAATAGGGAGAGTAATATTAGTTTGAAAAATCTTTATTACTGCCAAACCACACTGCAGTTTTTTTAACTTTTAAAATCATATCACTACATTAAATTATTGTTAATTTGTTTATTTTTCAACCTCTTCTTAAAAGTATGACAGGAAATAGATCTGTCTTGCCCACTACTACATCTGCTTCCCATAGAAAAGTGCTCAGCATATGCTGGTACTAAACAAATAAATATGTGAAAGGAAAAAATACAAGCCAGGTGTGGTGACTCACACCTGTAATCCCAGTACTTTGGGAGGCAGAAGCGAGAGAATTGTGTGAGCACAGAAGTTCGAGACCACCTGGGAGACTTGGAAAGACATCATCTATACAATAAATAAAAAAGTAGCTGGGCATGGCGGTGCACTCCTATAGTTCTAGCTACTTAGAAGGCTAAGGTGGAAGGATTGCCTGAGCCCAGCTGGTTGAGACTGCAGTAGCCATGAGTGTGCCACTGCACTCCAACCTACATGACACAGTGAGACTGTGACTTAAAAAAAATACAGAAGAAAAAGACTTTTAAAACTGAACTTCAATAAATGCCTTCAAAAAAACTTTTTCTCATTTCTTGGCCTTGGGTCATTTACATTCTGTTTTAAATCTGTATAAATTAGTTTCTTTATTGGGAGTTAAAGTGTTATCTAGTTTGTTCTTTGGGAAATAATAAAGTCAGATGAAATTGAGATGGCATTTGGCCAATACTTCCTTTCTTGAGTTATTCTAAGGAGATGTATACACAAGGATAAAGCAAGGCAGAGCAAAACTTTATTAATGGTTGACATTTTGTCCCCACAGCCCTATGAAGTACACTAGTGCTGTAGGCTGAAACAATTGCATAAATCATTTTTTAATCTACTTTGATGGTCTATGTAAACCAGAATAAAGACGGCTAATAGTTGATTTTTGCCAATTTTCATCCCAGAGAAAGACACAATTTTCAAGTCTTTGTACTGCAGAGAAAGAAAAAACATTGGCCAAGAGTCTAAATGATTGGAAATAAACCATCAAGAGAAAATGTGTGTTTTATTTTGTAGCATAATCACATACCATGGTTACTATCCCCTTGCTTAGCTGACATTTTGAAAGAAAGAAGCAGATTCTTATGAGAGGGAAATCACACCTTCACAAGCAAACAAAAAATAAAAAGAGATATCCAGCTTTTCTCTCTGTTGAAACAAGATTTAAATCTTTAAACAGTAAAGAAATAATAGATTGGTGAGAAATATATGATTAAGATTAGCAATCTCATGTATCTCTCCATCTCTTGCTTTTATGCTAGAGAGTTCAAAATGGTGAATGGAAGAAAGAAAAAAAAAAGAAAACGACTGGAACTTCTCCCATAAAAGTAAGACAATAACTTTATTTCATATTTCTTTTAATTATAAGATCCCAAAAGGACATAAAGAAAAAAGTAAGAGATGTTTAGTAGTAATGACCCAGGCTCCTTCTTTACAGGAAGAGGCTTTACTAAGCTTGTGTGGATAGAGAAAGAGACTGAATGTGCAAACAGCCAATGGCCAGGCCATATATGACAATAGAAAGCCAGGCAAGACTTGAATTATTTTGTTTGTTTCTAAGAGGGGATGAAATTGGATTAGTAGAAAAACTCTGGCTACAACTATAGTGCTTGAGTGGAGTAGGGCAGAAATAGGAGTTGGACCTTCTATGGCAGAAGGGAGTCATGGGTGGAGTCCAAATTGTGCAGATTTTCCTGCAGCTGCTAGAAGAAGGCCTAGTAAAGGGAGTGTGTTGGAGTCTGGGTTAAGGGTAAATATTTGTTGAAATTCTCATGAATTGGAATAAGTTAGGAATCATGCTATAGCTAAAATAAAGCCGATGTCTCCAATACGGTTATAGAGAATTGCTTGTAGGGTTGCTGTGTTTGCGTCTGTTTGTCCGTATCACCATCCAATGAGGAGAAAAGATATAATACGGACTCCTTCTCATCCAATAAAAAGTTGAAATAGGTTGTTGGCGGTAACTAGAATTAGTATGGTGATGAGGAATAGGAGTAAATATTTGAAGAAGCGATTAATATTGGGATCTGAATGTATATATCATATTGAGAACTCTATGATGGATCATGTAACGAAGAGAGCTACTGGTACAAAAGTTATGGAGAAATAATCTATTTTGAAGCTTAGGGAGAATTTTATAGTTTGGATAGTTATGCAGTGTCAGTTAGAAATGACTGTTTCTTGATTTGTGTATAAAAATATGATTATTGGGACTAAGCTTGTTATAAATGCGCAGGCAAGAGTTTTTTACGTAGCTGGGGTAGCTGTAATTGTTAAATTTTTTAGTTGTTGTAACAATAAAAGGGGTAATTAGAGGTGTAAGTGAGAGAAAGATGGAAGATGAAAATAAATTTATTACTTTTATTTGGAGTTGCACCAATTTTTCGGTTCCTAAGACCGATGGATTACTTCTATCCTTTAAAAGTAAGAAAGCCATATTGTTATATATGGAGGCTTGAGTTAGCAGTTCTTGTGTACTTTCTTGGTAAATAAGAAATTTGGGGTTTCTATTATTAGATTCACAATCTAATGTTTTGTTTAAACTATATTTACAGTACATATACCCTATGATTAATTTGGGGTTGGTGGATAGTAGGATTGGGGTAATAGGTGTATAATTATTAATGTATTTTCTTGAGTGAAGGGAGGTTTAATGCTGCTGATGTGATATGTATATTTTCCTCGTTATATTATAGTTAGTATATATAGGGAATATAGGGCAGTGATTAGTATATTAAGACCTATCAAAATAATAGTTAAATGCGATCATGAAAAAGATGCTATCATTACAGATAATTCACCAATTAAGTTAATGGTTGTGGGGAGGGCTAGGTTGGTTAGGCTAGCAAGGAGTCATCATGTTGTTGCAAGAGGTAAGAGGGTTTGAAGGCCACTGGCTAGGGCTATTGTTCAGCTGTGAAGACGCTCATAGTTTGTGTTTGCTAGGCAGAATAATAGGGAAGAGGTAAGGCCATGGGCAATTATAAGAACTCTGGCTCCAATGAGACTTCATGGGGTTTGGATAAGGATTGCTACGATAACAAGTGCTATGTGGCTAACCGAGGAGTAGGCAATGAGTGATTTAAATCTGTTTGGCGTAAGCAGATGTAACTAGTTATAATTATGCCTCACAGGGAGAGTATTAGGAAAGAGTAGGCTATATAGTCTGTTAATGGGTCTAGAATAATTGTTATTAGTATTATTCCATATCCTCTGAGTTTTAGTAAGATTGTTGCAAGGACTATAGAGCCTGCAATTGGGGCTTCGATATGGGATTTGGGTAGTCATAAGTGAAGTCCGTATAGAGGTATTTTTACTATAAAGGCTAGTATGCAAGCTAATCAGAGAATATTATTTGATCAAGAGTTGGGAAGACTAGAAGAGCTGATATTTGAAACCATATATCTACTGACTCAAAGCACTGTATTCTTTTTTTTTTTTTTTTTTGAGTTGGAGTCTCACTCTGTCGCCCAGACTGGAGTGCAGTGGCCACTCCCGGCCAACACAGCCTCGACCTGCTGGGCTCTGGCAATCCCTCCGCCTCAGCCTTCCAAGTAGCCGGAATTATAGGCATGCGCTACCATGCCCAGGTGATTTTTTGATTTATTGTAGAGATGAAGTCTCGCTGTCCAGGCAGGTCTCAAACTCGTGGGCTCAGGCAATCCACTCACCTCAGCATCCCAAAGGCGCGGGATTACAGGCTGAGCCACCAAGCCCGGCAAGCACTGTATTCTTAATGAATACTAAGTATATTAAAAATATTTTTGAAAAATGGCATATTTCAGAGACATTGGCAACACAATAGCATAACTTTTTCCAAATTTTGAAAATATACTCATAGATAAATGCATTCCTATTATTGTATTTCCCTCTAGAAAATTTTGTATCTTGTTTGCAAAGTGTTTATTGATTCTCAAACAACACTTAGAAGGAAAGGTGGAGGCAGATAAAAAGGACAAGTGCAGCTACATTGTCTCTTCGTTTGGCAGTGTCACAGATGGTTGCATGCACACTGACCTCTGTTACAGTAGTAATGCCAAGTGCTGGTGAAAGTGAGGTCTTTGTGGCACTATCATTCACTCATGAGACAAGTACATTTTTTCTTAAAATCAGTGTCTATCAAGAACTTTTGAAAATTAGTATTTAATCTAGCAACACCATATTTACTATTTTTAACTTTTAAGAACAAGACATATTTGTACAAATATCTGTCTCAGTATGTTAATGATAACAAAGTATAGCAAAATTAAAAAATAAAAAAAGAAATATTAGAAGTGCAAAAGAGTAATAGTTAAATAAATTATAGTATAGACAAAGATAGAAAATTAGGTAGGATTGATATTTTTTGGAAACAAAACTGTGCAGAAGGGAAAGGGCTAAGATAGTTGACTGAAAATATTGAACGACTGCTTCTTTCTTTCTTTTTTTTTAAGTGTTTGATTTTTTTAAAACATATTTTTTATTTTAAAATTGTGGGGTAAAGTTAAGGGTTAGGTATACAAATATGCATTGTTCAGGAACCCTTGTTGATAAGGGGTGTCTCCTCGTCCCCAGACAGATATTGACTGCCGTTAATCCCACCTTCCTTCCCCTTCCTACTCCCCTCATAATTTCCCACCACTATCAATCCTTTTCTTATAGTATTATGATAGATGTTCAAGGTCCACTATATGAGTGAGAACATGTGATACTCAGATCGTTGTTTCTGTGAGAGATCACTCAGTATTATAGACTCTAGTTCCATCCAGGTTGTTGAAAAATTCATGATTTTGTTCTTTTTTTTATGGCTGTGTAGTATTCCATTGTGTATTCTTTCAACAAGAGATTCTGAAAGGGGGATTGAAGCCAGCACTTTAGAGGTCTACATGGAAACGCAACCTGAGGTTCATCAGGCAGACATCAGGGGCCACAGTGAGTAGAGAGTTCCAAGCCCCAACGATCTCCAGAATTGGCTCTGATGCAGACCAGGAAAACATTCTTAGTGAAGGAAGTATTGAATGAATGGGAGAGATTTCACATTCCTCTCACAAACCTCTGCAGTCCTAGTCAAGAAAGAGACAATCCAGGCCCTCTTCCTACACCTACTCCCAACTGACCAGGTGCAGAAAACTTTTCAGAATCAGGACAGAGGTGCTGGTTGGGTCCACGTGAGGCCTGAAAGACTCTCGTCCCAGGTGAATCTTGGGGTTGGCCATCAACACCTCAGTGGGGAAACCCTGTGAAACACATTCTGCAGGATTGATCTGCACTTCACGGGCGCTTGCACCTACCCCCGTCTCCACTCTCCATCCAGGAATACATGCCCACTCTCCAGTAGCACTGGCACCCATCCTAGACCCAGTTCAGGGCTGTAGACCTGGCCTGTCCCCAGGAAGACACCATCATTGTCCTTGCCCCTACCTACAGAGTAGTGAAAGAATTAAGAAACAGAACACCTCTGCAACTCCTGGCAAGTCAGACCACACAATGCCCAAGTGAAGAAAGGCTGTCTAATGACTACCAGTTTACATTTAGGTTGCTGAGTGGTGGGACTTCTCCCAGCTGCAGACAGCATGGCAGTCACAGCCCAATGCACTTTCACACTGAGGGAGAAATGTCAAGTCTTACCCGGCAAGACAGTATCCAGTCTTCTCCTGGATAAGAATAGTAGACTGACTTACTTAGGCAGAAGGAGGCCACTTTACGCCTGCCGGATTACCTGTGCCAGAATTGGGCCCTGGGACACCTTCTTGTTGCCTGCCAACCCTGCAGAAGTGATATACAGACTGGAGAGAAAGGAATCAGACCTTTCCACCAGCCAGGGCCCCTGGTGTTTGAGCCAGCAGGATGAGAAAGCACTTTAACTGGAGCAAAGTACTTATCTTGCCCCTATCAGGTTGTGCTGGTAAAGCAGTGCCAGATGATTTCCCTTCAGGTTGCCATCATTGTTGCCACCTCTGCCCCTAACTCAGGCAGAACAGAGAGGGAGGTAGCCTCCATAGCTCCTGGCCAGCATCACTTTCTCCACTCTTGAAACCATGGGTCAGGAAGGGAGCAAGGAGAAATACTGCTTCTGCATGCCCACAGGACTAACAACCAAACACATGCCACATGGCTCTCACACCGTTGTTTCACCCAGCCTGATCACACTGTGTGGCAGCACTTCCCTGTGGTCGTAACCTCAAGAAGTCACCACTGGGCTCCAACATGACCCTCTCCCACCAATGAAGCTTCTGCCACCTTCACCTCTGCAGCCTGAAGATTAGGGAGAGAGTGGCACAATGCAAAAGGAAGCCAATAGACCATACTCAGCACATATCAAATGCATTCCTATGTGGAAAAACAAATAAACAACTAAATATAAAAATCAAGTAAGAAAACAACACAAACTGTCACCCTAATAGTAGCAAATTTAACCAATGAAACATAACAAAAAAATACATAAAAAGAGAAGAGGCTGCTGTTACAAAAGAGGAAGAACTAGTGGGAAAACAACAGCAATCTTCAATGCCAAAATGATTTGACACCTACAACAAGTCTTCTCAGATCCCAAGTCATGGAACCTATTCAGAATGATGTGTTCCTGATGATAGACATAGAAACTCAATGAAATCTGAGAGAAAGTGGACACTCAAATTAATTAGTGGACCACAAAATCAGTGCAGGAAGAGAAAACTGACCTAGCCTTCCTAAGAAAGAACCAAATTGAAAGGCTGGGAGTGAAGAATTCTCTCCTGGAATTTCAATTTCTTAAATAGCAGAATTGACCAGGCAAAGGAAAGAATCTCAGAGCTTGAGGACTGAACCATTGAACTAACCCAACTTTACAAAAATAAGGAAAAAATAATTAAGAAAGATGAGAAAATTTTACAAGAGGTCTTGGGTTATATAAAGGAACTGAATCTATGGCTGATTGGCATTCTAAGAGAGAGGGGAAAACTGAGAGCACCCATGAACAAGCTTTTCAAGATGTTCCACAAGAAGACTACCCCTGTCACACTAGCGAGGTAGGCATACAGAAACAAGAACAATTGCAGTAGAACTCTTAGAAGAAACCTAACAAACCAGAAGGAAAGGAAATCCATTTTGAATCATTCTTAAAGTAAAGTGATTCCACTCAAGAATTTCTTAGCCCACCAAATAAGCTTCATGAATGAAGAAGAATCAAAAGGCCACCTCCAGACTATCCCTTTAGGAGATGTCTAAGGTAGTTAGAAACATAGAAATGAAAGAACAATATCACTCATCACAAAAGCATAGGTAAACACAGAAATTGCAGACCAAAAAAATTCACTATAAAACCTAGAATATGAAGCAGGTTGTTAGCAACAATATGAAAGAACTAATCCTCACATATCAATAGTTAACTTAAATGTTAATGGACTGAATATGCCACTCAAAAGACACAGAGAGGAAAATTAAATAAAGAAACATGATCTATCCCTATGCTGCTTCCAGGAAACCCATATAACCATAAATTACACCCCCAAGCCCAAGGTAAGATTTGGAGAAAGATTTTTGATGCAAATTGAAACAAAAAAGATCAGGGGTAGCTATTCTTATATTAGGTCAAATACTTTAAATCAGTAAAAGTTGAAAAGGACGATGAAGAGCACTACATAATGATAAAGAGTTCAATTCATCAGCAAGAAATATACATTTTGAATGCATATGCATTCAACATGGAAGCATCCTGATTTATAAAATAATTGCTAATTCATCTAAGAGAGGACCTTGACAGCTATGCAATAACAGTAGAAAACTTCAATACCCCACTAATAGCTTTAGACATATCATTGAGGCAGAAAAATAACAAAGTAATCCAGGACCTAAACTTGACACTTGACCAATGAGATCTAATAGATATCTACAGAGAATTCCATCCAACAACCACAGAATTCTGTTCTTGAGCACATAGAACATACCTTACGATCGACCACATACTTGGTCAACAAATCAAGCATGAACAAATTTCAAAAAGTCAAAATTATTTCAAGAATTTTCTCAGACCACAGTGGAATAAAACTAAATATCATCAACAGCAGGAACTCAAAAAGCACACAAATACTTGGAAATTAAGCAACATTCTTCTGAGTGACTTTTGAATTAAGATAGAAATCAAGACAAAAATAAAAAGATTTCTAGAAGCAAAATTAAAGACATGACATGCCAAAACTATTGGAATACAATGAAGTCATGCTGAGAAGGAATTTTATGACATTGAATGTACACATCAAGAAAATAAGGCTATCTTAAGTAAATAGTCTATCGTAGCATCAAAGGGAACTGGAAAGACATGAACAACCCAATTTCAAAGCCAGTCAAATAATAGAAATAAAGTAATTTTAAAGTTAAGCAAAATAGAGACAAAAAAATCACTGAGTCAGAAATATGGTTCTTTGACAGAGTAAATAAGTTTGACAGACCCATGTCCTAATTGAGAGAGAGAGAGAGAGAGAGAGAGAGAGAGAGAGAGAGAGAGAGGGAGAGAGTGATTCTAATAAGCACTGTCTGAAATGAAAAAGGTGATGTTACAACTAACTCTAAAAAATACTAGAACATCTAGAGGAAATGGACAATTTCCTGGAAACACACAACATTCCAAGACTGAAACAGGAAAAATTAGAAACCCTAAACAAACCAATAACAATACAATAAATTGATTCATTCATAAGAAGCCTTCCAACCAAGAAAAACTCCGAGCCCAGTGGTTTCGCAGTTGAATTCTACCAGTGTTACAAAGAACAGCTGATACCAATCCTACTGGAAGTATTCCAGACAATTAAGACAGAAGTTCTTAGTTCATTTTATAAAGCTAATATCATCTGAATACCCAATTGCTGAAAATTCAACAAAGAAAGAAAACTACAATTTTCCTAATGAACATAGGTGTACAACTTTTCAGCAAGATACTAGCAAATTGCATCCAATAGCATATTACAAGAATCATTTATCATAACCAGGTGGGCTTTATTCCTGGAATGCAAGGCTGGTTCAACATACACAAATCAATAAATATAATCCACCACAAAAAGAGATGTAAAATCAAGAACCACATGATTATCTCAATAGATGCAGGAAAAACATTTGATAAAACCCAACATCCCTTATTGATGTTATATGGGGAATAAAAATTCCCAAACATTCAGGCATTAAACATTTCACAAAGCAATAAGAGCAATCTGTGAGAAACCCACAGCTAACTCAATGGGCAGAGGTTGAAAGCATTCCCTCTAAACACTGGAAGAAGATGAAAATGTTCACTCTCATCATTCTTATTTAAATAGTACTAGAAGTCCTAGCCAGAATAATCAGGAAGATATGAGTCTATACCTAGAAAACCTTACAGATTTTGTCAAAAATCTCCTAATACTGATAAACAACTTCAGTAAAGTCTCAGGATACAAAATTAATGCATAAAAATCAGTTGTATTTTTATACACAAATAATAAGCAGGCTGAGAACCAAATCATAAACACAATCTCATTCACTATATCCACACACACAAATTAACTTGGTATTCTTTCACCCAAAGAGTTGGAAGATCTTCACAATAAGAACTACAAAATGCTGCTCAAAGAAGTCAAAGATGACACAAATGAATGGAAGAATATCCCGTATTCATAAATTGAAAGAATCAGTATATCAATATGTGTATACAGTCCACAGCAATCTAAAGATTGGACACACTCATTATCAAACTACCAGCAACTTTTTTCACAGACCTAGAAATCACAATACTTAAATTCACACAGAAACAAAGAAAAGCCCAAATCACTAAAGCAATTCTCACAAAAAAGAACAAAGTTGGTGGCATCACACTCCCAAACTTCAAACTATGCTACAAGTCTATAGTGACCAAAACAGGATACTGCTAGTACAAAAATAAACATATAGACTAATGGAAGAAATTAGAGAATCCTGAATGAAAGCCACCAACATAAAATTATTTCAATAAAAACAAACACTGGGGAAAGGAAATCCTATTTTGCAAAGAGTACCGGTAAAACTGGCTGACCACATGCTGTAGAATGAAACCGGATCCCTACCAATCATCATATACTAAAGTTAATTCAAAATGGATCAAGGACTTGAAGTGAAAACCCAAAATACAAAAATCTTGGAAGAAAACCTAGGGAACACCTTCCTGGACACTGGCCTAGGTATGAATTCACAGTCAAGGTCTCAAAAAGCAAATGCAGTAAAACCCGAAATTGACAGATGTGACCATATTGAGATAAAAAGCTTCTGCACAGCGAAAGAAACCACCAAGAAAGTAAACAGACAACCTACAGAAAATAAGTCTCTATTGTGTTTGAATCTTTACATGTTTTAAGTCTATTTCAGCAGCTAGTGTTGCTCCAACTAGTTCATAAATCTACGAGTTATAATGAGAGAAAAGTACTGAGACTCTAGTACTGCTATTGTTAGGTGGCAAAATTTCAAGTAATTTCCAATACGTTTTCAGAAGATTTGTATAATTTTGAGCATTTTATAATTTCTACTACAAAATATTTTTATTTGCTATTTCCTAAGTACAAACATAATTTTTGTGTTATAATTTAAATAAAATCATATGCAAACACGTGCGTGCATGTTTATGCATACACATAATCTGGAGTGTGTAGTTCTACAGGTTTGAAAAACTATGCATTCATTTAACCTATTTAATCAGGCATTGCCCTAGCAAGTTTCCTGAGCTTCTTTCCTGCCATTGCCCTCTTCCCAAGGCAATCACTGTTTTGATTTCTATTGCCATAGATTAGGTTTGCCTACCTAGATAGTTATATAAACGGAATCTTTACATATCCCACTAAAATATATACTTTTTGGTTTTTAAAAAATATTTTATTTTGAGATAATTGTGCACACATAGAAAAGTTGAAAAAAATTTACAAAGAGTTATTCTACTTAGTTTTCCCAAGAATTATTGTCATTGCTACATAACCACAAACATTATTTATAGTGTACATTTCTGTTGGCCATACAATCATGAATTTAGACTATATATATATATATTTTAATTTTAATAATGTAGGGTACAATTCAGATCTAGATAGACAAGTAGTCATTGAACAGATAAAGTTTGGGTCTCCCTTTTGTCCTCACCTCATCTGGTTTGAGATCAGGTACGTTTATTTATGTTATGAGCCATCCCCATCCCTTGGTAGTATCCCACTACTGCCAATCCCTTTCTTATTGTATTATGGTAAATGTTCAGGGTTCACTTATGAGTAAGAACATGTACTCAGTTATTTGTTTCTGTGATAGATCACTGAATATGACAGATTCTAAATCCATTCAAGTTGCTGCAAAGTCCATAATTTTATTCTTCTTTATGGTTGTGCAATATTCCATTGTGTATATGTACCACATCTTTTCTGTGTAGTCCAGTTTTGATTTTGCTTCCACATTTTTGCTATTGTGAATAGTGCTGCAGTAAACATGAGTGTTCAGGTATTTTTACAGAGTTATTTAAGTTCTTCCAGGTACAGTCCCAGAAGGGGGATTGCTGGGTCATATGGCAGGTCAATGTCTAATTCTTTTAGGAATCATTACACTGTTTTCCATAGAGGTTGAACTAGTTTGCTTTCCCACCAGCAGTGTAGAACCGTTCCCTTTTCTCCACATCCTTGCCAGCCTCTGTTGTTGTTTGTTTAACTAATGATGGCCATTCTTACTGGGGTTAGGTGATATCTCAATGTTTTATTGATTTGCATTTCTCTGATGATTAGTGAGCCAGGGCACCTTTTCATGTGTCTGTTGGCTGCCCATATATGTTCTTTAGGGAAGTGTCTATTCATGTCTTTTGCCCACTTTTTAATGGGGCTGTTTGTTTTTTATCTTTTGGCGTGTTTGAGTTCCTTGTAGATACTGGATGCTAGGTCTTTTTCAGATATTGAGATGGTAAATAATTTTTCCCAGCCTGTGGGCTGTCTTCCCACTCTCTTGATTGTTTCTTTTGCTTTGCAGAAGCTTTTCAGTTTGATGAGGTCTCACTTGTCTATCTTATCTCTTATGGTCTGGGTTTTTGGGGTTTTTATCTGGAATTGGTTGCCTATTCTGATTTCCATAAGGGTGTTTCCTGCATTTTCTAAGTTTGAGGTTTTACATTTAGGTCTTTGATCTATTCAGAGTTAATTTTTGTGTATGGTTATAGGTAAGGATCTATTTTAATCTTCTGCATTTGCTCTGCCAGTTTTTCTAGCACCATTTCCTGAATAAATTCTCCTCTCCCTAGTGGTTGGTTGTAGAGACTTTGTCAAAGATGAGTTGGCTGAGAAATTGAAATTTTGCTTCTGAAATCTCTATCCAGTTCCATTGGTCTATTTGCTTGCTCTTGTACCAATACCAGGTTGTTTTAATTACTGTAGCCTTATAAAAAGTTTAAATTCTGGAAATGTGATAACTCCCACTTTATTTCATTTGCTAAGGATAATTTTGGCTATTTGGGGTTGTTTATGGGTCCATATGAATTTATGTATTGTTTCCTGGTCTGAGAAGAATGATGTTGGTAATTTAATGGGTATAGCATTGAATCAGTAGATTGCCTTTGGTAGGATGGACATCTTAACAATGTTGATTCTTAAAATTCATGAGCATGGAATGGTTTTCTATTTGTTTGTGTCATCTTTTGACTTGTTTGAGTGTGTTTTGTAGTTTTCATTGTAAAGGTCTTTCATTTCTCTTCTTAGGAAGATGCTGACATATTTCTTTCTTTTTCTTTTTTTTAGTCCACTGTGAAAAGGATTGTGCTTTTTATTTGTTTCTCTGCTCATTTGTTGCTGGTGTATAAGAATGTGACTTTCAGCCGGGCTCGGTGGCTCAGCCTGTAATCCCGCGCCTTTGGGGGGCTGAGGTGAGTGGATTGCCTGAGCCCGCGGGTTCGAGACCCGTCTGGGCAGCGAGACCTCATCTCTACAGTAAATCAAAAAATCAGCCGGGCGTGGTAGCGCATGCCTGTAATTCCGGCTACTCAGAAGGCTGAGGTGGAAGGATCACTGGAGCCCGGCAGGTCGAGGCTGCGGTGGCTGGGAGCAGCCACTGCACTCCAGTCTGGGCGACAGAGTAAGACTCCAACTCAAAAAAAAAATAAAAATAAAAGAATGTGACTTTCTCTAGCATGTTTATTTTGTACCCTGAGATTTTGCCAAAGTTCTTTATCAGCAAAAGGACGTTTTTGACAGACTTTCTTCAATTTTAGAGGTAAAGGGTCATATCTTCAACAAAGAGAGATACCTTGACTTCTTCTTTTTCTATTTGGATACTCCCAGTTTTATTCTCTTGTCTGATTTCTCTAGCTAGGATTTCCAACAAAATGTTGAACAGGAGGGGTGAGAGTGGACAGCCTTGTCTTGTTCTGGTTTTCAGGGGAAATGCTCCCAATTTCTCTCCTTAGCATTATGTTAGCTGTGGGATTGTCTTAGATGACTCTTACTATTTTGATGTATGTACTTTATATGCCTAGGTGTTCAAGGGTTTTTATTAGTAAGGAAAGTTGGATTTTATCAAAAGTTTTTTCTGCATCTAATGATGTAATCATATGGTTCTTGTTTTTACATCTGTTGATGTATTTAATTATATTTATGATCTTGCAAATGTTGATCCAGTTCTCCATAGTGGATGACTTTTGAGATGTATTTTTGAATTAGATTTTCTAGAATGTTGTTAACTATTTTTGCATCTATGTTCATGAGGGATATTGGCCTATAGTTCTCTTTCTTTGTTTCATCTTTACCCAGTTTGGGTATCAGTGTGACATTAGCTTCATAAAATGATTTGGGGAGTGTTCTGTCTTTTCTGATTGCCCAGAATACTTTTAATAGGACTGGTATTGACTCCTTCTTGTATGCTTTATAGAATTCTGCTGGAAATCCATTTGGTCCAGGCCTTTTTTGTTGTTGTTTTTGGTAGTTTTCTTATAATAGCGTCAATTTCCAGGGTGGTTTTTGGTCTATTTAGGATCTCATTTTTTTCTTTTTTCAGTCTTGGGAGACTGTGTGATGTCACAAGTCCTCCATTTCATTTAGGTTACCGAGTTTGTTTCCATACACGTGTGCATAGTAATCTCTGGTGACCATTTCTATTTCTTCAGAGTCAGTAGTGACTTGAGTTTTTACATTTTGATTGTGTTCATTTGGGCTTTTTCTATCTTTTCTTGGTTAATCTGGCTGGGAGGGGGGTCCACCAATCTTGTCTATCCTACAAAGAATCAGCTTTTCACTTCATTCTTTTCTATGGTATTTTTGCCTTCAATGTCCTGTATTTGGGCTTTTACTTTACTGATCTGAATTCTTCCGCTAAAGTTAATGTTTTGGTGATCTTGCCTTTCCAGCTTCCATAGGTGATTTGTTAGACTGCTAACTTGTTCTCTTTCTATTGTCTTGCTGTGCGTTCAGAGAGATATAAATTCCCCTCTCAGTACTGTTTTCATGGCATTCCAGAAGTTTTTGTAAGATGTTTCTTTATTTTCATTTGTTTCTAGGAATTTTTTAATTTCTGTTTTAATTTCTGTGTTGACCCAGAAGTTTTCAGCATCATGCTGTTTAGTGTACATGTCTTTGTGGGTTTTGGGGGATTTTGTTGGTGGTTATGTTTATTTTTATTCCACTGTGGTCTGAGAAGCTGCATGACAGTATTTCAATCTTGCAATTATTTTTTATTCTTGATTTATGGCTGAGAATGTGGTCAATCTTGGAGTATGTTCCATGTGGTGATGAATAGAATGTATATTCTTTGGTTGTTGCATAGAGTGTTCTGCAGGTATCTACTAAGTCCATTTTTTCAAGCAAGTTGAGGTTCCAAATCTCTTTGTTGATTTTTCTTTCCTCAATGATCTATCTAGGGTTGTAAGTGGGATATTTAATATCCAGCTATGATAGTGTTAGAGTCAATATCTTTTTTTAGTTTATTTAGTACTGCTTTATAAAATCTGGTGCTCCTGTGTTAGGTGCATATATGCTTAGGATGAATATTTCTTGTTGATGGATCAAACCTTTTATCATTATGTAGTATCCTTCCTTATATTTTTAAATTTTTGATCACATAAATGTTGTTTTGTAAGATGTTAAGACTGAGACTCTTGTCTTCTTCTGTGACCTGTTTGCCTGGAAATTCATTTTCCATCTTCTGACTTTGAGTCCGTGGGCATTTTGTGGTGAGATGAGTCTCCTGAAGGCAGCAATTTACTAAGTCATGTGTTTTTATTCAGTTTGCCATTCTATGTATTTTCAGTGGTGTATTTTGTCCATTCACATTCATACTGATTATTGAAATATGAGAGTTTTTCCTTGTTATTATGTTCTTATAAAGTTATTTTTTGTTTGGCTTTTGTATTCATATATGTGTGCGTTTTCATTTTTCTGGGTATGTTGTATGTACTGTTGCTTTTGTGTGTGTTTGTGATCTTGTGAAATATATGGTCTTTCTTTTGTTTCTTCTTTCTTTTGTGCACAGCATATTTTAAGTATCTCCCATAGAGCTGGTCTCAAAGCAGTATATTCTCTTAGGGATTGGATGTCTGGGAAGGATTTTAATTCTTCCTCACTGATGAAGCTTAGCCTGGCTGGGTAGGAAATTCTTGGTTGAAATTTTTATCTATGAGAACCATAATATTTGGGGTCCTATTCCTTCTGCCTGTAGTGTTTCTACAGATTAGTCTGTAGCAATTCTGATTGGTCTCCCTCAGTAAATAGTCTGATCTTTTTTTCTTGCTGCCATTAGGACTTTTTCTTTCATATACCTGCGTTGTGTAAGTGAATTAATCTGTCTAAGGGTTGGTCTTCTCATAAGATGTCTTGCAAAGGTTCTCTGAATCTTTTGTGCTTGTATAGTTATCTCTCTGCCCAGATGAAGGAAATTTTCTTAAAAGACTTCATGGAATGTTTGTTTCAAGGTATTTTCTGTTTCTCTTTCTATTTCAGGTATTCTGATCAGACATAGGTTTAGATTCTTAATGAAATCGTACATCTCTTGGAGAGTTTATTCTTCCTTCTTATGTTTTTTTTTCTATATTTTTAATAGATTGGGTTAATTCCATATGTTGGTCTTCTAGCTCTGAGATTATTTCTTCTTCTTGGTCAATTCTGCTTCCCATGCTTGTCAGTTTGTCATGTATTTCTTGGATGGAGTTCCTTACTTCTGTTATTTCTAAGTATTCTTGAGTTTGTCCAGCTCAGTTGCAATTTCATTTAGTTTTAGCCCTTGCAATTCTTGATTTTTACTCATTCTATCCAACAATTCTCTGATCTCCATAAGGACCTTCTGAGTACTGTCATTCTTAGATATAGCCATTGTTTGTGCCCAAGTAGCTGTTCTTTCTAGCACTGATTCTTTGCTGGGTCTCTGGTTAGCAGTAGCTCTTAGTTTGTTTTACTTCATTTGTAGCAGTTCTCCTTTCTTTCTCTTTAATTGTGTTGCTCAGTAGAAAATGGAGAAGCAGTCACTTCTGATAGTTGCTCTACCTTTTATCCTTCCTTGAGCTGGGGCTCCGGGGTTTGTTCAATTATGAAGTACCACTGGGAGTGGGGCACTGTACTTTATAATTTTTAGCATTTACTGAGGAATGGGGGTGCTGCAAGGATTCTGAACCTATTGGCAGGTCATAATACTTGCTATCTGGTGAATGGGCCAGCTAGGACTTGCTCCCCATCTCTGTACAATATGACCCTACAGTGGATATACTGGCATACCCCTGTGTCCAAGACAGGGCATAAGAGGGAAAAGAGAGGGGAGAAGGAGGGAAAAAGGGAAAAGGGGAGGGAAGGAAAAGTAGAAATAAAAATAGACACCCCCCCAAAAAAACGAGAAAGAACAAAGAAAGAGAAATAGAAGAAAGAAAGAAAAGAGACAACCAACAAGCAAAGAAAGCAACCAAATGAGATAATCAAACAAATAAACCAATACCACCACCAGTCTCTTTCTCTATTAGTTCTGCTGTCTGCATCTATTGCTGTCAGCTGGCTCATAGCAGAGGATGGATCTGAGGTTCTGCATCTGCTGGTACCTGCCAGGGCTTGTGCACTGGAGACAATGTTTTCTGAGGTCACAAAAAGCAGCCCCAACACAATGCAGAGATCAGTGTCTGGTCTGAAGATGTGGTTCTGCTACTCTACAGAGTCTAGCCTGAAGCACTTCTCTGCCCAGGATTTAGAGAGTCTTCTCAGTTTCTCTGCCAGCTGCTGTTTCTGTCACCAGTGGGGCAATAGCTCCCTCTCCAGCAGTTACCATAGTCTGGATCTCAGGGCCTGGTGGCAAGGCTCTTAAGTCCAGTCCAGGCTCAGGGTGACTTCTCC
Source organism: Cephalopachus bancanus (assembly GCA_027257055.1). Lineage (NCBI taxonomy): Eukaryota > Metazoa > Chordata > Mammalia > Primates > Tarsiidae > Cephalopachus > Cephalopachus bancanus. The sequence continues at coordinate 1,436,729 of JAPVLO010000243.1, read as the reverse complement.
CTGCTGTGTCCTCAGAACTCTGCCTCAGGTTCCCTCACTGCATTCCCTCCGCTGCCCTTGCTGCCACTGTTCAGCCCTATGCTGTGGTGTTGGGGTCAGCAATCACTCCAGCAGTTCTTCCTGGCAAAAAGTCTGCTGATTTTAGAAAATGGCACTCAGCTTTTGCTCTGGGAAGTACAAGGGTCCAAGCAGAGCAGCTGCAGCACCAGTGGCTTCACCAGGAGGGCCCTGGCTACTTGCTTTCAAGTCCCTACTCAGTCAGCCTCTCACACTCCCACTTACACAAACACATGCAGAATTGTCTCTACAATCACTCACACACACAGGGACTTGCTTGATCTGACTGACTATGCCACTGTCTTCCTGGAAATCCCCTGGAAACCATTTTTTCATCAACCCAGCATTTCTGAATTTTCTAGTTGCTGAATTTTTTTCCATAGCTCCCATTCAAATTATCACAAAAGAGCAAGAATATTAGTACATTCTGATTCAAATTCCAAGGGAAATGAGCAACAGTACCATCCTGAGTGAGAATCTATTCCTGGAATGTTTGGCATTGGAACTAAGAGCTTCTACCCAGGTCTGTCTGTTCTCTTGAGGAAAGGAGATGTCAAACTGGAATTTAACCCCATACATGTTTTGCAAGAAGACCTGAGAGACAGCAAATGCCAGTCCCTCGCAATAAATAAATACACATACACACACACACACACACACACACACACACACACACACACACATATATAAGATATGCAAAAAAAGGAGATAAACTTTTCTGCTGGTGCCCAAGTCTCTGATTTCAATTCCTCCTTGGGACCTAGCTTTCGTCCTTTCTTAATATTCATTCTCTTATAATAAAATGCCTTTACTTATATAAGGAGTAGTAGGTTTATTTTGCTTGCCATCAAGAATGAAAATTAAAACTATTGTGTTTTCAACTTTATGTTCTTACTCAATATTTGTATTATATTAAAATAATTTTAATTATAATTCAAATTAAGAGTATTTCACGATTGGTCATTATAATGATGAAACTATTTTAGTTGAGTATTTTACCTATTTGGTTAACTGCTGAGTCTATATTCACTCTATGATGCATACACTGCACATTTCAGTGTAATACACTAAATAATGACAAGTAAGTAGACTTAAGGAGCACTAACTTGGCTTAGTTAAAAGTGGATTCCAGGTTATTGCCAAAGAAAGATTACCTTATGTGGTTAGATTTTCAATAGAAATATTTGTCTACCATGAATAGTTCTTTTTTTTTTACCTTCAAAGAAAATATTTTTTACACTGTTGTTATGAAATAATACAAAAAGGTCCCTGATATACCGTATTATTGTTTTAGAATTAGCACTTTCCAATCTATGCCCACTTCCATGTGAATAATATCAAAAAACCCTCAAGGTTTAGCAAGTTCTTTAACTAAAAGTAAAAATCAACTTTTGCTTTTATTCTGCATCAAACCGTTCAGAATACTTAAAGCTTATTTATGTCTTAGACCAACATAAGGAATAAAAATTATGTGCTTTCCAAAAAAGGACTTGAAGGCAGCTTGAAACATCTAAACAAAATATCACAAACATCAGATATAATTCTATTTTGTAAACTGTAGAGAAAATGATATATTAGATTGGTATTCCATTTTTTTGTAAAATTTACTCTAAAATTTACCTATTCTTATATTAAAATACTTTTCCAGAGCAAAACTGAACAGAGCCAGATTGTGATATTTAGAACTATTACATTTATCGCTGTCTCATAATTGCTCAAAGTCCACTACAATTCATTCAAAGTTATACCAAGTATGTAGCTTGAGTGAAGAAAAATTAAATATTTGGAGTCTACTTTAGAAAACAAATGGTACTTTAAATATGTTTACTATTATAGATTTTATCTATGCTCTGTCTCCATCCCCACTCCTGCAATTCTTCTCATAAATCTCCAACACAAATGAATAATGACTTATTATTACTAAATCCAGGGAAAATATCCCAAGTTTTCTCCTGATCCTCAACAACATTTGATACTTCTGCTGCTGTCTCCTTAGTAAACTCTTGTCATTTGACTTCCAGAACACCAAATACTGTCTAATAGACATTGAAAATTCAATATGTCCTATATTAAACTTCTGAAATCTCCCCTAAACCTACCCTACCTATAGTCTTCTTCATTGCAGTGAAGGTAATCCTTCTGTTTAGGTTATGAAAGTTATCAGAATCAAAATAGAGTCACTAATGTTAAGAAAACCCTGAGAGAGCCAGAAAAGGCCATGAAGAGAGTTCTCATCATGTATGCCTGATAACAAAAACTATCACAAAAGACTGCAAAAACCACAACCTTGCACAAAGGTCATAGCAACCTTAAAACACACACACAAAATGCTTCCACAAGAACATCTGCATGGTAACTGCCTGTTCAACCTCAGACTGGTGTCACCTTTGTTATTGATCTTTGTAGCTAAGGATTATTATTTTGAAACAATTATGTAGTTTTTCTCTTTTTTTCCTTTAGAAATCTTTTTTATTTTATTTATTTATTTTTTTTTGAGATGGAGTCTCACTCTGTCGCCCAGACTGGAGTGTCGCCCAGACCGCAGCCTCGACATGCTGGGCTCCAGCGATCCTTCCGCCTCAGCCTTCCGAGTAGCCAGAATTACAGGCATGCGCTACCACGCCCGGCTAATTTTTTTTTATTTATTGTAGAGGTGAGGAGATGAGATCTCGCTGCCCAGGCGGGTCTCGAGCCCGCGGACTCAGGCAATCCACTCACCTCAGCCTCCCAAAGGCGCGGGATTACAAGCTGAGCCACCGAGCCCGGCTGTCTTTTTTATTCTTTACCTTCCTGAATATGCACATGGTTTACTGTGGCTTGCATATTCTCATTACCACGCTTTATTTCCAAAGGCATGTCTTTTCTTTTGGAGAGTCTCTCTGTTGTTTAGATTGACGAAGTCAAAAATATTGAAATAATTTTTTGGCTCATCACTTTTTCTCATACCTTATATCCAATATATCAGCAAATTATGCTGACTCTATATTCAAAATATACCCAGAGTTATATCACTTTTCAGCATATCTGCATTTAAATACAAATTGTAAAGTAAATTGTTTTTATTTATTAGAAATGCTATATAATAGTTGCACAAATTTCTAGGAAACTTCTGCTTTGTCATATTAAGTCACTAAGAAGAATTGTAAAATGCTTGAACCTCATCTCTAGTTAGCTGTACTATTTTAACAAAGTTATCTGATAACATCAAACCTCAGTTTGCTTGTATGAAAAATGGGATTAAGACTACTAACTTGAAAAAAAAATTTGTAAGAATGTAATCTTATCTCTAAGAACCATAGCTGTAAAACATGAAGATTAAGAAAAGCTGAAAACTAAAATGCCCAATATAAATATTTTTAAATACAACTCACAACAGGTTAACTTTTGTGTTACTTGCAGAATCTATTCTATGTGGTCAGCTGTGTTACACTGTGAGCTCTGCACTCCTATCAAAGCCTGGTGTAAAATGAGAGATGAATTCAATGTTTCAAGTCTGAGTTTTAAATAGGAAAACAGAGAAATAGTTGATTTCGACAGAAGATGATAACTTTAACATTGAATGTTGTATATGAAAGACTCATGGAAAAAGCAAAGAAAACTTCCTCAAATAGTTAGAGCTTAGCAGAAAGTTAAGGACTGTAATACATAGTTGAAATCATGGAAGATGATGATATTTTAAAGAAAACAGAAATAAGACCCAAGAGGACAAAAAAGTGAAGACAAAACTATTATCCTAGCTTTTGGCCTCAGCTTTTGTAGCTCTAGTTGCAGCCAGCAAAGAAATGTTATTGTTTTATATTTTTAATCTTGTCCAAGGAAACATGTTATGTTTTAAAAGCTTTTGCTGGCAAGTAAGAAGTCTTCTGTAAATTAATGTACCTTGAAAACTCAACCTGTGATTCACTAAAACAAAGTGCATGACATTCAGGACATCAAACTGCCTTCTATGTGAAGTAGTCCATTCTTAATAAAATCACTTAAATAATTCAGTGGCCTAGCTTACTTAGATACATTCTAACAGAGACTTGGCTTATTTTAAATTCCACTCTACAACAAGCAGAGGACAAGCAGGATGCTGTATGGAATCTGCTTGAAAACCATTTGCAGCACAACATCATAAAGAGCATCAAAATTGTGAAGTCAGAGACCTGGGTTTGAATTCTTCCACTGCCATAGTTTTTGCCTTGATAATCTGTCTCTCCTTTGTTAAATGTGCATCTTCCTTGCAGTAATTTTGTAAGTATTAAATGAGATTAAACGCCATGAAAATAAAGCAAATTATAATTGTAGACTGATGTTAGGTGTCAAGATCTGTTTGCCTCACTTGTGTGCATTTGTATGAGGGAACATAAAATAGATCAATGGGCTCTGTGTAAACAGGCATTGAGCTATGATGAAATTATTTTTAAAAATACATTGAATGCTTTCCTGGACAGATCAAAGTGATATTTTAGCACTGATTGACTTTTTTGAAAACTTTTCTCAACGTTTTCCCTTCTTTTTTGTGTATGCATAACCCACAAAGACAGCTTGAATGAAGCCAACAAAAATGTGAACCCCTCTACGAATATGAAATTATTCTTATTATGATCTCTGAAGGTCTATATTGTTACTTGATTATCTCAAAGTGAAAGTGAACCCATTATTGGTTGATAGCATTACCTTTCTCATAACATGTTCCTAAGAGTGTAAAACTAGATAGTACTGACAACCTTATTTTAAAAATACTTTAATTTAAATATGTAAATATCTAAAATTTTATTATGCACACTCGTGATACAGGAACATATGCTGATTTTTTAATAAACTTGCTTTTGTATTAAATATAAGTAGAAATGAAAAGCGATGCCCGTATACAATGTTTATAAAAACTATGATTACAGAAATACTATAACTTTTGAGAGTTTTCTAATTTCAATATAAAAATACAATATGACCAATATGGAAACACTTGTTAAAAAAAGGTAAAATCTATTAAGTAGCAGTGATCTGATTCTAACAATTCAGACTTAATGAAACATTTAGAATATGCTATTACTGATACTGTTCATTTAAATATGCTATTACTGATATTGTTTCATTAGGTATACAATTTCTTGCTCAGTGTTTTCATGCCTAAGTGACCTCTAAATCGGTCTGCTGCAAATCACTGCTAATAGACTCACAACAATCTACACCACTCAACCGTTTACAGAGACTGAGCGACACAGAGGAGAGGTTGATTTCTCAGGAGAGGGATGAATCCTCAAAACCAAAATGTGCTTTTTTTCTCCTCTAGTATAACTCTTTCTCTTTTTTCCCTTCACTTTTTGCTTTCCTGTTCTCTTTCTTCTTTCATCTCTGTCTCTATTGAACTCTATTTTCTTTTCCAGCATCCCCGACCGGTTTTCCATCTACATCTCAATTTGGAGCATAATCCTAGAGTGGAATGCTTTGTTTTCTAGAATAACAAAACCCTTTTGGTCACAATTGTAATTTATAGAAATATGAGATTGTATAAAAATATGTGGAAATCCTCTATTGCCCCATTCCATGTGACAATCACATTTGTAAACCTAAGGACAATACTACTGTTATTATTGGGCAGTAAAAGGGGACATGAATTCTGAAGTTAAACGGCATGAGCTCACATCCTGGAGCTCACTACCTATGTAGCCAGAGTAAGTTATCTATCTCTGCAGTATACCTCAGTCCATTTGGGTTTCTATAACGATACCATAAACTGGGTGGCTTTTAAACAGGAAACATTATTTCTCACAATTCTGAAATCTAGGAAGCCCAATATCAAGGCACCAATAGATTCAGTACCTTGTGAGAGTGGGTTTTCTGTTTCATAAATGGCACATTCTCTCTGAGTTCTCACGTGGTAGGAGGGGCTAGCTAGCTCTCTGTGATTTCTTTTATAAGGGCACTAATCTCAATCATGAGAAAACCTTCATGATCTAATAACCTCTCAAGGATCTTACCTCTTAATACCATTACCTTGAAGGTTATGTTTTTAACACATGAATTGGGGCGGGAGGGACACAAACATTCAGAGCATAGCAAAGGCTTTTTACTTTTTATACAGATTAAATTATGCATTTATTTGATAAATATGTATTGTCTATTCTGGGTTAAATGTGATCAGTGGGTTGGTAATGCGGTAGTGAACAAAACAAACTCCTTGACACATTGAAGCCTACTGTCTGTTTAAAGGAGGCATATCATAAACAAATATAGAAAAAATGTTAGGTAATGATAAATGCAGTAAAGATAATGCATGTAAAGTGCTTAGCAGCATGACTAGGTTGCATTAAGTGCTCAATAAATATTCTCCCATCCAGGGCAATTTCCAACATACCTGGTAAGAAGGCAGTATCTTTCATGAAATGAACATAGTCCTTACTAATCTTAGCCCTGGGTTGAAAGCACGGAGGCAATGACTGCCTTGAAGCAAGGAAGGATCTGCCAGCTGCCTAGATATAGAGAAATATAGTGCATTTTTTTGCTTCTCTATGCAGTTGTGTGCCCTCCAGCCCCGAAAGGTGAAAATAAAGGCATTTTGTTGGGCCTGTAAAATAGCATGCTCAGTACCAGAGAAAAAGAAAGTCATTATTTTACCCTGACAAGGTCACTAATAAAACTAATATACAAGGACCCATTGATTTCTGCAGTCTTTTGTTGTTGTTGTTGTTGTTGGATTTTCTTGAAGTTTTATATTTACAATGCCTGAGTAAAAGGGGATTTATTTTGTATTCCAACTAGTTCCATCAAGGAATCATTTCAGAGTTTCCTTTGAAAATAAGTGCGTGGCAACGAGATGACCTACGTGTTCACATAATTGTAAACTAGCCGCAGGAAAGGGGACCAAAGCCCAGTGAGGCCTGGGAATATTTCTTCTATAAATAGATGAGTAAAAGAGCAGCTTAGAGACATAAGAGAGAACAGCAGGGGATCGTGAAACAGGAAAACACCCAATTAAAAGCCAGAGGCTCATGTTCTATAGACCACTTGGCATTTATGCATGTGTAATTAAGCAACAAAGCAATGTGAGTCTTGATATTTGGGAGGTTGCCCTGCCTGTCCTTTGCGTGCCACCTCTAACAACTTCAGAGAAATGACACCATTAAGCGGGGAGCACCACATCCCTTCCTTGATGTGCACTTACACTTAATTTGTCATTGGCGCCATCATCCCTAAGAATAACAGTGTTTGGGTTGTTTTATCCTGAATTGGCAATGCCACTGAGTTACTCCATGAGGAAAGTTCAATTCATTCCTCTAATTTATGCCTTTTAAATCTTGCTGCTTACCAGAATCAATCTAATGGGCCATTTATGACACAATGATACCCGTTCGTTTGGGCTGCCTCTGCCAGATTTATCAAATTATTTGGAGAGTTCAGTATGGTATAATTTTATTCCTCCAGAGTAAACCATGGCATGCCATTACCCACTGCAGGTTGCTTTGAAGATAAAGAGGATATACATTATTTTACAAACAGTGTATAGGTATGTCTGTATATGTGTTTAAGTACTCATCACATATTGCCTTGGGATAAGAACAGAAAATAGGTACAGTAATTTGCTACAGGATGAAGATATTTGTAAACCATGATTATAAATTTAACACATGCTGGAGATGTCAAAGCTTTTTTATGCCGAAGGCTAGAAGGGGCCTAAGGGTATCATTGCTCAAGTGCTATAGATTTCAAGTAGCCATAGCTGCCTCAATTTTGTTTTACAAAATCTGTAAGCATAGCTCCCCTCCTTTGCCACCACCACAGTTTTTGAATAGTCCCCAGAAGTCAAGAATCTCTGATGTACCAAATACTTTATCTGTGATATCTAGAGAAATTAGAGTGCCATAGGGTTAATTTGAAAGTGAAATAAGATGACTTATAAAAGAATCTTGGTCGGGCATGGTGATTTATGCAGGAGGATCACTTGAGGCCGGTTGTTCAAGACCAACCTGGGTAGCATAACAAGACCTATCTTTACAAATTTTTTTTTTAAATTAGCAGAGTGTGGTGGTGTGTGCCTGTAATCCTAGTTACTTGGAAGGCTGAGATGGAAGGATAGCTTGAACCCAAGAGTTCAAGGCTGTGATGAACTAGGATAGCGCCATTGTATTTTAGCCTGGGTAACAGAATGAGGCCCTTGTCTCTACAAAAGCAAAAATGTTAAAGAGATCTTTCATGGAAAAGTGATTAACAACTAGTGGAGCTGTCTGAGGAAAAGGAAGAAAACAAGTATGTTTGGAATACAATAAGTCCAGAAGTGCAAAAGATAGTAAGTCAGAGAAGCACCATTCTCTATGCAATTTGTCACATAGTGACTGACTTGTAGAGGTTGCTGATTGGAAACTTTGTGAAAAGAAGAAAGGAAGTGCTCTGGGAGGAAAAAAGAAGGGATATTGGTTACTATTGCCATGGCCTCAGATTATTACATATTAGGGTTGGTATAGCTCACTTCCAGGCATGCTTCTTTTTCTTTAACCTAATGTCTATATTCTTATTTAAGTGGGCCTGGGAAAGAAAGGTTTGGTTTTGTTTCCTTGCTTGTTTTTGCCTCTAAGATACGGCCAAATGTTTGAAATAGCACAGCCTTGTCCTTACATAGAACAAGGGTCCCAGTTCCATTTCTGACACTTTCTGGTTAGGTGACTTTAGGCAGGTTACTTTCTGAGTCTCAGTTTCTTTTTCTGGAATTGGGACAATAATACCTGCACCCTAGGACCACTGTGGAAATTAGCTGAGGGACCTGGGTAGTATGATTATAGGCATCCTTAAAGGAGGCTGATAGGCCGGGCTTGGTGGCTCAGTTTGTAATCCCAGCAATTTGGGAGGCCGAGGCGAGTGGATTTCCTGAGCCTGCAGGTTCAAGACCAGCCTGGGCAACTTGGCGAGATCTCGTTTATACAATAAAAAATTAGCTAGGTGCAGCTGTGCTCGTCTGTAGTTCGCCTACTTGGAAGGCTGTGGAGGAAGGATTGCTGGATCCCAGTGGGTCGATGCTGTGGTGACTGTGAGCGTGCCACTGCATTCCAGCCTGGGCAACAAAGTGAGACTCCAGCTAAAAAAAAAAAAAAAAAAAGAGGAGACAGATACCAGCTGGTGTAGAGCAGTTCTCTAGCATACACGCACACACACACATACACACTGCAATGGAGAATTCCCTCTTTACCACTTCCCATTCCTTCCTCAGATACTTTAAGTCTTTTGCATTACTCACAAATGGTAGTTGGGGTACATTATTCCAAGCTTTCTTTTTTCTATACATTCCTCAGAATCTCAGTTGTGTTTTGATTTTCAAAAGGCACACTTATCTGTAGATTTGGCAGGGTTTCTATATCCACTGGGACTATACAATCAATACAAACTCAGTAATTTTTTTTGTCTTATATTCCCTTGGGATACTGAAATCTGAACAGATGTCCATCCGTTAGCAGGGGTTCCCAGTCCCCAGGTCATGGACCAGTACCAGTACCAGCCTAACAGGCTACAGACCAGTACCATGGACCAATCTGTAGCCTGTTAGGAGCTGGGATACTTAGCAGGAGATGAGCCAGGGGAGCTTCACGTTTTGTCAGATCAGTTGAGGCATTAGATTCTCACAGGAGAAAGAACCCTATTGTGAACTGTGCATGCGAGGGATCTGGGTTGCATGCTCCTTATGAGAATCTAATACCTGTGGAAAAATTGTCTCCCATGAAACTGGTTCCTGATGCCAAAAATGTTGGGGATCGCTGGCTTAATAAAGCAAGTCAGTCTATTGTTACAGAAGGGCTGTTGCTCTGAAGCAGGATCCTGTCAAGGAGCAGAACACAATCCTATGATATTTCCCAAAAGACCTGTGGAAACATTCTTTTAAATCCTGTTGTGTCCCTGCAGAAAACTTTCAGTATCTCTTACTTTCAGACAGCATATCTTACTAAACTTATCTGTAATACAAATATTACTCTTCTCCCACTGTGTCTTGGTCACTAAAACATAGTGAGTGCAACTGGTGCTCATTTTTAAGTATTCTAGTAATATGAAAAAGGCAGCTGGGAAGCATCTGCTTATTTGGGATGAAAACACAAGTGTGCCTTAAAGTGTACCTAAGAATTACCTGAAGTAGTTGTTTAAAAGGAAGATTTATGGGCCTGGCTACCTATATTCTGATTCAGAATCCCCAAATTTTTTATCGAGAGCCCTGCATTTAATACATTTTCCAGATGATTCCTATGTAGGTTTTAGTCAGAATTCAAACAGAATAACTCTGACTGAAAATAGCATTTGTACAACATGTAATTTTCCTGCTTTTCGGAGGGTCAAACCATTTCTAGTGCAGTATGAAGAACATCACTGATATTCATGAAGCACTCATTGTATACTCAGTGTTCTGCCAGGCATTTATCATGCAGAATCTCATTTACCTTCACAGCAAAGATATGAAAAAAACTTTGTTATGACCATTTTCTGAATGAGTCAACCGTCTCAGAGATGAAGCCAGTAAGAGGTCAGGCACACAGATGTTAGATGGTAGAATGCAACCCTATCTATCTCGAAGTCAATAAATACCATGGCTCTTGAGTAACTAACATCTCATTTCTCTTAATAAATCCTTACATAATGTCCTTTAAATGTACTTTTTCTGAGTCATTCATTTAATTGATGCTCATGAAACTGAGATGTTTTCATTAGTTACAAACTTTTATGACTTGTGTTTCTGGTTATTACTGACAATATGTTTTTCCTATAGTGTCTTGCTAGTTAAATTCACATGTTGCTATCTGTCTGGCCTTTTAATAGAATGCGCTTATTTGCACAATCAGTTCCCTGTACAGTTGTTTGTTTCTTGGCCCAGCTGTAGATTGATTATAATGCCCGTGTTTATGTTCTTATGAGTGCTATAATAAAATAATTTTAAGTCAGTTATTAAAAATGTTAGATGACATAAATATTGTTGTTCTTTTTTCTTTTTATAAAAGATCCTCTAGTTTAAATGCCTAAGTTCTAACTTAAGGACAGTAATTAATTTTTTGGTGTGAAATTGAGGTCAATGTACGATCACTAAAATAACTAAACAAAATATTATTTTTTTGTAGAAAACAAGTGATATTATTTTAGAAAGTCAACAAATAAATTTTAAGACAAAAAATACTGCTACACAACTTCCTAAATAAATAGGCTACTGTGTTTAGAAAAGTACAATAGTTTCTCTTATCCACAGGGAATATGTTCCAAGACCCCCCCCAGTGGATGCTTGCAATTATAAATAGTACCAAGTCTTATATATACCATGTATTTCCCTATACGTTCATGCCTATGATAAAGTTTTATTTATAAATTAGACATAGTAACAGCCTAACAACAATAACTAATAAAACCAGTATGCCAGAATCACTATTCTTACACTCTAGGGCAATTATTAAGTTAAATAAAGATTACTTGAACACAAGCATGGCAACACAGAAACAGCCACTAAATGAGTAACAGGCTGCTAGCACCTAAGGGTGAATATAAAAGACAAAGAAATTATTCATGTCCTGGGCAGGATAGAAGATTTCATCATGCTACTCAGAATGGCACACATTTAAAACTCATGAATGGATCGTTTCTGAAATATTCTATTTAATAGTTCAGACCTCAGTTGACAACTGGCAACTGAAACCACAAAAAGTCAAGCCATGGAAAAGGGGGAGCTATTGAACTGGAGTTTAGTACTCCACGTGTGAACTGTTAAGTTCAATCCCTTTAGAGTTAAATTGCAGTTTAACTCTTGTCCATGCATAAGGCCTCAAATGAATGTCCAATATTATGTGCTACCTTGACATTTGGTAAAGTCAGAAAGGCCTCAAATCGCCTAACAAGTTTCTCCCCCACTCTGCTCCTGTGGATCAGGTTCCCTACCAAACAATCCTATTGTAAAAGGACCAGATGCAATCCTGGGGTAGCAAGTAAGTTATTTGCCAGTCTGTGAAATTATTCAAGTAAGCCAATTACCTCCTGCCTGTAAAAACTAGAGAGTACCTCATCCTGTTGATACTACACAGTTCATGTCATAGCCCCTGGCTGTCCATTCTGTTCGCTTGTGTGGCCCCCACATGGCCCTGCACAGCATGCAGAGTTCTTCTTTTAAAGGATATGTGTACATGTAACGATAAACTCATAATCTCATCTGTCCAGTGTTGGATGTCATGTGTTCAACCATCTCTAGAACTCAGGGAGGGAATCCCTCCTTGCCAATGGAGTAAATAGAAAGCTATTAAAATGTATTGCCATTATTTTCATTTTTCCTGTTCAGAGTCTGTACCTTCTATGAATCTAGCTGAGATCTTTATGGTAGAAGAGTCTAACAAGAAATAGCCATATTTTGAGAAGACACCCTGTAAGTCAAAATTGCTTTGGTTAGTATGGTGAGAAGTTCCATAATCCAGATTAATAGTGCAAGTGCTGAGTATGCTTGTCATGGAGAATTTAGAGAGAAATTACATGCCATTCTGGGCATTTTCATAATATTACTTTCAAGGAATAATTTTCTTGGAACTTACTGTATGACGGCTGTCTCCAGTGAAAACATCTGCTAAGTTTCATGTTACTAGACAATTATGCAAAGTAGATGATCAGCATAGTTGAAAGAACACAATGTACTTCAAAATTCACACAAAAATAACTGAAAGAAATTTAAAGAAAAAGTTAAAAATCACCCAGAATCTTACTATTCAAAATTATATATTTTAATAAAAGAAAGTTCCATTTTTCCACTTCAAAATCCTGGCTCCTAGAATTTGAGGTGCAGCCTTTCTTGTTTTGCTTACACTTTGGTAAAAATATGTATGTACTCATGTGCATGTCTATGCATTATTTTGTTTTATAAAACTAGGATTATTCAATACATATGGCTCTTTGTTTTAATTTTTTCACTTCTCAATATATCAGCATTGCATTTTAATGCCAATATACACTGATAATTCATTTCTTGTTCTAATTATTATTCCATTATTTTTGTGAACTACAATTTAACTACCCCCTTCTGCAGTTGTGCATGCAACTTTTTCTCAGTATTTTGTTGCTACAAACAATATGCACAGAAATTTAAGTTAGACTAGGGTCAGGGTTGCAGATCTGTCACTTATGAGGTATCTGATATGGACGGTTTACTTAATTTTTCTGAGTGCCATTTTTACTTCATATGTAAAATGGATAGTAGAATAACATTTCAGAATTATGTGAGAAAAAAATGAGATTATGGGCATAAATAAAAACTTAGTACATTCTATATAACTACCTAATAAGAGCCATGATTTAGAAATCTAAGTACTATTATTAAATACCTTACATATTTTTCTTTCTTTTTTTTTGAATTGGAGTCTCACTCTGTTGCCTTGGTTGCAGTGCAGTGGCACATTCATGGCCACCGCAATCTCTACCTACTGGATTCAGGCTATCCTTCCGCCTCAGCGTTCCAAGTAGCTGGAACTACAGGAGTGTGTCACCACATCCATCAAGTGTTTTAATTTATTGTAGAGACGAAGTGTCACCAAGTTGCTCAGGCTGTTCTCAAACCCCTGAACTCAGGCAATCCTCTCGCTTCTACCTTCCAAAGTGCTGGGATTACAGACATGAGCCACCATGCCCAGTCAGATATTTTTTCTTATTAAGTAGTTCAGACTTCCCACTTGTAAAATCGTTATGATTTTCTCATATCTATGAGCTACTTTTAACCTTATTTACATGATATTATAGTTAAGTCATTTATTTATATTTAAAAAGTAAGTTAAGTGGAAACTATATATTTCAATCATGAAATAATAAATTTAAGACTAGTTTTAACTTTATAACAAACATAATATATGCAAAATATTAAGTACATTCTATATTGGTTAAGATCTAGTTAGAAGGTAGAAACCATATTGGTAATTTGAGTGGAAAAATTAAATATAAAAAAAATTAACCAGCAAAAATTAACTACTTAAAGAGGAGAGAAAAGACATCCAAGAAATAAAGACATAGTAACTGCAGGAAAAAACTACTACCTTAAGGAGTGAACAAAGCAGATGGAAAAACCTTGATCTAGTGCTGAGATTCTGATCTTGGATGCAGCTTCTGGAAGATGAAAAGTTTTTTTGGCATGACTTGGAGCAAAGCTGATCCACCACAGACAGCCACCAACTGAGGTCTCAGTGAACTGGAGTTAGTTCAAAAGAAGTGACCTAAGAAACTTAGTGAAGAGTGAGTGCCCCTGGGTGTTCTGCACACCACTGGTAGCCACAAGAGGAGGAAAAGGAAACAGAGGAATCAAGAAGAAAAGCTCTTTGCTCTTCTCTGCCTTTCCCTGTCTCTCCAGCATACTCTGTTGACAAAATCCAACATTGCACCGCCTAGCAAGAGAAAGATTTACTTCACCTAGCTGAGATAAGACATCAAGACAAATAAGAGTGGATTTGAGCTAAAAGGCAATGTAATAATTTTTATACATTTTCCCTCACCTCCTAAAATCATCTCCGTAGTCCTAATAGGGCATACATCAATTCGTGAAACATTGACATGGAAAATTGAGTTTTGAGTTTCATGTCTATTATCACATGTCATCTTCACATCCTTTATGGAGGTAGTGTTGACGGCCTAGACTTATTTCCCATTTTATAGATTAGGAAACCAAGGCAGAAAGTAACTCATTATCTATAATCACCCATTTAGTCACCAACATGAAACGTTTGTCTCCTGATGTCCAATTTGGCTTCTTGCTAGATATTTTACATTCTAAAGTGGTAAATTATAACATGTATGCTTCTTGGTTCTTCCAAAGAACCAACACTTTCAAAGTGTTCAGCTAACTTATGGGACTGAATAATTTCACCTTATTTCAAATTAGAGAATGGCAATCTTGCATTGAGTTAGAATGTGCTGTTACACAATTAGATCTGAATAAATCACAAAAAGGATCTCATTTGCATGGGAGCAATCCTCATTGAAAGTTGTGATATTTCTATTTTAACTATATGTTTTCCACATTTTTGCCATGAGACCTAAAATAAGTCCTCTTTCTCTAGGTCTTAGTTTCTCTTTCTGTCTTTCTGTCTTTCTTTCTTTCTTTCTTTCTTTCTTTCCTTCCTTCCTTCCTTCCTTCCTTCCTTCCTTCCTTCCTTCCTTCCTTCCTTCCTTCCTTCCTTCCTTCCTTTTTTTTCTTTCTTTTGTTGGAGTTTCACTCTGTTACCCAGGTTGGAGTGCAGTGGATCAGTTTCTTTATCTATTAAAAGCAATGACGAATTTTTAAAATTTCACCCAAGATTTCTTATAATTCTTTTATGTTGGAAGTGGAATTGATAATCAGACTATTCCATGCTTTATAAGGCTCAGTCCTTTTTTAGTTCCAGCCTCATATCTTACTATTTTTTCACTTCTTGAACTACTCTAGATACTCTATTGATTTCTGTGCATATCCTTATGCTAATATGCTTCACCTTCACTTGAATGGCTATTATTTGTTGGTAATCATCCAGCCCCGAGTGGATCTCCTCTAAGAAACATTGCATGAACTCCTTAGCTGGGCTTTGTCCTTGTTTTGTGCTCCATCACAATGCTTTGCAAGATTCTCACAGCATTAAGCATTTTTTCTTGGATAGATGGGAGTTATCTATATGAATGTCTATCTCATGAACATAAAGACAGCAGCAAGAACATATTAATGTTTGTATCTATATCACTTAAAATGAACTAAATAACCTTAAATTTGTACTACTTGGTTGTTCATAACTTTTCTACTGCATATTGATTTAAAGAAGATTTATAAAATGGTATCTGCTTGTATATATGCCCTGAAACATCTCTGCTAATGTTTGATCAGGTGTCAACCAATTTGGGTTTCAAATAATTCATTTTGAAGTTAATTTTAACATTCTTGGTAAAAACCTCTGCACTTCTGGATATAGGTGTTAATAGCACTATAATATCAAAGTGTCATTTCTGATCTGGAAATGCTTCACTTCAACCACAAATGAATATTGTCAAAGACGATTAACTCTGTCACCTTAATAGATGAGGTCACTCTTCATGCTTGCCCTTGCAGGGTGCTCACCTAGAAAAAATGTAACTTTATAAAGGAATGGAAAGGTAAATGGGCAATCTGGGAGAGAAACGAGTGAGGCAGACCATTAGCCTACTGAGTGTGCAGAGCATGATTTTTAAGTTGAGTTGAGGTTCAACAGTTTGGCATTTCTGGTATTGTTTAACTATCTAGAAATTGAATTATACTCAAGTGCTTTTTCCTTAGTGACACAGAATTTTTTTCAGGTGAGAAAAGGAAAAAAAATGTGGAAAAGCAAAAGCAGAAGGCTACCTTTAAATCTTTCCATGCTGAATACAATTCGAAATGATTGTTCCTTTTATTATTTGTGCTAATCAAATGCACTAATGTTGATAAAGTTTAAACATATCACATAATTAGGTAGAATATATTTTTCTTAGCCATAATCCTCCCACACACAGAAAGAAAATCTCATATTTAACCCTTAATAATCCTAGTTCAGTGATTCTAAGATACTTATTAATTCTCTATTTCAGATATGCAATCAAATTTTTTATTCAGAACTTGAAAAACATGCAAAAAGTGTACATACTATTTTATTTCTATTTTTTAAAAAGGTACAAAGTAGAATCTGAATCAAACAATCAGAAACAAACAATTATTTGGGTATAAACTTGCATTAAGAGTTAATAGGCACAATTGTTCCTGTAAGCAATGTAGTAGTGTAGTGGAAATCACAAGTGTCATGAAAATTTTGAAATTTTTTCTTGCTTTTTCATCTTTTGTAAACCATCCAGTTATATTAAGGTGCAACAAATTCCAGGCTAGATTTATAAGGTCCCTTCTAGTTTTAACTCCCCATTTTGTAGGTGAAGAAACTGAGTTGTGCTGAAGTGATTTGAACTGTTCATATGAACAAATTTAAGATTAAAACTAAGACCTTCAAAGTTCTAGGTAAATACACTTTTTCCTTTCCTTTTTCTCTTTGTATAAAACTCTGCTCTTTCAGTGGTGGGAAACTATGAGGGGGGGAGCAGGGAGGGGAAGGAAAGTGGGATTAACGATAGTCAATATCTGTCTGGGAACGGGGGGACACCCTTATCAACAAAGGTGCCTGAACAATGCACATTTCTATACCTAACCCTCAACTATACCCCACAATTTTAAAATAAAAAATATGTTAAAAAAAGAAAATCATGGCTCACTACAGCTTTGACCTCCAAGTAGCTGGGACAACAGCAATGTGCCAACATACCTAGCTAAGTTTCAGAACCAACTACTTTAAATGAAAGAAATCTCATGGCCTTGTCAAGAAATGTCTTGAATAATCATCATAATGTCAGGGATAATGGTTTATGGTTTACCTTGGCACGTTGAAGGGATACCAATGTCTTCTGGCATCTATTGTAACATTTATTTCTGCTGTTTGGCAAATGGAATGTGCTTTTATTAAAAAGCACTCTCTTTTAAATGTATTTTTGAAGTGATTGTAGACTCACAGGAAGTTGGAGAAATGCTGTACAGAGTCAGTCCCCTGAAACTTTTGCTCAAATTTCCCCAATAGCCACATCTCATCTATCTGTAGTCCAATATCAACAGCAGGGAAACTGACACTGGTACACTACTGTTAACAAGATTATAGACTCTATTCACTTTTTACCAGTTTTTACAAGAACTAATTTGTATTTGAGTGTGTGTGTGTGTGTGTGTGTTTGTGTGTGTGTGTGTGTGTGTGTGTGTGTGTGTGTGTGTGTGGTTCTACACATTTGGTTGCATGTATGGATCATTACCAGAGTACAAAACTGTTCCATATGACAGAAAAAATTTTTTTTGAAACCAACTCTTTATAGTTGCACTCCCTAACACTGACCCTGTCCCTTAGTGACCATTCAGTTGTTCTCCATCTCTATAATTTTGTCATTCTGAGGATGTTAAATAAATGGAACCATATAGTATGAAAAAAAAGAAACTCTGCTCTTTCAGTTAACTATTAACAAAACATAATGTGAGAATCTATTAATTTAATTGTCAAAATTGAGGCAATGTGCATTGCATACATTAATATAAACTAAATATAAATATTATAATAAAGATAAAATAAGCTGGGGGCCATGGTTCAGCCTGTAATCCCAGCACTTTGGGAGGCCAAAGTAAGAGGATTGCCTCAGTCCGGAGTTTTGAGACCAGCCTGGGCAATTTGGTGAGACCTCGTCTCTACATGGATCACAAAAACTAGCCAGGCATTATGGCATGCATCTGTAGTTCCAGCTACTTGGAAGGCTGAGGTGGAAGGATCGCCTATGCCCAGCAGATTGAGGCTGCGGTGGCTGTGAGCATGCCACTGCGCCCAGCCTGAGCGACAAAAGTGAGACTTCAACTTAAAAAAAAAAAAGATAAAATAAAATTGGATATATTAGGTCAAGTGTCACTGTGCAACAGCCTTATCAAAAAGTGAGACACAGTTGTTCAATCAACAAAAACTTGACTCTGGACTTCAGCTGACAAAAAAGAAAAAAACAAAGCCAAAAGCATTCTACTACTCTACTATTTAGAAAATAAACCAAAGGACTTCTGTAAGCAAATACTGAAATGTTTATTACTTAAACCTGAGAATGATTTCTAGAAAAAAATCTTGGAAGGCATCAGTTTCCTGCTAAAAACAAGCAAACAGCTGAACAAATTGAATTCAAAAACTCTTCTAAAATCTAGCAAAAACGGAGGTCACAGGGCAAACTGCTACTCCTCAAATTAGAAAGACAAACAAGTAGATACAGAGAATCACAACTGTACTGGAGTAGAACCCCCAAAGCATAAACCCTCACAGAAACCACTTCGGGGAGGGGAGAGTCTTGAGGGAACTCTTGTACTTTTATGAGAATTACTTCTAGGAGCCCTATCAGGTTCTCACAGTGAAGATCTGCATAATAAAAAAAAAGTAGCCATTCTGAATATTCCAGAACATCAACAAAGTCTGCCCTCAGGAGAACTTATTATAATAACCTAACTGAGATTTTTGCCAGAGCCCAATCAACCTGGAAATAGAGAAAAAGCTAACTCCAATGACTCCTAGCCTTCCTGTTATGACTAAGAAAATTTAAAAAATGAGGAGTACTTGTGAGGATCACAACCCAGAAACACAGACTAATTAAAAGACTTAAACCTGATCATAGGACTATAAAATGTCTCCCCCAGCCACAATCACATTCACAATAACATAATGTCAATACAACTCCTGTGTAATAGGAGAGACAAAGTGAAGAACACCAGAGAAATCTCAGCCTCTGGTACCTATGGCTGTAACAAAGAATAAACATCATGTAACTTCTACCCAGATAAGCAGAAAACCTCACACTAAAGACTGATTTGCTAATGAAACCAACCTAAGTGCCCACCAGGGGTTGACTGGCTAAAGAGAATGTGATACACACACACACATACACTACACACACACACACACACACACACACACACACACACAACACACACACACACACAAACACACACCCAATCCCCCCACACACACACCGTCAAATAACATTCAGACATAAAGTGAATGAATTCATGTCCTTTGCAGAAGCATGGATGGAGCTGATGAAAATCATCCTAAGTAAAATAAGTCAGAAACAGAAAAGCAAACACCACATGTTCTCAAATATATGTGGAAGCAAAATGGCCACAAAGATGAAAGTAATAGACACCAGGGATGCCAATGCGGGGGGGAGGCAGGGAGGAAGGTTAGGGTTCAACAATTACCTGTTGGGTACAGTGTTCACTGTATGGAGAAGAGCCACCTGAGACCCAATCACCACCACTACACAATATGTCCATGTAACAAACATGCATTTAAACCCCAAATTCTAACATTTAAAATTTTTTTTAAAAACTTACTTCAGTTCTTTTTTCCCAGTACATCATATACTACGTTGATAAAAATTCGCAAAGCATTAAAAAAGTCAAAAACCACGCTTTGAAGAGACAGAGCAAAAATTATCATCAGACTATAATGACAGAGATGTTGGAATTATTAGATAGGTCATTTAAGACAATTATGACTATTAGGCTAAGGAGTCTAATCAAATATGTGTACAAATTGCAAGAAAAAATGTGTAATGTAAACAAAGAGAAGGAAACTAAAAAAGAATAAAAAGAAAATGCTAGAAATCAAAATCACTGTAACAGAAAGAATGTCTAATGAGCTATTCCATAGATTTGACACAGTGGAGGAAAGAATAAGTGAGCTTGAAGAAATAGCAATGGAAGCTTTTCAAGCTGTAATGCAAAGAGAAAAAAAGAGTGTAAAAGAATCAAATAACCAAGAAATATAGGACAATTACATTACATTTAGAAACCAAACCATAGATCCAGGAAGTTCAGAGACTATCGAGCAGAATAAATAGAAAACAAAATAAGACAAAAACACAAAGACTGCTCCTAGACATATAATCAATCTTCATAAAATAAAAAACAAAGAGTAAATTACCAAAAAGAGCTCTGGAGATAAGAAAAACACACCTTACCTCCAGAGCACATATAATAATTTTATCAGATTTCTCTTCAGAAAGCATGGAAGCAAGAACAGAGAGAAGTGAAATGTTGATAGAAAAAACACACCAATAGCAAATTCTGTATCCAAATAAATTATCATTCAAAGGTGAAGGAAAAATAAAGAATTTCTGACACAAACTTTGACACAGACTTAGTTACCTCTGGGATCTGATGGTGCAGGCAATTACTAGTATCCTGGAAAAGTTAATTTGCAGTGAGCACTTATTGTGCACTACCCCTGGTTGTTCTAGTGATAAAAATAAGTCTTCAGTTTCTCTCTAGAAGAAATTGGACCACACATCTAGCCCCTCAACTTTTCTAGCTGCAACATGGAAAACTGGCCACAAACACAACTGTCTCTGAGTACTGACGAGACCTGGCATTCAAGAGACCCCTGGAGGTGACAAACAACAAAGCAGTAGTTTCAAAGAGCATGGGATATGAACAAGAGTGCAGGCATTAGCCACAACTCTTCTCTCTAGCTCAGTGCAAAGAAAGCAAGTGATAAGATTCAGCTCCTAGCTTCTCTGAGCAGAGAAGACATTGGACCACATGTCTAGTGCCTCAACTTTTCTAGCTGCTATTTAGGGAACTAACTTCTAATTAATCTCTCTTGGAGCACTGAAGGGACTTGGAATACTCTAGTTTCCTTCCGGCACCAAGAACAAAGACTGTAGTTTGTACAAACACAAAGGTTTGAGTAGAAAGTAGAATCTCAGACTATGTTGACTGATAATGCCAGTCTTTACAGGCAGGGAGGGGTGGCTACTTTATCTGATGCACAGAAACCAATGCAGAGAGTCAGGACAAGTGAATAAAAAGAGAAGTAGGTTCTAAATAAAATAAGATAAATCTCCAGGAAACAATGGCAATAAAATGAAGATAAGTAATTTACTCAACAGATAATTCAAAATAATAGCCACAAAGATTTTCACTGAGATCAGGAGAGCAACTCATGGACAGGGTAAGAATTTCAACAGAAAGTTAGAAAATATTTTTTATTTTAGATTCAGGGTGTACACATGCATGTTTGTTACATGAACAAATTGTGTAGAGGTGAGGATTAGGTCTCTAGTAGCTAATTTACCAGATAGTGAACATTATATCTCATAGATAGTTTCTGAATCTTAATGTCCCATCCAACCTCCCCCTTGTTGGAGTCCCCCATGTCTATTATTTCCAACTTTGTAACCCTTTAGCTCCCACCTATGAGTGAGAACATGCAGTGTTCAATTTTCTGTTTCTGACTCAGTTTACCTTGGATGATGATCTCAGCTGCATCCTTGCTGCTATAAAGAACATGATTTCATTCCTTTTTATGGCTGCATAGTATTCCACAGCATGTATATACTTCATTATTTTCATCATGTCAGTTGTTGGTGGGCACTTCAGTTAGTTTCATGATTTTGCTATTGTCAATAGTGCTGATTTCATGATTTTTTTTTATTGTGAGTAGAACATATGAATGCAGGCATCTTTTTTATATTTTGATTTATTTTCCTTTGGGTAGATTCTTAGTAATGGAATTACTGGGTCAAATGACAATTCGTTTTTAGTTCTCTGAGAAGTCTCCGTACTGTTTTCCATAAAGGTTGGACTAACTTACAATCCCACCAACAGTGAATGATTGCTCTTTTTTCTCTGCAACTGTTCCAATATCTGTTGTTCTTTGATGTTCTAATAATGGCTATTCTGACTAACGTGATGTGATATCTCATGGTGGTTTTAATTTGCTTTCTCTAATGATTATAGTGTGTGTGTTTTTTCTGAGAACTATCTACTAATGTCCTTTGCCCATTTTTTGATTTTTTTTTTTTTGTGATGAGTTGTTTGAGTTCCTTGTTGTCTGAGGCATAATTTGCAAATGGTTTCTTTCATTCAGTAGGGTTTCTGTTCACTCTGTTGATTATACCTTTTGCTGTGTAGAAGCTTTTTAGTTTATTAAGTCCCATTTGTCTTTTTAAGTTTTTGTTGCAATTGCTTTTGGAGTCCTTGTCATAAATTATTTGCCTAGGCCAATGTCCAGAAGAGTGCTTCCTAGATTTTCTACAAGGATTTTGCATATTTCGGGTCTTACATTTAAATCTTTGAACCATCTTGAGTTAATTTTTGGATATGATGATAGATAAGGATCCAGTTTCATTCTTCTGCATATGATTAGCTAATTTTTTCCAGCACTATTTATTGAAGAAGGTGTCCTTTCCCCACTGTTTATTTTTGTCAGCTGTTAGAGACCAGCTCCAACACAAGGGTTAGGGCCTGAGGCGAGAGAATCAGATGCGGCGAAGGAAGAAGACATAAGTCAACTCCCTGGGTCGAGTTCGGGACTCTTCCAAAGTTTATTCAATTTTCACATGTTTATATAAGGCATTTTCAACCCTTCAACCTCCTCACATATGTGCCCACAAATGCTTACATTATGTTTTCTTTTACAATCAAGCGTTCTACGATGATTTATTTGTTCCTCCCTATTCTTTTTTTGTTTCCATTATGTTAAAACCAACAGACAGGAACGAAACGACTTTTGCTAAAAATAATTAACTGTAACCTTTCAACCCTTACCCCTTTTATATCATATTTCTAACAGTTCTTACATGTAACTTAGCAGCAATATATTGGCATTTTCATAACTAACTTTATTACTTCTTAATTATTTTCTATAAACTTTTCTATTTGTATCTATTTTTATTCTTATTTTGCTTATATGAATCATAATCTAATAATATTTAACAATCTTTATATGAATTATACTTGACTACTCATATCCTATATTTATTTTCTATTTAATTATTTTTTATCTAATTATTTTAAATCATCATCCTATTTTTATCTACTTAACTATTCTTTCTTATATTATTATTCTTATACTACTAAATCGTTTTAACCTTACAAACTTATATCTACTATGTCTATGCTTTCTTAAATTATGTTTAAAAGCAGCTGCCCTCAGGATTGACATGTCTCAGGTCTCACAAACTTCTTCCTCCATCTTACCTGTCTAAGGTGTTATTTTAGTATAGAGTCTGTTAACCATTAAAAATAAAGAATGGAAAAGCTCTTTTATTTTCTTTATACACAATGGTTTTGCTTTCCATGGAGACGAAGGTAACTAAACATTCTCTAGCGTCTCTAATGGCTGTGCATTTGCTGTGTTCTTTATTCATGTCTCAAGCTTCAGTTTCACCAATACATCATCCTCGCTTATTAGTTAATGCTTCATCACAAAGGGGTACTTTCTGTCTTATGCACACACTCCTAAAGATCAAAGGGGCCCATCCATGGGATCCATGGGGCTTTGCCTCCAGCACGGCCGCTTTAGCTGTGGCCTTGCTCCCAGCCAGCGTTTTTCCCATTTTCAGGTAACCCTTACTTTGCCTTCTGTTAGGAGTTGCAGCTCCCGACAGTCAGCTTTGTCAAAGATCAGTTGATTGTAGGAATATGGTTTTATTTCTGAGTTCTCTATTCTGTTCCATTGGTCAATCTGCCTATTCTTGTACCAGTACCATGTTGTTTTAGTTACTATAGCTTTATAGTATAATTCGATGTCAGACAGTATTATGCCTCCACGTTTGTTCCTTTTGCTTAGAATTGTTTTGGTCATTCAGTCTTCTTTTTGGTTCTGTATAAGACTGTTTTTTAAAGTTCTATGAAAAGCAAAGTTGGTATTTTAATCAGGATTGTATTGAATCTGTAGACTGCTTTGGGCAGTGTAGTTGTTTTAATAATATTGATTCTTCCACTCTATGAACATGGTATGTTTTTCCATTTGTTTGTGTCATCTATGATTTCTTTTGTCAGTGTTTTGTAGTTCTCCTTATAGAGATATTTCTCTTCCCTAGTTAGGTCTATTCCTCAGTATCTGTTTTGCTTTTGTTTTTTGTTTTTTGTTTTTGTTTTTGTTTTTCTGTGGCTAGTGTGAATGGGATTGAGCTCTTGATTTGGTTCTCAGCTTGAGTGCTGTTGGTGTATAAGAATGCTATGACTTTTTGTGCATTGATTTTGTATCCTGAGACTTTACTGAAGTTATTTATCAGATATAGAAGCTTCTTGGAGAAATTTTTAGGGTTTTCTAGGTATGCAGTCTTGTCATCTGTGAACAGAGATGGTTTTACATTCTCTTTGCTGATTTGGGTACCTTTTATTTCTTTATCTTACAGGATTGCTCTTGCTAGGACTTTCTGCGCAATGTTGAACAAGAGTGGTAAGAGTGGGTATCCCTGTCTTATTCCTGCTTTGAAAAGTTTCCAAATTTTCTTGGTTAGGTATGATGTTGGCTATAGGTTTGTCATATATGACTCCTACTATTTTGAGGTATGTTCATTCAATGTCCAGTTTGTTGAAGGTTTTATTATAATTTTATTTGTCAAGTGCCTTTTCTACACCTATTGAGATGAGCACATGTTTTTTTTTTGTTTCTGTTTATGTGGTATATCACATTTTTTGATTTGTGGATATTGAACTACCCTTACATCTCTGGAATAAAATCCACTTGGTCATGATGAATAATTTTTTGATATGCTGATGAATTCAATTTGCTAGTATTTTGTTAAGAATTTTAGCATCTATATTCATCAGGAAAATAAGCTTGTAGTTTTTTTTTGTTTTTTGATTTTTTTTGTAGTGTCCTTGTCTTATTTTGATATTGGTTTTGTAGAATGAGTTACAGAGCAGTCCCTACTCAATTTTCTGGCATAGTTTCAGAATTATTAGTACTAGTTTTTCTTTGTATGTCTCATAAAATTTGGCTGTGAGTTCATCTGGCCCAGGGCTATTTGTTGTTGTTGGAAGACTTTTTTTAAATTACTTATTCAGTTTAGTTTCTCATGATTGGTCTATTCAGGCTATCGATTTCTTCCTGGTTCAGTCTCAGGAAGTTTTATGTTTCCAAGATTTTCCTCACTCACTTCCTCCAGGTTTTGCAGTTTGTTTCCATAGAGGTTTTTATAGTAGTCCCTGATTATCTTTTTTTTATTTTCTAATTTCTGTGGTATTGGTTGGTTTGTCACCTTGTTTTTTTCTGATGGAATTTGAGTTTAATTTTTTTCTTTTCTATCTTTAAACATTTTTATTTCTTTGCTTAGACAAGCTAGTGCTCTGTTTTTTTCTTTTTTCTTTTTTTTTTTGTCTCAATGCCATTTAGTTTCACTCTAATCTTCAAAAGTACCAAATGGAAAGTACAGAGATGAAAAATACTATAAATGAACTAATAATTCAATTAGAGGCATTCAACAGTAGTCTAGATCCAACATAAAAAGATCAGTCGACTCAAAATTGAACCATTGAAAATTATACGGTCAGAGTTGCAAAAAGAAAACAGGATGAATAAAAGTGAAGAGAGTTAAAGGGATGTATGGGACACACTCAAGCCAACTAATATATGCATTATAGAAATCTCAGAGAAGAAAAAACAGAAGTGTGAAGAAAGCTTACTTAGAGAAATATAGGCATACCTCAGAGGTATGTGTGTTCAGTTCCAGATTGCTTCAGTAAAGTGAATATCAGTAAAGTGAGTCAAACAAATTATTTTTGACTTTCCTGTGTATATGAAAGTTATCTTTGCACAATGTGGTGTCTAGTATGTGTAATAGTATTATTCTAAAATTTGTCTTTATGGCTAAATGATCATTTGAGCCTAAAGTGAGTTGTAATCTTTTTGCTAGCAAAGGGCCTTGCTTTGATGTTGATGGCTGATGACTCATACGGGAGATGGTTGCTGAAAGCTGAGATCACTAGGGCAATTTCTTATAATAAGACAACAGTGAAGTTTGGTGCATTGATTGACTCTTCCTTTCACAAACGATTTCTCTGTAGCATGTATGCTGTTTGATAGCATTTTACCCACAACATAACTCCTTTCAAAATTTGTATCAATTCTCTCAATCTCTGTCACCACTTTATCAACTGTTTAATGCTAAATTATTCCTTGTCATTTCAGCACTGTTCACAGCATGTTCACTAGGAGTACATTCCATTTAAAGAAACTTTACTCATTTCTAAGAAGCAATTCCTCATTCATAAAAATTCATAAAAATTTTAGCTTAAGTTGCAGCAATTCAATCATAGCTTCAAGCTCTATTTTTTAATTCTAGTTTTCTTGCTGTTGATGTCACGTCTGCAGTTATTTCCTCCAATGAAGTCTTGAGCCCTTCAAAGTCATTCATAAATGCTGGAATCAACTTTTTCCAAACTCTGGCTAAGGTTAATATTTGACATCCTCTCATGAATCACGAATGTTCTTAAAAGCATCCAAAATGGTGAGTCCTTTCCAGAAGATTTTCAATTACTTTCCTCAGATTCATTAGAAGAATCACTCTCAATGACACTTTAACATAATAAAAATGTATTTCTTAAATAATAAGACTTGAAGATAGAAATTACTTCATAATCTATGGGCTGCAGATAGATGCAAACACAGCCATCATGGCTCTTGGGTGACCAAATTCAATGTCAATAAGCAGTAATATTCTAAAAGAAATTATTTTTCTGAGCACTAGATCTCAACAGTATGCTTAAAATATTCAGTAAACCATGTTGTGAGCAGATGTACTGTTATCCAGGCTTTGTTGTTTCATGTAACAGCATAGGTATAGTAATTCAGCATACTTCTTCAGGACTCTAAAATTTTCAGAATGGTAAAGGGGTACTGACTTCAACTTATTTCCTAATTAGAAAGTCAGACTGTCCTCAGAAACTTTGAATCTAAGCATTGTCTTTTCCTCTGTGGCTATGATAGTCTTAGATGGCATCTTCTCCAACTTTAGGATGTTTTATCTACAGTAACAAAAAATCTATTATTTAGTGAAACCACCTTTATTAATTATCTTGGCTTGATCTTCTGGATAATTTGCTGCAGTTTCTCCATTAGCATTTCCTGCTTCACATTGCATTTTTATGTTATGGAGATGATATGTTTCCTTAAAACTTGTGACCCAAATTCTTCTAGCTTCACACTCCTTTCCTGGTTCTTTACCTCTCTCGGACTTCATATAGTTTCAGAGAGCTAGAGCCTTCTGTAGATTAGGTTTTGACTTAAATGGATGCTGTGACTGACTTGGTCTTCTATCCAGACCACTAAAGTCCCTTCATCTCAGGAATAAGGTGTTTAATTTCTTATTATTCATGTGTTTGTTGAAATAACTTTTAAAAAATTTTCCATCAAGAACTTTTCCTTTGCATTTACAACTTGGCTAACTATCTGATGCAAGTGGCCTAGCTTTTGGCATATCCAGGCTTTCAATAAACCTTTCTCACTAAGAATAATCACTTCTAGTCTTTGATTTAAAGTGACAGATATGTAACTCTTGTTTTCACTTGGACACCTAGAAGCCATTGTAGGGTTATCAGTTGATCTAATTTAAATGCTGTTGTGTCTCAGGGAACAGGGAGCCCTGAAAAGAGAGAGAGAGAGATAGGAAAATGTCTAGTCAGTAGAACACTCACAACATTTATTGAGTACATATGTCATATTATATGGGCACAATACTTGATGCCCAAAATAATTACAATGGTAACATCAAAGAACACTGATCAAAGATTCTTATAACTGATATATTCATATTGAAAATCTTGAAATATTGTGATAGCTACCAAAACGTGACACAAAGATACAAAGTGAACACATGCTGTTGAAAAAAAGGTACAAACTTGCTTGAAGCAGAAATGCAAAACTGCAATATCTGCACAGAGTAACATAGCAAAATACAATAAGATGAGATATGTTGTAATGGCTAAACTTCTAAACCTGGAGATGTAAATAAACATCTAGATCAAGAAGACTAAAAAATTACATATACCAATTCAAAGAAACCCACACTGAGACACTATAATCAATTTGTCAAACATTAAACAAAAAGAGAATTTTGAAAGGAGGAAAAGAAAACCAACTTGCTATGTACAAGATAACTTTTATTAGACTACCAGTAAATATTTTCTGATATCTAGCAGGCCAAATGGAAGTGGGATGATAAATCCAAAGTTCTGGTTGAAAGATAAAAAAACTTCCAACCAATAAAATTATTTCTGATAAACGTTCTTCAGAAATAAAGGAAACATAAAGACTTTCTCAGAACAAATGAAGTTGAGGAAGTTTGTTACCATTAGACTAAGTATAAGAAATACTAAAAGGAGTTCTGCAAATTGAAGTAAAATAATGTGAAAAAGCAACACAAGAGCACAAGAAAGTCTGAAACTTGTAGGTAAAAATAAATATATACATAAAAAGGAATTTATGATTAAAACTGTCAACAAAATAGATGTATAAGAAGTTTATCTCAATATTCTAAAGGCCATTATGAATCTCCCAAAGATGACATCATAATCAATGGCATAAAACTGAAACCTTTACCTGTATGCTCTAATATAAGACTAGAATGTCCACTCTTGTCACTTCTAATAATTTGTTCAATCTTAAAATATACATACAATACTTAAAATTGCAAATCCATGCTCTTATGAGAAATACATCTACTATCTAGGGTATAGTGTTTGGATATAGTTGTTTTTGTCTTTGTCCTTACAGTATCCAAATAGTCTTTTATTCATATGCCAAAGTTTTATTTTTATTTATACAGTACAGTTTACTCTTCATGATAAACTATTTTATGAGTTTTTGACAAGTACAGAATGGTTGATCTTCCGCTATAGACATGTTAGAGAACATTTTGAACCTTATGATCAGCAATCCTTGAATGTTTAGGTATATTCTTATTTCTAATTTATAAAAATTCTATAAAAGAGCTGTAGGTCTCATGGAAGGATAAAGATTATTACTGAATACAATTCATTGTCCTGTAGATGCAACCTCTTTTTATTTGATAGTTTCTAGGTCTAAATCTGGCTCAGGATCCGAAACTGGTCAAGGGATAACATTTTATTTGTGCAGTTGTTCTTTGCCTTCTAATTATCTATTTTTTTCAAAAATAGCTTTGAGCAAATTGTTTGAGATATAGTCATGTCATCTATCTAGTTTTTAAGAATATCATTTTATATTAACCATCTTCATTGATCTCTCAGGCCACCACCCCTCCTGGCTGTCACTTTGACCTTGTCATTTATTATAATATTTAATCTGACAGCTAAATACTAGAATGTGGTCACTATTATTACTTTTTTATTATAAAGATGTGGAGTACAATTCAGGGTTAGGTTTACAAATGTTTATTATGCAGGTACCCTTGTTGATGAGGTATGCCCCTCCCTTCCCTAGAAGTTTTCCTCAACTGACAATCCCACTCCTGCTACCCTGACAAATTTCCCACTACTGCCAATGCCTTTCTTATAGTATTATAATTGTTCAAAGCTCACTTATGAGTGAGAATATAGGGTATCCTGTTCTTTGTTTTTTGTGATAGATCACTGAGTATGAATGACTCTAAATCCACCCAAGTTTTTTGCAAAGTCATATGTTTGTCCTTCCTTAGGCTACATAATATCCCATTGTGTATATGTATCACATATTTTTTATCCAGTTCAGCTTTGATGAGCAACATGGTTGGTTCCATGATTTTGCTATTGTGAATAGAGCTGCAATAAACATATGTGTGCAGGTATCTTTTTTTGTAGAATGACTTGAGTTCCTTGGGGTATATTCCCAATAGGGGAATCGCTGGGTCATATGGAAGGTCAATTTCTAGTTCTTTCAGAAACTGCCACACTGTCTTCCAAAGAGGTTGCTCTAGTTTGCATTCCCATCAGCAGTGTAGAAGCATTCGTTTTTCTCCACATCCTCGCCAGCATCTGTTGTTGTTGGCTTTACTAATGATGGCCATCTTAGGGTTAGGTGATATCTCCATGTGGTTTTGATTTCTCTGATGATGAGTGAGGCTGAGCACTTTTTCATGTGTCTGTTGGCTGCCCATATATCTTCTTTTGAGAAGTGTCTATTCATGTCTTTTGCCCACTTTTTAATGGGTTTATTTGTTTCTTTATTCCTTTCGGCGCATTTGAGTTCCTTGTAGATCCTAGATGTTAGACCTTTGTCAGATATAAAATTGGCAAATATTTTATTCCCATTCTTTGGGCTGTCTCCCTGCTATCCTTATGATTGTTTTTGCTTTGCAGAAACTTGTAAGTTTGATGAGGTCCCACTCGTCTACCTTATTTCTTATGGTATGGGCATTTAGGGTTCTGAAGAGAAATTGGTTGCCAGTTCAATTTCCATAAGGGTGTCTCCCACCTTTTCTAAGATTCTTATAATTTGAGGTTTTACATTTAGGTCTTTGATCCATTTAGAGTTAATTTTTGTGTATGGTGATAGGTAGGGGTCCTGTTTCAACATTCTGCATGTGATCAGCCTGTTTTCCCAGCACTATTTACTGAATAGGTTTTCCTCTCCCCAGTGGTTGTTGTTGGAGGCTTTGTCAAAGACGAGTTGGTTGAGAAATTGAGGCTTTACTTCTGGAACCTTCTCCTGTTCCATTGGTCTATATGCTTGCTCTTGTACCAGTACCAGGCTGTTTTGATTACTGTAGCC
Source organism: Cephalopachus bancanus (assembly GCA_027257055.1). Taxonomy (NCBI): domain Eukaryota; kingdom Metazoa; phylum Chordata; class Mammalia; order Primates; family Tarsiidae; genus Cephalopachus; species Cephalopachus bancanus. The sequence goes on along the minus strand of JAPVLO010000243.1, from coordinate 1,405,662 downwards.
TTATAGAAATGTTTGAAGTCTGGAAGTGTGATACCTCCTACTTTGTTTCTTTTGCTAAGGATTTATTTGACTATTTGTGGTCATTTATGTTTCCATATGAATTTTTGTACTGTCATTTTTAGGTATGAGAAGAATGATGTTGGTAACTTAACGGGTATTGTATTGAATCTGTAGATTACCTTTGGTATGATGGACATTTTGATAAAGTTGATTCTTCCTATCCATAAGCATGGAATATTTTTCATTTGTTTATATCGTCTTGAATTTCTTTGAGCAGTGTTTAGTAGTTCTCATTGTAAAGTTCTTTAACTTCTCTGGTTAGGAAGATGCTGAGGTATTTCATTTTTTTTGTGACTAGTGTGAATGGGATTGTGCTTTTAATTTGGGTCTCTTGACTGCTTGTTTTTGGTGTATAGGAATGCAACTGTCTTTTGTCCATTTATTTTGTACCTTGAGACTTCGCCAAAGTCTATTATTGTGCAAGCAGGTTTTTGACAGATTCTCTTAGATTTTCAAGGTATAGGGTCATATCATCAGCAAAGAGGGATAACTTGACTTCTTTTTTTCCTATTTGGATACCACCCATTTCCTTTTCTTGTCTAATTACCTGAACTAGGACTTCAAACACAATGTTGAACAAGAGGAGTGAGAGTGAACAACCTTGTCTTGTTCCAGTTTTCAGGGAAAATGTTTTCAGTTTCTGTCCCCTTAGCAATATGTTAGCTGTGGGTTTATCATAGATGGCACTTACTACTTTGAGGTACGTTCCTTCTATATCTAGGTGTTTGAGGGTTTTTATCAAGAAGTGATGCTGTATTTTATCAAAATATTTTTCTGCATCTAATGACATAATCTTGTGGTTCTTGTTTTTACATCTGCTGATGTATTTAATTACATTTGTAGTCTTGCAAATGTTGAACCAGCCCTACATCCTGAGGTTGAAGACTACTTGGTCTTGGTGGATGATTTTTGAGATGTGTTTTTGGATCCAATTTGCTAGAATCTTGGTGAGGATTTTTACATCTATGTTCATAAGGGATATTGTCCTGTAGTTGTCTTTTTTTGTTGGATCTTTACCTGGTTTGGGTATCAGTGTGATGTTAGCTTCATAAAATGATTTGGAGGGAATTCTGTCTTTCTCAGTTGCCTGGAATACTTTCAATAGGGTTGGTATCAGCTCCTCCTTGTACATTTTGTAGAATTCTGCTGGAAAGCCATCCGGTCCAGGGGTTTTTGTTTGTTTGTTTGTTTGTTTGGTAGGTAGGTAGCTTTTGTATGACAGAGTCAATTTCCCAGGTTGTTATTGGTCTATTTAGTGTCTCAATGTCTTCTTGTTTCAACCTGGAGAGATTGTGTGATGTCAGAATATCCTCCATTTCATTTAGGTTATCAAGTTTGTTTCCATATAGGTGTACATAGTAATCTCTGATAATCTTTTGTATTTCTTCAGGGTCAGTTGTGATTTGATCTTTTGTATTTCTGATTGAGTTTATTTGGGCTTTTTCTCTCTTTTTCTTGGTCATTCTGGCTAGGGGTCCATCAATCTTGTTAATTCTTTCAAGGAACCAGCTTTTTATTTTGTTGATGTTTTCTATGATATTTTTTGTCCTCTATGTTCTGTATTTGTGCTCTAATATTGGTGATTTGGATTCTTCTGCTAAAGATGGAGTTGGAATTTTGATGGTCTTCTCTTTCTAGCTCCCTTAGATGATTTGTTAGGCTCTCCATCCATGATCTTTCCATTTTCGTGATGTGTGCTCATAGAGATATAAATTCCCCTCTTAGAACTGATTTCATGGCATCCCAGAGGTTTTAGTAAGATGTTTCTTCATTTTCATTTGTTTCCATGAATCTTTTAATTTCTGCTTTGATTTCAGTGTTGACCCAGTAGTTGTTCAGTATCATGCTATTTAGTGTCCATGTCTTTGTGGGATTTGGGGGAATGTTGTCAGTGTTGATATTTATTATTACTCCACTGTGATCTCAGAATGTGCATGGCAGGATTTCAACTGTATGGAATTAGTTTATGCTTGATTTATGGCCAGGATGTGATCAATGTTGGAGTACATTCCATGTGGTGATGAGTAGAGTGTATATTTTATGGTTGTTGGGCAGAATAATCTGTAGGTATCTATTAAGTCTATTTGGTTGAGTGTCAAGTGTAGGTTTTGGATCTCCTTATTGATTTTTTGCCTCAATGATCTACTTAGGGTTGTTAGTGGGGTATTCAAGTCCCAGCTATAGTAGTGTTAGAGTCAATATCTTTTTTTAGTTTACTTAGTAGTTGGTTTATAAATACTGGTGCTCCTGTGTTGGAGCATATATGTTTAGGATAGGTATTTCTTTTGATGGATTGAATCTTTTATCATTATGTAGTGTCCTTTTTCATCTTTTTAAATTTTTGATAGCTTAAAGGTTGTTTTGTCTGATATTAAGATGGCAATTCCTGCCTTCTTTTGTGATCCATTTGTCTGGACTCATTTTTCAGCCTTTTACTTTGAGTCTGTGTGCATCCCTTGTAGTGAGATGAGTCTCCTGGACATAGCAAATAATTAGGTCATGGTTTCTTATCCAATTTGCCATACTGTGTCTTTTCATTGGCCCATTTAGTCCATTCACATTCAGGCTGATTATTGAAATGTGATTGTTTATTGCTGTCATGAGGTTCTTATAAAATTTTTTCTTTGTTTTCTTGTTTTCCTTTGGCTTTGGGTTTGATGCATATGTGTATTTTCAAATTTCTTGTTGTGCTGTATTTTCTGTTAATTCTATGCTCTGCTGTTCTCTTGAGAAATGTGTGGTCATCTTTTTTTTTTTCTTTTGTCTGTGCTTAATACCTTTTTAAGTGTCTCCTGTAGAGCTGGTTCTGAAGCTGCATAATCTGCTAGAGATTGGATGTTGGAAAGGATCTTAATTCTCTATCACTGATGAAGCTGAGCTTGGTTGGATAGGAAATTCTTGGTTGAAATTGTTTAATCTTTGAAGAATTTGAATATAGGGTTCCAGTCCCTTCTTTCTTGTAGTGTTTCTGTGGATCGATCTGCTGCTATTCTGATTGGTTTTCTCTGGTAGGTAGTCTGATCTTTCTCTCTTGCTCCCTTTAGGATTTTTTCTTTTGTGCCTACTTTGTGTGGGCAAATTATTATGTGTCTAGGAGTTGGTCTTCTCATTTGATCTCTTGTGGGGGTTCTCTGTATCTCTTGAGCTTGCCTGGTCACTGCTCTAGTGAGATTGGGGAAACTTTTCTTGGACTACCTCCTGGAATACATGCTCCAAGTTGTTCTCCATTGCACTTTCTTCTTCTGGGATATGAATCAGGCATAGGTTTGGCCTCTTGATATAATAGCACATCTCTTGTAGGCTTTATTCTTTCTTTCTGAGTCTTCTTCCTGTGTTTTCTTACAGATAGGGTTGATTCTATGTTTTGGTATTCAAGTTCTGAGATTCTTTCTTCAGCTAGATTAATTCTGCCCCCCATGTTTGTCATCTTGATATTTATTTCCTGGATGAAATTTTTTATTGCCAAAATCTCTATTACAAGTCATTTCAGTGTCGCATCGTGTCTTTCTTGAGTCTTATTCACTCCTTCCATTCCCTAATCCCTGTAGTATTCTGAGGCCAGTTGTTGGTGACTTCCATTGTTTGGGAAACTAGGTCTGATTTTTCAGGAGTTTTGTCTTTGGGACACTGGAAATTGCCTGAGATCTTCCTTTGGTTTTTTCTCCTTTGTGACAAATTTCTTGTTTATCTCTTTAGTTCTGTTATTCTGTGTCAGTAGGAGAGGCTTTCCCTTCTGATGTTTGCTCAGTCCTCTATTCTTCCCTAATTTGGGTTCTGGATTTGCTCTATTTTGAAACAGGGCAGTTGTTGGGAAGCTTTGCTGTCTCTTGCTGTTTTTGAAATGTGAATAAAGTAGGAGATTGGGCACTAGGAATCAGAAACTACTTGCGATGCTCACTTATTGTGGGATATGTTCCCTGAGACCCACTCCCCACCACCACTCTCTATGATGATGCAAAGCAGAAACCAATGTAAAAACAATTGAACAGACATACACACACACCCCAAAACAAACTGGAATAACAACAAAGTGAAACAAAACAAACAGCAACAACAAAAAAACAAGGAAACTAAACACACACACACACACACACACACACACACACACACACACACACACGCTTAGCATAAAGTGAATAGAGAAGAAAAACATAAAGACCGAAGGGGCAGTAAGGAAGTCAGGCCAAACTCTCACACATATATTTACATACACCTTAAACTATAAGAAATGTAAATTTAAAATACCCAGAAGTACAAAAGAGCAAAAACAAACCAACAACAACAAAATTGAAAGGTGAACCCTCAATCATTCACATACACACATAAACAGAAAATGACAAAAGAAGAAACAGAAAAAGAAAAGAAAAAATATTTGGGGGCGGCATGCAGATCAAATTCTCATAAACACATTCATGCACAGAGGAAAAATATTTTTTAAATGGATGAACAAACAAACAGTTAAAAATTTTTCTAAATTTAATAAAAATTGAAAGTTAAAAAAAAAACCCGCCTTCTTGTGGCAGACTCTGTAATTGTTCCTCTAATCTGGTCTCTCCTGCAGAGCCACCTCTTCCACTTTCTCCTCAGTGTCTAGAGCAGGGAAAGAGGAGGGACAGTGGAGGTGGATGGGACTGCAGTCCTCCTCTCCCACTCTTGTGTGGTCAGGGAGATCTCCTTTGGTGAGGAATTACAGGATTGTATCTTCCCCAGGTATGAACTTGTGGTGGGTGACCCAGCCAGGCCTATCCTGGAATGGAATTCTTCTCTTGCAACTGACCTCCAGACTCCACCTGGGTTTTTTCCTCTCAGTTGTGGCCCAGTTGTGTGTGTCTGACATTCACAGAATTGCTGGGGAGTAGGGGGTTTATGTCAACCCCGGATTTACCACTGATCTCTTTGGAGTTCTTCCTCATTCTTTTCTTGCCACACCCTTTGTCCCTCAGCTCTCTCAGGGTAGGAGGTGGGGCACCTGGAACTTAGCGCTTTTCAGGTCCCTCTGAAGTTTGTGCTTTCAGGATATTCCCTCTGGGTCATGATCAATCCCTGAGTAATTCATCTGCCAGTCACAGAGATCAGGTCTGTTGCTCTGTGGTGAGCAAGTGGGAGCACTTTCCTCCCCGCCTTCAAGATGGTGATGGGGTGTCTCTCTTGTCCTTTTCTGTGGGACTTTGCCTTTGGACTCCCTCTTCCACCCCTGCTGCCAGTGCCCTGCCAGGCATTGAAGTGGTGAGGCAAAGCCCAGAGTGGCAATATCTCTCCTGCTGCAGTGGTGAGAGAGAGCCAGGGGTGATGGCTTCTCCCTGCTGCTTTTTCACATAAAAACTTTTGTCCATTTTTTAAAAAAAGGGGTGCTCAGCTTCTGTGTCCTGGGAAGAGCTAGGGTTGAAGCAGAGAAGCTGCAGCACCAGCTATTGCACCAGGAGCCTGCCCACTTGCTTACAAGCCTCCACTTAGAAGAAGAACTCCATAGCATGCTCATATTATAGAGTCATTTTGTTCTTTATTTCACATCTAACATGGAATTCCTAGCATTTCAATTTCATCCATCATGAGACAATAATTTCCCCCAAGTTTCTGAGAACCACACTGACAGTAAGTTAGCACTAGTTCTTAGAGTTCTTGCCTGGATGTTACTATACAACTATATGACTCTCTCAAATCCAGCACCTTAAAGATTCAGTCCCATAGACTCTCCTGCTTTCTCCTGGTATATTCTGGCTAGGTCCTGAATTCCTCTTTGGTATATGTTCCCTTTTATTGCCTCTCAGGCCCAGCCCTTGCCCTATCAAATTATATTATGACTTGATCCAAGTCATTGGTCTGGAGGCAAGGAAGGAATTGAGGATGACTATAAGATATATTCATCTTATGGTCCTGCAGGCAGTCTTCTGTATTTTTTTTCAAGAAAGAGTAGAAAGTTTTTCTTATCAGGGCACTGTGGCCCACTTCTATAAGACCAGAGCATTTAAGATTTTTTGATACATCAACCAAGATAACCCTATCCCATATTTTTGAAGATCCTAGTCTTTCTAAAGCAAGACTTTGACCTTGGTAAAATAGATTGTCTGAGATGGGGACTTCAACTGGCTCTAGTATTCTGTCATTCTTTAAGTAAGTCCTAGCCTGACCTAAATTATTTTCTGCTCTCTAGTTGACTGAGATGAGAGTTTCTTCATATGATACTAACAGTGCTTTCTGGATTCACACTTAACCTTTATTCATCTAATACCAACAACGTATAATTTACTACCTCTGCCAACATTCCTCAGATACTAGAAAAACTAGCCTCGCTAGCATGTTTTCCTTCACCAATATCTAATGTATTTTACCATGACTGAAGTTTTTTACAATTACGGCTTGCCAAAGGGACTATCCATACTCCATGTGCTGCTAGTGATGACTGATTATTGTCAACTGTTTGGAAGTTAGTTCAACACCAAAATATTTTATCATAACTTGATTCTTCTTTATATCATCTGCTTCAGGTCAGGTCCCCCAGGGGACACATTCTTTAAAAATTTGCATATAAAAACATTATTAGAAATTGATGAAAGTATGATTACAGGGCTGGAACAATTTATTTCAGTGCATTTACAACAAGGTTATTAGCTGATTTCATGGAGCTCTGAGGTTGGGATAAACTTTCAGAGTTGCCAGGTCTTGAGATAAAAAAGCTAAGTATTTTTAAACATCATATTGACCAATCAGTGAATCCCTATGTCCCAAAGGGAGGTGCATGGCAATGAAAGAGGTTTGTTTGTTTTTTTGTCTGAGGACAAATTCCCAGAGAAAAATTCAACTGTCAGTTTACAGCACTCCAGGTAGTTGGGAGAACGTGTGCTTCAATACTGAAGCATGATCTTACATGAATCCTAGCAACCACTAGGCTCTTGTGAGATTTTTATTCCTGCATTCTGTGATCCTTTGTGATGTATAGACACATTAAAAATCAGAATTCATTAGTAATCCCAATATTTATACTCTTTGACAAATCACATTAGAAATTCCAATATTTATACTGTTTGACAAATTACATGACATTCCAGGCATCAGCATATCTATATACAATGTAGAAATAATATAGCAATAGTAAAACCCTCTCTGGTTTACTTCTCAGGGTCTTGTTGAGAGGAAAATAAAGCTATGAATAGAACAAAGATTTAAGAATTACTGTGTAGCACTACCTAAAAATGATTCTTATATGCTCCTACTTTTGCCTTAACCTCAATCCATGCCTGCTTCTTGAGTTTTCACAGTATATAGTGTCAAAAGCTGCTATCTGGGTGAAATTTGACATATAAAATTTTCCCTGGAAAGAAAAGGTCATAAGTATCAGATAAGTTATTTTTTAATGTTGGTGAATATCAGCATATATTTTACTTCTTATACACCAGAGACAGAGCAAGTGAAAAATGTATATAAGTAGATGGACATAACCAGTCAAAAGATTTATGATGACAAGAAAGCAAAGGATGACAACTTCTATCCTATTCCCCGGGGACACCTAAAACCACTCTTCCAGGAAATTATCAGCCAAGGCACTCTGAGACATTGAAACAAGTACATAAAAAAGGACTCCTTTACCCCCCACCTTTACTTAGACATGGAAGAAACAAAATACGTTACCTCCTTTTATTCACTCCTGGTCATTAAAAAGAAGAAGAAGAAAAGAAGATAAAGAAAGTTGCTCCATTATATGCCAAGTTATGCAACTGTTAGATAGAGATGACTCAGAACTTAGAACCACCCACACTGTTTAGGTAGAATGCCAGCAAAGCAGCAGTTGGAACAGCTTGTAAAATATCTTCATATGGCCCCAACCATTTATTGCATCTGTTTTTTATGATGTGAATAAATGAAAAAATAATTGTCTTTGGCTTCTTAGATTTTTATTGGTTTCAGAAATCAAGTTATGTCATTTTAAAATCTGCCTGCAGAAGAAACTTCACTTAATTAAATCATCTTGATAATGACTGAGTTTAAGCTTTCATTGTTGACTAGATTGTACTGATGTTGTCTATAATAATCTCTCTCAATAATTTACTTTCAATTCAGCTGTTTCCTACTATGAAGCAAGCTTTTGCTGGTATCTCCACTAGCCATCTTTTGACCAGTAGGTGGACTAGCCTAAGGAACATATTCATTCCTAGAGCGTGGTGGAGCAGAAAAATGAAAAGCCATCCTTCATGTCCACATCAAACCTATAACTAGGGATAGCATGTACTTATGTTAAGACTTCTTGTTATGAAATATGATCTTATTTTTTCTTTTATGTTTACTTCATTTTACATTGGGTACATTGTAAAAACTGAGCAAATATACAAAGGTAAAAAATGAATTTCAAAGGAGTTATATTTAATTAAGGCAAAAGTGACATTGAATATAATACACCAAAAAACAAGGGCTATAAGCCATACTCTACTCTATATTAATTGTGTGGCTTTGCATTAATTACTGTCTCTCCCACTGATTATATGAAAATAATAACTTTTATCTTTTCTGTAGAAATTTGAGAACAGAAAAATGTGAATGCCATGATCTAAATGTATCTTCCAAAAATTTGTATGTTCAAAACTTGATCATCAATGTAATGACATTAGAAAATGGGACCCTGGAGAGGTAATTAGATCATGAGGATGGATCATGAGTGGGATTAGTGCTACTGCAGAAGAGACCCTTGAGAACTACTTTGCCCTTCGTACCAATGAGAGGACATGATAAAAGGACACTATGAGCCAAGAAACATGCCCTCACCAGATACCAAACCTTCTGGTGCCTTGATTTTGTTTTAACAGCCCAAATTAACTGACAGTAAATGTATGCGGACAAAAATAACTTTGAAAATTTACTAAAAGTGAGTGCTACATAATATATTTTATAAAATGTGATGTTTCAAGAGTTTATACTAAAATTTTAACATAGAAAGTTGTGCCAACAGAATGACTCCCATGTGTGAAATATGTGTTTAATGACATGATGATTTTGTATAACTAAATGAACTAAAGCTTTTATGTCATATCAATAGCCACAGGCCCTTCATGCATACTAATATGATCAGAGGTGATAATTTAGATTGGAAAAATTCAACACAACAGGCTAGTAAATAAAAATTTCCGGAAGAATGCAGCCATTACAAAATCACCTTAGGACATTAAGGAATTAAAAACCCTTCATTTATAAAACCTTGCTTTCTTGGTAACTTTGATGGGTTCCATTTTGATTTTTTATTAAGAAAAATGACAACAAATGCTTAGCTTTTTCAATGGGCTTGTGTAAATCAAATGAATTTGTCTCCAGGGCATATTTGTCAAATTTTTAAAGATAAATTACCAAGCTTATCTAAATAACTTTATTTGCCAGAAATGATAAAAATATAACAACAAGTAGTCAATATCAAGATTCTGTCAATTCTATTTAACTTATTCACCATATGACTCAAAAGTTGACCCACACTTTGGGGTAAATAATAATAATAAAACTGGTATAATACATACTTTTAGCACATATGTATATATTTTTCTCTTTCTTTCATTGCCTTTTAGAATATCAGTGATGGAAAACTCAGAGTAAATTTTGATCATTCAACACACCATATTTGAATGTAGCATGGTCACAGCTTAGAAAAAATAAAAGCTGCTTTTTTATTAACAGTTATTATATGGAAAGGACCTGACACTCATGATTGAATTAGTCCTTGTGACAGCCTGTGAGCCATAATCTTAGTCTTAAGAGTGAAGATTGGCCATTGCCTTGCTAGACTCTGGTATGGCCCTGTTCTCTTTGAGCTATGGCTATCGCCATGCTTTCTGACTTTGGCCCCCTCCCCCCAAGTTAGGAAGGTGAATCTTTTCTTTCTCTAATTTACTTTTAAATAAACTATATTTTCTAATCTAAAAAATAGAAGACAATCAAGTTAAATAACCAATTAAAGATCATATAGTCAGTAGACAAGAAAGGAGAGACTCAAGCCCACATTTTTATGACTTAAAAGTTAATGATCATGTGCATTACTCTATGCACCCTAAGAAGTCAAGAGACCTGGATTTTTTTCAACTGTAGCAGAATTATGCAGGTGTTTGAAAAATAGAGATGTGAACTAAGATGCCACTTGATGATAAACTTTGTTTCTTACCATATTTATGGGATAGAGATAGGATACTAGAAATAATTTTAAATCTTATTAGCTGATGTTTAAGATACAAACTCTGCAACTTTGCCAGAGGGACATGCTTTGTGCACTTTTATCTTAATAATGAGTTATCTGGAACTCATTGGTAAAGCCTAATGTAAAGCCAGATTATTCACATAAAATATTTTATACACATATTCATTTTAATTTATTACACTTTATAATAAATGTCAGGCTCAGTAACTTATTTTTTGTTGCATTTATATCACAATTTTGGGTTTAGTCATTGCAAGTACAGGAAACAATAATACGGCAAGATCTAACCTCGTCTACATGTCCACATCAAACTTCTAACTAGGGTTAACATGTACTTATGTTAAGACTTCTTGTTATGAGATATGATCTTATTTTTTCTTTTATGTTTACTTCACTTTACGTTGGGTACGTTGTTAAAACTGAACAAATATACAAAGGTAAAAAATGAATTTTGAAGGTGTTATTTCTAATTAATTAACTTTGCCAGAGGGACATATTTTGTGCACTTTTATTTTAATAATGAATTATATGGTACTTGTTGGTAAAGCCTAATGTAAAACCAGATTACCCACATGAAATATTTTATGCAGATATCAATTTTAATTAGCCATACTTTATATTAAATGTCAGGCTCAGTAACTTGTTTTTTGTTACATTTATATCACAATTTTGGGATTAGTCATTGTAGGTATTGGGAACAATAATACAGCAAGTTCTAATTTCATCTACATGTCCACATCAAACCTCTAAGGTTAGCATGTACTTATGTTAAGACTTCTTGTTATGAGATATTATCTTGTTTTTTTCCTTTATGTTTACTTCATTTTACATTTTACTGAGATTCAGTTCCAAGTGAAGACATAGTGTCCAAGAAAACTGAGATGGAAAGAACAAAGAAAAGCATAGATTCAAACTGTTCTCTCTTCAATTGCTTTGTACAATAATAATAGCAACAACAAAAATGTTAATAATAATAATAGCCTTATCATGTGCCAGTCAGTGGACCTGATCAGCACTTTACCACATTGACTTACTGCAATGTTATGAGGTAGTCTATTGCTATCCCATTTTACAAATTAATGAAAAAAGGCTACAAAGTTTGTGTGATATTTGTTCAAACTAATGTACTAATAGAGCCAGAATTGAGATTCAAACCTAAACTCATTCTGCCTCAGTGCTTAACTCAATCATTGTATTATTTTTTTTAGAATTATAAACATCATGCTAAATATAATTTAGATTTTTTTTCTTTTTTCTTTTTGAGTTGGAGTTTCACTCCGATGCCCAGACTGGAGTGCAGTGGCCGCTTCCGGCCACAGCAGCCTCGACCTGCTGGGCTCCGGCTATCCTTTCGCCTCAGCCTTCCAAGTAGCCGGAATTACAGGCATGCGCCACCATGCCCGGCTGACTTTTTATTTATTGTAGAGATGAGGTCTCGCCAAGTTGCCCAGAAGGGTCTCAAATCCTTGGGCTCAGGCAATCCACTCACCTCGGCCTCCCAAAGCGTGGGATTACAGGTTGAGCCACCGAGCCTGGCCAGATTTTTTCTTGTTAAAATTTCTCTTTCCTGTCATAATCTTATTGGGTCTTCACAACAACCCTTTCAAGTAGGTCTGATCATCTCCAAATAGCAGATGGGGATGCCAAGGGTCATAGGACTGAATGTCACTCACATGGTATGTCTACTGACACCTAATTTCCAATGGAAAGATGTTGGGAAATGAAAATTTCTCTTTCAAACAGAGCTCCATTTTGTTTCTTCACTTTTCTTCTGAGAAAGAAAATGCAGACTCCACACATGGAACATTATTTTGGATACATTTTTATAAAGCTATACATTGTAATTATGTAAATGAGATTGTCATCAACTTTAATCATGCTAAAAGGCTCATCTTTTTTTTAATAAGAAAAAAGGAATAAATACTCATTAACACTGAAGGCCTCAAGAACTTAAATTAAATTTTACTTTGAGATAGAAAATTGCTATGAAAAGAAGACTGCATTAGTTATCCCCATCCACTTTTCCCACCCTCTTCCATTAAAAAATAATTTATACAAGTAATCATCTTTGATGCCAAAGAGGAAACTTCAATCATTTACCCTCTAGACTTTAAAAAGCATCTTTCATACCAAATACGTAACTAAGTGTTAACTCTCTTCTATGCCTAAAAATCCTCCCCTTTTTGCCCTCATATGCCTCTGAAGGATTGAGAGGGTGGGATGGTGACAGGAAAAATTGATTGTGTTTTACATGTTAACTAAGTACATTTTTGTTTGTGTATGCAGATATATGCATATGTATGCATATATACAGAGATGTATACATAAATATACATCTTACAAGATTCTTTCATATTGTCATGATTAAATAAAATAAAGTATGCATTGTAAGAGCTTGGAGTACAGTAGATACTCAAAAATTTTTGTTCCTTTTATGCAGTCCTTTTTTTTTCCAGGCCAGCTTGCAACTGCTTTCAGGTTGTGGCTATATTTGTTCAGTTTAAAATAGTTGAATAACTCTTTAGAACTTCACAATTTGCCTGGCCAGGAATTGTCTATTAATTTACACAAATGCTTATTGTTTACTAATCTGTTAGCAGCAGTATGAGCCTCTTTCACTCAGTTGAGTCAAGATATACCAGTTCTACCCTTAGACTTACTTCTGTTATGTCCATGGAAGTGCAGAGATACTTATGACCACTATGAACAACAACAGAAAAATTAACACCAACTATAATAAACTAATATTAATGCTAATATTTAGCATGTAGTTTTTTTTTATATGATCCAGGTACAACCCTAAAGTCTTTGTATTGTTCTTTCTTTTCACTCTCATAATAAACCCAAAACATTGATACTATTATTATAAATAGCTTTCTTATATGGCATTGGGTTTGGGGGAAGAATGTGTAACTTGCCCAAAGTTACGCTGTCAATGAGTGTCAGAGTCTAGACTCTGATTCAGAACTTTCTGACTTTTCAAACTCCTTTTAGCCCCTAGATTAGGTCACTTCCTTGTGTTTTGGATCTTCCTTTTCTTCCAGACCCACTTTCTACCCATCCACACCTTATTCCATTACAAAAGTAGCTGATCTAGGCTCTTACCTAGCTTACCCTTTTCTTTCTATTGAATCCAGTGGAGAATAAGCACCTGAAGGAGAACAGAGAGGAGGAGGTGGAGGGGAAGGCAGGGATTTTATTCTCTTGGCTTCCCCATGTGCTATAAGCTAATTGTGTTCTGTCAGGTGGCCCTTTTCACCCAGCCTTCTCTGTCTCTGAGTATCGGAAGTCATTTTTTCCTTCACCCTTCCAGATCTGCAGTTGTTATAGTTCCAGAGTACTGTACTGTCCTTTGTGGCTTCCTCCATTCCATACACACCTTTGAAAATGGTGCTAACCCCATTTCCTTGTATTGATTCCAATTGAGTGTGCCACCTGCCTTTCTAAAAATCTGAGCATAATTCTTTCCTTTTGAAGTACTTACCATTGCTAGTAAGCATAGACTGGAGCAGATAAACATATTTATTTACTAGTTGATTTGTTTACTATTAGTCTGTATTAGAGCAGTGACTGTGTACTCTTTGTTAGTCTTCTACCCATGGTGTCCAGAAGAATGCCTGGTGCTCAGGTGGCACCCAAAAAATCCACTGAAAGAATTAATGCCTAAAGGAAAGGGGTGAAAGGGGTGGGTGACTTATAAGATATCCTTATAAATTCTTGTTTGTCTTTCAGAAAATGAGAGAGAGAGAGAGAGAGAGAGAGAGAGAGAGACTGACTAGAACACAAGCCTAAAACAACTTATGAAACTTCTTCACTTAAATGCATGAGCTAGTAAGTATTTTGGACACTTAATACACAGGATATCAGGAGAATACTAGGTCAGAGAGCCAGTCTTTAAAACCGTGTAGATTTTTTTCTGCTAAAGAAAGTTGAACATTATGAGAGAAATGAAGGGCTGAAAAATGACCAGGCTAGTGGCCTAAAATATCATTTCTCTATCAGGTATTGATAGAGCCTTTAACAGTGTAACTTTAAAAATATCTATAAAGACATAGAAAAAGGATAAAAATAACATCACAACAATGAGCTAAGGTTGAAAAATATAAAACTACATTCCAGAATAAACTTCCAAGGATATCTATTGATGAAATATGGAGAGGGGACATTCTATTTTATGCAATAAAGCAAACAATCTTCAGATATTAAAAAATAGTAAGACATGGTACTTTATACCTCAACCCTCTATCTCCTCACTAGAGTCTAGAGCCCGTACCAAACAGATAACTGGACATTTTTTTCAACCATTTTTTTTAGGAAAAAGCTAAAACTTATTTAAAATCAACTTCCATCTTCATTAAAGTAATAATAACCTTAGTACAATAGTCATAGAGATATAACTTCCTTAATAAAAAGTATAATCTCTCTTAAAACAACAACCGATATTACCTTTATAGTATAATAATAAAGGTGGTTTAATTAAAATCAGAAGCATGGCTAAAATTTAATGATACTATTATTAAACAATTTTCTTGAGGTTACTTGCAATATACTTAGCTAAAACAAAAAAGACCATAATGGAAAAACCAAATTTGGAGAGGAGGAGACATCATCCCTTACAGATAATATGAATATTACATGGGAAGACTCTAGAGTTTGAACTAAAAGTCTTTTTAAATAGGTGAATTTATTAAAGTGGCCAGTTACAAAGTAAGTATACAGAATTAGTAGAACTTTGACTTTGCCAGAAGAAGAACAAGAAATTAAAAAGGGAATGGGATTCTTAATGAAGTGCATTTAAAAAAGAATGTTGGAGATTAAATGCAGTATTCTAATAATAATTCTACCTTATTTAATTAACTTACAAATATTTTCCAATTAAAGTAAGGGTTAACAGTTATTCTTAGTAAATTTTTTTGATATGATTAGTAAAGTCCTGAGACACCTTGCTTTACCATAACCAGGCATTGAAGTCTTAGTTTTAAAGCTACAGGAAGTTTCAGGTAGCTGAGACTGCAGAATGCAAGTTGAGTTGATTTACTAGCATTCTGTTGAGTATCTCCTTGGATGTCATATTTTTGTATTTAATAATGAATTTATCATGGGGTCCCACCTGTTAGCAAGGCTTTATGGGAAGAACAATCACTTTATTCTCCAAATGGCTGTTTGGAAGAAGCTCTCCATGCTTCTCAGTGGTTGGGTGAACCACTGGTAAAGAAATGCCAATAAATGAGGTTGGAAATAAACACAGGGAAACCTAACACGAGGAACAACATGAGGATAAGTAAACATATATATCTCCATCATGTCCTTGGTACTTTTAAAGGCTGAAAATTTTTCTTTCCAACAAAGGACACTGAAATCAATTAACATAAAAGAAAAACAAAACAAAACAGTTTTGTTTTGTTTATTTGCCTCCTTCTCCCTCCACTCGTCTTCTTATATGAAATGAAGGGCACTCAGAAACTTTTATGATCCAAGACTAGGTGGAACTTTAAGGATTTACCCTGTCTTCTAACTCTTGTAAATATCAATAAATCAATAAATAACTGCTTTATATCCTACACACCTCCAGTCAACGAGTGTGTTAACCAGAAGTGCTTAGACATGGCTCTAGAATAGATTGATTTGGGTAAAATTCCAATGCTGTCACATTTTGTCTGTGTGAACACAAGAACAATCCATAGTAAGCATTTTTTTTGCCTGCTACAGGACAATAAAGATAACAGTATTGCTTACCTCAGGGAGCTATTGTCAGGATTAAACATGATAATATATGTAATGTGTTTAGCATTTTCAATAAATATTACTTATCTTCCTAAGCAATTAAGTTGTTAAAAATAAATAACTTCTAGTAATCTATTCTTTAAAAATTATTCCTTCTGGCTGACATTAACTTTGAATATTTTTGGTTGCAAATATCAAAAAATCTCAATGAAAGATAGTTTAAAATTACAGAGAATTTAATGAATAATGTAATTTAAATATCCAGAGTGAGTTTAGGTGTAATTTGGTTCAGGGTGTGATTTATTTACCTTTATTTTACTTATTTATTTGTTTGTTTGTTTTTAGTGTCGCTTTCCTTGCTTAATCTTCTGTTTTTCAGCTGAATGCTCAAGGAAGCTTCCCTCATGAAAAGTGGCTGTTGAGACTCTAAACTTCCTGTTTGTATTCTATAATGTTCAAGATGAGACTGCAATGTTTAAGATTCCAAGACAAAATTTTGACTCTCCTTGTAATTGAACAACAGCTAAAATCAACCAATATATCTAGGAGAAATCATGATAGCAATTGGCTTAAGCCTAGATGAACTGAACCAAAAACTGTAGCAAGTAGAGTATGATGAACTCACTTATTCCAATCAGGGCCTTAGCCCTAGAACTGGAGTTATATTTGGGGAATGTTTAATTCTCTATTCAAGAAGTTAGGAGGCAACAGAGGGATTATAGTTATATGAATGAAGTATTGTGAGGGCAGCATTCTTTAAGTAGATTTTATATGTCTGTATTAATAGAATAACATGTTGTGCTTGAGTCATTGGCATGTGAAATAAATACACCTGCATATCAGTCTAAGGTTCTGCTAGAAATGATATGCAGTTATGCTGCCATTTTTTATTATCAGGACATGATTGGTGTCAGAAAAAAAAAGAAAAAAATAGAAAAAAATTTTCTAATACTTTCTCCCTGAGATCTCATATTTGCAGGCATAACTTGTGTACCTAACTGTTAGCTTGATATCTAGAGTTCCAATCATGAACTCTAGCTCAACCATGAATAAAACACCACCAGATCTTCAGCTAGTCATATCTGCTCCCTGGACATTAGTGTTGTCACTTATAATAAAGAAGTCTAGATTAGATGAACTCAAAATTTCTAATAGTTTTATGAATCTCTGTGAACACAATACTTTTTTTTAATAAATGGGGAAGATGAATGCTAAGCAATCTCTCGATTTCTGTTCTGAAAAGTACACAAAATGACCCAACCTCCTTTTGTCTTTCTTCACCAGCACTATTTCCTATTCCTTTCATCTTTTTTTTTCATGTTCTACAGACCTACTTCAATTTATTCACATTTCAATCTCCTGATGAAATGTCTAACTGACAAGAAAAAAAAAAAAAAAACTTTCGTGATATCAGTAATATCTCCTAAGTAAGGAGGTCTCTAGTCCAAGAAATCAGTGTGAATTTTGCTTGTGTGTTTAGCAATATTTTGTTCTTGTAACTTATCATCTTAGACAAATTTGGTAGCTGTTTAAAATATATTGCTTTTCTGAGTTTGCAGTTATTTTCATTTGTTGTAAAATTTAAATACAATGAAATTTAAGTTCTTATTATACATTTACTAAATTTTGACAAACATCCACCATGTGATTTAAACTCTTACAAAAAATAGAGCCTTAATATTCACCCAAGAATGTTTCTCACACTCTTCAAAATCAATCATCACTCCCATGCCTACAAAAGGAACCATTGTTTTTATTTTTTTCTCATCATAAGTTAAATTTGCCTGTTCTGATCATGTAAATAAAATCAAACAATATGTGCTCTTTTGTATTAAAAGATTATCTTTTCATAGTTGAAATTAAATTGGCTATATTTGTGTATGTCCATTTCCAGATCCCTATTCTGTTTTGTAGATATGTATGTTTTGTATTTGGTCAATACTATGCTATTTGATTCATGTAACCTTATATTAAGTCTTGAAATCAGCTAGTTGACCTTTCCTGCTTCAATATTCTTTTCAAACTTGTTTTGGCTTTTTGAGTTTCTTTGCCTTCCTGTATGAATTTTAGAATTTGTTGATACTTATTAAGAAATTCTGATTGAGATTACTTTGACTCTGGATAAATTTTCAGAGAATTGACATCTTTACAGTATTTAGACTATCAATCCAAATTTAACATTTCATTATCTAAAAAAAAAAAGTCTTACAGTTTCTTTCCCACCTTTGTTGAACAAAGAAAATAATAAGTATTAAAATAATAGGACTAGCCTTTGGAAGAGAGAAGTACAAATGCAGAAGTCTTGAGAATCCACCTCCTGTAGGTAAGAAATTAAAAATAATAATTTCAATAAACAAAACAGCAATTTTCAAGATTCAGCTGTTGGTGGATTGACTGGCAACAAGAATAAAACAAGGATGCTGAAAAAAACTACCAGATATTCTGTGCCAATCCTCAAATTAATTAAGCATGGTTAAAGGAAAATGTGGTGCTATAAGGCATCTGAAAGCTACACAATAATAAGTTGGCAGGGCTTTTGTTTATTTAACTCATTTTATCTTTTAAATTTACTGAACAGGAAAGTCTTAAATGGGACCAATACTTAACAGTTGCAATACTTTTTCAGGAGATCACAGAATTAAGGGGTTAGGTACAATAAGCACATTTCTGATTTATGCCAAATCTTTTTTGTTCCAGAAGAGTTAAGTTACCAGGGTTACCAATAAATGCTGCAGATGTTCAAGGAGTGAGTGATGAGTTTCAAAATACTAGATGGTAAAAGGAAACAAATTTGAGTTAGATGCTAAATAATAGTTAGCTTTTAGATTTTTGGGGAAACTGGGAAAAAGTTAAAATAATGCTAGAAATACTTCTCTACTTTTCTTTCTCTATTTCTTACCCCATCCCTACCATAACTCATTTCTTTCATTCTAACAGCAATCATCAGGTGTCCTAAGGTGCCTGTCTTTATACTATGCTCTGAGATCACAATGATATATTTACCTCCTTCTCTGACTCCATTTTTCCTATTAGTAGGTATTAGTTAAATATCACTGCTTCAATAAAATCATTGCTGACCTAAAAAATTATTTCCTGTTTTTATTTATATTAGTCACTTATCCCTAGCTTAGTTAAATATCACTGCTTCAATAAAATCATTACTGACCTAAAAAATTATTTCCTGTTTTTATTTATATTAGTCACTTATCCCTAGCTTATCATCACCACTACATTTATGAATTTTTCAGATTTTTTTTTCTCCCTGGTACAGTGAACATGAGTACCCCCACTATTTCAGGGATTAACAATTTTTTAGGGAGGTTGGGATTAACAAATTAATAAACATGTCTCCTTCAACTACCTTGAAAAGTCTTAGAAAAAATAGAACTTTTCTAATTCACCTTTTGACCTTAATGCTCTGCTCTCAGAAGAAATACTTATAAAAATATTTAATATGTGATGTGTTACAGTAGTAATTGCAGGATTTTGCACAGAGTAGATGGAGTTATCTCAGCAAAAGGTTTGCAATACCCCAGAGAGTACAGACAATTTTCAAAGATGTAATAACCTACATGCTGGGTCTCCAAAAAATAGGAGACATTTACTCAGCAGATAAAGGTGCTCAGACACCCTTACCAACTTTGTTGCAAAACTTAAATCTGGTTATTTATCCACTCAATTGATAAGCATGTATCAATGTGTAATGTCAGTACTATTCTAGGCACTTGTGATACAAATAACACCAGACATAATATCTGCTGTCATTTAACTTAAAATCTCAACCATGAGGAAAATGAGCATTAATTAAATAAGCAAAACATATATAGCACTTATGTGCAATATTTTTTCATGTGAAACACTTTTTCTATATTGTTTCACTTAGTTTTCACAACAACCAAATGGAATAGTTACCATCAATAGCCCCCACTTTATAATAATAAAATTGAAGCAAAAATAAATTAAGGAATTATCCAAGATAACAAAACCCCACACCAGGTAAGTGAAAGTAAGATTCACACTCAGACAAATTTCAGAGCCTGAGCATTAGAATCATGGTTAATATAAAGTTAATTGTATTTATTTACTATATATATACATACATATATGTATATATATCTAATATGTTCGATAAGAAATAAATAAATAACATTAAAAAAATGAAGTCAACTGTAGCATAAGTACAAAGAATGAAGACGAACTGTGAGATTAGACTTGAGAAATAGACAGGATCAAGCTTGTTGGGACCTTGTAGTTCTTGTTAAAAGATTTTTTTTTTCTTTTTAGAACAATTGAAGGATTTCTGCAGATATGGATGAGGATAGGCAGGATAATGTGAAAATGTGGATATGCTCCAGAGGGTTTCAATAAAGCCAATATGGAAACTATTACATTTTTAAATATTAATAAAAATAGATAGTGGTTTGAAATGAGATGATAGCTATGACTGAAGTAAAGATAAGTGGATGGATTTGAGGGTCTTTAGAAAGGAGTCTAATAAAAAAATTGGTAAAATAAAGCATAAGGAACCCCTACCTAGCATATTAGTAGAGTATTGACTGAGAGGTATCACCCTATGTGGATATGAAGAAGGGAATCGTGAGAAATCAATCTAGAAAGTAAGATAAGCTAGTGTAAAACTGGTTGAAGCAGATTGGTACAGAGATAATGTGATAAGGTGGATAGAGCACTTACTTTGAATCTCAGGTCTAAAAAATTTGAATAGACACACAATTGGGGATTATATTACATATGATGCAAAGACACAAACGTTTTTTTCATTTTAAATTATAGAACTTAATTTCAGACCAAGAATTGGTAGAACCAGACATAATAGTATAGTGAAGAAATCTTGAAAATTAATTTAGCTGTCCATTCATTATAGCATAAGAAGAGTTTGAAAGGTCTCGCTTATCTCTCTTCTCTCTTATGACATATGCTTTTGAGGTCATGATCAAGAATTGGTTACCTATTCTAATGTGCATAAGGGTATCTTTTGTATTTTCTAAGATTCTTATAATTTGAGGTTTTACTTTCAGGTCTTAGATTCATTTAGAGTTGATTTTTTGTGTCTGGTAATAGGTAGGGGTCCTGTTTCATTCTTCTTCATGTGGTAAGCCAGTTTCCCCAGCACCATTTGCTGAATAGGTTCTCCTCTCCCAGTGATTGTTGGTGGAGGTTTTGTCAAAGATGAGTTGGTTGAGAAATCGAGGTTTGCTTCTGGAATCTCTAACCTGTTTCATTGGTCTATATACCTGTTCTTGTACCAATATCAGGCTCTTTGATTATTATAGCCTTATAATAAAGTTTAAGCTGAAAAGCTTTTGCAAAGCAAAAGAAACCATCAAGAGAGCAGGGAGACAGCCCTCAGAATGGGAAAAAAATATTTGCTAACTCTATATCTGACAAAACATCCAAGATCTACAATAAACAAATGAGCCAAAAGGAAAAAAAACAGTCCTATTAAAAAGTGGCAGTAGCTGTAAACTGTCAGGGGGAGGGGGCACGTAACATTAATAAGGGTACCTGATCTCAAACCAGGCAATGGGGACCAAAGGTAGGTCCAAACTTTACCTGTACAATGAACACTTGTATATCTAAACCTGAATTGTAGCCTGCACCTTTAAAATTAAGTAAATAATTTTATAAAGTAGGCAAAAGACATGAATAGACACTTCCTAAAAAAAGACATATAAATAGCCAACAGATACATGAAAAAAATGCTCGGCCTCACTAATTAGAAGAGAAATGCAAATCAAAACCACACTGAGGTATCAACTAACTTTAGTAAGAATGGCCATCACTAATAAATCAAAAACACAACAGATGCTGGCGCGAATACAGAGAAAAGGAAACCCTTCTACACTGTTGGTGGGGGTGTAAACTAATACAACCTCTATGGAAATAGTATGGTGATTTTTAAAAGATCTAGAAATTCACCTTCCATATGATCCAGCAATTCCCCTTCTGGGAATATAATCTGAGGAACTCAAATCATTCTACAAAAAAGATACCTGCACGCGCATGCTTATTGCAGCACTATTCATAATAGCAAAAACGTGGAACCAACTGTGCTGCCATTGAAAGTGGACTGGATTTTAAAAATGTACATACACGATGAAATATTATGCAGCCATAATTAAGAACAAAATTGTGGACTTTGCAGCAGCTTGGATGGATTTAGCCTCTATCATATTCAGCGATCTATCACAGAAACAAAGAACTAAATACCACATGTTCTCACTCATAAGTGAGTCCTAAACATTTATCACAATACTACAAAAGAGGAATCAGCAGTAGCAGGACACTGCTGGGGTTGGGAGGCAGAGGAGGAGGGGAGAGCATAGGAGCATATAACATCCTAAGGATACCTGATCCTAATCCAGGGGAAGTGTGAACCAATGGGAGGCACAAATATCACCTATACATAGACCACTAGTATCAAAACCTGACTTGTATCCCAAATCTTTAAAATAAAATAAAGAAGCGTCTGAGAAATCCAAAAGCATTATTATCTAGATACTAAGAATTAGAGAAATACCAGATGTGATTCAGATTTTATCTGATTATGTGACTAATATCTTGCTAATATTTACCATTTTTTGCAAATATAATTTTCCCAGTTTTTTCCTGACCCAAAGAAGTGGATTATGAATTATATTAAATTGAATTATAAAAATTTGTATTGAATTAATGTACATGACAGGAAAGTTAATGTTAAAGGTAAGATGCATAGTAGTTACAAGACCTGTAGTGGATTTTCTCAAGAAAAAAAGGTAACACAGGCTGTGTTGTTCTCTATTGTTCCAGATCTCTCAATTAAAAAAAAATTCTTGTGTCAATCCAGGTTGATAGAATCATTATAATAAATCATTATAACTTTTGAGCATTCCAGTGTTTCTTGCAGAAAACTGGCCTTGCTCTTACAAATCGATCCACGGATTTTCAGAGTTAATATGTAGTAATTTGAATTAGTGTGGCTTTCATTTTTAATTTAACAAAAACATAAACTGTTGGAAATAGCAAAGTGAATGGATAAGTGTAAGTATATCTCTTCAAAGCTTTTTAAATATAGGTGCACATGTTTTACTTTTTGAAATGTAACACTATCAAAACATAAGAAATACCTAAAAGTTGCAGATATAAAGCAAAATGGGTGTTCTGAGGTGAAGAATATACAGTACAAAACTTGTAAAAAATATTTCATGGAGTTGCTAAGTTCAACATTGGATTAGGGGGTGGGATAGGTAGGGTGAATGTTCCAAACATAAAGAACTGCATAAGTAAAGAAATCGAGAAGATAAAGTTCTGAGCATGACGGAAAAATAGTCGAACTGTTCCAATCTCATTTACATTTGTAGTATTTTTGTAGAATATATATCAATTTGGGTCTTTTGGTATGTCTATCCAAGATACAAGGAAAAAATCATTTTCTCTCAACTCACACATACCATGCAGCATAGAATACTTCTATGACCAGATGTGTGGGCTTTTTTTTCTCTAAAAACACCAAACAACTCTCCAGCAGCACCAGCAGCAGACACCAACTGAATGTCCTCATAATTTAATTCAATTCTGATGGTGTCTACCTGAAGATAGCATCAGATCCCATAGGTTGAGGGCTCAGCTCTACAAGCTTGCCTCCAACTTCAGACACCAATCATAAGCCCCAGATTATGACCTGTTTGCATAACCAACCAGCTACACAGTCATCCCTCAGTTTCTTTGGGTTATCATCTATATATATAGATGGCTGCACCTGTATTGAACATGTACTACAAGGACAGATTTTTTTTTCTTGTCATTATTCTCTAATATAAATTGGAGTTTCCACAAACCCCTACTTGGATTCAATTTATTTACTAGAGTAACTCAAAAAACTCAGGAAACCCCTTTTATTTATTAATGTATTTAAAAATGCTATTTTAAAAGATGCAAGTGAACAGCTAGATGAAGAGATACATAGGACTAGAACTGGAAGGATTCCAAGTTCAGGATCTTTTGTCCAGCAGAGTCGGAGTGCATTGCTTTCCTGGCATATGAATGTATTCTTCTTGTTCACCAACCTGGAAGTTCACCAAAACCAGTTCTTTGAGTTTTTATGGGGGCTTCTTTATGTAGCCATGAATGATTGAATCATTGCCCTCTGTTGATAAACTTACCCTCAGCCTTTTTCCTCCGTGGAGGTGGGGTTTAAGGCCAAAAGTTCCAATCCCTTAAAAACATGGTTGATTCTCCTAGTAACCAGTCTCCATTCTCTAATTATCTAGGGACTTTCCAAAGATCACTTCATTAGCATAAACTCAGATGTGGTCAAAAGAAGCTTATTAGGAATAACAAAAGACACTCATCTTTATATTTCACCTTTGTTACTCCAGAGCTGTTCCAAACCCTAGTTAAAAAAAAAAAAAGCCAAATATTTTAACGAAGGATAATCCTGTTGCTTTCATCATTTAAAAGTTGCACCCTTATGGAAATTGGAACTGGCAACCAATTCCTGATCAAAACCCCAAGTGCCCATGCCATAAGAGATAAGATAGACAAGTAGGACTTCATCAAACTGACAAGCTTCTGCAAAGCAAAGGAAACCATCAAGAGAACAGGGAGACAGACCATAGAATGGGAAAAAATATTTGCTAACTGTGTATCTGACAAAGGCCTGATACCTAGGATCTATAAGGAACTCAAATGTGCAGAAAAGAAAAAAAAAACAACAACCCCATTACAAAATTGGCAAAAGACATGAATAGACACTTCTCAAAAGAAGACGTACAAACAGCCAACAGATACATGAAAAAATGCTCAGCTTCACTAGTCATAGAAGAAATGCAAATTAAAATCACACTACTATACCACCGAACTAGTCAGAATGACCGTCATCAATAACTGAAAAAAAAACCAACAGATAATGGAGAGGATGTGGGGGAAAGGGAACACTTCTACAATGGGTAGGAGTGTAAACTAGTACAACCTCTGTGGAAAACAATGTGGCGATTCCTAAAAGATCTAAAATAGACCTTCCATACAACCCCACAATCTCCCTACTGGGAATATATCTGGAGGAACTCAACTCAATTTTATGAAAAAATTACCTGCACATGCATGTTTATTGCAACATTATTCACAATAGCAAAAACATGGAGCCAACTGTGCTATCCATCAAAAGAGGACTGGATTAAAAAATGTGGTACATACACATGATGGAATATTACACAGCCATAAAGAAGGACAAAATTATGAACTTCACAGCAACTTGGGTGGACTTAAAGTCTATAATGCTGAGTGATCATCACATGTTCTCACTCATAAATGGACCTTGAACAGTTATCATAATACAATAAGAAAGAGATTGTCAGTAGTAGGAAACTGCCAGAGGAGTGGGGGCACACCTCATCAAGGGTACCTGCATAATGAACATTTATATACCTAGCCCTGGATTGTATCTTTAAAATGAAAAAATTAAAAATAAATAAATAAATATTTAGAAGAAATATATACATGAGCTTCTTTGAATTTTGGTATCTGTGGGGGTCCTTGAACCAAGCCCCCAGGGATTCCAAGGGATGACCAACCATATTTTGCAATATTACAGACTACTATGATAATGGGCAGACGTGGAGAGGTGGAGTCCACAAATATGACTCTGACTTGTGACCTAAGAGACCAAAATAGACACTCCTTTGTCAACTAAGACATATCCTAAGGTTAAGGAAACAAGAGTTACCTCCTTCAATGAAAAGTTCAGAATTTAGCAGGTATGGCAACTCCCTAAAGTTCTATGGCTACAAGAAAAATCATGCTTTTGCTCAATTTCCTAACAATAGAAACTATGGGCAAATTGTCGGACCCCTCCTAAATCTGATTTACAACCCACACCATTACAACTCTGACTGGACAGAGAACTAGCCTTACAAACATTCTTCTCTGATAAGCAACTGCAGACCTTATGTCAATGTGGGCTATTTTATAGAGGCGGCACATGCTCTTTGTGTCCTATAGTTCACCTTTTCCAAATTCCACTTCATTTTAATGACAAAACTCCAACCCAAAGTGAACATAAGATGTATGTTACATATATATTTACTCATTGTGAATGCACTTGACCCCTTCATAAATATATATAGGATTTCCCCCAAATCTGCTGAATATATATGACTTTATTGTGTAATACAGGTCCCATGAGGTATAAAACCCAACCTGCCTTTTCCCTCTTTAAAGAGAGAGAGCATTTTGTTGCGAATGGAGTATGGCACAAAACTTGTGGATTATTTGACTCTACACTGAAATGCATTTCAGGATGGCCAGTAAAGTTTTAAAACAAAGTTTATTTATGATAAGAAGAGAGGGAAAGAATACAGTTTATTATGGAGAAGAAGAGGAGGAAACAGGAAGATTTAGTCCCAAGAGACCTGACATTTTTGCTTTCAACTAAAAACTAGATATAATTACCTAGTTATTGATATGCTAATGAAAGTGGAGTACAGCTAACCACTGATGGAAGGAGAGGTGGTCTTATTATCTATCATTTCTCTGGTTTTGATCAGTTAAGGAGTGAAGTTGAGCCTTTTACCTCCAACAAGAAACCTGAAGTATTTTTAGTGATTATCGTGCTATACCATGAGCTGAAAGTTATCTTACATCTGATAGAATTTTCTTTTGATTGGCTGAGGAGATGGGGTGGACTGACAGGTCCACATTCCAGCCTGGCCTGCAGTAAAGATGTAATAAGAACAACGTCTGAATACTTACTAAAACCTGACTACAAGACATTTATCTATCTATGCATACCCTGAACTCACTGCCCTGCCTCACTTTTAGTCTGTCTCTTCCAGTTCGCAAACTGATGTTGCCAGTAAAGCTCCCTTTTCTACTGTGTAGCCACCCTGGTGGTCTTTTGGACTACAGACATCAAACATGAGTTATTCAAAGTTGTATGTGATGTAGTTTTGCAGAAATGTTCACAGTACAAGAGAAGGAGCAGATTTGTAGGAAACTATTACATGATTCTGTAAATGTGTTATGTTTGGAATGTTGAGTAGATGTGCACAGGGACCTACAGCTGGATCTTTATAGCACTCTCCGTAGGAACACAAAGATCTGATTCTGTGTACCCTTGTAAACTAAACTGCTTCTACTGCAGAGACCAATGCACATGCAGCCTAATACTCAAGGAACACTACACTTTGAGTTTCCCAAACATTTCAGGCTGTCTACCACCCTCTTCAGTTTTCCCTGTTTCCTTTCACATAAGATGATTGAATCATGTTTGATTTCCTAGTAAGTGTCTATGAAATTTAATAATCTGTCTAAATGCTTGGCTTTCTCTGAAAAAATTCCTGAGCTAACCCTGACGATACAGACTCATCCTCCTTCACAGTTCTTTTTTTTTTTTTTTTTAAGACAGTAGAGACAGTCTGTGATGACCAAGGCTAGAGTACAGAGCTGTGATCATAGCTCACTGAAGCTTCAAACTTTTGGGTTCAAGGGCTTACCTCAGTCTCCTGAGTAGCTATGACTATAAGCACACACTATCTCATTCAATTAATTTCTTATTTTTAATTTTTTGTAGAGTCTTACTATGTTGCCCAGGCTGCCTTCTCAGTCCTTACTTCAATCTATAAACACTGGAATTGATGCTTTGCTGCATTTGATTTATTTACTGCTATCCGCATTTCCCCAAAAGGCTTAAATATAACTAAGGAAAGGTAAAGAGCCAGTATTTTTAATCTGTTCACTTCTGGGACCAAGCAGAGTTTGGTATGTAGTGTTTACTTGGAAATGTATTTAAAGTCTCCTTTAGCTAATGTAGGTTCTCAGTAAATGATACCTCAAAATAAAGACCTCAAAAGCAGCTCTCTTTGATCTTCTATTCTCCTGTCTCTGGCCCTTCATTCTCCCTGGAGGCCTGCCATAGAAGCTAGAATCCCTCTTTCCAAAGATGGCTCATAGAAACCAGAACATCTTTCCCCAAAGTCAGCCATAAAACCTACAAATAGTACTCTGACTTTACCCCTGCCTTCTGTGTAAAGACTGGCCATAAAGAAATTATCTGACCCACTTTGTTTGACTGAAAGTTGTAAGACTCCTATTCCAGAGAAGGTCCTGCCCTACTCAGAATGAAAGAATGCTGTTCAGAGCGGTCAAGAAGAGTCTAGACAGATAGGACTTGCTTGATTTCCTCATTCAATCTAGTAGTATTCGAGCATACACTTTTTGTCCAGTCACATTTCAATACAACTGTCCATATTTTGTTGGACCTAAGCATAAAAATGAATAGTTTTCCCGTTATCTTTGGATATTCATTCTGAAGGCTCATGGGTCACAAAAGTATGACCAAATAAACTTTTTCTCTTTCTTCTATTAATCTACCTCTTGTCAGTGAGTTTCAATGAAACTTCAGAGGGCAAAAGGGAAGTTTTTCCTTTGCCCCTACGCTATTAAGAATTTTCTGCAGAAAGTATTACAAGTTATTATAATGCCAAAGTAGATGAGTGTGGGACAAGAGCAAGATGGAAAAAATGTTGAGCAAAACCATGGCAGAATGAAATATAAAGTGTACCAGAATCCAGGATATCAAATACTCAGAATCAAATGCACAGCAAAATATTTATACATAAGAAAGACTCTTGCTTTATTTTTTCAGGCTATTTGACATAATTACCACGAGGTGAAAGAGTGTGTGCTGTTGCTTCCATTTGAAATATAAATACCAGGATTCATTTAACTAGCATTTATTAAAATATTTTACAAGTTAAGTTTAAAATATAGAATATCTCAAATTTATTTAGTTAAGTCAGCAGGAATTGTTCATTTAATTACTGTATATTTAGTATTTGTTAATAAAAAAGGATCAAATATATCTTTGGGTTTGTTAGTCAAAAACATATTTTTAATATCATCACTTTAAATTATATAGTTATTATTATGTCAAATTTATTCATGAGAGGTAATTTGATATCTTACAAAATAAGCTGATACATGATGTAACCTCTTGCAGTCTAATTTTTCATGGATGAGCTCTTGCATGCTTAATATCCTTGGAGGTTATATTTTAACATAGTCTAATTACCACTTTCCCTTTATTTCTATTCAATTTGACACAGGCACTTTGCCTAAAATAATTTAATATTCTTATGAATGAGACAGTGTTAAAACTAGCCTATAACATCAATCGCCTTTGTTTATGCCAACAACACTAGTGAATTACCATACTAGAATGTGAGAACAAATGACCCTCAGAGGGAAGTGAAAACAATATTCATCACAATTTTTATATAATTTCTGAAGAATTTTAAACATTTCTAGTTTGAATACTATACATCTGTACTACAAATCAGGGTCTTTAGTAATCTAATTAATATGAATAAGAAATAACGCTTTTGTCTCTTTTTTCTTACCCATCCAACCAGGGCACCATGCTGCCTGATTGGTCCCAGTTGCTTTGAGAGAGACATGCTTGATGAAACATCATGTGGCATTTCTACAGATTGGGTTGCTTCCATACAGATCCACAGACAGCTGGCCTTTGCACAGAGGAGGTTACAAGTGCAATTCCTGGAGGTAGATGCTTACAACCAAATCCGAATACTAATGCTCAGCAATGGTGTTACCTTGGGAGAGATGTCACTGCCTTATCCTTGGTTTTCTAATTCCCAAAACTGATTAATAATAGTACCTACCTCATAAGGTTGTCCAGACCATGAAAATTAAATTAGATAATCCTTGTTAAATAGTATTTCAGTCTGGCGTCTCATACAGTAACAGTTCAAATACTATTAGTTGTTTATCATTATTATTAACTTGGTCCAAATTTCAGACAATTATTTGTTTACTCTAGTGTCCTGCACCCTTCAGGAATCATAATTTAATAGAATTTAATGAACTCCAATGATCTATTAACTTTAGGTACCAGATTAAGATTTTCTGAAAGGTCAATAAACCTTATGAGATTAAGAGTGAGAAAACTTAGCTTCTAAACTATTTGTTTCTGCTTTTCTAGATTTTTAGACCTGACCCTAGTATCAGCAGTTTATAAAATGGTAGACAGTATTATCATAATAAGATATGTTTGTATTAAGACTCTGAGAACAAAGTAGAAAACACAGAAAATGAAAGAAAATAGAAAAAGAAAATGATTATACTTACTACCTTTCATTTCATAAATAGCTGCCTCATTGGAAAAGAAAAATTGTAAACAGCAATGGGCCAAAGCCACAAGAAATAACTATTCACAAGATTATGATTGTGAAACATTGAAAATCTATAATAGACAGTTGTAATTTAATTCTCAGGGTATTCTTGCTAATATATTTTCCTTGGCTGAGAGTTAGATTCAGTCACCAGTAAATGTGAGCAATACTCAGAAATAACCAGAAACATATTTATTTGCAGATTTCATGTTTTGGTCTCTATCTATCATTGCAAACATTCTCTGTTAAATACAGACATTAGTACCACTTCTGCACAATGATCTCATCATGCTAATGCAAGAAAACAGTGTTGCAATCTGTAATGTCTTCAGAAAGCAATCCTAATGAAATAAATCAAAATATACATTTCTGCTCATAGCTGGACCCTAATCTACTCATGTGCTGAGTTTAGTACTCATTCCAGGATTCTCAAATCTGATTGATGATGTCTTTGAACAGTTTGGAAAAGGATAATCAACCACAAAGCCCAACTTGAAGCTAGTTGAATTTGCAAGGCTAAACATTCAATGTGCTTTGATTTATTCCTGTTGAAAGGTTTAAGAAATGCAGATTGTGCTTATATGTATCATCACTGATAGGCTTAAAATTCAATTTTCATTACCTGAAATATTTCTGTTTGTGAAACATGCTCTTGACTTACTACCTGACCTTTGATAAAACTTTTAAAAGTCAGATAAGAATGATCACTGGCTTATGCCATAATTGGATAAATATCTTTCCACAACAAAAACTATACTTCATGTCACCAGTTTTAATTATATATGGTTTATTGGTGATCATGAATCAAATCTTGTGATTGTTGAAAGATTTTAGATAGTTCATTGAAAACACTACAATAACATTTCAATGCAGGAATATATAGAATTCCTCTGAAATAAAAGTGATTGAAAAATATTTGTTACATCATATTTGTGGGGGATGGGGATAGTAAATAATTCTAAGTTTATTTTGGGAAATTCAATTAAAGACACAAGAATGTCATATATTAGGATATTGTAATTACAACTTCAAAATCTTCTGTCTTGCTCTCAGCACATTTATTGCACAGTAATTGAGAAATTCTGTCTATTGTATGTTTGTGTAACAACATATAATTTACCTTTCCAGAGAACATACTAGACATTTGATATGTATAATTACCAAATTTTATTTTCCTTACAAGCTTATTATCTCTGGTTAGGAAAATCAGACAAATAAGTGGCCTAATTCTTACTTTCAGTTACCTGAAAGCCGATTTGAAAAGAAAATTGTTTTTCACAGAGACATTCATGTTATCTGATGACAGGTTAGAAAAATGAGAATTACTCTACAGGGAACTACAGATTGAAGTCTGTAGTTATCACAGCGTTTATTAGATGCATAAGAGAGCTAATGAGTTCATTTGTGAGCTGCCTCATTTTTCCATGGATGATGAGTTACCAGAAGACTAATAACAGACCTAGTCAAAAGGCCACAGATGGGTGTAAATGTAGATTCATGTGCTATGCAGGTGGGGTTATATATATGACACCCAAGATGCTCCAGTCACATATCAGAGATGGGTGTCAGTCAATCATTTATACAAAATTCCCCTTATCTCTATGGAAGTATCTAAGTACCCACCTTACACGACTTATAGACAAGCATTAGAATACTTTAATTCCCCATTCTTGAGTGACAATGAGATTGTAGTTGTAATTCATTCTGCTCTTGGCAATCACAAAGGTTTTCTTTTTTTTCTACTTTCTTAGCATTTATAGGAACTCAAAGAATAATTGTTGAATAAAAAATATTGCTATTGAAAAACTGGAGAAATTTAGGTAATTCAAAATTCTCTATTCCTAAACATGATGTTCCAGCTCTCAAGTTTGTACATATATACAAAAGTTTGCGTCACCAATTAAGTAACGATCTTTTAAATCTTATATTTTAAAAATCACCTAAACTTCTATTATTCAAAAAATACTGGTAGGGTATTTCTGACCTATTTTTAATGCCCAGAAGCAATTAATCAGACTAAGGCGAGCAAGGATAATATAGGTATTTTAAAAATACAAGTTGCATGTCAGAATGAGATTTTACTATTTCCTTTAAGAAAGAATGATGAGTTAAAAATGTATAATAGTAAAAGTTGCCAGTTCGCCCATCCCTGTTGTAGGGACCAAGAGCAATTTCCCATATCCTCTGAAAGTTCACTGGAAAATTAACTTGAAAAAGGCAGACAATAGGAGAAAAGGCAT
Organism: Cephalopachus bancanus; assembly: GCA_027257055.1. Classification (NCBI taxonomy): domain Eukaryota; kingdom Metazoa; phylum Chordata; class Mammalia; order Primates; family Tarsiidae; genus Cephalopachus; species Cephalopachus bancanus. Next base: position 1,373,287 of record JAPVLO010000243.1, on the reverse strand, counting down.
ACAAATTTATTAATGTACAGGGGAGTTATACAAAATATTAGAATTCAAAGAAATGGCCAAGCAGTTGATGATTTAATATTATCTTGACATTATAGCCAAGTCTCAAAGTGACTCTACAGAAGTGTTATTATCATTGTAGTAATAAGAAAAAAGTTTAGAGAAGTAATGTCACCTAAGGTCACACAGCTTGTGAGATAACAGTTTACAAATGTATATTCTCAAGATGGACGCAGTGGCTCATGCCTGTAAACCCAGCAATTTGGGAGGCAGAAGTGAGAGGATTGCCTGAGCTCAGTGGTTCAAGACCAGCCTGAGCAACATGGTGAGATCTCGTCTCTATAATAAATCAAAAAATTAGCCAGGAATGATGGCCCATGCTGCGGTTCCAGCTATTTGGAAGGCAGAGGCGGAAGGATCACCTGAGCCCAGCATGTCAAGGCTGCGGTGGCAGTGAGTGTGCCACTGCACTCCAGCCTGGGTAACAGAGTGAGACTCCGACTCAAAAAAAAATGTATATTCCCACCAGAAAGTATCAGAGTTCCTGTAACTACGTATCTACAGCTAAACTTGGCATTTCTAGACTTTGTGAATTTTGTGATCTATGGGTTTATACTCTTTTTGCATTCATTAAAATAAATCTTAACTGTGTCATTTATAATAGTAGGGATGATCATTTTTTTTAGTATGTAGTTGTGAGGATCATAGAGGATAATCTGTCAAATGCTTGGCATATGATAACAAGGCAACATTTTTTTTTTCTATTATGCTGCCTCTTCTCTTTTAATCTATCTTTTCATATATCTATCGTTTTGCTTTCCTTTTCTCCTACCCAAGAATGAAAATAGCCTGGAAATTCTCCCTTGCATATCCAAAAATGTGCCTGGTATTAGTACTTCCTGTTTGTAATTGTTTTGTCCCCCATGGAGAATAGAGGCTCTGGATCACACTATCTTTTCTCTGTGTCACATGAATTCCACCAACATAGGCTTCTGTCTCCTACTCACACATTCAGGGCATGTACAAAACAGGTGCCTCAGAACTGACAACTTCTGGGTTTTGATTTCTTAGCACCCTAAATATACTGTGTTACCCAGAAGCGGGGAGGGGAAACTATAGTTTTACATCAGTAATTCCAAAAGGGACCTAGATGTAAGACCAGAAAGAAAATCAGATATGAACTTGCAATGTAATATGCTGACATTTGAGGAAAAAAGTGCCCTGAATATGTATGGACACCATGTTATGATTCCAAAAGTTGATAAGACTTCTTCCTACAATACCTCTGAGGATTTGCCTAAAACACTTTTTCCAGTTCAGCTCAATAATGCCTGTCATCCTTTTCCTTTTAAAAAAATTTCCATTTAAACCACTTAGTAAAATACCTCATAATGTTCAACAGTGAAGGTATTAAAGTTGCTTATTTTCGTTAGTGTCTTTTATTCACTTCATTCCTATTCTGAATGCTTCCCTGTAATGTGCCTTAAGGAAATCAAAGGCATATTTTGGATGCAATTTTTCACACTCAGAAGCTTCCCATCTTTCTGTGACACTTTAAGGGTCACCTGGTGAATAGCACTGATCATATACTATGCATGAAAGAACATTTACTGAATACATTCTTTGTTTCTCAGAACACATCAAAGATTTGACACTCCCAAGTATTCTGTACTCTGAGCTGTCTGAATCAGTGTGATGCTCTTGTATTTAAGATTAATGTCTGTAATTGAATAATCTATTTAGAGATAGCATTGCATTCTCTCCTTCATGTTGGTTTGTCCCTCATATAACCTTTATGGAGCTGAGTGTGCAAGATGATACCTACCTATCTCTACCATGGCCTATTGCATGATGCTCTGACCCTCAAGCTCTTGTGTTTCACCTGTTAACTTCTTTCCTCCCTACCTAATGAAATAGGCAAGTGCACTTTTGCCAACAAGTGGCAATTCAAGCCAGTCATCTGCAAAATCATTGTCGATACCTTTAGTGCCTTTTATCTGAGCAACCTGAGATGCCAATAAAAACACGGCACATTTCTCACCCTCGGGTGGCTTGCAGTCTAATAGAAGACAGACAGATGAACAGATCATTACAGAGTCATGAAAGGAATGCTACAAAATATATGTGCAATATGTAACAGGTATACGTATGTATATATACACATATATATAGTGTTTCTACAGCTCTGAGCATATTTAACTTATACCCTGAGCACCTCCCACCTTCTCTCTCCGTGTTAGCATTCTACAAGTGTAATATTTTAAGTGTCCTTTCCAATATTAAAACCTTTATTCAGCTAGAAAACACCACTGAAGATATAGACTTAACACTTTACTGTTACCTAACTGGAAATAAAATGAAAGTTAATCTTTTTCTGTGGCCACACAAACTTGAATTTTAGAAGTCTTGCCATGTAACCTTGGGCAAGTCGTCACAGTTCTCTGAAACTCAGATTTCTGTACTAGAAGATGCCAAATATCTTAACCCATTCAATGTTGCTATAAAGAAATACCTGAAACTTGGAAATTTATAAAGAAAAGAGATTTATTTAGCTCACAGTTCTGATGGCTGGAAGGTTCAAGACTGAGCATTTGGTGGGGACCTCAGGCTGCTTCCACTCACAGCGGCAGATGAATGAGAATTGGCATATGCAGAGATCACATGGTGAGCAAAGAAGCAAGAGAGAGGGAGGGAAAAGTTCCAGGCTCTTTTTAGCAACTAACTCTTACAGGAGCAAATAAAGAACTCTTCTGTGCCTCCCAGGAAATATATTAATCTCTTCATTAATCTCTTCATAGAGGGATCCACCTCTATGATTCAAAAACCTCCCACTGGCCCTCACCTCTGACATTAAGGACCAAATTTTAACATGGGGTTTAGAGGGGACCAATATCCAAACTATAGTACCAGAAAAAAGTGATATTTAAAGATAATTAAATGCCAAAGAAGCACTAATAAGAACAGTCTCTAAAGTTATAAAGACATAGTTTCAAATCCGTGCTTAGTAGCTGAATGACATGGGCACAGCTCCATTTGTCAGTTTTCTCATTCAACACAAAGTGTGGGGGCGGGGTTAATAAAGCTTAATAGTATGGTAATGAGGGTGGAATCTTGCATGTAAAGCACACAGAATAGCGTTTGGTATATAAACTAGCTACTACTTGGGAATGATTACTTGTGATTACTAGTAGCAATAGTAGAAGCAGTTGTGGTAATATCAGTGGTACAGCAGTTGAATGAGGAGGAGGAGAAACAGTACTGCTCTTAAAAAGACCAGCTTAATTTTTCAGAATCCTGTGAGCATATATGTCTTACTCCTTGAGAGATTCTATTTGCAATAAAAATATTTTTAGCTGTAACGATAATTCTGCAACCTGTCTAATATTTTTCTGCCATGCAGAATAAAACCTGAGAGGTTCATTGTAAGGAACAAAGGTCCTCCAACCACCAAAGAGTTAAAGGGACACTTTTAGTTCAAAAGGATTTGCAAATATGATTCTGATTTTTTTTTTTGAGTTGGCGTCTCACTCTGTTGTGCCAGCTGGAGTGCCATGGCACATTCACAGCCACCCCAGCGTCGACCTGCTGGGTTCTAGCAATCCTACTGCCCCAGCCTTCCAAATAGCTGGAACTACAAGTGAGTGCTACCACGCCTGGCTAATTTTTTATTTACTATAGAGGCAAGGTCTCACCAAGTTGCCCGAGTTAGTCTCGAACCTACAGACTCAGGCAATCTACTCACCTCGCCTCCCAAAGTGCTGGAATTATAGACTTCTGATTACTTTCAGACAGAATCCAATACTTTTCCAAGTCATTCCATTCTGTTGATTCATCCTTGTTCATCCAATGATTTCCTTTCATACTGGGGAGATGTCAGGAGATGTCATTCTCAGATTAGGGTGAGTATAACTTACAGGGTGAGGCAGAGAACACTCGAGTTCATACGTGTCTTAGAGCATCCAGCTCTCAGGCAACTCAAAGGCATATTCTACACATCTCGGTAAAAGGCAGTGTATAGAAGGTGTACCATGTACCAGTGACAGATTAGGGTGTCATGTTGACAGCCAGCCAGCAGCCTCCAGCAAACAACCAGGGAATGAAAGACATGAGACTGGAAAATAAACATGTTGTCTCGGGCTGATGGGAGCTGTGCATTTTTCAGCGCTCTGGAAAGAGAGGCACAGAGTGTTTGCAAGCATTAGGTGTTTGTGCTAAACATGTAAACCTTTATTTCTAGGAAAGCTCTGAGTTCAGTGGAGAAGGCAAAACACTGTTAGTCAATAACCCATTTTGATGTCTACATATCTCCCTGTTCTACCCAAATGTGGTTTATATTTACGGGGCATTAAACCTGAGTCGGTTACTGCAGTAAATATTTTCTATGATTTTCCTCATTTCATCTTTTTAACATGATAAACTGGGGCTCTCGCTTACTAGTTTGTGGTAAGTTAATTCTCCAGTTTAAGCCCTAATTTTCTCATTTCTAAATTGGAAAAAAAGTATAGTATTGCTTTGTAGCCACTCCCAAGAGATTGGATAGATCCCATTCCAAGAGTTGGTTCAGATGTTGAGACTAAGGATACAACACACACACACACACACACACACACACACACACACACAAAATAAATAAATATGAGATCTTTATTCCTCACAGCATTAGTCTTTCTGAGAAGAACTAGGCAGACTTTTCAAGCTAGTCCTAAAATGGCTTGAGAGCTCAAGGAAAAGAGATTGGCTTGGGGTTTTATGGTAGTTGGAGTGGGGTTGCAAAGAGGATTTTCATGGTTTGAACTGTCTTCTCACAGGAAAGGAGGGAGCACTCAGGATTTCTTATCAGCTTGCCCAGATGTGAGACAGCAGGAAAGGAGGAGGGGGAAAGGCTTTAAAGCTCTTAGCAGTCAAACATCAAAAATGGAGTAAGACTCCTTATTACAAGTGTCTACCCTTAGAACTTTCTTATAAAGAGTTAATGAAAAAATTCATGTTTAACTTTTTATGCGGTGTGAGGAATAAGTCAGCTGGTCAATATGAGTTATCTACATATCGGTGAAGGCAAAATAATCCTCATTTTACAAGACAGAAAACTGAGTAAAGCTGCATAACTGACAAGCAGAAAAATATAAACTTCAATCTAGATCTTAAGAATTCTAAACACCAGGCTTTTGACTATGCTACAAATATATGTCCACCAGTGTTCCAACATTTCCCATAGCAAAGAGAATAAAATACTGAATGTAGTACATATAATATATTTTTATCAATAGAGCATAAGACTTCACAGTATTATCTTTGCATATCCATGGTCCCGACTTGAAGTTTGGCACTTCCAAATAGAACTGAATCGCCTAGGTTTGTAATATTTAGTAAATAAAAATATAGGACTCCCAATTAAACTTAATTTTCAGATAAACAAAAAACTTGTTTTTTAGTATAAATATGCCCATATACCCATTTAATATGAGATCAGAAATATATTTTCTAGTCTGGTAATAACTTTCGCAGAGATTAACAAAAATTGCCAAATCACTCTAAACAGTAATTTATTTTCCTAATTTCCTTTATAGATGAAGACATACTCTTTGGAACAACTAATGCTGACTCTTAACTTAGTCATACACGTTAAATCTACAAATGTTAAAGTTCAGGTAATTCTACATTTCCATGTTAGATTGCTTGCTTCTCTTTTAGAGTAGACAAGCACACCTATGCATGCATGTACCATAAGTAAACAGAATTGCTTTTCATATGGAGAGATAGCTCCAACCAAGCCCATGGAAATTGCAGAATCACAATATTCCACATCACATAAGTCTCAAAAGGTAAATGGATGATTCTTTTTTCTTTCTCTGAGAATAGAATCTTACATTTTGCAATAACTAGAAAAGCTATGTTGGGATAGAACAAAATACTGAATTAAATGCAAATGCTCCAACTTTGATGAGAATATTCCCTTCTAACACAGTCTGGTTTCTTAGCCTGGAGTCAAAACCCCTTTCCAAAGGAATATGTGTGACTCTGGGATTCAAGCCAGCTTGGCAGCGAAAATCCTTCTGTGTGGCTTTTCTCAGCTGCCAGCAGCTTTGGGCCTGAGAGAGAGAGAGAGAGAGAGAGAGAGAGAGAGAGAGAGAGAAAGGAAGAGAGAGAACAACTTTCTTTAACTGCTTAGTCCTAATTGCACCGAAAGTCTTAGTTTGCCTGCCTTGCCTTTTCTGGCACTTTGCTCTTCTGCAACTCTGAAGAAAAAAAGAGGATGAAGGGGGAAAGTCTCTGAACGCAATGCTCAGTACAAAATACTAGTTAATAAGTTTCTTCTATGGTTTATAGTCTAAGAGGTGGAGATTACAGCTGATTTTTCTATCAGCATTTTTACTGAAAGATGCCAATTCTTTGAAACTGGATATTTAAGTACATTAACATGTCATCCTTATCTTTGCATATGCTTAGCTTCCTGCCTCCATCCTGCCTTACTGTATATCTACATTTCTTTCATTTATTTGTCTCAATTTTTTTGCTAATTTTATAGATTTTTATTTATTTTCTAAGTTTCATTTCATGTTACCACTGCGTGAAAGCCTTCACTATTTGAAGAGCCATGTATCCAGCCCCCGCATTTTCTCCATGACACCATATCCCATTGTTCTATCCTTACACGAGTAAACTAACTTTAGTGTATCATGTGCCTCAACAGATTATGATCCCTTTGAAAGTTTCATTTAGTTTTATATCTCAGCATCTATATAGATTGATGCCAGGTATATTTGTTCAAATGTGCACATGTGTATTACTGTTACTGTCTTGAGAAAAGAATTACATTATGTAAGAACTGATGAGGTCAAATTTAGGCTACTTACAATTTTGTCTGTAGAGGTTGGAGATGTTGTTGCCTCACTCGTTTTCCTTGCTTCACAGTTGCAGTGCATGGCCTGACTTTTAGCTAAGAACATCTTCAGAGTCTTTGCCATAGATTTACACAAACAGCTGGGGAGCCTGCTTTACCCACATCAGTGATAGTTCAAGAAAATTTCTCCTCTCACCTCTAGTACAGCCCTTGCCTTGGGATTGAATTGTGTCCCCCCCCAAAAAAATTATATTTTGAAACTCTAAACTCCAGTACTCCAGAGTATGTAACTATATTTTATGTTTTTTATTTATTTAGACCAGAACAACGCAGGTTATTACTCATAGCAGAGCAAATGACAAGAACATTAGCAAAGTGGGACCAGTTCTTCCATCCTTGAGTCCTTTATGGGGCATGATGGATCCAGATGGGTTTTTCATGCAATGGGCTACAACACAACTGAGAAACCCAGGACCAAAGTCTCAGCAACTTTTTAAGCAAACAGCAAATACCACAGCAAGAAATAAGCCAATCTCCCTCTTTAAGGAACTAGTAGTTATGTGGTGGTTATACTGTGTCAGCTTTGGATCTTCTTCTGGTGACTGTATTTAAAAACAGGAATTTTAAAGAGGTTGTTATTAAAAAAAATATTCACATATACACAATAAAATATTACGCAGACATGAAGAACAAACATATGGATTTGCAGCAACTTGGATGGATTTAGAATCTATTATACTCAGTGATATATCACAGAAGCAAAGAACTGAGTACCACATGTTCTCACTCATAAGTGGACCCTGAACATTTACCATAATACTATAAGAAAGGGATTGGCAGTAGAGGGATACTGCCAGGGTGGGAGGAGGCACATAACATCAAAAAGGTACTTGATCTCAAACCAGTCAAAGTGGGGACCAAAGGGAGGCCCAAACTTTACCTGTACGATATCCACTTGCATACCCAATCCTAAATTGCACCCCACATCTTTTTTTTAAAAATGAGGTCTTTATAGTGAGTGCTCATCCAGTCTGACTGATGTACTTTTAAGAAGAGGAAACTTAGACACACAGAAACACCAGAACTGCATGGCCACAGAGGAAAGAGCAGGTGAGGACGCAGTGAGAAGGTGGCCATCTGCTAGCCAAGAAGAAAGGCCTCTAAAGAAACTAAACCTGTCAACTCCCTGACCTGAGATTTCCAGACTTCAAAACTCTGAGGAAATAAATTCTGTTATCCAAGCCATTCAGTCGTTGGTATTTTGTTGTGGAAGTCTTATCAAACAAATATAGCCCTCAACCAATGACTGTCACAAGTTGATATTTAAATGCCCTGGATTCCTCAAATCTTGAGGAGGATACTCTGACATGTGAGTTCTACTCTATTTCCTTAGGGATTAAATGCCAATTAATGTGATGAAACTACTCCAAAATATTCTATTAAAGGTATAAAGTAGCTAAGTTTTTCTTTCTTTTTATGAAATTCTCGCAAAACAAACTGTTGTGGAAATTTCCTCCTTCATTATTCCATATACACAGAATGTCATTTTATGAATGAAAAAAATTTGAAAAATGAATTTAAAAGACTGTTAATTCAGACCGCTTTCATTACCATAAGAAGTGTATTGAATTTATCCAATTTGCATGTATAATTATACCTATTATTACAAATTTCAAAGCACATATAACATAAAACAAATAAAATATCTGAAAAGGTATTCAAAAACTTTTTGACATAAGTAAAAAATAATCTTATCAGACAACTGAGGTATGTTGTCATTGCGATCAAACTTTTAATTTAGCTTTAAACTTAAAGATAAACAAGGTAAATTAAGAAATAAAATGTTTGGTAATATAATTTCATAGGAAAATTTTAATGATATAAAATAAGTGAAAGGACTTCTTTTCTTTCTCTAAGCAGTAAAAGTAAAAACTGTATGTCATGTAGACGATGATTTCAAAGTGTGTTTTTTAATTGTATATTGTGGTATACATGTCCAATGACATATTCATGGACAATGAATTTATTTAGCCTTAAAAAATGAGATAGTACCATTTGAAACAGCATGAAACGATTTGGAAGACATTATGCTAAGTGACATAAGCCAGATACATAAAGAAAAGTACTGCATGATCTCACTTATATTTGGAATCTAAAAACATTGAATATATAGAAACAGATTACAACAGTGGTTTCACATGGTTTAAAATAACCTACAGGAGTATTAACTAAATCTGTGTTTTTCAAATTAGGCATCTTGGTCTTAGGACTTGTTTGCAATTTTAAAAATTGAGGACCCCAGAGATCCTTCATGTGTGTGGGCTATATCTATCAATGTTTAACACAAAGTAATAAAACTGAAGATAAAACGGTATACAAGCATGCATAGCATTCCCAATTGGAGTGATATAGCCTCTGGAAACTCAAATGTATACTGGTGAGTAAATTAGCATGAAAAAGGCAAATAATATTATGAAAATAGCTTTCATAAAATAGTGTCATGAATCCGTGAATGGGTATTGAGGACTTTCGGTTATCCCTGTACTGCACTTAGAAAAATGCTGCACTCAAATTTTTCTAACATTGGTTAACACTAGGACAGTGTGAAGCAATTATGAGGTGATTAAACCTTGGGGCTTTGGAATCAGTCTTCCTGGGGTTCACACCCCCTGTCTCCTTCTACCACTTAACTGTTGTGTAATCCTATGTTTCTGGTTACTCCTATGTTAAATGGGAATAAATAGTACCTACATCTTAACACCGAAGTTACTATTAGAGGACTAGAACTGGCTATGTATTTTTATTGTTATGATATCAAAATAAATGATGAAAATGCGGAAGTATCACTGTGGGTATGTAATGAAATATTATCCAGATGTGACTACCTTCTTTACTTGGACTTACTATACATAGGGAGAGAACTAAGATAATTTCAGAAGAAAAGCTAAGAAATTTCACAATGAGAACATCCCAGTTATTAGTGTTTCAGTTATTCTATTGTGTTTCAAAGTTCAGTGTGTGGTAAGTGGCTTGCAGGTGTTAGTATTAATACCAGAGAGTCACATAGTGTTAGCAGCAAAGGAGTAGGGAAAAAAATGTGGTCTCATGTGAACATTATTACATATTTTATTTATTTTTTAATAAATGAGGACCCCTTAACTTTGGCATAGAAGTGATTAAATAATTGCCTTCAGATTGGAATTCTTTCAAAAGAGTATTTTAGAGATGACTTTTGGAATGGTGACATAAGGAATAATGGTGACCTTGCAGGGGCCACCGCTGTAGGTCTCCTTAAGGTTTGCTGAAAATCTCACTGACATTAAGCAGGTTGATTAATAGAGGAAAGGGCATACACACTTATCTAACATGAATATACAGGAGTCTTTAGAATGAAGACCCCACTTCTTAATGAATTATAGAAACTTACATATCATCTTGAGGTTACAGAAAGAATGAGGTTTAAATTCTGGTAAAACAAATTATGAGAGGGAGGAGAGGAATTCTAGTCAAGAGCAATAAGTGATTGCTAGGAAGATTGGATGGGAGAGTGAAACAGATTAATTTGTAAATTGTCTTCTTTGGAATTTCAGTCATTATACTTTTAAAAGGTTCTGCTCAGTGTGGTCACTGTTTGGTCTTCTTTTTGTAGTGGATAATGAGATGACAAGAAAGGGAAGCAGCTTCTTCGGGAGAGATGATGGGTAGGAGGAAGGTTAGAGAGACCTTGAGGCTTCTTCAGTGCTGCATGTTATAAGGTCATATTTTAAGTTATTGGTTTCTGAGTCCTAGCACTCTCTCCCCAGGGAAACAACCATAACTGGTGAATATTTATACTCTTTAAAAATGTAAATCTGTGAAAAATTTTAAGACAATACAGTCAAAGAAAAAAGCAGTTATTTAAAAGAGAATCTACTAAATCTCTGTATTAATAGCAAAAGTCTGTGGCATTTGAGACAAGGCCTGTTTTCTCCCTCTCTGCTTCCCAGCTCAGCATGGTAGGGGCTTTACTTTGCTGGGTTCAGTTAAGAACACAGAACTTCCTTGTCCTAGACCTCTCAGTTTAGGGCTATAATGCCTTTCTGGGAGGTGCAGGCTGCCAGTGTTTCTCATACCCCCAGCTCCCTGTTGCAGGATCTTTATTATACACAAGAATATCCAAGAGGGCTGAGGTTCTCTTTCTTTACTCAGTACCCACTAATGGGTAGAAGCTTGACCCTAGGTAGAGTGAGATTACAGTGTCCCCAAGTACTGTCTACCTAGTTTGCTCATAAGGTAGACTTTACCTATCACAACAGACAACCAAGAAGACATGCGGCTTCTTCTGTAGTTCAGGGGTGTCACTCCTTGAAAAGTGAGTCAATCTCCTCTCCCCCAACTCCTGAGCAGTGATGCAGAAGTTTGGTTTAGGAATGGAGCAGTTCAAGCAAGAATTGACCTTATTTGGAACAAAATGTGGAAAAGTTCAAGCCTAGGGAAACAATTGAGATAGTGACAGTGGGAAGTTAAGATGAGGCAGGTAGTGTCAGAAAAGCAACAAGCAAAACTATAAATCAACTAGAAGTTTACATAGAAAATCTGAGAGTGACAGCTAGGAAAAGTCCTTATTGGAACACAACTCAAAGACCAGGCACATTTACCTTTGTAAAGTGGCTTGGATATAAGTGAATCAGACTAGAGCAATTTATGTTTCCAGATATTTATTGAAAACACCAAAACAATCAACTGGCAATTAGTGGAGGCTAATGGCTTTCTGTGATCTAAACTGAGGCAGATAGTTTAACAGTGAAATCAAAAAAGACACAGTCAAGGAGAGCTTTATTAAAACTCCTGTCATTTCAGGTGCCTGGAAAAATGCCCAAGGCTGTGACCTCTGGAAACAGACTTTACTAAAATAGTCCAAGCAAGTCACGAAATAAATAATCAAATAAACAACAACAATAAGAAAGAGTAGAAAATTATTATCCAAGGTAACTATAAGACATTTTCCAAAATGTATAATTTTTAACAAAAAATGTATAAAATATACAAGTAAGCAAAAAAACTGTAACCCACAGGTATGCAGGAAAAGCAGACAACAGAAACTGTTTTGGGCAGACACAGATGTTAGACAAAAACAAAAATGTCAAAATTTGATATGTATGATAGCAGAAATTTAAAAAAAAACTGAATTATTTTTTGGAGGGTGAGACCCTTGTAGTACAGGCTTCGTCACTAGGTAAGTGTTCTAGGAACCCATTGGCATCAATGTACCAGCTAGTGTTATTGTGAGAGATTGTGTTCAGCTTCGGTGAATTTGTTTTAGAGATTCTTTCAACATATTTCCCCATTTTATAATTGATAATTTACAAGCACACCTGCCAAATATGGCACTGAGTATTCAGCAGTTCTTAACCAAAAACTTCATGACCCTGTGCCCTACTCTCCCTATTCATCTCCCTATTCTCCCTCACCCCAAATGACTTATTTTTGTTTGCTTGTTTCCCTAGATTAAAAAAAATCTCCTCAAAGGGAAACATTTTGCTGATATGGAAGAGGTGAAACAAAAACAGCGGAAGCACTAAAAGGCATCAAAATTGATGAGTTCAAAAACTGTTTTGACCATTGTGAAAAGCAATAGGTGTATTGCATCAAACAGAGAGTACTTTGAAAGTGAATAAACAGCCGGACTCGGTGGCTCAGCCTGTAATCCCGCGCCTTTGGGAGGCTGAGGTGAGTGGATTGCCTGAGCCCGTGAGTTCGAGACCCGCCTGGGCAGCGAGACCTCATCTCTACAATAAATCAAAAAATCAGCCGGGCGTGGTAGTGCATGCCTGTAATTCCGGCTACTTGGAGGGCTGAGGCGGAAGGATCGCCAGAGGCCAGCAGGTCAAGGCTGTGGTGGCCGGGAGTGGCCACTGCACTCCAGGTGACAGAGTGAGACTCCAACTCAAAAAAAAAAAAAAAGAAAGTGAATAAATTTTAAACACGTAAGAATAAATACATACAATTTTTTTGAGTTGGAGTCTCACTCTGTCACCCAGGCTGGAGTGCATGGCCACCACAGCCTTGATCTGCTGGGCTTAGGTGATCCTTCCACCTCAGCCTTCCAAGTAGCTGGAACTACAGGTGTGCACTACCACACCTGATTTATTTTTTGATTTTCTGTAGAGATGAGGTCTCGCCACGTTTCCCAGGCTGGTTTTGAAACCCCGGGCTTAGGTAATCCTCTCGCCCTGGCCTCCCAAATTGGTTGGATTACAGGCTGAGCCACCACGCTCAGCTCTAAATACATATATTTTTTTAAAATTCCTGTTTTGGGAGGGTCACCCCTTGTGTGTGTGTGTGTGTATGTGTGTGTGTGTGTGTGTGTGTGTGTGTGCATGTGTGTGTGTGTGTGTGTATTCAAATTGCTAAGCAAAACTATGCCCAAAGAAACGAAGAGAAGTGTGATAGTGTCTCATCAAATAAAGAATTAAGAAAAAGCTATACTAATTGTAATCAATAAAAATTCTGGAGCTAAAAAGTATAGCAACTGTAATTAAATTTACTACAGAGATTCAGCAGTAGATTTAAGCTAGCAAAAGAATTAGTGAACTTGAAGATATAAATTCTTCAGTCTGAAAAATAGAAAAAAATAGATGAATAAAAATGATCTATCAAAGAAACTCTCAACAACTGGAAGCTCACCAACACATAAATAATGGAAGTAGCAGCAGGAAAATAGATAAAGGAAGGGGTAGAAAAGATACTCGAAGAATTTATAGGTGAAAACTTCTGAAATTTGATGAAAAACAATAATCTGCACTTCCAAGATTCTCAGCAAACTCCTAGTAGAATGAACACAAAAAAATTTACATGGGATACATCACAATAAAAATGCCAAAAGACAAAGAAAATTTTGAAAGCAGCAAGAGGAAAAAAATTATCACTTACAATAACAGGTACATAATATTAACAATTGATCTATCATCAGAAACTATGGAGCCCCAAAGGATCAAAGATAACATATTTAATGTCTTTTAACCATGAATTTTATATCTAGCAAAACTACCTCACTGAAATGGAGGCAAAATAAAAACTTTCACAGATAAATAAAAATGGAGCAATTTGCTGCTAGCAAATCTACTTTATAAGAAATACTAAAAGAAATTCTTCAGACTGAAAGCATATAACCACAGACAATATTTTGAACCTACATGAAAAAAAGTGTCAATAAAAATAATTATGTAATTATTAAAGAGTATGTTCATATTTCTTCTTTATTCTTCCTTAATACATTTTTTTTAATTGCATTCAGTAGTAAGTATATATCTACAATTGTTTTGTTGGGCTTATATTTGACAATAAACATGCAAAGGAGGAGAATGGATAAAAAAGTTTTTTGAGTAAGGAAATGATTTGAGATGGTAACTCAAATCCACAGGAATAGAGAGAATTAGAAATAGTAAATAAGGGTCAAATAACAAAACTATAGAAATGTATACGTTCTTTTCTTTTTTCTCTGAGCTCTTTTTGCCAGATACAAAATTATATGAGTAATAATTATAACAATGTCATTTGGGGATTGCAGCATATATGTAAATGTGATGCATTTAAAAAGAATAACACAAAATGAAGGTAAGAGGAGATAGAACTATGTAGAAATACCATTTTTATATCACATTGATTTTAGTTAGTATAAATCTGAAGTTCATTCTGATAAGTTAATAAAAAAACTGAAGAAATTAAAATACTCTACCATAAAATATTTGCTCAATGCAAAAGAAAGTGATAATGGAGGAATAGAGGAACAAAAAAAATGATATGAGACATAGAAAACAAAATATTAAGTGGCATACATGAATCAACCATATTAGTAACATTAAATGTGAATATATTAAGTAGAGATTTTTAGACTGAATTAAGGAAAACAATAACTGTGATCCAATTATATTTTGTCTACAATATACCCATGTTAGATTAAAGACTCAAATAGATCGAAAGTGATAGCATGGAAAAAGATATAACATTTGAATGGTAACCATAAAAATACTGTGGTAGCTATAGTACTATCAGACAAATAGATATAAAATAAAATTAATACTAAAGATGAAGAGATATTTTACAATTATAAAAGGGTTCGTCTATCAGGAACATATAATTACTATACACATTTTAAGAGATATTATCTATTTATTACTTTTCGAAGTACTTTTTAAAAGTGTCTGATTGCTGATGGTAACCACTTTGAGCTCTTCTTGTAACTGCAGAAATCAAACGTGACTTGTATTCAACTTGTTGTTGGTATATATTTTTCCTTCTTTACAATGTGTATACATTTTTTGGCACCCTCTGTATGTATACATGCACCTAAAACAGACCTTCACTATAGTTAAACCAGAAAAAAAGCACTGCAATAGATGAAGACACAAGAACCCCACTTTTAGCAATAGCTAGAACAAAATTTAAGAAAGAAATAGATTTGAACAATACTGTAAACCAACTAGACCTAACAAACATCTATATAACACTCCATTTGACAACAGCAGAAAATACAATCTTCTCAAGTTCATATGTAATATCTTCCAACACAGACCTTATGGTATACCTTAAACAGACCTCAATGCATTTAGAAGAATTTAAATCATGCTTAGTATATACTTCCATTCCAATATAAGTAATTTAGAAATTGACAACAAAATAAAAATGAAATGACAGTTCACATAATGGTAGAAACTATTTGCAAATCATATATCTGATAATAGACCTGTATGTAGAAAACATAAAACCTGAAAAACAAAAACAAAACAATACAAATAAAAAGGAGAAAATGAATTAGACATTTTTTTCCAAAGAAAGTGTGTAAATGGTCTATATGAACCTGAAAATATGTTCAACATTATTAGTCATTAGGAAAATTCAAACCAAAACCACAATGAGATACCACTTTATACACACTAAGATGGTTATGATATATAAAAGAAGATAATAGACATAGTGACAAAGATGTGAAGAATTTGGAACATTCGTGCATTGCTGGTGGGAATGCAAAGTGGCACAGTAACTTTGCAAAACAGTCTGACAGTCCCTCAGAAGGTTAACATAGAATAACCATATCATCCACCAATCCTATACTCAAGAGAAATGAAAAGATATACCCACACAGAAACTTGTTAATAAATTTTCACAATAGCACTATTTACAATAACCCAAAGTGGAAATAATCCAAATGTTCAAAAACAGATAAATGAATAAAATAAAATGTGGTACATTCATAGAATGCAGTATTGCACCATTAGAAGGAATGAAATATGATACAACAAGGAGGAACCAGGAAACATGAGAAACAAAAGAACACAGTAACAAAGACAATATGTTTACCATTATATAATGAGTGACCCCCAAAAACCAGGAATTTATTTATTTAGAAAAATGTGTATTTATTCTTACATATTTAAACTTTAGTCACCTTCAAAGTCTTCTCTGTTTGATGCAATACATCTATTGAGATGCTTTTTTTCCATTGCTCAAAATAGTTTTTGAACTCGTCAATTTTGATGCCTTTTAGTACTTCTATTGTTTTTTGTTTCACCTCTTCCACATCAGCAAAGTGTTTCCCTTTGAGGACATTTCTCAACGAAGGAAACAAACAAAAATGTTGCGCTGGGTGCAACATTGGGTAAATAGGGATGGTGGGGCCTGCAGGCCATGCCATTCATTGTTGGTCAAAACTGCTGGACACTCAGCCAGGTGTGGGCAGGAGTGCTCATAAATCATCCATCATGAAATAGACAAATGTGTTGAAATAATCTCAGAAAAACAAACAAATCAAAAACAAAAAACAAAAAAACACAGACACACAAAACCAAAAAAACATTGAAGACACACACAGCCTTTCACAATGTTAGTTGGTACACTGATGCGAATGGGTTTCTAGAACACTAACCTAGCGGCAAAGCCTGTACTGCAAAGGGCTAGCCCTCTAAAAGATAATTCTGTTTTTATTGGGGGATCTCCACTCCCATTTGTATGAAATGTCCAAGATAGGCAAATCTATAGAGCCAGAAAGTAGATCAGTGGTTACCTAAGGCTGGTTTCAGTATTTCCCACAGATACTGGGGAGTGAGGAGTGACAGCTGGTAAACATGGGTTTACTTCTAGGGTAATAAAAATGTTCTAAAGTTGGATTTTGGTAATATTTGCACAACACTGAGAATATTCTAAAATCATTAAATTTTCACTTTAAATTTGTGAATTATATGGCATATGAATTATATGTCAATAAAACCACAAGAAAGGACAATTTTAATTTTTTCAGGAGACTGAGCAAAGACTCAAATGACACTTCAGTTTTCTGTCACATAAGCCAGAGAAAAATATGACAAAAATTTGTTAGACGCTTAATAAATATTTGTTGTATAAATTTTTTTTAAGTTTACTCATTCTGGAAAATTTTGTCTACATGCCTTTGTTCTAGCTTCTCTTTTTTCTCCCCATATAACAGAAACATAAATGATGAATAATTGATGAAATAAGTAATAAAGGTAAAAATCACAAAACTCCCTAACTTACTAGAAAATCAAAGTCTGTTCATCAGAATAATTTATATTTAACTGTATCTGCTATCTGCATCTTCATATACCTTAGTAAAAGTTTAACTAAAAAATGTGTCCACATTTCTAGGGCTCTGAATGGCCTTTTCTTCCATTGTGGTAAAATATACATAATGTAAAATTTATCATTTTGCCCATTTTTAAATGTATAGTTCAGTGGCAGTATGTACATTCACATTCTTTCATCTGGATGACTTTAACAGCATTTTTTTTTTTTTTTTTGAGTTGGAGTCTCACTCTGTCGCCCAGAATGGAGTGCAGTGGCCGCTCCCGGCCACCGCAGCCTCGACCTTCTGGGATCCGGCGATCCTTCCGCCTCAGCCTTCCAAGTGGCTGGAATTACAGGCATGCGCTACCACGCCCGGCTGATTTTTTGATTTATTGTAGAGATGAGGTCTCGCTGCCCAGGCGGGTCTCGAACCCGCGGGCTCAGGCAATCCACTCACCTCAGCCTCCCAAAGGCGCGGGATTACAGGCTGAGCCACCGAGCCCGGCATTTTAATAGCATTTAAGACACTGCAATCATAGGAGTGCACATCAATTATACATCCACAATTAGCTGGGACAGATTTGTTTTATCTGTTGTCTCAGCTAAACTAACATTAATAATAACTTATTATTATTATTATTATATTATTATTATTATTTGAGTCAGACTCACTCTGTCACCCAGGCTGGAGTGCAGTGGCTCACCACCATGGCTCACTGCAGCCTTTATCTCCTGGACTCAGTTGATCCTTCTACCTCAGCGTTCTGAGTAGCAGGGACTACAGGCATGCACCACCACTCCTGGATAAGTTTTTATTTTTTGTCAAGAGGAGGTCTCCCTATATTGCCTAGGCTAGTTTTGAATGCCTGAGCTCAAACAATGTCCTGACTTGGCCTCCCAAAGTGCTGGGATTACAGACATGACCCGCCACACCCAGCCTCCTAGCTTAATTAGTGATAGTGCTCTCTTTCATTTTATAGAGTGTCCTAATTTAAAGATAAATTATATCATCACCGTAAATCCACCACTACTTCTCTGTCACTTTCTTCTATCCTTCTGTTTCATCATCCCGAGACTGGACTTCAGGATTTTCTCCACTTAGAAATCATCACTTACCATTGAAGGCCCAGCTCAGGTCACTTCCCCTTTGCTGCCTCCTTTAAACTCTGAAAGACCTAATCCCTCTTTGACCTGCATCTGTGCACTTAATTTCTAAATAAAAATCTAAGGTAATTAGGTCTTTCTTGTCATGCTGGAAAGGCCTCCAGAATTTAGGATTTAGAGTTACAACTAAAAAAAAATCATTTTTATACCATTTTCTTTCATCTATTTTGAAATTTTTTATTTTAAAGATGTGGGGTACAATTCAGGGTTAGGTATACAAATGTTCATTATGCAGGCACCCTTGTTGATGAGGTGCTCCCCCCGCCCCCAGCCCCGCCCAGCAGATTCCCACTATTGCCAATCCTGCCCCACCCTCAGCAGTTTCCCACTACTGCCAATCCTTTTCTTATAGTATCACAATAATTGTTCAAGGACCGCTTATGAGTGAGAAGATGTGATACTCAGTTCTTTGTTTCTGTGTTCGTTTCTGTATGATATTTGGCGCATAGAACACACAGAAATGCCTATTAAGTGAATGAATGTTTAATGATTTATGCTTTCTATAATATCGAATTCAAGAGCCATTGGAGGGGTGGTAAATAACCTTATTTATAAGAGTAAATTATTCCTGTACAGTGTTTGATTACCTCTTAAAATAACCTCATGCATGCACAAAACAAGAAAACCTTCCGTCCCCATGGTCACTCAATAAATAAATAAATAAACCACACTTGTAAAGCTTGTCAAAGTACTACTTCCCACAGGAGAATTTTGCTCTTCTCTCTCATTTATCTAGGCATGTGTAGAGGCTTTTGACCCAACTGAGCATAGATAAATGACCCGTGATGTGAAATTTCCCAACAGTTTAATAATGCATTTAACTCAAAGTGACACTTGCTTGCAGCTGCCTTCAAGCACTTTGGAGGCCAATATGTGTCTCTTTGAAATGATGGATAGTGAGGAGGCAGTCCTGCTGAGAGATCCCCCACCCATCTTCCCTAGGGAAGAAGTGAGGCAATCCACTCCAAATTGCCCATAGCAAATTCAGAACTTGTGAGATGTGATTTAATTTAATATATACATTTTCCAATATCATTTACAGTGATGACCATAAGATTAACCGTAGTATGAAACTTTTTGTATCTTATATAATACTCCCTTTTTTCTGTCATACATTTGAAAGATTTTATTGATTTCCTCTAACAGAGTATTGAGAAGAACTTTTTTCGCTTATTGCTTAAAATGTTTTTATAATCCACAAGATAATTTAGAGGAAGCAAATTGTTTGACATAATTTTAAAGTCATATGCCTTGGAATAAAATTCTTTACCTTGTTTTGGTTAAACTCAATGATCATAAAATCATTAAGTCCAAACAGAGACTATTGATCTTGTTTAGTATTCTGGCTTAAAAAAGAAACATGGAAGATGATAAACTACCTATCGTCTGATTTCAATTTCTACTTTTTTTTGAAGCACATCCCATATTTTGTTGTAACAATGTTTTGTGGTAGACATTTAAAAAATTTCTATTTTATCTTATTACATAATATTTTCCAGACATGTTTATAACCTTTTAGAGGACACAATAAGCAACAAAAAATGTTTTGAATTGTCCTATATCTGCAAAGCTGTTTTATTAAACCATATTCTTTGAGTTTGGTAACTACTTTGGGAGACATTCCAACACTTTAGCAACAAGTAAAGTATGGTATAGCGTACTGGTCTAGTCCTTTACTGAGTCTAATATACACAAATAATTATACCCATGTGGGAGATATGCACAGAAGATTTTTAGAATACAAAACTGAATCTAGTAAAAGAAGATGGGGGGTATACTATCTGGAGGTTATAACCTGAGAAATTTCTGAACGAGACTGCTGACATCCCAAACAGAATAAACCTTATCTTATAGACACTTGTGTTTTTACTTCAAAATTATTTTGAAATTTTCTATAGCTTAAATTTGTAGATGAGCAAAAACACATAAGTGCACACACACACAATCAAATGCAGAAGACAAAATGTAGCAGACTGATATTTAGTTCCTCAGAGATGATAGTATTAATGACTTTAGATTTCAGTTTCAAATAGACTCCAAACCTGAGCCCATCCTGACTGCTGATCAAAAGTTTTGAATCAAACGTAGCCTCTTTTAATGGGCTCAGTGTTAAACTTCCTTCATTCCTGGCCATGTGATGCCTCCCTTAAATGCCAGTCACAGTGATTCTGATAATGTACCCCAATTTGATTCAGTAGAAGGAAATTTAGACTTCAGTCTGTGTTTTCTGGACTAATAGCTCTTCCCTCCCCATCATATTTAATGAACTTTTGTTTTTAAAAATTGGCCCTTTTTTTTTTCAGTTTCTGCATCTATCAATGGTACTCTTCTCTCCTGACCAAATACCAATGTTTCCATTAATATTTGGTTTATGTGCTTTTTAAACATTATCTAATAAGCATTTATATCTCCCCTGGTCATTTTTTTTCACTTACTTGGCTATTCGCCAGAGAGAAATCTAAAAGTGCAATAACTCAATGATAGCACAGAATCATTTATAAAAAAAAAAGTACTGACTTTGTCAGTATGACTTTGGAAATAAATTCAAATTTTCTGCACCTATTTCTTCATTTGTAAATATGGATATTAATTCTGATCTCCCATGAGATTATCATAAGTCCATGAGAAAACTTATATGAAAAACATGTAGCATGGTATCTGCCTCACAGTAAGGGCTTTGGTAAAGAACTCTAACTCTAACGTAAAAATTCCTGGGTTTAAATTCCAGCTAGTTCAGATATCAGTTGTATGACTTTGGGAAATACACATAATGAATATAGTAATACTCAAATGTACAAGCTCTACTGAAAGATTTAAAGCTAGATTTAAAATTCTAGAACCATTGATAAATTAGTTATTTAATCTTTCTTGACTCAATTTTCTCATTTCAAAAACAGAAATAATAATAGTAGCTAATTCATAAGGTTTGTGTGAGAATTCGCTGAGTTAATATACAAGAGTTAACACTTATTGTTAGGTACATTTGCTGCTTCCATGGCAGAAGGAGGATGTTGGGGAGGAGGAAGAGCACTTATGATTAATTAATTGCATTTTTCTCGCTCTGTGCATAATCTGTATCAATTCACATATAATATTTAAGGCTGAAAGAGCTAAGATACATGCTGATTAAAATTATATTTTAATGTAATTCATTTAATGTTTTATGTTATATGGAGTTTAGTGGAAATTATGATGTTATAGGAACTATGGTCTGTAGTAAATGCTGTGATTTGCCCTTTCCTCACATTCCCTTTTCTGGAAAAGTGCACCCATTCCCAACTACTGGAAATGTTGGCTTACATTTTCTCTAATTTCCCCTATAATTATAGTTATATCTAATAAGCAAAGTCACCCTGTACTCATGTACATTATGACATTCCACCTTCAAAATAATAATAGTAGGCTTTTGGATTTTAATTTGCAGATAAAAAATAAAACTCAGAGAAATTAAGCAACACACACGATATCAGTGACAAATTTAAAATACTCAACCTCCAGGCATCCTTATTTCAGGTCCAGGGCATTCTTCATGGTGCCACAATTACACCTATGTGGATTCATCCACACTTTTTCACCTTCCTTTTAAGAATAACAAAATCTGTGAATAAAAGAAAAGGCTGACTTGAAAAAGCTGAGAAAATGTTAGGCTTTTTTCTGTTTCTGAATTTTCCTAGGGTATGTACTTAAATTACTTCATAAGAAGTAGCCAGGCTTAGATTTAAATTACATAGGATTTTAATATACTTTTGTTTATTCAACCCTAGACCTCTTAAAAATTTGAACACTTTTTTTAGTAATTACATTATGCAGTTAAAAATATGTTCACACACATATATATCTCACCATAATTTATACGGAAAGTATAACCTGAAAGTACAACCTGAAGACCTTCCTGAAATAGAAACATTTATAAATTTTATAAAGAAATTTTTCTTATGCTTACATGTGACCAAGTATTTGAGAAGATGCTACAAAGTAGGACAACTAGTTAAAGATTACATATAAAAAATATTAATATGGATCTCAGTTGTCTTCATTGAGTAACTGCATGTCCTTGGGTAAACCACCTCTCTGACCCCCTTATTTCTTCATTTATAGCATTTAAAACATGGACATAAAGTGTACATTACTACATTTGAGTGCCTGAGGTTTAGATTAGAGCAAAACTGGATCTTTTCCTTGCCTTTCAAGTTCAAGTTGTATAAAGTGGGCTAAGTTTTTCCTAATAATCTTGTGTCTTATCTCCAAAATGGGAAAAGTTATTTTCACTTATGATAAATTCCAAATGTTGAATGTATTTAGCATAATCATAATATTTCAGTTGTAGAGTACCAGGAACAAAATATATATTCAATAAATGATACTTATTTTGAAGCTATATATACAGGGTGCCAAAAAATGAATACACATTTTAAGAAAGGAAAAAAACATATTAAAATTGTAATACACAATGTATACTAATAACAAAAGATGAATACATGTCGCATTTGATTTCTGCAATTTCAAGAAGTGCTCAAAGTGGTGACCATCAACATCCAGAAACCTCTGTTTACAAGTTAAAAGTAATACATAGTTAACATCTCTTAAAACGTGTATAAATTTTTTGTCACCCCAAGTATATGTGAGCAATGCTTTGTAAAGTATAAACCATCCATAATGTTTAATAATTATCTTATCGATAGTTTATTATAAACTGTTGTAAATAATATTTTAGAAAATTAAGACTATACTGATGGTAGGAGACAAAAACCGGGAAAAAATGTAAGTTTATTTGCCACCTCTACTCCAATGAGCTTATAACATCGACCTCAATCCACCAAGCTGGACCAGTATAATGAACAAGATGAAAGTTAGATTAGCCTATAGTCTAAAAGATAACATCTGAACCTCTAGAAGATTAGAATGCCAAATGGTTATGATTGCCATGATGTGCTAAGGCACTTTATTTAATACATTTATTTCTACTTATTTGGACTTGAATTCTTGATCTGAAGGTCCATTTATCTGTGTAGCGTCTCTGAATTCAGGGTAGAGCTTGCTATAAGGAGAACAAACAGCCCAGTTGGAGAAACTGTATCCTGCTTCAGATATCTTTCTTCCTCTGAAATACTACTGAACTTATTAATAGTCATATATAAAATCTGAATTCATGTATATATATGAACAATGTTTCTCTCAAAGTGATGTATACAATTATTTGACCACATTATTACTTGTTATTTATTGGTTATGTAAGATTTCCCATACTAACTGAAGGATTTCAAAACAGTGAGAATATAAGTATCTCAAGTCTTCAGCTTTCCTCAGTACGTCTTCACCTTCATCATCCTTAACGCACAGCAATGAGAAAAGCAGAAATCACAAAATGTTTACAGTCTCACTGTCGTGAAACTCATTGTCAGTATGAATGATTTAATTAAATACCATATGTATTACAAATACTAATTTATTTTTCATTCTCTCCCCTCCTTTTTCTCCCTCCCTTTTGCCCTCCTTCCTTTTTTCTTTCTTCTTTTTCTCTTTTTTCTCCCCCTCCCCCCCCTTTCTAGTTTCCTTTTCCTCACCCTCCTCTTCTCCTTTCTTACCTTCTCCACCCTTTTTCTCCCTTTCTCTATCTCTATCATTCTCCTTTCTCTCTTCTTTCTCAGTTATTAGGGTTGTAATCCATTCTCATTATAGTCTTCTCACTGCTTCAAGGACACTATAGAAACTACAACACTGAGAAAAAATATTTTTAAATAATCTTTTAATAATCACCTCAACTTTCCTGAGGTGAAATTTCTGCCTCCTCATTTTGTCAAACCACTGTGCTACACTCAGGATTTTTTCCTCCAACATTGTGGTTTGGAATGTGCCTGCAAGAATAAAACTGATGTCATGGGGCCTGATTTGACTATTTCTCTCTTCTCAGGGATCATGTTCCTATGATGCTTTTTTCTGTTATCTAAAGGTACTTTTTTATATCTTTTTTTCATTGTTTAATGTAGGTGGATAAGTCCGGTTCCTGTTAGTTTTCATGGCCAGATGTAGAAGTAATCTGTAATAACTCATAATTTGTCTTCATTCCTTCAACTCTGAGCAGCTTAATCACCATTATAATCATAATTAATATAAAATAATAATGAATTATGTAGCTCTATAATTTTTGGTTGCTTAAATTCTGTATCTATTAACTTTGTTTCTCACTATTTAGAAAAAAAGAGTGGTTATGCTTTTAAATTATGGGGAGCAGCTGGGCTCGGTGGCTCAGCCTGTAATCCCGTGCCTTTGGGAGGCTGAGGTGAGTGGATTGCCTGAGTCCGCGGGTTCGAGACCCGCCTGGGCAGTGAGACCTCATCTCTACAATAAATAAAAAAAATCAGCCGGGCGTGGTAGCGCATGCCTGTAGTTCCGGCTACTCGGAAGGCTGAGGCGGAAGGATCGCCGGAGCCCAGCAGGTCGAGGCTGCGGTGGCCGGGAGCAGCCACTGCACTCCAGTCTGGGCGACAGAGTGAGACTCCAACTAAAAAAAAAAAAAAAAAAAAAAAATTATGGGGACCATAAATATATGATGTATTGGGCCATAAAATATGTAACACATTGAAAAAACATCTAAAGACGTTTTACTTTTTAAAAAATATTTTGACGCTTTCCAAAATTTATCTGAGTGGACTTATAACCTTTGCCGTATAAATATAACATAATTAATAAATTATAAACAAATGTAGAAAATATGACATAGTATATATTGATTTTGAGGCTAAGAAAATTGATGGGACAAAGTATTTAATTTGTTAAGCTCTTTCTGGTAGCCAAAGACAATACAGATACTGTACTAAACCATTGTACTGACATAAGTTATGGTTTTTCAGTTATGAAGTTATGAGGAAGTTTAGTTACTTAGAAGAATAATGAATATTTTATATTTAATAAGAAATTAGGCCCAGAAATGAACAGGAACTGAGGCTCCTCAGTATATACAGGTAAAGAGATCCAATCAACCGTTTTCACTATTTTAAAATGGACAACCCAGGATTTATTTATATTTCAGCAAATAATCATCAATTTGACATATCTTAAGACTAGCAGACTATCCATTGATGAAGAGAATCTTTCCATAGGAGTTTTTTTTTGTGTTACCAAAATAAGATAGGATACTGGATAATCCAAAGAAGACCAATGATTGTAATGCATTTCTGTGTCTGAATTACATACCTCTTTATTAAAAAGAGAAAGCATATAAATTCTCAAATGGAGTCAAAGTTTCTTCTGGTACTAAATTATAAAATGATGCATAATATAAAATCCTGTCTACAGGAGATTGTAGGTATTGAGACAGAATTAGTTTTAAAATGATTAATTTTTATAATCATACACCAAGGATATGATATCAAAATACATCAAAAGGACTTTTCTTAATTATCTTAGCTAGTGTCCAATGTTATCCATTCATCTAATTGGATGGATTTATAGAACTTAAATATACTTAAATAGTGGATGGGTGGCATTTTCCTTAGGTCCCTAGAAATAGTTAAGACAGAAGCAATCTTTTTATTTACATGATCACTTTTGAGAAAAAGTATATAGTATTGCTAAATTTGTGGATAAAAAGCCAAATATTTCATTATTATCAAATAAAATACAAACATTTTGTCTTATTTTTCTTTAAATAAAGTCTGTGGTAGCATTTCATTATTTAGCACCTTTACTTTTGCTTAATAAATAAAGGAACAACTGAAGACTTGAATTTTATAGAAATGATACTATTTTTTATTGTCAAGACTAAAGGTAGCTATTAGCACATAATATTTATAAATCTATTATATATGATAGTAGAAACAAAATATTTTATTCCACTGTAACTGCATTTGCTTTCTTTGGTAGAATAACTAGTAGGAAGTAAGTTTGAGATACCCAGCCTTAGAATTTGCCCTGCCTAACTCTTTACAAATCTCCTTCCTTTTTCTTATCTCCAACAGTCTTTCAAACTTGTGTAAAGTCTCTAGCCAGTCCTGTATATTGCTAATGCTGCTATTGACAACCAAAATGTTTAAGCAGGCAGGAATCAACAAGGTGGATGTTTATAAGTGGACCCTCCAAAATGATGAAAGAATAACATCAGTGAAAACAAGTCTTATGTTTCTTTATTTTACCTGAAAGTCTGACAGTTGAATCTACAAACATGTCATATGATATAGCAGCAATACCAGCAGAGGAGAAGAACAACGTGGTATAACAGCATGAAGAGACGAACTGGGCATTAACTGTATCATTCCAACAGAAACACTCCAAAAGTCTTAACTGAAGGAGAGTGTGCAGAGGAAATGGCAGGCCAATTACACTGATTATAGCGGCTGCAAATATGTGACTACCTTCATGCTTCAATGATGCCGTGATTATGTTTCTAAGAAATGCCATATTCAGGCAACTTCATTCTTATTTCAATCCTGCTGTTTATTTCCTGTCATTTTAACATACACTGTCACGAATGGAGTAATATATGTTACACCACATAATGGAGTACCCCTGCTGAACTCCCATTAAAGTAGTAGACCTTTTAAAAGATCAATTTACACATTTTCTTCCTATGTTAGTAAAAATTCAGTCAGTCTTTATCAAATCAATTTGTGCTACACGACACTTTAACAAATTTAACGTCTTACGCATAAATCCACTGTCTGACCTTAAGACCTAGGGTAAAACTGTAAAATAATGATTAGGAATGATCTGCCCATAATTATGCCGTAAGATCACATGCCTCTTACTATCTCTGCCGAGCATATAATTGGAGAAATAGGGGAATTATATGAGTATTTAAATCCTAGAAAAACCTTTTGCTTTTTAACGTTTTCCTTTGTTTGTTGTTAACGTTTGTATCCATTAAAGATATTCATTTTATACATGTGGATTATGAAATGACTGGTCAAATCTTTTTTGATGAATCAGATTCCATAAAGAGTTGATCTCCAGGACAGTTTCAAAATGAAAACATGCATTTCTTTCATTTTTCAAAATCTATTCCTCCCATTCCAATAGTAATTCATATTGGGGAAGTGAACTTTGCTCTTTCTTTTATCCTAAATTATACTTCAAAAAAATAATTTTCATGTTCAAAGGATAGCCTCAAGGTCACAGTCTGGACCTGAGGACAAGGGTTCCAAAGATGGGAGAATATTACTGAATAGGAAAACACTACCAGTATAGACTATGTCACATAAGATGAAGATTTAGTTGGGAAATTGATAACATGTCTGAGGAAAAATAACCAGAACTTGGCAACTAATACATATGGGGCTGAAGGGAGATAGAGAAATCTAGAATAAATTTCATATTCTTATTTAGCTTCTTGGAGGAATGGCTATGATATTATTGTGATAGTTTTAGAGGAAGATAATGAGTTCAATTTTGAACTTGAATTTTAAGTGTCAATGGGATATTTCTCTGCAAAGAGGAATGTTGTTTTACTCCCAAGAAAAATGAGGAAGATCAAAGGAAAGAACTAGGGACTTTGCTGAAGGCTAGAAAACCCAGCTACAACTTCACTCATCCCTGAAATAATCTGAAAACAAATTAACTATGCTAAGACAACTGTTTCTCTTCACTATATAATTATTTCTCTAAATTTTCTTTAATGGAATATTTGGTAATCCTAAAAAATATCATATTTTGGTGTTTTAACTAATACTAACACATTATTGCTTAGCTAAAAATTTAAATGATTTTTAAATAATTATATTCAGAATATCGAAGTCTTT
Organism: Cephalopachus bancanus; assembly: GCA_027257055.1. Classification (NCBI taxonomy): domain Eukaryota; kingdom Metazoa; phylum Chordata; class Mammalia; order Primates; family Tarsiidae; genus Cephalopachus; species Cephalopachus bancanus. The sequence continues at coordinate 1,344,991 of JAPVLO010000243.1, read as the reverse complement.
CTGACAATTAGAGTCATAATTCATTTCTACTCACTTAGGCACCTGGAGTGAACTGCAAAACGGTAATTATATTCATTGTAAATTTACATGTCATGCATATCCTGGTAAGCATTCTGCAGGAAAGTGTTACAGGAAGACACAGGTGCTTAAATTAATAAACATTAGGAAATCAGCAAGAGAATTAAACTACACTAGTTATTGTTTCCAAACTAATTATTTAATAATTGAACATCTCTCTACACCTGGCCCCAAATCAAGGGATTCCATGACCTCTTGAGGCTTAGGGTTCACATTTGATCATCCAACATCAAATTTGCATAGTGTGGGGCAGTGAACTGGGTAGTTGTTGGAGGGCAATTTAAATTTCCCTGAAGTTATCCAGAAAGTTCACAAATCAAAACATCCACACTTATAAATCAAAGGTGTAATTGTCAAGGAGTCTTGTTAGTACTAGAGACCTGAGAGCAAACAAGGCCTGTTGCACACACTAAGTTCTCTGGCAGAATCTTTGAAAGTGGCATTAACTGAATGATTACTCATGAGCTTGACACAGCAATCATAATCTACTCACCTATGAGACAATACTATCCCTTTGTTTTAACGTCTGTCCAGAGGCTGTGCTTTCTAAAACCCCTAGAGGACTTTTATTTCTATCCAGAGCATTGTCATTCTGACAACTGCATATTAGTGTGAGGAATTTCAGGAAACTCCTTTGTAGTTAAAGTGGTCTCGAAGAATCTATGTACACTTATCCCCTGTGTAAGATTAATGAAAATGTAAACGAAACATTTAAAGTATGCTTCTATATTATATTACATCTAGCACATGGTACAGTAAGAATTCACAAGATAGATATTTGTTGAAAAAATAAATAGATTAACAAATAAATGACAGAATAAATGATTGAATGAATGCATTGACAAATTAATAAACGAGATGATTTCCTGACTTTCCAATAGTAGTGACAGTAGAAGTAGTAACCACTACTCAATTCTTCACCCCATCATAACAAGTCTGCAACAGTTTCCCTTTTATGGGTTAACTCATTTCCTTTCAGTAAACTCCCATTTACTGGAATACACAGAGAAAAATCTGTTCCAGATTTCCGATGTCAGGAATGGACTGAGCTCTTTTTGAATATTTGATGAAGGGTTGAGCAGTAGTAGCTTATCTCAGTTAAAGTCAGGTACAAGAAGAATTAAACAACATGAATCAGAAATATTATTAGTTTATAAATTATTTAATTAAAATATTTAATTTTCAAATCAGGGAAGATAAGGAATATTATGTATGAAGCTCTAACTAACATGTGCTAACATTCAATGAATATCATCATGATATTTTCCCACTCCATCTGAAAATTAGCTAAAGTCTTCGTTTATTTAGGAAATGAGGTAACTGAGACAGAGAAAAGTTAAACCCTTTCTTCAAAATTTAGCTCATAAATGGCAGAGCTGGTTCTAGTACTCTTGTCATTGTGACTCCAAATGCGATGTTATTTCTGTGTCATGGGAGTTCCTAAATTTTCTGTAGAATATTGGATGTTAGAACTTAGCTCTGGTACAAAATAAAGTCTATTTTTTACCAATTATTAGATAGTTCATACCTAAGTTGTCCCATAAATGGAATGACATTTAATTGTGCCCTATAAGCAAGGCAAAATACAGAGGGATAGGGGAATAATTTCTATGATAAGGTGATGGTGCCGAGACTTTTTAAAAAGTCACTCATCTTTTTTTAATTGAAGTATAGTCTTCATTTAAAAAATCACAAATTTCAAGTGTGCAGTCCAGTGAGTTTTGTATCCATCACAATCATTAAAATATAAAAAACTTTTATAATGCTAGTAAGTTGTCTCAGGATCTTTTCAAAGTCAAGTCTTCCCTTTAGAAGCAACCACCATTCCATTACTGTAGTTTAATTTGTGTATGTTTTCAAACTTCATATGAATAAAATAATATAATATGTAGTCTTCTGTATCTGTTTGGTTTCTTTTGTTACATATATTTTCAGATTCATTTATGTGATTATGTGTATCTGTATTGATTCCATCTAATTGCTGAGCAGTATTCCATTGTGTGAATATTGCAGTATATTATACCTTGAATTGTCTCAGTCTTTAATTATTATAAATAAAACTGCTATGAACATTCTTGCACAGTATTTTGTGGTAAGTTATTGTTTCTTGAGGTAGATATCTAGAAATAAAACTTCTAGATCATGGTTTAAGTGTATGTTTAAATGTATGTGAAACTTTTAAGCATTTTTACATTGCTAGTTTGCCATTTTACACTCCCACCAGTTTTGTCACAACAATTAGTATTGCCAGAGTGTCTGTCATTATAGTTATTATAATGATGATGATCATTATTAGTCATTGCAATGGATATAAAATGGTAATATCAGATGATGAGAAGACTAGTAAGGTTGACCTATTCATAAGCAGAGTGTCCATTTCTTTCTTTATGAAATATCAATTTACATTGATTTTTTAAAAAATTTATCTTGCTTTGCTTGTCTTTTTATTTACTTTCATATAATTTATCTTATTCTGGATATAAATACTTTCAATTGTATATATTAGAAATATTTTCTCTTACACTATGGTTGACTTTTTTATGCCTTTGAAGAGTAGATTTTTAATTAAAATTCACCATTTTAACACACACATCCAGTGGTTTTTAGTAATTCAGAGTGGTGTAGAATCATCTCTACTACCTAGTTTCAGAACATTTTCATTACCCTCAAAAGAAATCTCATGACCATTCACCCATTACTCTTCATTCCTCCCTTCCATTAACCCTGGGCAAGCACTAATTTGCTCCCTGCCTCTATGAATTTCCCTATTATGAACATTTCATATACACTTTGATAAAATCTACTTTATCGTATTTTGATCATTGGGTTAGTGCTATTTGTCTTGTCTGTGAAATCTTTGCTTACTGCAAGTTAAAAAAAGTTTTTTATTATAGAAATTACAGAAATTTTACAGTTTACAGTTAGGTCTATGATTTATATTCAATTATTTTTTGTATGGTGTCAAAGAAAGGTTGCTGTTTAAGTTTTTTCATATACATATTTGGTTGTTTCAGCTCCATTTGTTGAAAGACTGTCTTTCCCTGTGGAATCACTTTGCCACCATTTCATAAAATAGACCCCAAAATATAGTTGGAATTATTTCTGAACTCTTTGTTTTACTTCATTACTCTATATGTCTGTGCTTATGCTAATAGCACCTTGTCTTGATTGCTGTAACTTTATAATTGTTCTCAAAATACTATGGAACAAATTCTCTAACATTGTTTCACTTTTGAAAATAAATTAAATTTAATTCTAGATCCTTTGCATTTTCCTAAAATAGCACACCTCATCAACAAGGATACCTGCATAATGAACATTTTTATACCTAACCCTGAATTGTATCCCATGTCCTAAAATAAAAAACAAAATTTAAAAAGAATCAGGTTTTAATTTATAAAAAAAAGTTTGTGGAGATTTGGATCATGATTGCACTTAAGGCATGAACTAGTTGGAGAAAATTAGAAAAGAGCATCTTGAATTCATGTATATGGTATATATTTCCATTTGTATACATTAAAAGATATCTTGGCAGTGTTTAGTAAGTTTTATTTTATGGCTAGTTCACAATTTGTTGTGAAAGGATTTCTAAGAATTTTATGTATTATGCTATTGGAAATGACATTGTTTAATTTTATTTTCTAATGTCTATTGCTAGTTCATATAAATATAATTTTTGTGGGTATATTGAAAGTAAATTCTAAGCCGTACTCGGTGGCTCAGCCTGTAATCCCACGCCTTTGGGAGGCTGAGGTGAGTGGATTGCCTGAGCCTGCGGGTTCGAGACCCGCCTGGGCAGCGAGACCTCATCTCTACAATAAATAAAAAAATCAGCCGGCGTGGTAGCGCATGCCTGTAACTCCGGCTACTCGGGAGGCTGAGGCGGAAGGATCGCTGGAGCCCAGCAGGTCGAGGCTGCGGTGGCCGGGAGCGGTCACTGCACTCCAGTCTGGGCGACAGAGTGAGACTCCAACTCAAAAAAAAAAAAAAAAAAGAAAGAAAGTAATTCTAAGAAATCAATTATTTTATTTTTTGAAGGAATAAATAACCTCATTTTTACATGTAACTTTTATTTTAACTCTGATAAAGGGACAGTTCTTCTCTTTCTCTTGATGATATTCAAGCAAGCCCCATAACATTTGGGGGAAAATGTCCTGTGATTATATCTATAAAAAATAGTCACAACTTAGAAATTAAAATGCATAATTTTATATAGCAATCTAAAAAGTCAGTCTGAAGTTGACTTCAGGTTAAATAGCTGCTTCTCCTTCTCTTTATTCTTTCAACAGAAAAGACTAGAGTGCAGAAATAAGGCATTATCAACTTCTTCTTCTGTCTCTTTCTTTAATATAAGTTACTTAGAGCTCCTACAAGTTTGGAGGTAGGGGAGGGAAGAGAGGTAAGAAAAGACCTTAATTGATTGCTACTGTGTGGGCTAACTTAGTGTGTACTAGTCATTGCAGAGATTTTAAAATTATGTAACATTTTTGTAGGCACTTATTCAATCTTCTATCATTCTGAAATTATTTTGAAATCTGCTAATACATCTATACACTATTTTGTTTTCTTTTGTGAGTTCTTGGGAAGCTGGTAATATTTCCAGCTTCTGTTAAAGTTTCATCTACTCCTCCAGTCAAATCTCAAAGATAAGATTCAAGACAATCCCACAGCCATCTCTTTTGGATGTGACCCTTATTTGGTATTTTTAGGAAGGAACATTTTAAGCATATTTTCTTAGCCAATTTTAAGTATATAGAATACATTATTATTAACTATAGTCACCATGCTGTAAAACAGATCTCCAGAACTTACTCCTTTGGTCTAACTGAAACTTTGTATCTTGTGACCAACATCTTCAGATACCTCCTTTTTCCAGGCTCTGGTAAACAACCACTGAACTCTTTGCTTTTATAAATTTGACTGTTTTAGATTACACAGATACATGAGATCATGCAGTATTATGATCATGCAGTATCATGTAACTGGCTTATTTAGCTTAGCATAATGCCCTCCAGGTTCATTCATGCTTTCACAAAGTGACAGGATTTCCTTCTTTCATAGCTGAATGATATTTCATTGTGTATATATACCATATTTTCTTTATTCCCACGTTTCTTGATGGGAAATTGGGTTAATTCCACATCTTGGCTGTTGTGATAGTGCTTCTATGAACACAAGACTGCAGATATCTCTTCAAAACACTCATTTCATTCTCTTTGGCTGTCTACCCAGTAGTGGGATTGGTAAATCATATGGTAGTTCTATTTTTAATTTTTAAGAAACTTTTGTATTGTTTTTTATAATGACTGTACTAATTATGTTCCCATGAACAGTGTACTATGTTTCTCTTTTCTCCACATCCCCACCTTTACATAACAGCCATCCTGACAAGAGTGAGGCGATATCTCATTTTGGTTTTGATTTGCATTTTCCTGATGATTAGTGATGTTGAACACATTTTTGTATGCCTATTGGTCAAATGGATGTCTTCTTTGAAGAAAAGTCTATTCAGGTGCTCTGTCCATTTTTTAATTGGGTTATTTGTATTCTTGTTATTGAGTTGTTTAAGTATCTCATAAATATTCAATAGTAACCCGTTATCAGATGTATGATTTGAAAATATTTTCTCCTGTTCTGTAGATTGTCTCTAAGGTAGTGAGGGTTTTTTTTTGCTTTTGTTTTTTTACCCTTTAGAGTGCAGCAGTTTTTTGGTTTAATGAAATCTCATTTGTTTATTTTGGCTTTTATTGACTGTGTGCTTTGGGGTATATCCAAAAAATCTTTCCAAGAATAATGTCAAATAATGCCTTAGCTATTGTCTATGTTTTCTTTTAGTAGTTTTACAATTTCAGATCTTATGTTTAAATATTTAATCCATTTTGAGTTGATTTTTTAATATGGTGGGAGTTAAAGGCCCAATATGACTATTCTGCCTGTGAATATGCAGTTTTTCTGACATGATTTATTGAAAAGACTGTCTTTCCCCCATGTGTGTTCTAGTTGTGTGTGATTAGTTGAGTATAAATGTGTGTACTTATTTCTATATCACTACTTTGTTCCATTGGCCCACATGTCTGTTATCATACCATTTGATTAGAAATGTTATATAAATACTATTGCCTGATAGTATATTTTGAAACCATGCAGTGTGATGCCTCCAGCTTTGTTTTTTTTGCCCAAGATGATTTAAACATTCAGGGTCTATTATAGTTCCATGCAAATTATAGGGTTGTTTTTCTATTAATGTTTGCTTCATATACTTCAGTGATGTGATTCTGTGTGCACATATATTTACAATTGTTCTATCCTCTTGATGAATTAACTTTTTTATCATTATATAATATGATCCTTTTTCGTTTACAATTTTAACTTAAAGACTGTTTTGTCTGATACAAATATAGATACCCTTGCTCTCTCTTGATTTCCACTTGCATAGAATATCTCTCTCCATCCCTTCATTTTTAAACTATTGTGTTATTAAAGCTGAAGAGTATGTTATATGCAGTGTACAGATAAGTCTTGTATTTTTATTCATTCAGACACACTGTGTCTTTTGATTGGATCATTTAATTCATTTATATTCAATGTAGATGTTGATAGGTAAGGATTTATTGCTTTCATTTTGTTCACTGTTTTCTGTTTGTTTTGATGATTTTTTTTTACTTCTCTCTTGCTGTCATCCTTTATGATTAGGTTACTTCTCTAGTGGTATGTTTTGAATCTTTTCTATTTACTGTTTGTGTATCTGCTATAAACCTCCTTCTCCCACCACCAGCATTTTATAGCACAGAGTTCAGTTGAGATGTCTTACAGAGATGGTATAAATTAGGATTTCAGCTCACTGTGTGTGTTTTCTAGTGTAAAATGGTGAGCTGAAAAAAATAATAATAAAATTAAGCAGTCTACTCAACCCTTAACGAACCTTGTAAGAATAAATAACTCAAGAAACAGCTATAGGTTAATGAAACATTCTATTTTCAGCAAGGGAGTCTGTAAATGATTTTAAAAGGTATATAAGTATCTATTCTGAATATCCTGGCACTTAGAGAATGATGCTAAAGTTTTAGGGGGGGAAAAATCCCTCAGTCATCTAGTTTCATTCTGTTTTCATATGCAGTATATTTTATTGTAAAATATTTATAAAATATAGATAAATATAAAGAATACATGTATTTACTATGATCCCACCATCAAGAAATAACATTGTTAACATTTTGGTGTTTATCCTTTGCCCTTATTTGCTTGTCTTCCTACAATAAACACCGCATCTCCTTTTCAGCCTCTCTGGTAGTTGGAACCAGTTCTTTCAGTATGCATGGCAGAACAGAAATGCCAGGGAATTAATGTTCCTTACCACCCCAAGAACAAACCTCAACCAATGAGTGATGGGAATGGATATATACATATTCTTGTTCCCTTTCTCTTTGGATAGAGTGACTCTGAGGTTCTACACTATTACCTAAACTCCCCAGCAAGTTTCACCTGAGATCAGTTACCCACAGTGGTATCTTGGTTTATAATGTGAACTGTATTAGTTTTCTTTCTTCCTGGTCTCAGTTCCCATGCCCCTGTTTGATTTTCCTTAGTCAACCTCCATTATACACTACTGTCCAACTCAAATGCATAGTGAGAACAAAGGAAATTTAGGGATCCACAATTTAAAATACTGAAGTAACACTCTACAAGCTGTAAAATGCAGCTACAACTTATCTGCAATCCAAAGTAGGAAGTTTAGAGGAGACATAAATGCTATGAATTAAGCCGGGCTCCGTGGCTCAGCCTGTAATCCCATGCCTTTGGGAGGCTGAGGTGAGTGGATTGCCTGAGCCCGTGGGTTCGAGACCCATCTGGGCAGCGACACCTCATCTCTACAAATAAATCAAAAAATCAGCTGGGCGTGGTAGCACATGCCTGTAATTCCGGCTACTCGGAAGGCTGAGCTGGAAGGATCACCGGAGCCCAGCGGTGGCTGGGAGGGGCCACTGCACTCCAGTCTGGGTGACGGAGTGAGACTCCAACTCAAAAAAAAAAAAAAAAAAAGCTATGAATTAAGACAATGTTTTGAAATTGTCTTATAAAACTGCTAGTCTTCATCGTTTTTTAAGATTAAGAATAATGTCAGTGATAATGAAAACTTAGAAATTCAAAACATTTTGTACATACTTTTATACTTTTCAAGTGGGAAATTATGTAGTAAAGCAATAAGGGCTTGGCATTTGTTGTCTTGTAGGCAAGGACAACAAGGACAATTGGAGGACCTTAAGAGAATTATCTATTCCTTCATCTGAAAGACAGAGCCACAAATACATAAGAAAATACATATAAAATACCTTTCATTATGTCTGGTAGGCAGAAATTAATAATTCATCAGTACAAATATTCTCTCAATTTTCTTTTGGAATTATTTAGAAAATGCTTTGTTACACCACATCTTTTTGCTTTTCTGGGAAAACCATTAGCTCTGTAGATTCTGCTGCATAAACATGTTGCAAAATTGAATGACAGAAAAAAGGAGTGGTGAATATGATGGGAAGAAGTTCTGCATGTTCTCCAGCTATTCATATTATTTTTACATTTATTATTTCTAGAAAATTTAATAATATGCTCATTATTCTTTATATTCTGTGACAAGTACTATAGAAAAAGATGTGTTTCTCTCCTTAGCAAAATGATATATCATTGTTCACAAACTCAGCCTATGTCCAAGAAGAGAGAGAAATTGACCCACATGACCCAGTCTAGAAGAAAAACAAACTCTATGATGTTTATCAGGTACGTTGAAGACATTCACCTAAGACTTTAAGCTGATAAGCTTGGAATCCAGTTGTCTTCCTTTGGTCTTCTACCACATCAATAGTCACTTAATTGCTTCAGAGCTTCCTTTCTCCACACAAACCTTCTGTCTGCACAGGAGATATAGTGAACCTTTAAAATGTGTAATTCTTACTCTTTTACTCCACTGCTTAAAACTCCACTTAAGATCAGCATGAAGAATCTAATTACACTTTAAATAAAACTCAAAGCTCTTACATGAATGTGTATTCTGACCCCTGCAGACTACTCAAATCTCTCCATATTCTACTTTCCTATTTACCCATCCTACTTTAGCTAGTCAATTTCCCTTCAGAACTTCTCATCCACCAAGCCTACATACTGCTTCTTTAGTCTGAATGTTTCTTCTCCTTGGCATTTATATGCCCCTCTCATTCTTCAGTCCTCAGTGTAAGATTTGCCCACTTAAAGCACTGTTACCTCTCATTCTACTTAAGGGGTATCCCTCACCCATTATTCTCAGTCATAGTTTCTTGAAGCCTTCACAGTGTTTAGTGCAAGTCAAAAGTAGAACATGGTTTATTTGCTTGCTTAGATTTATTCACCAAGTCATACTGAAGGATTCTGAAGTGTAGAAAATTTGAACACTTTTCTTTCCACCTATTATCCACAGCTTGTAATAGGCATCACAACCAATATTTTTAAATTAATGGGTAAACAAAAAAACTGTGATGTGTTTGAGGGTGAAAAGGCTTTCCAAATAAGAAGTTGTCAAGAAATTGAAAGAGAGGATTTAGTATGTTATAAGGAAAAACCACATATATTGTTAAATTTTTTAAGAGGCTGAATTTTCCCAATTTTCCCCTCTGATTGGCTTGGAAATACAAGTGGCTTGTTGAGCATGGTACAGGAAAGAGATTCATGAATATACTCTTGGTGATCAAAATATCATCAGGACAGCTGTGTTATGTTTTCATTATGTATGTGATGTATACTTTGGTCATTGTTAGTCTTTTTTAAAACCTCCTGTTTCTGTAGCACATGAAGTTGGGAAAGGTGACCAATGACCTCAATTCAAAATGGCTTTGCAATAATCAAGTGCAATCTTATTTTTTGTTGTTGTTATCACTACTATTCAGACTATCAGTACTATCAGGGCATAATGACAAATAAATAAACCATATTACTTACCAACAGGTGACCTTGAACAAGGTATATAACTTCTTAGAGCCTCAAATTCCTCATTAGTAGAGGTGTTTACAAAAACCTGAATTATTTAATTTAAATTCTGGTGCAATATCAGTCTTATAATTAATTCTCAGTAATTTTTATACTTTTTTGTCTGTTCTCTACTATTTTGCTTATTACTGCTTTATTGCCATGGCAATGGCACTAACCTGATAGTCTTTGGAAGTCTGAAAGTCTCCTAGCTAAGTCCTCCAGAATTAACTGGCAGTGATGTTTTCTGGAGAATGACAATCCTGGTGTACGTGAACCCTCTGGAGTGAAAACAGCAGCACATTTCTTAATTTAGTTACCATTTATTGAAAGTCTTCTCTGTGCCAGGCATTTTCCCATGTGCCAAGGATACAACAGTGTAAAGAGCAATCAAAGCTCTTGCTTTCATGAAACTTACAATTTAGTGAGAGTAAGAGATAGGATAAAATAATACAAACGGGTTGCTTGGAATAAAAAATAAATCAGTGTAAGGGAGTAGAGAATAACAAGGGGGAAACCAGGAAACTGCTCCCCCCAAAAAACGCTATTTAAGTATAAACTCAAGGGAAGTAAGCATTTGAGTCATGAAAATTTATGGGGAAGAACTTTCCAGACAATTATGCTAAAACAGGAAAATGCTGGTATGTTCAGAAAAGTAGCTACAAGGCTGGTGTGGGCTGATGAGAATCAGGTGGGAAGTGTGGGAAGAAATGGAATTGAAGATGAGGGCAAGTCCACATATATCTGGATGAGGACCCAGATTCTGTTCTCGTTGTTTGGGAAGTCTTTGAAAGAGTTGTAGTCAAAGAGGGCCACGATCTCATTTTCACCATGAGCACCCATTGGCCCATAAGAAAAACATTTGTGCCCTATTTTTTCTTCCTGTTGACGTTCCCATTAGAAAATAAAAAACAGCCGGGCTCAGTGGCTCAGCCTCTAATTCCGCGCCTTTGGGAGGCTGAGGTGAGTGGATTGCCTGAGCCCGCGGGTTCGAGACCCGCCTGGGCAGCGAGACCTCATCTCTACAATAAATCAAAAAATCAGCCGGGCGTGGTAGCGCATGCCTGTAATTCCAGCTACTTGGAAGGCTGAGGCGGAAGGATCGCCGGAGCCCAGCAGGTCGAGGCTGCAGTGGCAGGGACCGGCCACTGCACTCCAGTCTGGGCGACAGAGTGAGACTCCTACTCAAAAAAAAAAAAAAATTAAAAACAAGCCTCTTATACTGACAGTCTTTGTGATTTTTACATAATCATTTTTTTCACCTAAATGTACATTTAAAGGTCTTATATAGGGTGATTTATGGATTACTTCCTTTATGGAGCATTTTCTTCTACACAGTTTATAAATAAGCAGGCTACACTAGAAAGATGTTAGCTCTATATTCAAGCAGTGCTTTATCTGCTTTTTAAAATTGGGATTCTTTTTTAACTAAGCTGTTACCATCCCTTCATGGGTCAGATGATTATAAGTTGAAATGCTGGTCTGCTACATACTACTTGCATAATGCCTTGGGCCTGTGCATCACCTGTGTAATATCTTCGACAAGCTATTTAACCTTCTTTCTTTCTCTGAGTAATGGGACTATTATTATCTACACCACTGATAAGGAACAAACACATTGTGCAACATATATTAGGCGCTTCAGAACTTTCTCTTCCCATTTGGAATATGCTGTTTTTCATTGCGTGTGAGTGGCAGGGTCTTGATCATGAGTTACTGTAAGGATCTGTATGAATTTAGAAGTGGTAAAGACTGAGCAAAGAAATTGATCAAGCATGCTGTTATCACCTTTGACTATCTTCCACTAACTGGATAAATACGGGCTCAATATAGCCAGTGGCAGACAAAATATTTTGATCAGAGTTCTAAGCAGGTAAGTTAGGACCTGTTTGAGAAATGAGTTGTGAATTCATTAGAACCAGATGAAGATGGAGCTTTCAGTTTGGGTTTTTTTTTTTTTTAATAGTATGATTAAACCTTTTCCTTATAGCTCTGTAGCTGGACATAGCTCAGTTCTGACAGATGGTACTGTGGGGAGCCTTGCAGTGTTTAAAAATGCATTTATTTACAGCTATAGGCTATAATTGAGGTCATTTAGACTTCTGGTCTTCAGCTCACACGGTAAAGTGATTAATTTGCAAAATGGGAGAATTGATGTCTCTGTAATTTTGGAAAGAAAACAGAATTCTCAGGAAGAGACTGTGGTGCCAATCTTATTTCTGAGCTCTTTATTATGAACCTTATCCCTCCCTGTCACCCCCCCGCCACCACCCAGAGAATGAAAGTCTGGCAGTTGATATGTGGCTATGAGGTCTCTGCAAACTGTTCAGTTTTAATGTTCCTTGTGTCTATGATAGTTTTTAAAAAGTTATCCAGGTAATATGTAAAAATAATTTGGGATGTTCAGCCTTGTGGTGATATTTAACATAGTAGAAATATCTTCTTTAGGCTGTGACATCTATCAAGAAGGGTGACAGCTGTGAACAGCAGTTAAAATGAGAGAGAATTTATCAACCTTCCCATTAACTGCAAATTTATGAGATGTTTGAAAGTTGCAAGAGAACTCATAAGACCATGTTCACGAGGTGGTCTTTAATATGAAATAGGTCTGTGGCTGAATTGTATCTTTAAGACTTAATGTTCTAATCAGGTTTCATCTTATTTGAGAAGAGAAAAGGAAGTCCAGCAAAAATGCCATGTCTGCTAGATGTTTGATAGTTTTTGTCCTAAGGAGAAATGGTTGGGTTGTGTTAGAGCCTGCACAGTTTTATTCATGTTTCTGTTACTTGCAGTAGCCAAAAACTTTGCATGTTCAAGTCAACTACCTCAAGGCCTCCAATGCCCACCAGTATCTAAAGATAAAGAGGTAACAGACACTTCCAAACCTATGGCACCACATTACCAATTCATTTACTTTCCTGACATTTCAAAGTGATCCTCTACCTTTGTGACCTTTAGAACAATAGATTATTTATGTAGGTATTTCAGAAGATGTACAGAACATTAAAATTACTGAGGCGTTTTGTAGGCTGGTGGGGCCATGGGGAAGACTGAAGTATAAGGGAAACGGTGATCTCCTTTTAGTTACTTTTGAAATGACTTAAATCATCTCTAGAATAAAGGTTACACTAATAAATGTCTCATTTGTTTTAAATGCTTTGAAATGTGAACACTTTCATGGAACATATAAAATCATATACAGTAAATGGACTGTAGTGAGATACTGTGAATTGCAGCAATTCCTTTTTGGAGTTGCTCTTTTATTCTCCTTCCTCTTGACCAACTTCTAAATTGGAGTGAAGTGAAGGTAAGGAATACAGAGTGCGGTGGAAACTGGTGTCTCTGCATTTGAAAATACTCTGAAAATACAGTGACTCAGAATGTAATTTTCATTATTAGTATGGCATAAAAGAGATGCTGTATAGTGACCATATTGTTCTCTCTAACATATTCTTCCATCTTTTTTTCTCACTCATTATAAGTGAGGAATACTAAACTACTTATTATTCCCCAATATGCTATGCTGTAGCACATATCTTATCTAAAATGTCCATTTTCTTATTTATCTCTAAATTTTCATTTATCCTTCAAACCCAACTACTCCAAGAAGCACAATTGCAACATGGTAAGTCAGAGGTTTCACTATATTCTGTGTTAGAAGTGTATTTTCAAGCCGGGCTCGGTGGCTCAGCCTGTAATCCCACGCCTTTGGGAGGCTGAGGTGAGTGGATTGCCTGAGCCTGCAGGTTCGAGACCCGCCTTGGTAGCGAGACCTCATCTCTACAATAAATCAAAAATCAGCCGGGCGTGGTAGCACATGCCTGTAATTCCAGCTACTGGGAAGGCTGAAGCGGAAGGATCACCAGAGCCCAGCAGGTCGAGGCTGCAGTGGCCGGGAGCAGCCACTGCACTCCATTCTGGGTGACAGAGTGAGACTCCAACTCAAAAAAAAAAAAAAAAAAGAAGTGTATTTTCACACTGTACATTTTAATATTTAATAGCATGGATCCTTAAGTCAGATTATCAGATTACAAACCTTGGCTTCATTATGTATTTGATGTGTAACTCTGGGTATATTTCTTAACCTATCTGTGTATTTTATGCACATCCAAAATATGGAAATAGAGTTATCATTTCCACATGGCTTTTGTAAGGACTTTAAAGATACATACCAAAATATTTTTAAATGGTGCTTAGCACAAAGTATTCAATAATTGTTAGCCATCTTTATTATATATGTTATTGAATATGTAATACAATATGAAAATTATATGAAACATACTACACTGGGATAATTTCACATTCTAATACTTTATCTAGAATAATAATGATTCTCTGTATTACTCTAATTCAAGACCATGCTGGTGACTCTTTGGCCCTGTCAATTGCACCAAAGTTCTCTCTCTACCTTCCAAACTTCATCAGGCTCTCAAAGAATGTTGACTTTGATTTTTTTCTTATTCATGCAAATGCAGGTTTGATTAAGAAGCAGTTCTGTTTTATCATTTTCTCCAAACATTCAAAAATGGATTTTTGATTCTTTGGAATGCTTTGGCTATCGATAGTTCTTCTAGAACCAAATAACTTACACGTTCCATGAAATTTGTTTCCTCTCCAGTAAAGATAATTTTGCAGCAACTTGTATGGATTTGGAGTCTATAATCCTCAGCGATTTATCATAGAAAAAAAGATCTGTGCTCTGCATGTTCTCACTCATAAATGGACCCTGAACATTAATCATAATACTTTAGAAGGGGAATGGCAGTAGAGGGACACTGCCAGGGGAGGGGGGCATAAGACCAATAAGGATACCTGAGCTCAAATCAGGGGAAGTGGGGACCAAAGGGAGGTCCAAACTTTACCTGTATGATGACCACTTGTCCACCTAATCCTGAATTGCACACGATATCTTTTAAAAAAATAAAATGAAACTGCATCTACAACATTGTTCATTAACACCGCGTTCAATTAATTGCTTAAAGTTTAGGCACTGAACTAAAACAATTACTTATAGCAGGTGAATATAGTAAGCCTACAGTTGCTTGTGGTTCGTCTGATACTTAGTAGAGATAGTGTTTTTAGAAAAGAAAGCAATAAGTCAGCAGAAAGCAAGCTAAGTATAAGATAAACAGAAAATAGAGTTCTGGAATAATTATTTGAGCACCTGTGTCCAGTTATGTCACTTCACATTTTTATGATCTAAATAACAATTGTTATCACTACTAGCAGTGATAAAAGTATTGGTAGTACCTTGCTTGTACTAGGCTCTGCCAACCTGTCTTGGAAGACTCCTGCTCATTCACTACACAAAGTTTCCTCATTTGTGCAAAAGGGTATACAGATAGAGTTCTTTCATTCTTCATATATATTCTGATAGCATATTTCCCTCCTGGTGCCACTAGATACAGTAGTAAACAATACTTATATACTCATACTTTATATACTCATGGATCTTGCATTCTAAAGGCATAGGCCAATTCATCGGTCTGCCACATTGAAGTAGAAATACAGTAATGACAGATCCTTTTACTCATCCTGATGTTATCTGGGTCAAACAATGCCTTTGTTATAAGTCAAAAAGTAGGGAAGAACTCCCAGGAGTGTAGCCTTTAGAAGGTCCGTGAAAAAAATCCAGATAGAAGAAAACCTCAGGGGAGATCAAGGATTGATTGAATCTAAAATGAAAAGCACTTATACCCCTGCCTGCTGTACTGCCTCACTCAGCCCTGCCAAAGCCGCTCAGTGCTATGCTAATCTGCAGCACCCAGCTGTATCACACTCCACCTCCCCCAGCTGCCCCCAGCCACAGTGGAAACAGATTAACTGGAGTCCTGAGACCAGGCAGAGACCTGGTTGCCCAACCCAGATCTAGCCAGCTCTGCCAAGCCTCCAACTTGGGACCTAAGGTAATAGCATCAAAATGGGAGAGACAGAAGCTCCTTTCCCATGCTAGATTGGACACAGGTAAGATATGAGCGGCAGACTTGACAGGCAGCAAGCCAACTGAGCCCAGATCTGATCCACCATCCACAGCAGACCTGGGGCAACTGACCCT
Source organism: Cephalopachus bancanus (assembly GCA_027257055.1). Classification (NCBI taxonomy): domain Eukaryota; kingdom Metazoa; phylum Chordata; class Mammalia; order Primates; family Tarsiidae; genus Cephalopachus; species Cephalopachus bancanus. The sequence goes on along the minus strand of JAPVLO010000243.1, from coordinate 1,328,868 downwards.
AGCTGTGAGCAACCCTACCAACCTAAGATGAGAGCTAGACATCAGAGCTGAAAGGATGTTGGATATAGAGGAACAATCTCAGAGTGCTTGGTTCCCTTGTTTTAATTGTTTTATTTTTACTTTTTTCTGTTTGTTTTACTCATCTTTTTTCCTCTTTTCTCTCTCTTCTTACTGTTATTGACAACATTTTCATACTTGCTTTATTTCTCTTAGTTTACCTATTTTTTGCTCTTTAGACCTTATGTTTGTGAAGGGAAATAGTACATCAATAAGGAAGTTGGTTAGCTGTGTGTCTGTATGATTGTATGTTTTAGTTTTTTTTTTCTTACTCTTATATTTGTATCTCTCTTCATTTGTTAGTTGGTACTTTGTCTGTTTTCCCTCTTACTCCTCTCTCTCCACCTTCCTCTTTCTCACCCCTGTTCCATTCTTTTTCCTTTTCTTACCTCATTTTGCTTTCAGGGAGCAAACCTATACCCCCACTGCATAGACAGGTTGCAAGACAGTAGGAAGTGGGTTCCAGGGTATCCATATACCTGTTGGTGCATCCTGGGATCTGCAGATAGATTTTGAATCACAGTTCTCCCCTCAATTAAATCTCAAAACTGCAAAAAGTATAGCCCACAACCTACAGTACAGCTTCAGAATTGAACAAAGTCAGAGGGTTCACATAAGGAAGAATAAGAGATTGGGCAAACAGAAATAAAAGCAACCCCACCACCCCTGAACAACAGAATTAAAGAATACAAGGAAAAAATGAAAAAGTGGGAAGGAAAATCTACACAAATGAAGAAAAACCAAAAGAAGAATATAGGTCTCCTGGGAGGTCAGACACTGAGAAAACAGACTTCAGAATGCAAACAATGACTGGTCACATGCTACAAACCCAGACATCAAGACATTAATAGAAAAGATAGAATTGAGGAGTGGCAAGAGGAAAATAGGAAGGAGTTGATAATTGAGACAACAGTGGTAAAAAATACTGTGATTAAAATAAATAACAAAATAATAAGCATGGAAAGCACAATTAGTCAAGCAGAAGAGAGAATCTCAGAGCTTGAAAACCAAAATACAGAACTGATCCAAACTATCAAAAACATAGAAATGAAGCTTAAAAAACAGAACAAAAACTTCAAGAGATGAGTGATTACTTCAAGAAACTGAACATAAGAGTAATTGGACTTCTTGAGGCAGAAGAGAGACAGAGACCACCCTGGAAAAAACATTCCAAGAAATTATTCAAGAAAACTTCCCTCATCTCATCGGTGATGCAAAAATTCAAATACAAGAGATTCAGAGAACCTCTGCAAGACAATAAATGAGAAGGCCAACTCCCAGACACATTATAATTTGCCTAAACAAAGTGCATGTAAAAGAAAAAATCTTAAAGGCAGCAAGAAAAAAAGATCAGATTACTTGCCAGGGAATACCAATTAGAATAGCAGCAGATTTATCTACAGAAATACCTCAGGCTAGGAGAGCTTGGAGCCCATCTTCAAAGTTCTCAAAGATAAATAATTTCAACCAAGAATAACCTACCCAGCCAAGATAAGCTTCATTAGTGAGGGAGAATTAAAATCTTTCCCAGACTTCCAGTCCCTAAGAACTTACACTGCCCCAGGACCACCTCTACAAGAAACACTTAAGAAAGTATTAAACGCAGAAAAAAAGTAAAAAAAGAATGACAAAGTTCATCATAAAAGTACAGGAAAAATATTGGAAACACACGAGTCAACCCAAAAACCAAAAGAAAGACAACAGACAAACAGGAACAACAACAACTCTGTAAGAACCTCATGACAAGCTGGGCTCGGTGGCTCAGCCTGTAATCCCATGCCTTTGGGAGGCTGAAGTGAGTGGATTGCCTGAGCCCGTGGGTTCAAGACCCGCCTGGGCAACTTGACGAGACCTCATATCTACATAAATCAAAAATTAGCCAGGCGTGGCAGCACGCACCTGTAGTTCCAGCTACCTGGAAGGCTGAGGCAGAAGGATCACCAGAGCCCAGCAGGTCAAGGCTGTGGTGGCCGGGAGTGGCCACTGCACTCTAGTCTGGGTGACAGAGTGAGACTCCAACTCAAAAAAAAAAAAAAAAAAAGAACCTAATGACAGGGATAAACCCTCACATTTCAATAATTAACCTGAATGTGAATAGACTAAATGCACCACCAAAAAGACATAAAATGGAAAAATGGATAAAATATTATGAGACAACAATATATTGTCTCCAAGAGACTCATTTCACCAAAAAGGACACTCACAGATTCAAAATAAGAGGATAGGAAGCAAAATTTCAGGTGAATGGACCACAAAGGAAAGCAGGAGTAGTGATCTTAATTTCAGACAAAATACCCTTTAAGTTATCAAAAATTAAAAAGGATTCAGAAGGCCACTACATAATGATAAAAGGTTTAATCCATCAACAAGAAATATACATCCTAAACATACATGCACCCAACAAGGAGCACCAACTTTCATAAAGCAGCTTCTAGGCAAACTTAAAAAAAACTGTAACACTATCATAGCTGGGGACTTTAACCCCATTCACAACCCTAGACAGATCATCAGGACAAAAATTCAGCAAGGAGATCCAGAACCTCAATGTTAATTGATACCTACAGACCACTCCACCCAATAATCACAGAATATACACTGTACTCATCACTGCATGGAACATACCCTAAGATCAACCATATCCTTGGCCATAAATCAAGCATAAACAAATTTCATAAGTTGAAATATTGCCGTGCACCCTGTCAAACCACAGTAGAATAAAAATAAACACCAACACCAACAAGGTTCCCCCAAACCCACAATGACATGGCACTAAATAGCATGATGTTAAGCAACTTCTGGGTCAACACAGAAATCAAAATAGATATTAAAAGATATCTGGAAACAAATGAAAATGAAGAAACATCTTTCTAAAATCTCTGGGATGCCATGAAAGCTGTAGTAAGAGGGGAATTCATATCTCTACAAACGCATATGAAGAAAATGGGAAGATCACAAGTTAACAGCCTGGCAAGTCACCTAAGGAAGCTGGAAAAGCAAGACCAGCAAAATCCTAACTTCAGCAGAAGAATGAGATCACCAAAATAAAGACCCAAATCTGGGACATAGAAGACAAAAAGATAATACAAAAAATCAACGAAAAAAAAAACTAGTTCTTTGAAAGGATAAACAAGATAGATGGTTCCATAGCTAGACTGACCAAGAAAAAGAGAGAAAAGCCCCAAATAAACACAATCAGAAAAACAAAAGATGAAGTAACAACTGACCCTGAAGAATACAAAAGATTATCAGAGACTACTATGTCACTTCTATGGAAACAAACTTGAAAACCTAAAGGAAATGGAGGACTTTCTGACATCACACAACCTCCCTAGGTTGAAACAAGAAGAAATCAAGACCCTAAAGAGACCAATAACAATCCAGGAAATAGACTATGTCATAAGAAAACTACCTACAAAGAAAAAGTCCGAACCGGCTGACTTTCCAGCAGAATTCAACAATACATACAAGGAGGAACTGATACCAATCCTGTTGAAAGTATTCCAGGTGATTGAAAAAGATGGAACTCTCCCCAAATCATTTTACGAAGCTAACATCACATTGATACATAAGCCAGGTAAAGACTCAACAAATAAATAGAACTACAGGCCAATATCTTTGATGAACATAGATGCTAAAATTCTCAACAAGATCCTAGCGAACTGGATTCAACAACACATCTCAAAAATCATTCATCATGACCAAATAGTCTTCATCCCCAGGATGCAAGTCTGGTTCAACATTCATAAGACCATAAACATAATTAAATACATCACAGACATAAAAACAAAAACCACAGGATTATATCATTAAAAGCATAAAAGCTTTTGATAAAATCCAGCACTGCTTCTTGATAAAACCTCAAACATCTAGGCATAGGTGGAACATAACTCAAAATAGTAAGAGCCATCTATGAGAAACCCACAGCCAGCATACTCCTAAATAGACAAAAATTTGAACCATTGCCCCTGAAAACTGGAACATGACAAGGATGTCCACTCTCGTCCCTCCTGTTCAACATAGTTTTGGAAGTCCTAGCTAGAGCAATCAGAGAAGAAAAGGCAATCAGTGGTATCCAAGTAGAAAAAGAGGAAGTCAAGTTATCTCTCTTTGGAGATGACATGATTCTATACAAGAATAGTCAAAACAATCCTCAGTAAACAAACAAACAAAAAAACACAACAGGAAGTATCACACTACCAGACTTTAAACTTTATTATAAAACTACACTAATTGAAACAGCATGGTATTGGTACAAGAACAGGCATATAGACCAATGGAATCAATTGAGATTCCAGAAGTAAAGCCTCAATTTCTCAACCAACTCATCTTCAACAAAGCTTCCACCACTCGCTACTGGGGAGAGGAGAATCTATTCAGTAAATGGTGCTGGGAAAACTGGCTGACGACATGCAAAAGATTGAAACAGGACCCCTACCTATCCCCATACACAAAAATTAACTCTAAATGGATCACAGACCTACGGTAAAACCTTAAATTGTAAGAATCCTAGAAAATGCAAGAGATACTCTTATGGAAGTTAGAACTGGCAACCAATTCCTGATCAAAACCCGAAGTGCCCAGTCCATAAAAGACATGATAGACAAGTGGGACCTCATTAAACTGACAAGCTTCTGCAAAACCGAAGAAGCCCTCAAGAAAGCAGGGAGACACCCCGCAGACTGGGAAAAAAATTTGCCAATTCCATGTCTGACAAAGGCCTAATATCAAGGATCGACAAGGAACTCAAATGTGCTGAAAAGAAAAAAAACAAACAGCCCCATTACAAAGTGGGCAAAAGATATGAATAGACACTTCTCAAAAGAAGACATATGAGCCATCAAGAGATACATGAAAAAAATGTTGTCTCATTAGTCATCAAGTAAATTAAAGCTACACTGAGATACCACCTGACTCCAGTCAGAATTGTCATCACCAATAACTCAAAAAATAACAGATGCTGGAGAGGATGTGGTGAAAAGGGAACTCTTCTACACTGTTGGTAGGAGTGTAAACTAGTACAACCTCTGTGGAAAACAGTGTGGCGATTCCTAAAAGTTCTAAAACTCAGCCTTCCATATGACCCTGCAATCTCCTACCTGGAATATACCTGGAATAACTCAAATCATTCTATAAAAAGATACCTGCACATGTATGTTTATCGCAGCATTGTTCACAATATTAAGCACATGGAACCAACTGTGCTGCCCATCAAAAAATGACTGGGTAAAAAAATGTGGTACATATACGCAATGAAATATTACACAGTCATAAAGAAGAACAAAATGGAGTTAGAGTTTATAATACTGAGTGATCTCTCACAGAAACAAAGTGCTGAGTATCACATGTTCTCATTCATAAGTGGACCTTGAACAACTACCATAATATTGTAAGAAAAGAATTGACAGAAGCATGAAACTGTGGGGGGAGGGGGTGGGGAAGTGGTATTGACAGTAGTCGATATCTGCCTGGGGAAGGGACACACCTCATCAACAAGGATACCTGCACAATGAATATTTGTATTCCTAACCCTGAATTGTGCCCCATACTTTAAAATGAAAATTTTAAAAATCAATCAATCAAAAATATACACTCTTACATTCAGTAAAGTGAAAACATTTAGTCAAGATGATAGAAAACATTCTAATCACAACAGTCATCTTTAATTATTTGAAAAAATTAAAGGAAACAATACGGAATGGTTAAGGCACTCATTGTGACTTAATATAAGAAATTCTCTCTCACAGTCAAGATCAATATTTTCATGAGGTCAGGAACCTTTTCTGGTCTATTTCCCATAAACTTCATGCTTAGGACAACAGCAGCACATGGTAAGCTTCAAATAGGTATTTGTTAACCAAAGTAATGAAGAACTGACTGACTGTAAATGAATGATGCAATGAGATAAGTTTCCTCTACTGACGTGTCTTTCCATTCACTTGAGCTTTTCAAAAAGTGTCTAGAGCACCTCCCTCTTAGAAGTAACTGGAATATAGAATTTGTCAAAGGCTAAATAACCTATAGGATCCTTTTTCTATTATTCTACACTTTATCATAGGTAATTCTCTCTCTCTCTCTCTCTCTCTCTCTCTCTCTCTCTCTCTCTCTCTCTCTCTCTCTCTCTGTCTCTCTCTCCCTCTCTCTCTCTCTCTCTCTCTCTCTCTCTCTCTCTCTCTCTCTCTTCCCCCCCCCCCCAGTATGGAGCTCCTCTCCATCTGCATCAACATTACTGTGTTTTGCTCTATTAGTTTCTTAATCTCTTTGCTAATTCCCATATGTTGCTGCATCATTTAATTAAGGGCTACACTGCTGCGTGGTTGAGGCTCAAACAATGTCCTTTCCTGCTGTGAACACACTCAAGCCCTTGGGAATCTGGAAGAATGCACTCTGACCAGATTTTAGAAAACCTAGCTCTGCTTTGTGTGTGTGTGTGTGTGTGTGTGTGTGTGTGTGTGTGTGTGTAGAGATTTATACCTATATCAAACAGAATCAAATTTCTGAAATTGTTGAGATTTATTCTTTAAGTTTTAATCAAAAAAGAGTAAAAATATTATTTCAAAATATTGATATTATGTTTTATAAAGTACCTTATAATAAATGTTTAGTCATCTACTAATTGCTTGATTTGGGGAATTACGGTAGTCTCTCAAACTTCAGATTACTTGCCAATAAAATGAGGATGAAACAAGTTATAATCCAGTTTTCTCTTACTATTACAAATCACTCTGTCAGGTATCTTCAAAAACTAAAGTAAATCAATCCTTCCAACAGTCCCATAAGGTGGACTGAAGTTGTGTCTGCACTGTAATTTACAGAAAGCCTGTTTTATAGACTAGAAAGTTGATATAATTTTTAACATCGTAATTGTAACATTTGTTTAAAAAACTTTAATTTCTTCATATTTATAAAAAGTACCTAATCTACTTTAAGCCCACACATATACCAAAAAAGCTGATCAAATAGCTCATGATTTTTCTACACACCTGCAATACTTTTTTTTTTTTTGAGTTGGAGTCTCACTCTGTCGCCCAGACTGGAGTGCAGTGGCCACTCCCGGCCACCGCAACCTCGACCTGCTGCGCTCCGGCGATCCTTCCGCCTCAGCCTTCCAAGTAGCCGGAATTACAGGCATACGCTGCCATGGCTGATTTTTTTTATTTATTGTAGAGATGAGGTTTCGCTGCCCAGGCGGGTCTCGAACCCGCGGGCTCAGGCAATCCACTCACCTCAGCCTCCCAAAGGCGCGGGATTACAGGCTGAGCCACCGAGCCCGGCTCTGCAATATGTTTTTTAAAAAACAGGACGCTTCATAAAATCAGCCAGAACAGGATCTAGCAAGTGTTCATAATATTTCTACTGCTCTAGTCAACACTGAGGAAAATGGAGACAAAAATACAAATCCATCTAAAAATCTATTTCAGGTTATCAAAAAAGGAGATTATCATTCTCTATATTGCCAAGAATACACCCGAAATATTGTATGTCAGTTGAGTTCATACCAAATTAAGAGAATAATTGTGGTCCTGACTTCCCTTCAAATGTTTTCAAAGGACCTGAAAAGCGTAATTTATAAAAAGTATTTGAAAGAATTGGCATTTAACCTGACAAAGGAAAAACAAATCATTAAAAAGAAATGACAGACTTCCAGTTTCAGCTCCAATATGTAAAGAGCTTAGAAGTCATCATGCTTACAATAAGAAAATGCTGAACAAATGGAAAAATGATAACCTAATTTAACAAACTACCACTGTGAAATCTGAGGAGATGGGCAAATCCAAAGAATCGAGCCAAGATCGTTTTAGTGGAGCAGAAGCTGCAGAAGCCATAACAAGGTAGAAACACTTAAATGGCAATTGTGATGAACTGCTAAAATCTGATGGTAAACTAGTCTTGAATGGTCCAAACACTTTCATGGACTTTACCTTCAAGGACTTCACCCAGTTCTCGTGGTGAAGATCCAAGAAAGATATCCACATGGCTCTTGCAGGAGGAAAAGAAGAATAATCACTGTGAATATGCTCAGAATTTTATCTATAACTCTCCAGGGGTAAATAATTGATTAGAGCCTTATTCTAGAACCATGGGAAAAGGGAATTCCTCCTCATCTAACATATTGTGTCCTCTATTACATAAATAGAGTTGAGGGAACTATACAAAAAGAAACATTTGTGAAGATCATAGGCAAAAAACAGAGACCCACTAAAAGACTAAGATTTCATTTAAAGATTACATAAAAAGATTACCTCGTTCACACTTCATCACCATACCAATAGTAGATTACATTTGAAGTTGTTAGAAACAGACTCTTTGAGGAATACTTGGGGGAATGTGGAGAAAATAAAATCCTTGTACACTGTTCGAGGGAATGTAAATTTGTAGTCTTTATAGAACAATTAAAAATGGGACTATCATATGATCCAGTAATCCCACTACTAGGTAAATATCCAAATAAAAAGAAATTAGTATGTCAAACAGGTATCTGCCCTCCCATGTTTATTGCACCATTATTCACAATAGCCAAGATATAGAATCAACCTGTGTCTATCAACAGATAAATGGATTTTTAAAATGTAGCATGTATACATAATTTACTGTTACACTATACAAAAGAAGGAAATCCTGTCATTTATGACAACATAGATAAACCCAGAAAACATCATGTTAGGTAAAATGAGTTAGGCACAAAAAAATTAATACCACATGATTTCACTTATATATAGAACCCAAAAAAGTCTAACTTATAGAAGTACATGGTAGAATTGTGGTTACCAAGTGCTGGGGGTGGAGGCAGATTGGTGAGATAGTGATAAAAGAAGACAAAATTTCAGTTAGATAGGAAGAATATTGACAATATGATTACTATGGATGTGATAACTAGAGATATATTGTACAATATGATGACTGTGACTAATAACAATGGGTTATATACTTGAGAATTGCTGAGACAATAGATTCTGTGTTCTCATTGCAAAAAAAATGATAAATGTGAGGTAATAGTTGTGTCAATTAGCCTTATTTAGCCACTTCACAATATTACTTATTTTAAGACACCATATTGCGCATCATAAATACATAATTTTTATCTGTCAATTAAAAAAAACTTAAAAGTCAGCATTACTTCAATACCAAAACCAGATAAAGACATAACAATAAAGAAAATTAAATACTCGTATCTGTCATGAATATAGATACAAAAATCCTCAACAAAATGTTTGAGAATTGATCAAACAATAGGTAAAAAGGAATAAATACCTCACAACAAACTGGATTTTATTATAAATATTCAAGTTTGCTTTAACATTTAAAAATCAATTAATGCAATCCAACACAACACATGAAAAAATTATCTGATCATATCAAAGCAGAATATTTGATAAATCTATTACTAATTCGTGAGATTCTCAGCAAACTTAGAACTTAAAGAAATTTTCTCAACTTAATTAATAGCATCTACAAAATCCCTGTGACTGATATTACACATGTTGGTGAAAAAACAGACAATCTCCTGCTAAGACAGAAAGTAGGGCAAGATGTTTTCTGACACTATTCTTATATAATAGTGCACTGAAGTACTAACTAGTATAATAAGATATGAAAGAAAATAAAATCATATAGATTGAAAAGAAAGAAGTAAAACTGTCTTGTCTTTGTCTATGTAGAAAATCTAAAAAAAAATCAACAACAATAAAAACTCTAGTAACCAATGTTTAAGTATAGAAGGACATAAGATGTATGATTAATATGTACAAGTAAATTGGTTTTCTAAATATCAGTAATAAACAACTGCAACTTGATGTTTTAAAAAAAGTCAATTATATTAACTCAAAAAATATGGCATACCTAGGTAAAATCTAACATAATGCTTATAACATATATGTGGAGAAAACTACAAAAATATTGATTAAAATATCAAAGCAAATAAGAAGTAGATACATTAATTAAAATAAATAGATATCTATATTCATAAATTGGCATAATCAGCATTGTTAGAAATACCAATTTTCCTCAACATGTTCTAGTTTCAAAGCAATCCTAATTCAATTTCAGTACATTCTTTTGTGGATATTGACAAACTGGTTTTAAAGTTTATATGGAAAGATGAAAGACCTGTAATGTACAACACAATACAGAAGAAAAACAAAGCTAGAAGATTTATGCTACCCAACTTCAAGATTTATTTAGTAAACAAGACAGTATGGTATAAATTAAAGAACAGACATACAGAACAATGAATCAGAAAAGAGAGTCAAGAAATAAACTCACAAAATATAGTCAACGTGTCTTTGCCAAAAGAATAAAGGCGATTTAAAGGAGAAAGGATAGTCTTTATAACAAATGATACAAGAACATGTAAAACCCTACAAAATAATAACAAAATGCAACATAATAGTAATAATAATAACAAATCTAGAGTCTGACATTAGACTTTACACAAAAACTAATTTAAATGTATTAGAAGAACTAAATTTAAATCAAAAAACTCAAAACATACAAAAGAAGAAAATATGCATGACATTGGTTTAGTGGGAAGATTTAAATACAATACACAATCTCTATATATGGTTGTAATACACAATCTGTGTATTATATTTAAATACAGTAATGCAATCTGTGGATAAAAAATCATAAATTGAACATTATCAAAATTATGTTTTAAAAAGTATCTATAAAAGCTTTTGTTAAGGAAATGAAACTGGAAAAACTATTTGCAAAGCACATATCTCATAAATGACTGGTATCTGAAATAGACAAAGAACTCAAAACTCATGATAAAGAAATAATAACTAAAAAGGGCAGAAGATTTTAAGACACCTCACTAGTGAAGATACACATGTAGCAGATGAAACCATTTGAAAGGAAAGCATATGAAAATATGCTTAACATCGTTTATCATCAGGAAATTTAAAATAAAAATATATGAGTACACCTGTTAGAACGGCTAAAATCCAAAAACTTAACATTAGCATTTACTGGTGAGAATGTGAAACAACAGGAACTGTCATCCACTGCTGGCAAGAACTAAAAAAAATGGTACAGCCACTTTGGAAGACAGTTTGGCAGATTTTTACAAAACTAAACAGAGTCTTTCTATATAATTCCGCAGTCATACTCCTAGGTATTTATATAACTAATTTCAAAATTTATGTCCACACAAAAACTGGCACACAAATGTTTATAGCAGCTTTATTTGTAATCATAAAAATGGAAGCAACTAAGATGTTCTGCCAAAGAAGAATCAGTACATAAACTGTCATGAATTCATACAACAGAATATAATTCAGAGATAAAAAGAAATGGACTAAAAAACCATGAAAAGACATGGATGAATCTTAAATGCATACTACTAAGTAACGTAAGCCAGTCTAAAAAAGCTATATACTATATAGTTGCAATTATATGACATTCTGTAAAAGGTAAAACTATAGAGATTGTAAAGAAATCAGTGGCTGTCAGAAATGCTGTGAGTGAGTAAAAGGAAAGGCCTGAATAGATTAAACTCTAAATATTTTGAGGGGTGGTAAAACTATTCTGTTTGTCATTGTAATGATGAATATAAGACATTTAGTATTCGTCCAAACCCTTTATAGCACAAGAGTAAACCTTAATACATGCAAATTTTCAAAGAGTGATTTAAGGAACTGGAGAATCCCAGGATGAAATGTAGAATGTGACAAAAAACAATTAATCTTCCTTTCAAATAACACAATTTTTGCCATGTTGATTTTTTTCTATGACATGTTTGTCTTCTGTGCCTTGCATTTGTGACTTTGGTGATCTGAATTCTTCTGCTGAAGTTAGGATTTTGGTGGTCTTGCCTTTCCAGCTCTCTTAGGTGTGACATTAGGCTATTTGTTTGTGTGTGATCTTTCTGTTTTCTTGATGTGGGAGTACAATGCTATATGTTCTCCTCTTAACACTGCTTTTATGCCATTCCAGAGATTCTGATAAGATGTCTCTGTTTTCATTTGTTTCCAGGAATCTTTTTATTTTTGTCTTGATTTTCATGTTGACCCAGAAATCTTTTAGCAGCATGCTGTTTAGTGTTTGTGTCTCTGTGTGTTTTGGGGGATCTTGTTGGTGCCAATATTCATTTTTATTCCACTATGATCTGAGAATTTGCATGGTATTATTTTCTTTTGGAATTAATTTATGCAAGATTTATGTCCAAGAATGTCATCGATCTTGGCGCATGTTCCATGTGCTGAATGAGTAGAATGTATACTCTGCATTTTTTGGGTGCAGTGTTCTGTAAATATCTATTAAGTCCATTTAGTCAAGTGTCAAGTTAAAGTTTTGGATCTCTTTATTGAGGCTTGCCTTGATGAACTATCCAGAGCTGATAGTGGGAAGTATTTAAGTCTCCAACTATGATTGTGTGAGAGTCAATGTCCTCTGTTAGTTTATAACAGAGTTGATTTATAAAATCTGGTGCTTCAATATGGGTGCATATCTGTCTAGATGAACATTTCTTGCTAGTGGATTTAGCCTTTTATCATTATGCAGTGTCCTTTTGTATCATTTTTAACTCTTGATGACTTGAAGGCAACTTTGCCTGATATTAGAATAGTCACCCTGCCTTCTTCTGTTTTCCATTCACCTGAAAGCTTGCCATACTCCAACTTTGAGTCTGTGGGTGTCCTTTGCAGTGAGATGAGTTTCCTAGAGGCAGGAGATTGCTGGAATGTGCTTTTAAATCCAGTTTGCCACTCTATGTCTTTTCAGTGGTACATTTAGTCCGTTCATGTTCAGATTGATTATTGAAATGTAAGAGTTTATTCCTACCATGGAACTCTCATGCAATTGCTTTGTGCCCTTTTAATTTTGCATTTATACATGTGTGTGTTTTCATTTTTGTCAGTGCTTCATATGTTCTGTTAACTCTGTGTTTGCCTGCACTTTTGTGATGGGCATGACTTTTTTTTCCCCTGTGTTCCAGATCTTCTTAAGAATCTCCTGAAGAACTATTCTCTTAGAAACTGGATATCTGTGAATATTTTTAATTCCCCATCACTGATACAACTTAGCTTCCTGGGTTAGGAAATTCTTGGTTAGAATTGCTTATCCTTAAGAATGGTAAAAATTGGACTCAGTTTCATCAAACTTGTAGTGTTTCTTCAGATAAGTCTGGAGAAATTCTGATGGGTCTGACCCGTGTCTCTTCCTTTCAGGGTTTCTCCTTTCATGTTTACTTTGTGAAGGTGGATTACTAAGTGCCTAAAAGCTGGTCTTCTAATGTAATACCTTGCAGGGGTTTGCTGAATCTCTTGTGCTTGAATGGTCACATCTCTGGCAAAAGGAAAAAAGTTTTCTTGAATGACCTCATGGAATGCTTGTTCCAAGGTGTTCCCCATTTCCCTTTCTGCTTCAGAGATACCAATCAGGTATAGGTTTGGCTTCTTAATATAACTGCACGTCTCTTGGAGGCTTTGCTCCTTCTTTTTGAGTTTTTTCCTCTATGCTTTTAACAGATTGGTTAATTGTACATTTTTGTCTTTAAGTTCTGACATTCTTTATTCTGCTTGGTTGATTCTGTTCCCTATGCTTATTAGTTTGTTATTTATTTCAAGGACAGATTTCTTCATTTTCATTATTTCAGAAGAAACTTTATTGAGTTATGCTTCTTGTTTCTCTTGGCTCCTGTTCATTTTTGCCATCCTCCTTCAAGGGAGGAATTGACGGTCACTGAGCACTTCCAGGAAAGGGACGGAACTGGGAAGTGAAGCTCATAATAACACAAAGGGTACCTGGTCCCAAACCAGAGGAAGAGAGGGCCAGTTGGAGGTCCAAACTTCATCTGCATGCAGCTTACTTGTGTAGTTAATTCTTACTGTACTCCACATCTCTATAATAAAAATGAAACCATTATAGATATATGAAACAACTTCACTGAAGTGGGTGATGGAATCGGTGCAATAAGGTCCTGATGCAAGTAGCTTTGAATATGAATAAAATCTGTAATACTAAAGGCAAAAGAAACTGTACATACATACTATATTCTAATTGATAAAGTTGCTTTCTAGAGGTGTACAGGTTAATGATTCTAAAACCACAGCACACATGTATGGAATTGAACAATTTAGTGCTGGAATGGCAGAAACAAGAGCCAGTTTTTTCACTGTTGTAAAAGAATATTACAGTTAAGCAACAGAGAATGATAAGAATGATTCATGTGGTAATGGATCTGAATTGGAGATATCAGGATGAACTTCTATTTAGCTTATTGTAGATACAAAAATATTTACCGATATGTGTATGTATGCACAAGGGAAAGCGTACACATGTAACTCCTTGCTTTGTCATCTGAGAAGTCCTTAAAGCAACAACATCCCAGTAACAATGAACACATCTAACACCTATTTAGCTTCTAATAAAAGGAATTCACACACAAATAAAAGGAATAACTGATTCTAGGACTGGTGCAAGAAATATAAAAAATGTTCCTGGATTATCTTATAGGGCCAGAGGTAAGAAACCGACGAACACATACACACACACTCAGAGTCAAAAGTATTTGACACAGAAGCAAGCTGAAAGAGCTCCTCATGATAAAAACTGGGACAATTTGAACAATGTAATAAAATAGTAATGAATTATAACCTGAAGCATAAAATAAATGTATGAAAATTCATATTGATATAAATTATTAAATAAACAAATAGTAAATAAGATATAGGCAAATATCCCATGCAGAAGAATTGAAATTTGAATAGATTCTTTACCCTTAAAAAGTCAACACTCTAATGTAGACTACACATAAGAATACAATGTAGAAAGGGAAAATAAAATATAACCTTCCAGTGGAGACACCTGGTAACATTACATCAACAAGTGATCAATATTAACATCAACTATAAGTCATAATGAAAGTATGTGCCCTTGATATGATGTGATGAGAATAGTATTTTACCTCTATATAGTCTTCCTTTGAAAACCCCAAGCCCCAGTCTAATTATGAGAAAAGCTTCAGACAAATCCCAATTGAAGGACATTCTACAAAATAACTGACCAGTAATTCTCAAAAAAAAAAAAATCAAGGTCATCATAAGCAAGGAATGTCTGAGAAATTGTCACAGGCAAGAGAAGTCTAAGGAAACATGGCTGCTAAATACAATTTGGATCTATGAAAAAACATTTGATAAAAAATGAGTATATCTGAATAATGTATGGACTTAAGTTAATTATACTGCATCAATATTGGTTCATTAATTGTGACAAATGTACTATACTAATTAAGATGTTAAAGCAAAGGAAACGAAATATAAAATATATGGGATGTTTTTGTACTCTCTTTACAATAATTTTATAAGTATAAAACTGTTCTAAATTTAAAAGTTTATTCTGAAATAAAAGAATATGGCAACCATGTATAAATATTGAAGAGGTTCTCAAATGAAAGCAGTTGACATCTCCACTGCAGTTTTTCAAGACTAGATTTAAACTAGTGCATGGTCACAGTCCAGATGTTGACTTAAAATGAAGAATAACAACAAAAATGAAATGAATAACAACAAAAATGGCAGAAACACACCTTAACACACACACACACACACACACACACACACAACTCTATTTGGAAAAGTTTGACCTGTTGATCATGAGGTGTCGGGAGTCGCAACTCCTAACAGAAGGCAAAGTAAGGGTTACCTAAAAATGGGAAAAACGCTGGCTGGGAACAAAGCCCCAGCTAAAGCGACCGGCAGTGCTGGAGGCAAAGCCCCATGGATCCCATTGATGGGCCCCTTTGATCTTTAGGAGTGTGTGCATAAGACAGAAAGTACCCCTTTGTGATGAAGCATTAACTAATAAGCGAGGATGATGTATTGGTGAAACTGAAGCTTGAGACACGAATAAGGAACACAGCAAAAGCACAACCATTAGAGATGCTAGAGAATGTTTAGTTACCTTCGTCTCCATGAAAAGCAAAACCATTGTGTATAAAGAAAATAAAAAACTTTCCCATTCTTTATTTTTAATGGTTAACAGACCCTATGCTAAAATAACACCTTAGATGGGTAAGATGGAGGAGGAAGTTTGTGAGACCTGAGACAGGTCAATCCTGAGGGCAGCTGATTTTAAACATAATTTAAGAAAGTATAGACATAGTGGATATAAGTTTGTAAGGTTAAAACGATTTAGTAATATAAGCATAATAATATAAGATAAAATAGTTATACAGATAAAAATAGGATAGTGGTTAAAAATAATTAGATAAAATATAATTAAATAGGAAATAAATATAGGACATAAGACTAGTCAAGTATAATTCATATAAAGGTTGTTAAGTATTATGATTCACATAAGCAACATAAGACTAAAGATAGATACATAATAGGAAAGTTTATAGGAAATAATTAAGTAATAAAATTAGTTATGAAAATGCCAATATATTGCTGCTGAGTTACGTGTAAGAACTGTCAGAAATATGATATAAAAGGGGTAAGGGTTAAAAGGTTACAGTTAATAATTTTTAGCAAAAGTTGTTTCATTCCTGTCTGTTGATTTTAACATAATGGAAACAAAAAAAGAATAGGGAGGAACAAATAAATCATTGCAAACGTTTAATTGTAAAAGAAAACATAATGTAAGTATTTGTGGGCATATGTGTGAGGGGGTTGAGGGTTGAAAATGCCTTATATAAGCATGTGAAAATTGAATAAACTTTGGAAGAGTCCCGAACTCAACCCAGGAAGTTGACTTATGTCTTCTTCCTTTGCCGCGTCTGATTCTCTCACCTCAGGCCCTAACCCTTGTGTTGGAGCTGGACTCTAACAATGAGGGATTCAAATAATTCAAAGAAAGGCTGAATGACTAACGGTGATACTGTACTATAATTCTAGCAGCACATGATAGATGTTACATTGCTGTCTATTATGGTCTCTAGGCTGGGCACCTGTTTTTGTAAATAAATTGTTATGGGAACACAACCATGCTCATTTGTTTATGCATTTTTTATGGCTGCTTTTACATTATAAGGGAAGAGTTGCAGTGGTAACAGAGTATGGTTTTCAAAGCCTAAAATATTAATTATCTTGGCCTTTACAGACAATTTCGCTGACCCTTGTATTAGAAAGCATCACCAATCTTTTGAGAACTTACAATGATTCCGCATTCCCATCTTCACATGACCCTAAGTGGAATTCCTACCTGTTATCAATGTTCATCCACATCCATTCTATTCAAAGGTACTACTTAATAAGCTATTCTCACCAGCATGTCCTATCAGCTTAAACAAGTAGAAAGCAAACATTGCTTCCAAATAAATGATGATTGCACAAAAGCACAACATCAAATGTCTCACTGATCTGGTCCCTGTAGACAGATATAAAAAGTGAATAACCAGTTAAGCAGTGAAGCACGTAATATTAGTGTATGCAACATTACCTGTAGCACACTGTTTTAATCCATTTTTGTACCTCTCACCCCAGACCTCATCATCTACGAGTAAAGTAATATTAATGCTGCAAGATATGTGGTCTCATAAGCACAGAAAGTGTATGCTGTTTATTTTGTTTCCCATTTTTCTAACAGAAACCTACCTCTTTCTTCTTTCTTTCAATCTTCCCTCCCATTTTTCCTCCCTCCCCACTTTCCTTCCTTCCTTTTTTCATCTTATTCTTCCTCCCTTCTTTTAAAATTTTCCTTAATAATTTACTTTTTCATTTATCTTTTGAAAATGTATACAGTAGAATATAAAAATTATATCCAGAGGTAGTAAAATACATTTTCTTCCCTAAAGAACTCAGCTTGTTTAAAACTATTTAAAATGTATGATGACTTTTTAAGTACTATAACAAAGATATAAGTAATACCCTATTATGAAAGACTCCCCCCAAAAGCACAAACATATGGACTTTGCAGCAACTTGGATGGATTTAGAGTCTGTCACACTCATTGATCTATCACAGAAACAAAAAACAGAATACCATATGTCTTCACTCATAAGTGGACCTTGAACAATTATTGTAATACTATAAGAAATGGATTGACAGCAGTAGGAAACTGCCAGGGGAGGGGAATGGGATTGGCAGTTGAGGGAAACTACCAGAGGAGGGAAGGGCACACTCATTAATAAGGGTACCTACATAATGAACATTTGTGTACCTAACCCTGAATTGTAACCCATATCTTTAAAATACAGAAAAAAAAGTAAAAAAAAAAAAAAAGATTCCTGGAGGAATTGACGTCTGTGCACCTTTTATTATTGCTTTCCCCTATCAGGATCAGATAAAGAAAGTGTTTGACCTTAAAAATTTAGCACAGGGACATTAGGACTCGCTCACCACTTTCCATATAAAAGTGCATTATTATAGAAATAGTAAAGTTACGATTATTGATTGTCATTTTATAGTGCACAAAATTTTTTATATTAAATATATTTCAAAGATGGGTTTATGGAATATGAAGGATCTAATGGCCAGAAAAGGTGAGCACAACGTGTATATGTACCCCTGCTGCATTTTATACCTAAATCTCTATTCTATAATGATGTTTCCCACTGAGTTCATTCACCACTTACATTTCTTCTCAGCAGGAGGCTTGACAACCCCACAAGATCTGACATGTAGGTTGAAAAAATTGTGAAATCCTCTCTGTAAATAACAACACCTTAAAAATATGAAGCTATGATGTAGTAGCACTTGCAGCTTGGAAACTATAATCAAGTGAGAATGAATAAAAGAGAATGAGAGTGAATGAGTTTTATTACTCTGGAACTTTTACATTTAACTCTTAGAAACCCATTTTCATCAGACTGAGGTTGACATGTGTGTAGTGTTCATATCTTGCCCATGATTGCTTTTCCAGTCTATCACACTTTTCAGTACCAAGGTGTTCAAATGAGTTTGGCTTTATTGAATGGATTTTCCTTTTCCTTCACAGTGTCAATTCTCCCTAGCAGCCCCTGGTGACAATTTATCCCTTGATGTCTTGGGGGTTTTTTCTCTATTTGCCAAGGCTAATTTTTACAGCTTGAATAGTCATGGTACAGCTTGAATATGTAACTGGTATTTCTAAGTTACCATGCTGGCTTTACTTCTTATTTCTGAAGAAGTGAGCTTGCTGTGGCAGAAAATTGAGTTTGATAGTTTTCTCATCAATTATCCTCTTTTCTCTTTGCCATACCTGTTCTTTCCATTGATGTTGTTCTACCTGTTGGGAAAAAAAGAGATCATCACTTCAGTATTAAAATATTCTAATCAGGTTTCAAAGATAGAAGCTTTCCTCTTGTAGGATCTCACTCTAAACCCAGTGTCATGTTTACTTTGCAAATATCCACACCCATAATTTACATCTGCCAATTCCATCCAGACTTCATAATACTTTTCTGTTTTTTTTTTAAGATGCCTATAAAGGGAAACGAAAAATTGATGAAAATCCCCACCCCACCTCTAACCAGACTTCTCTCTGAAGCTTCTCATTCTAGAGTAGGTTGATATAAATTACTCTGTATTAGATCCAAAGTATCTACTTCACAAAATGTAGAACTCCAAATTGCCCCTCCCTGTTCAAGGGACATTTTTGTTTCATTCTTTAATGGGCTGAATTAGTAGGTATAGAATATCCTACTATTTCAGGATGAGTAAACTACATAAACAGGGATAATTTCAGATGGATTAAGGAGACTGACACTCCTCCTTCCCAGGAGTCTTATATCCATAGCAAACCATTTTTGTCTAAAATACTAGGATTGTGTTTCCAAAAAAAGCATTGTGAAAATGTAAAGATCGTTTTGGTGATAAATTCTGCCCATATGTGTTATTTAGAATAACTCAAACCAGTTCACAGTAAGTTTCTCAAACCCTATTTGCTCTTCATAGGTATAATATCAAGATTCTCAAGTACCTCATAAAGATCAATATTGGCTCAAAAAATTGCTTATCTGAAGATATCTTTAATTATCTCATTCTGTCTCACTGTGACCTTTGCAACATTATAAATTCTCGGAGTCTCAGTTTTCACTCATAAAATCGGGACCATTATACCCTCCTCAAAGGATCATTTTAAAATACAAAAGATTATGTAAAAAAAAATTTATCACAATAATTGGCATTTACCAGGAACTCAATAAATATTAATTGAACTGTATCGTCTAGACAATTTGAAGAAAGTTGTTAAAGGAACAATCTATTTTCTTTTCACACAAGTAAACGTGAGAAAGTGTCTTTTTACTCTTAAAAATAAATACTTTCTCCATTCTGCCAAAGAAATGCTACTTTGTAGAAAATCTAAGCCAGGTATGAAGATGACTAATCAGACCCATTTTCCACCATCTTAAGACAGAAAAAATGTACTTTATGAAGGAAAGCTGCTTTGAAAATGTTTACAAATTCTCAAGTTTTCTCATGTTTTTTCCCCTCTGCTCTTCAAAGTTACAAATGTTAAGATTCCTAAGTGTGCTGTGAAATGAAACATTTATGTTATTTTTGTTAAAAAAATTTTTGATCTTGCTTAGAAGAATCTTAGAATCCTTGCTTAGAAAAATTTTTTGCTTAAAAGCATGTTCAGTATTTTGCCCACAACTTCATATCAGAAAGTAAAAGAACTCAGGGTTTTTTAAATTTATGTTGCAGTAGGCAGACCTTGAAGTTGATTACTGTTTCTTAAAAAAAAAAAAAAAAAAAGATTCTTGAAAATTCACCCAGAACATATGTATTCCTGTTTTATCACAATTGTGATTATAGTTACTATCTGATATCTTAGTTTATAAAATACTTTCAGTGTCAAATTAAATGTATCAGTTACTAGAGTGTTCTGCAGTAAGCAGGTATATGCAAATCTCCCCCCCCACAAAGGCTAGCGGAGCCAAAAAAAAAAAAGAGGCTGACAAATCCAGTTTCTCAGAAAGAAATATGTAATAGGAATTTATAAACAAAATTGGCATTTTAGTTGGCTGCCAGACAATAGTTTCCCATACCCACCCATGAGTTGATAGATCCCCACACTCAAAACATCTTCAGAGTTTTGCCAAGATTCATAATCACAGGAAAGATTAGATAAGCATCTTTATGAGATATTTTATTAATGCTATAGGCATTGTTTGAAGGCCTTACTACAGAATACTGTGGTGGGGGGGAAACCAACATTAATCGTTCATCATCAAGATGGTTTCACTTCAAGACATCACTCTTGCCATGCAATGGGTTTTTCCTGCACTAAACACAAGCACACTAAAAGATATCAAGAAATTAAAAGTGACAGGAAAAAAACACAATAACACAAACATTATTCAGAATAATTTTAATGTGTGGAATATTGAGAGAAATTAACCACCACCATTAATCTCTGGAGAAACTTATTATTTTTAAAAACATTATTATTCTCTGGAGAAAATTATTATTGTTTAAAAAATTATTGTAGGTTATGTCAGCAAAATGGCAGAATAGATGAGTCTGGGCCCTCCTTCCATCCACAAATGCACTGAACAAACAGCTACACATGGATCAATCCTCTAAGAGAAATTCAGAAACTAGTTGAAAGTCTCTTACACACCCAACAAATGAGAAAATGTCCACATTGAAATGGGTAAGAAATGTTGAGACATAAGTTTGCCACAGCCCACCTCCCCCAGCATAGCACCATATAACTGGGAGAAAAGCCCCTAACTCCAAAATTCTTTCCTAGGAGTAAAGGGTTTAGACTACACATCTAACACCACAATTTTTAAGGCATCTACAAAAAGAACTGACTCCTAACTCACTTACCTTTAGAAACCAGTAAGACAGCATTCGCTAGTCTCAGTGGACAACGGACAACAAAGAGATGGCTTGAGACAGATGTGCATGCACTTTCCTTGAATATTCTTCCATCAAACAACAAGGAGGTAGTAAAAGCTGAATTCACAGACTCTCTTTGGAAGAGGCTAGACTGCATATCTAATGTCCTGACTATTCCAGCTGCTGTTGAATGATCTGACTTCTAGTTTGCCTATTTCTGGGAGCTAATTAGGGCAGGAAATCACTAATTTATTGGTAATTGAGTGGGGGATGTGGACACAGCCTTTAGCCTGGAGATTGAATAGTCCTGTAAGCACTTCCTGTGGCTCCTCCTCTCAGCTAACTCCATTGACAAAACCAAGCAAGCACCTTCCCTACAAAGAGTTAGACTACACATATAGCCTTCTCGACTTTTCCAGCTGTTACTCGAGGACTGGCCTCTATCCTGCCTGTCTTTGAGAGTGAGTGAAGCCTAGAATTCTCTAGACCCAGGGAGATAGAATGCAAAGTAATGGTTTGAAAGAGCATGTGGTCTGCTTGAGACTTCAGGCATTTGCCATAATTATTTTCCATGCTCACTGCAGAGCAAACAGGTGATAAATTCTGACTCCCAGCTTCTCCCTGAGGAGAGATGGAATTGCCTACACATCTAGCACCTCAACTTTTCTGGATGCTACTTAAAGGACCAGCTTCCATCTTGCCTGTGTTGGAACATTGATGGGATTTGACATACTGTAGTCTCCTAGGAGCCACTAAAAACAAAGGCAGTGATTTAGACAAGCACAAAGGCTTGAAATGCACCCAGAATTGTTGGCTGAACTGATGGGTGAGGTTTATCTTTTAGTCTGTAAAGATGAACAAAAGTGACTCTTTTATTTAATGTGTAGAAATGAACAGAAAGAATAGAGTAAAATGAAGATATGTGAAATGTGTTCCCAATAAAAGAACAAGATAAATCTCCAGAAACCAATCCTAATAAATTGGAGATTTGTGATTTATTCAACAGAAAATTCAAAATAATTGTTGTAAAGACAATCACTGAGGTCATGAGCACAATGAATGAATAAACTAAGAATTTCAAAAGATAGAAAATTTCAAGAGATAGGGAAAAAAATATCTTTAGGTACCAAATAGAAAACAGAGCTGAAGAATGCAATAATTTAATTAAAAATTTCAGTAGAGGGGTTTAACAGCATACTTAGTGAAAGAGAAATGAATCAGTGAACTAAAATCACCCAGTCAGAGAAGTTAAATAAATAAATGAGACCAAAAAAGAGTGAAGAGAGCTTAAGGGACTTATGGGATTCTCTAAAGTAGATTAATAAATACATTATAAGAGTCATATAAGGAGATAAGAAAATAACAGAGGCAGAAAATGAATTCAAAGAACTAATGGCTGAAAACTTCTCAAATCTAGATATAGAAATAAACATACAGATTCAGGAAGCTCAAAATACAACAAATAAGATGAAACCAATGAGACCTACATTGTGACATTTTACAATCAAATTGCCAAAAATCAAACACAAAACCAAGCTTGAATGCTGGCAATAGAAAAGTGACCTGAAGATTTTACAGCAGAAATGTGCAGGCCACAAGGGAGTGGGATGACGTATTCAAAGTATTGAAAGTACTTTAAGCAAGTAGAATTTATCCCTGGGACAGAGAATTTGTTCAGCATGTATTAATCAACCAATATAATATACTATATTAATAAAATAGAAAACCACATGATCATCTTTATAGATGTGCAAAATCATCTGAAATAGTTCAATTCATGACAAACTTCTCAATAAAATGAGTATAGAGGAACTTTTTCAACATATTAAAGGCCATTTATTAAAAGCCCACAACTGACATTATAATAAATGAGAGAAACTAAAAGGCTTTTTTCTTAGATTCAGTACAATGCAAGAATGCTCACTCTTGTCACTTATATTCAACATAATACTGGAGGTCCTAACCAGAGCATTTAGACACACACACACACACACACACACACACACACACACACAAAAAGTACCCAAATAATAGATTATCTACTTACAGATAGCATGATCACAAGTGCAGATAGTCCAAAAGATTCAGCTTTAAAAAAAAAAAAAAACGGTTGAAATCAACAAATGAATTCAGTAAAGTTTCAGGATATTAAATCAGCATGCAACATTCAGTAGCATTTCTTTATACCAAAAGAGTAAACTATTGAAAAGGAAATCAAGATAACACTGACATTTACAATAGCATCAAAAGTAATAAAGTACTTGAGAAGTTTAACAAAGGAGGTGAAAGACTTGTAGATTGAAAACTATAAAGCTTTAATAAAATAAATTGAAGACATAAATAAACTGAAAGATATCTGGTGCTTAAATTAATATTACCAAAATGGCAATAGTTTCAATGGCATTTTTACAGAATAGAAAAAGCAGAAAACAAAACCCCCCAAAAATCTAATTCTGAATTGTACCCCACATCTCTAAAATAAAATACATTTTAAAAAAAGAAAAAAAAATCTATGGGGCTACACAAGACTGCAGATAGCCAAAGTAATCTTGAACAGGAAGAAAAAAGCCACAGACATCGCACTTTCTGATTTCAAGCTGTATTACAAAACTATCATGATCAAAACAGTATGGCACTTATATAAAAACAGATACATAGATGAGTGGGATAGAATAAAGACCCCAGAAACAAATCATGCTTATATGATAAATTAATCTATCCAAAGGACACCAAGAATATACAATGAGTAAAGAATAGTCTTTTTAAATAAATAGTGTTGGAAAAACTGGATATCCACATGCAAAATAGATACTGGACCCTTATTTTACACCATGCATCAAAAATAACTCAAAATACATCAAAGACTTAAATGTAAAACCTGAAATCATAGACTTCTTAGAAGTTTACATAGTAGAAAGCATAGAAAAACATAGGAGTAGAATTTCTTCACATAAATCATGACAATGATATTTCAGATATTGTTGGGAGCCAGCCTTGGAGGCCCGCCTGATTGACAAAGTCCAGGTGCGCTGAGGACCCCCAGCCGCAAAGCGAGTCTGTGCAGCTGAGGCCCTTCTGTCTTCCGTCTTTGCTGTTGGTACAGCTGAAGAAATTCTGTGCAGTCATGGAAGAAGAAGATGGCATGTTTATGTGAAGTACTCACAGCTAACCTGGAAATGTCATGGTTCATTTTTCCATTTCCCACTATGCTGCTTGGCCTTTTCTAACATATACAAGGGTTAAACTCTGAAGCACATCAAGAATGCTTTCTTTCACTTGGTTATAAGTTACTAGATATTGCTTGAGTAAAAAATAATATAAGTATACTCACTCCTTATTTGATTTAGAATTATGCAGTTTAGTGTTTAGACATAAGGTTTTTTAGAAGCACAAGTTTATAGTAAGTTCATTATGAATTCATTATAAGTTCTAACACTTATCTAGTAGTTATATAAGTGATTTATAACACTGTTTTCACTGACTTAGGATAAAGATTAATCGTTAAGGTTTTTACTTAATTCAATAGTTAAAACTCTAAGTTAACATTTATAAAGTGGGTTTTCACTGAACTCATAATATACTAATCAGACACTTTTATGATAGATCAGCTAAAGACAGAAAGCAACCTTGAGGGGCCTAGGAAACATTACTTAAAGCTTCTTTTGAGTTCTCTTTAGAAACAAGCACTGCAGGATAAGAGAAAAATAACAAAGACATCTGGACAAGGGAGGCGATCACAAGACTCTGAAGGACATAAAAGACTAAGATGGGAAAACCCCTGACACATGTACACTTAGAAACTTTCTTAAGACATTTCAAGGACTGTAATTCAGGACTTTGGACTAAAAGTATCATTGTTGGTTTTATGAATAAGACTTGTTGTCTGAATGTTTATGGGAATCTTGGCTTGTTTGTTGCTAAGACCACTAGATGGTAACTTTTAGAAGATATGTACGTGAAGGAATTTTCTCTGTCTTGCCCCTTTACAAATGGTATAAAAACTCTGTATTAACTAACATTAAACGCCATCTGTTCAGGAAACAGTTGTCCGAGTATATTATCTTCGTCCTTCGCCTGTCCGTCTCTCCTTCAGGAAATCTCACAACCCTTGCGGGGCAGGCCCCTGCAAGATATGAAATTAGAAACAGGTAACAAAAGTAAAAATAAACAAGTGACATTACAGGAAATTACAGATTTATACACAGAAAAGGAAACAATCAAAAAATGAAAACACATGCTATGAATTGGAAGAAAATATCTGCAAATCACATATTCAATAAAGACTTAATATCTAATATATAAGAAACTCATACAACTCAGCAGCACAAAAGCCATATCTTAGTTTAAACATGGACAAAGGACCTGAATTGATATTTATCAAAAACAAATATTTACAAATGACCCAAAGGTATATGAAAAGGTGCTCAACATCACTAATCATCAGGGAAATGCAAATCAAAACCACAACAAGATATCTCTTCATACTTGTTTGAATGACTAGTATCAAAAAAGTCTAAAGATAAGTGTTGACAAGGTTGTGGAGAAAGAGAATCCTTGAACACTGTTGGTGAGGATAAAAATTGGTACAGTCATTACAGATCTTTCTTTAAAAATTAAAAATAGTACCATACTATGGTCCAGCAACTCAAAGGATGAAAAATCAGTATCTCAAATAGATGTCTGTAATTTTATGTATGTAGCAGCACTATTAAAAATAGCCAAGATATAGAATCACCTGTTTATAGACAGATTAATGAATAAAGGAACTGTGATGATATATGTTTTATATATAGCATATATATGCAAATATATACATGTATAGTGATTAAAAATAAGAAAATCTTGCCATTTTCTACAACATAGAGGACAAAGCCAGTCCAGACAGCTAAGTACTGTAGGATCTTACTTATATGTCAGAGGAGGTACAAACTTTAACATGATACTAAAGATATTATTATAAACAATAATACTATGAACATCTTAAATGAGACTTTGTTAACTTTAAGACAAAACATCCTTTCAATTAGTTACTAGAAGGGAATTGATCAAAGAGTATGTGCTCCTAATTTTGGCATATATTGCTTCTTAGTCCTCCAGGAAAATGTAAACAACTTTGAAAAATTCTATATTCTCTCACGCATTGACAGATACCTCTGCAATATATTCCTTTTGAGAAATCATTCTAATTGTTAGAAGCAGATTAGTATAGATTTAAGAACCAAAATAATTGCTGTCAGGTCAAGGAATGAGCCATGACCTAGATTTCTTTTTAAAAACAATTTTTACCAAGAATAAAAGTGTACAATTAAAAACAACCATTTACTGATATAAATTTGATATTGAACCTTTACTATATACTAGACCCTGGAACAAAATCATGTGCTTGACTTCGAGGAAATTATACGACATAGTTTATATGACAGAAGATAGGTTACAATTATGACAATAACTATTCATCTACCTGTATACAGGATCCTTTTCACTCTGATGTGGAGCTTCTCCCGTCAAGGGGTAGGATTTATTTCCCACCACCTTGAAATCTGTGTGACCTGTTTTGACAGGGAGAATGCAACAGAAGTGACATTGTGCCAATTCTGAGTCAGTACCTAATCTCACTCTTGGAAACTTGCCCAGTCACTATAAATTGAGCTAGACTGCTGAATGACAAGAGGCACATGGCCCAATTTTCTCTATCACCACAGCCAAGGGTGGGCTAACCCTCTAAAGCAGAGCTACAGATCTGTGAGTCAACCCAGCCAAGATTGAAAGACTACCTAGTGGAGCCCAGCTCAAATTACCAAACTATAGAAGCAAAAGCTAATATAAAGTTGCTGTTTTAAGCATTTGAGTTTGGGGATGCATTTTTATACAAACAAAATTAAATAATACACTAAATATGTTTCATAAAATTTAATTCAGAGGAAAGAAAAGATGAGCTCCTAGAACTAGGAGAATAGGGAAATTAATTTTTCTATAAGGTATGGCTTTTGACCAGATACTTGAAGGAGGAACTACAATTGAACACATGATGTTTACAATAGATTATTCTAAGCATGTAGCAGAGTCATCCCATAGTTATCAGCTTTTTGTGGCTATTAGAGGAATGTTTTATGAACATTTTTAAAAAGACGGAGACTATTATACTAGGGTTAAAAAACACTTTTATCACAGGGTTATTGAAAAACAATAAACAAATCAAAACATGTAAAACACCTAGAACAGTGCTTAGTATATAGGAGCTGCTAGCTGTTTGTATTAGATGCCTAGCTGAGGGTTTTATTTTTTTGTTTACCTAGCAGATTGTTTTTCTGCTATACATGTACACATGCAAACATGGATAGCTTGTAGCCAAGCACAGAAGGTGGGAAAAGAAAATGTCTGGGAAAGGCAAAAGCATGAGTATAGAACTGGCATATTTGGGCTATGTCTCTAAATAGTGGTTTGTAGTTTTACAAAGAATTTTCACACCAGTTTTTTGCTAGTGTCCACAGCAAACTGAATAATTCAGGACATATGTATTGAGTAACTTCTATGTTTCAGGTATTATGTTAGGCAATAATTGAGTGATGTAGGATCAAGTATAGGCTAATATTAAATTTATGGGCCCTGAAAAATCTTGCATCTCAGCGAGATTCTCTCTTTAGATTTCCTAAGAGGAATCATAAATAAAATATTGAGCCTACAATTTTAATATGTGTCTACCTTTGTGGATTAACATTGCCCAATTTAAAATTGTTCTCTTATTGTTGTCATTTTTAATATGCAATTAGTGTCTATTTCACCTTTTCAATATTTTAAGAGGAAGAAACATACACCTAGAGAAATAAATCATCTGCAAAACTAGTCACTCAAGGCAAGTCACAAGGCTACATTCAAAAAACAAACGTTTATAAACACAAATCTATAGAGTGAAAGACAGGAGATTCATGTAGATTTGTTTGCATTTATAAAGTTTGTCTCTGTTTTAAAATCTGCTTTTTAATTTTTATTATTGATTTAAGAATGGGGATATCAACTCCAGAACTACAGACATTTTAGATTGAATGGAGAGAAAAAGATTTTCATGTAGAATTTTTAGCTTCATCCTTGAACTCCGGATCAGAGAGTTTGCTTCATTCATTTGTCTGTTAATTTAAAATATTTTCTGCAATAGCATTGAATAATCTAAGAGTCTAAGTGACTTCCAACAATTATTGCTGCCAATGAGTAAACACAAGAAATGACAAACTAAGTATGTCAATGATTTTCAAACTGTAAAACATAGAAGCAAACTGTCTTCAGAATAACCAAATTTGTAATAAAATAGCAGGAAATGTATTTCCATTTTATGAATCATATGTATTCATTAATTATAATATCAGGAGAAAAAATCCTGTTTGTGTAGCAAATAGTAAAAAGAAAATACATGCTTTATTAAAGATTATCTTATTTTATTTGCAAAATACCCATGATTCAACTCTGCTGAGTTTTTGATGTGCAATATTTCATGTGCAATAAGACCATTATGTTAATGTAGCAGATATCTTTCACACTGTCAAAAATAAATTACAATTAACTAGAATGTTTTTAAAATAAGATTAAATTGTGACTTATTTTAAATTATGATTCAACAAGCTAATGTTCTTTTTTCAAAGACTGAATATTGACTGATTATAGTAAATAGTGATGACAAGATAGATTTTTTTTAAAAAAAGATACTCAGGGAAAAAAAAGAAATATTTTGTGCACTGTCTTTGAAGCAGTTCTCAGTCTTTCTTATAAAGTGAAGTGGATGTTTGCTATATTCATAGCTTAAATGTGCCTGTATCAGGCAGAGGATGAAAAAATGGCAACTTTTAAATTCTTATCAGGACTTACTAAGGGGTCTAAAATCATTTAGTAATCTCTGGCAAATTGGTAAGAATTCATTTTTGGTAACATTTAGTGTCTGCTGAAAGGAAAATTGTAATGTTTAATCTTTAGATTCTCCAAGAAGGAGGCTCAAAATAGTAAAATCACTATAAAATACCTTAATATATAAATAAATCAATGTTTATCTCATAAATGTAAAAATCCCCAAAATTCACTCATATAATGCATATCAACCTAACTTATAATCTTTTGACTAATATTGCAATTTTTAATGTAGTTGAAAAGATATTGAACTTGAATATATTAAAACAACATAATGAAAAGACTATTTTCCACTTTAGGTATTACTTGAGCTCTGCTGACCATACATAATCCATTACTATAAAATAGTAGAAGTTAAAAATTATGTGGTACCCTTTAAACATCACTAGCAAAAAAAAAAAAAAAAAAAGTAGTCCCACACTTCCTATGTACCACTTCATATAGAAGTGAAAATGGGCAACTCATATGATATTTACTTTCATTTCACTATCTCATCTATAGAATAAGAGTTAAAGTAACACCTACCTGTCACTTTGCTGTTTTATTTTGTTATATACTTTCTTCAGCTCCATTGTAGCCTTAGTAAATACTGAGTGAATATTAGCTCTACAAAATTTCCATAAGGGAAGTTTCACATGACAATATATGTTGTCAAAGCTCTTAATAAATCCTTGGTATTTGTAATCAAGAGACCCAATAATTCTGATGAAAATATATAAGAAGTTCTGTGACAGGCAAATGACAGCTTCCCAATGATGTCCTATTCTCATGAACCTGTGAATATCATATCTTATGTGACAAAATACAATTTGCAGAGGTGCACATAGTTAAAAGGTTTTTGTTTAGGACCTATTTTTCAACTGCACAAATAATAAAATGAAAGTTACACTTCTTACATTAGCTTCCAAAATAAATGAACCATTCTTGTATCATTTCTCTCTGTTAAAATAATTGTTAATAATTTCAAACTTCCTTTCTGTCAAAATTGTGTTGCTGGAACATATCAGATTATTTTGTATTGCTCTAAACACTAGGAAACTAATTCAACAAACCTCAACCTTTCTTAAATCATTGGTTGCACTAACTTTTTTTCAGATCCAATATCAACACTTTAAAAATGTCTCACAATAGCTCTAGTTTCCTTTTAAAACTTACAGTATTGAATCATTTACATGGCACTTATCACTTACTATTATTCTGTAATATCATACACTATTGGTAGATTTTAAGCTATTCAAGTGTTATATAAAATTCTTTGAAAAACATGTTTGTAGATGTATTTACTTATATATTTTAGGAAACATTTAATCTCGCTATATACAGATATTATTCTTTTCAAATAAGAGTAGAAATCCTTGACTATCAGAAGCTTGCTGTAAAGAAAAATCTTTTTATTTGCATAAATCTTTATACATTGATTTAAATATTTTAGCAAAGTTACACATTAGACCTACTGTATGAGTCAGGCACTCAGCAGGAATGTCCAACCCAAGAAACCATATATTAAGAAATGATATACGCATGTGTGAGCAGCATTAAAGAATATTAAGGCACCCAAAGACTAGCAACAGTAAGAATATATTATCACCCTTAAGACAAAAAAAAGAATAAGAAATGAAATGGAGTTATTGGAGAACAATGCAAACTGGAACTGTGGAGGAAAGACTGTTTAATGGGAAAGAGGTTATGGAAAGACACACCCACATCAGAAACAAAGCTTAAACTATATAGAGGATGAGAAAAATATGCCCTCCTCTCCCAATGATCCCTCTCTCTCCCAACTTGCAATTTTTTCTGGGTGTCTCTCATACTCCTAGCCCAAAGAGATGCCATAACACAAGAGTAGGGAAGGTAAGAGAAACTCCTGAAATCAGTTTCCTGGATGCTGGGGCTGGGGGAAAAACAAAAACAAAAACATTGGACAATGGATCTTAGTCTCTAGGTGGGGGATGGGCAAAGGCAGACAGTGATCCATCACAGAAACAAAGAACTGAGTACCACATGTTTTCACTCATAAGTGGACTCTGAAAAATTATCATAATACTATAAAAAAGGAATTGGCAGTAGTGGGAAACTGCCAGGGGAGTGGGGAACACATTTCATCAATAAGAGCACATGATCTCAAACCAGGTGAAGTGGGGACCAAAGTGAGACCCAAACTTTACCTGTACAATGACCATTTGTGTACCTAACCCTGAATTGCACCCCACATCTTTAAAATAAAAATTAAATTTAAAAATATGCCTTCAGGGAGTAGATATTGGGTGGAAAAGTATCTATAATCAATATCATGTTACCTCTAGTGTTTAGTCCACAAATATGGGCAGATACTCACTGAATAGTGTTTGAATCAGTGGCCAAGCGAATTCATTGAAGTTTCCCTTATGCTGATTTCTACACAGATTAAGAATAGCAGATCCAGTAATTCTGATCACCAAAATGTAATTCTGGTGGACATTCTCCTGTGAAATAGGTATCGATAATTCAACCTCTCAGGATCCCAGTTGTTTCTTTAATTAACATTTTGGCAAAGTTTATAATAAATAATTCACTCTGGTCTTGAGATGTTGAATAAGATTTCGTACCAAGATATGTATAAGATTTCTTGTAATATATTAAATTTCAAAAGAATTGAAGAATTAATCGTTTTTGCAGTTACTACCTTTATTTAATTAAAATGAAGGTGGGAAATATAGTACCAGATAGGATAAAAGCAGAAACTCACATATAATATCAATGGTTATTCAATATAAAATAAAAAAGCAAATAATCTCAAAACATTTTTCTATTTTAATCCCTTCGAAGTATGTTGGTTCTAATTAATAATAAAGTGTTTTTAAATCCCATAGAAAATAAGAATTATAAGCTATATGAATTAAATCACTTTAGAAGATTTTTAGCACTATGTTTATCAGCTGAGACCGATTTCATTGTATTACATCAATATCACAGAAACTTTCCTTGATCTTTTAAAATAATTTACTTATCTCTATGACAAAGATATTTTATATGCCATTTCATTTAGATGTCACAATAATTCAAGGAAGTAGGGACTTTTATCCCCACTTTATAAATGAGAAAACTGGTTCAAAGAGTTTGAGTAGTTTGCATAAAGACATGTTTTAAACCATGTGGCTGGTCTTCAGACTATTATCTAATTTCACAGTCCACACCCTGGATCATTATACTTTCTTGAATATGTGATAGGTTTTTAAAAAATAAAAGTCCTTCACCTGTTTTCATATGCTCATAATCCAACTAATCTTGATAATCAAGTTTAAATATCTTATTTGCTGAAATCATTGTCCACTACCGCAGTCAGAAATGATTGTCCCATATTTCTGAGTTTCTAATATTTGTAATTTGAACATAATGAATATTTGTTTTAAACATACCTTGATGGAGGCATAACATTTTACAACATTTTTATTAAAAAGCAACATGAACTGGGTTCGGTGGCTCAGCCTGTAATCCCAGCATTTTGGGAGGCTGAGGCGAGTAGAATGCCTGAGGCCATGGGTTTGAGACCAGCCCAGGCAACTTGGTGAGACCTCATCTCTACAATAAATTTTTTTAAAAATTAACTGGGTGTGGTAGCGTGTGCCTGTAGTTCCAGCTACTTGAAAGGCTGAGGCGGAAGGATCGCCCGAGCCCAACAGTTTGACTCTGGGATGGCCGTAAGCGTGCCACTGCACTCCAGCCTGGGCAACAGAGTGAGACTCCAACTCAAAAAACAACAAACAGATAGCAACATGTAAGTACAAATGTCATAAATATACAGCTTATTAAACTTTCACCAAGAAAACATACCACTGTAACTAGCACCCAGAGCAAGAAACAGAACATTACCAAGCTCTCAGAAATCTCCTTTTGCTCTTTTTTAGAATTGCCATTTTCCCCTCATCCCCAAAGGTAATTGTTATTCTGATTTCTAAGAACATAGACAAGTTTTGGGCAGATATTATTTTAAATACCTTACACGTAACAAATTTAGCACTGTTGAGCCCTAGGAACAAAGAGACTCTTAAATAACTTACTAAATGTAATATAGTTGGTGACTGGGAGAGCTGGGATTCAAAAATCTGGCAGTTAACTTCAGAGAACACTCACTTATTAACAATACTGTATGGTTCATGTGGCAAAGAGTACCTTATACCTCGTTTCCTCATTAGTTGTGACTATATCTTATTTATCCCAGATAGATAGTGAGCTCTTAAAGGACAAGATGTATGTCAAATTCATTATATCTTGTTTAATATTTAGTGTAGCCTATGGCATATCTATTCAACAAATATTTGCTTTTCTGATTGATTAAATAAAGAAATAAATGAAACAAATAAATGTTTATCTCAAATGCTGTACAACGGCATTCTAGAACCTTGGCAGTATTAAGATAATTTCTTGCCACAGTTTAAAACATTACTATTTTATTTCTTATGGCCACCAAATAACATATTTTACTAACTCTGAATCACTCAGCATTTTCAGTAGTTGGATATTTTCAAATTTATAGTCATGTAAGCAGCAAAAATTTGTGCAGAACATGTAATATTGCCTGATCGGATTTGGAAGAGTAGAATTTTCCCTTAATGTTAGTAGTCTCTACTGGGGCAGCATCTTTCAGCCTCAGATTACGAAGTACTTAACTGTTTCGTTCACTTATTTTCCTCTGCTAATATTTCTTACTGCTATAAGCAAGATGGCTTTGATAAATACCTCTCTATCACTTCCTCAGAAGTAACAATTCTGTAAGTGTTAAAATACATTCTTCCCCCAGTACTTACAACGAATTTTTCCATTAGTGTGAAAGATTAAGCAAGAGAGGCAACATCTGTAAATGTCAAGGCTAATCCTTCAGAGTTAGTGCTGGTTAAGATTTTAGAGGTCAGCAAGCTGAGTTCGTTATACCTATAGTGGTGAAGTGAGTTGGCCAATGCCATTCGTTTGCTTAAGGAATGGTATACCTTGGAACCCTGTCTTTCAAACTCTCCGAATCATGTTTATCCACTTCTAATGAAATGAAATATCTTCTGTGTTCTATTTGAAGACTGGTCAATGTCTCACCTCTCTTAATCTTTCTCTAAGTTGGTTGTTTATTTCTTCTTAACTGAGCTAAAGCAATAGGGTTTCTCTGTTTCAACAAATACCCTTACTTTTTTGTTCTATCACTCACCAAAAGGCAGCTACCCCACCCAATCTGAGCCATACAGTGCTGAAACAGAAGTTGAAAACTTCTTGCAGTTAAGATGACTATTTAATTGTAATTCCCTAGGAGAGTCATGGATTTTGTGCTTCCAATCAATGAAAGATGTAATTTTTGTCTTAGTTTTCATTTGAAAGTTACTTTTCACACAAACTAAATTTAAAATATACCCCTATATACATTTAATGCAGATTTGACCATTTGTGATAGCAGACATTGAAACTTTTGTGTAAATAACAATAAAAACACGGATTTATATTTTTACCAAGCTCCATTTGATACCTGAATTGTGCCCCATTCACAAAAATGTCATCATTTCTAGTCCCCAGAACTAGTGAATATGTTATCCTACATGATAGGAGATATTTTTCAGGTGTGATTAAGAGAAGGATATTGAGATGGAGAGATTAATCTGGAATATCTACTTGTGTCCAATATAATCACATAGGGACATAAGAAGGTTAGAATCAGAAAAAAATCAATGCAGTGACAGAAGCAGAAAATGGCAATCAGTGAAAGATACTATGCTGCTGGAAGGAAGATGAGACCATAAACCAATAAATTCAGGAAGCCTCTGGAAGGTAGAAAAGACAAACAAATTTTCCCCTTGAGTCTATAGAAGGAGCACAGCCCTGTTAATCCATTTTAAATCTCTGACCTCCAGAACTGAAAGAGAATAAATTTGTGTTGTAGAAAGTCACACATTTGAGGTTATTTTCTACAACACTAACAGAAAATAATATATACACCTCATGTTAAAAATTATAGAACAAAAGACTCAGAATATGCACAGATTGTGACACAAAAGAGATTAAGAAAAACTTTGAATAAAGCAGAAAAATGATGTAACAGCTAAAGTGGGTTAGGAATTTACATCAACTATCTTCAAATAAAAAAAAATACTGGAATTCATTCCTTTATCCTTTGTAGTATTTGAATATAATAATATTCATTTGTATAGAATAGTCAAGTTCTGTATAGTTTTTACTATATGATTGATTTGATCAATCTCAAAGTAAAAAAAAAACATTGTCATCTTCATATGAACCATTGTACTAAAGAATTTCTGCAAGATTTACTATAGATTCGTGAATGGTCTCTACTGATATTTGTAAAATTTTAAATTATAACAGGAAGACTAAAGTTGATGTTAATGTAGGCAAGTGTGTGCATGGGTCACCATCTGGTTCTACATTAAAAAAACTATTATGAACAAGAGTAGGTAAAGTCCCTTGAACAAAATTTTAAAATGTATTCTCCTACATGAAATTCTTTCAGTCAGCTAAATTTTAAAGGTAACACTAAAGCCAGTTACAGAGTCAACTCTGTATGGAATCGAAGTAGGTAAAACCAGGAAGAGAGGGCAAGTATGTGGTAAACTGAATAATGGCTTCTTAAAACACATCCACATCCTAATTCCTGGAACCTATGAATGTGACCCTGCATGACAGAAAGGTGTAATGAAAAATATTTATTTTCACTAAGAATTTTTAAATGGTGAGATTATTTTGGACAATCCAGGTGGGCCTTAATTCACATGTGTCCTTATAAGAAGATTTGACACAGAAGAAAAGGAGAAGGAAATGCAGCCACAGAGACAGAGATTACAGGTATGTGGCTACAAACCAAGAAGACTGGCAGCACCAGCAGCTTGTAGAGGCATCAAACATATTTTCCCTTAGAGCTTCTACAGGCAGTGCAACCCTGCTGACACCCTGATCTCAGCCTAGTGATACTGATTTCAGACTTTGGGTCTCCAGAACCAATAAATATTGTGAAAACAAATATTGTTGTTTTAAGCCACCAAATTTATGGTAACATACTGATTTTGGTACCTAAAATCTAAATTCCTAAAAAGAAACAAATACCTAAAATACTGTAATTAACTAAATACATAAAATCTGCAGGAACTCTTTAAAACATGCTGTTGTAACAAATACCTAAAAGTGTGATAGTAGTTTAGAAATTGGGTAATAAAGTAGAGGCTGAAAGAATTTTGAGGTACAGGATAGAAAAAGCCTACATTGTTTTAAGTGGACTGTTTGTGGAAATACGGACATTGAAGTTTCTGTTGATGAGGACTCAAAAGAAAGTTAAGCACATAGGAGAGAAAGTTCACAACATTTTCAAGAATACATATTATCATAAACAGAATGCTTGTGGAAATATAAACATTAAAGGTTTTACTGCTGAGGGCTCAGAAAAAAAATGAGGAATGGCTGAGAATGGTGGCTTATGTCTGTAATCCCAATAATTTGAGAGACTGAGGTGGAAGAATTTCTTGAGGTCAAGAGTATGAGGCTAGCCTGGACAACACAGCAAGAATTTGTCTCTATAAAAAATTTAAAAATTAGTCAAGCATGGTGGTGCACACCTACAGTCTTAGCAACTTTTAGGACTCAGTTGGAAGGATCACACGATTGTGATGCTGCATTCCAGTCTGGGTGACAGAATGAGAACAGAAGGAAAGAGAAAGAAAGAAAGAAAGAAAGAGAGAGAGAGAGAGAGGAAAGGGAGGAAGGAAAGAAGGGAGGGAGGGAGGAAGGAAGGAAAGAAGGAAAGAAGGGGAGAAAGAGGGAGGGAGGGTAGGGAGAAAGAGAGAAAGGAGGAAAAAAGGAGGGAGAGAGAAAAAGAGGGAGGGAGTGAAGAAAGAGAAAAAATGAGAGTCATGATTTTAGGAACTGGAGAAGAGGAGATTCTCATAATATAGAGGCAAAAAGTCCAGGTGAATTCTGTCCACAATTATACAAAAAGCAGAACTTGTAAGAAAAATACTTGGGTGTTTAGCTAATTATTCCAAGCAATGTGTTGAAGTTGTGGCCACATTTCTTTTTGTTGTTTCAGAAAAATGCAAGAGGAAGTAGATAAACTGAGGAAGACTGTTAAACAAAAAGAACCAGGAGGTGGAAAATTTGGATTTGGAAATTTTGAATTTGAAAAATTCTCAGTTTATCTTGGTTTACAAAAGATGCTAAAAATAGTTGATTCATTCTTAGATGAGTATGCTCTGAAGAGAAAGTCAAGTGTGTGATTGAACAACTATTATTCAATATCTCCAAAAGATCAAAAGGTGAGCAGATCCTCTATAAAACCTTGAAGTTTCTTGAAGAGACTAAGCATGTGATTCCTGAATCTGCTTAAGCATCTCAGCATAACCCAGTAATAGAGATGAGCTCATGTAAGAAAGAGCCTAAAAACCAAGGAAACAATACTTGGTTCCTCTTAAGTTTTATTTTGTAAGTCAGTAGTTTAATACAGATTACTTTATTTAAAAACTGATACCATCTTTGTTACCATCAGTGAAGTATAATTATTCCTTTTTTATAGGTATAATATATACATGTATAATAAATTCATTATAGTTTTACATGTAGAATACATTATTTAGGGGTTTTTTTTTGACTGCATGAAAAAAAGACCACTACAATTATCTTTTTTTAAAAAAATGGGTGTTAGTGGAAGGGTATTAGATAGCTCATAAAATGGAAGGAGAACATAGAAAATTAGACACTGGAAAGAGAAAACAGACTTTGGAAAAGTTAGACTTTGAAATTTTGAAGTTCTGGGCTACCAGCACAAACAAATATTAATCGTGTCTTTAGGGTGACTCTACCAGTATACGTTTGTTCTAATTTTTTTTCCATACTTGTGTCACTTTCCTCACAAGTTCATTACCTCTAGGGAGAAGCTGGTGTACTTAGCTTGTGTCAAGAATTTACACTCATAGTGCCTGAGGAAGACAGGAGACCTGAATTGAAAATTTCATCAAGAGCACATGCAATCCCAAAAAATGAAGTGATTTGCAGAAGGAAGGTGGAATTTATCCTAAACATACTGAAAATACACACAGGAAATGAATTTTCTCTAGAATGATGCCCAGGGTTGTCCATTGACTTGCCCAAAATCATCTATGAAGATAGTGGCTGATCCCTTACTCAGACCCCTTAGTTTAAATGAAAGAATTTATGCATGTATAATATACCTGCTAATCTTCCCCCATGGTGTTTACCTATATACACAATGAGAGAATTGAACATATATGACCTCTATGAATTTTTCCAACTTTTTGTGTTCTCCTTGTATAAACTCGCCTGTTGCTTTGAGATACTGAATGGTTTTTATCATTGATAACAGATATATTCACTTCATTCTTATTTACATAGACAGAAGCTGTGTAGTGACAAGGTCTCTTCAAGGCTGAAATACTTCCTTAATAACATGAACAAAATAGCATCTGGTATCTATCTTGTTCCACTGAATTGACTGTAGTTATTTAAAGCTTTCATTCTCTCAATTCAAAATCTAATTTTTAATGCACTTTCTGTCAACCGTCTTCATGGATTCTAAATGAGTTTCTGTCATCCTGACAGACTCCCAGATAAATTGAAACTTAACTAGGGGAAAAAAATTATTAAAAAATGATTTGGTTCTGAATCAAATAAATGTGATATATATTTTGGTTATTTTTTCTCTAAATTTTCATTGGCTTTTCTGTATTAGTGAGCTGATAAGCATGTGTGATGATCAACTATTTCTGTTTGACAATAGATTGTAAACAAATGGCCAGGTTGATTTTTACTAAAGCCATTAAGTGTTACTCCTTTTCAGGCAACCTGATCTGAAAAAAAGACTCAATTTTTTCCAGCATAACCTAAAATTACTGAGCATTCTAGCTATTATTTCTTCTAAGTGTTCACTTTAATTGGATGAGTAATCATTTTACTTGCAGAAAAGTCATTATGATGGCCAAAGGTAGGTGAAAAGGCAATATTGTGGTTCTCTTTTACTAATATAGAACCAGGGGACAGGAACATTATGATAAGGCAAGGGGGGTGGGGAGACAGGGGAAAGAGAGGTAGAGACATTAGAGATGTGGCATTTAACGAGAATCAATCCAGTACACAAAAATTTAACTACTAAAGGAATTCTACACCTATACTCCAAAATGCTTGGTTCTCACAAAATACATATAATCATCTGCATTTATAAAGCATTTTACTATTTAAATATAATGTTCCTTCCCTCTTCAGAGTCTCAAAATATACTTAAAGCAAAGACCTTTATTAATAAATGAGGAACCAGAGGCTTCATGAGGACTAGTGATTTAATCAATGCCACACAACTGGTTGATGACAGACAAGACGTTAGAACCAGTTCTCTGCCTCCTCAACTCAAATGTAATTTCCACATCACCTCACTGCCTTTACACCAGAGATCCCTAATTACCTTCCACCAGATGTTAATTATATTCTTTTTTCCATAGAACTTCCATGAGAAAGTTTGTGTTGTTGCTTTTGAGAATGTTCTCCACCAAGCAGCACTATAACGTTTTAAGACAACCTTGGATTAAGGAACTGACATTTTTGGTCTCCGCAAGGAGACCAAAATGCCACTTTATCATGCTGGCTGAAAAGATGAATCCTTGGTACACTCTAACCTGAAGAAAATTATTCCGTGTTCAGAGAAGTGTTCTGTGGATACCCTCAGTTTGAGTAATCTGACTTCTAATATTTCACTTGCTATTTGTCCTTGGTCAACATACTTCAACTATTTAGATTCCATGTCATTAACTTGAACATCGGAATAGAAATATTATTACTTTAAGAATTATATGAGCTAATGTATGGAAAAGCATCTTGCACATGTAAGATACTAATGTTAATGAGATAACATTTCTCCAAAGAGAGGGCCAATGTATACTTCAAATAATCGTTGTTGTGACTGAGTGTGCAGGAATGAGAAAGATACGCTGAAGATTATCCGTAACAGGTGCTGTTAGTACTTCATCCATGGTTCCTTAGGACTCACTAATTCCATACTTACTGTAGCTTCCAGAAACAAGCACTTGAGGGCTTTTTCTGGCATGTTTGACTGGTGGTAGAAATAGTAGGATTACAGGATTTGATATTCCCAGAAAATATATCCCAAACAATAATAGATGAAAATGGAAGGACAGAAACGCTACTTATTTCTTCAGGTGGAAAAATTCTAAGGAATTATGTTTTTAACTACAGAGTTTATTGTACTACAATGATAATCTCAAATAAATAAGTTCCAGAGCATCTGAATAAATCAAATGGAATATTTTCATGCTTAGTTTCTCTTCCCATTTCCTCCCTTTGTAACTATCTGGCATTATTGCCTTTATGCATACTATCGACATACTAGATAACTAGCCATAACATTTTATGACACTATGAGAGGACTTAATGCCAAGAATATATACATATTTGAACATTCTTTCCTATAAATCATAATATTGAACTTGTTGCTAATGGTGTATTCTTAAAAGATAAAACTGCCTCAAAATTCTTCTCCTATACATTTTTTTAAATGGTTGGTAAAATTAAAATAAGAGTACCTAGAGTAAAACAATACAAATTTATTTCAATTCCAGAGACTATAGAATCTTTGTTTTGTTTATTTTGTCTTTGCTTCAAGCTTGAACTAGTTCATTGCTTGACTCATGGGACATATTAAATGTCTTATGACCAATAAAATATCATTAAAGATTTTCTGGTCTAGTGATCTATTTCAAATGTCTATTTTAAGTTACTTTAGAGAATTAAGGTCAAAGAAGCAGGAGGGATATATCCTAATAGTTGGGATGTATACTAACTTTATTTGTGTCTCTATCTACATTGTTACATATTTATTATTCATACAAAAAACCAAACTATACATATGTGTATGCATGCGTGTATATATGTATGTATATATATACATATGTATATATAAATATGCAGAGATGCACATATTTCAAAGCTAACTGCTTGTATTTGAATCCCTGTTCTTCCATTTATGATAAGCATGACCATGAACAAATTACTTCATCTCTTTGTGTCTCAGTTTCTTTATTTATAAAATAGGGATGGCAGTAGTATGTACCTCATAGAGTTATTGTGAGCACTAAGTGATTACTCTGGCCCAGACTAAGCTTATATTAGCATTAGCATTATCTAAGCACATTTTCTGTCAACCAATACTATATACATATCACCAATATACATATATAGGTAGAATTTGTCGACACATATTTCTGAATATTATACAGGTATGGTATAAGTATTATATGCATGTAAAATAGTGAGTAGACAATGTGACTTTGGTAATGATACTGACTAATCCCATTAAAAGGCAATCTCCCCCCTGTGGGGAGTTAACAGGGTCTCTCTGGGTGCTCCATAGTAGATCCAATTGTGAATAATTAAAACCCTTCTTAGCACGATGTGAAATACATCTTCCAAAACCATTATTCAGCTCTCCCTTACTGGTTAAATTTATTTGCATCCAGTTTTAAATGAAATTATCAATTCCTTTAAAAAAAAAACAAACAATAAGGCTGCCCACTCAGGTTCCCTCCCACTGTGGAAACTTTTGTGTCCTCTTAATAAATCCTGTTTTCTAAATAAATAAATACATAAACAAACAAACAGCAATAATAATAACATAAATAATCATAAGCTATCTCATTAATTGGCATTTTCTTCCTGGTGTCTCTAGATAACATATTTCTTCTTTGATCAACCTGCTGATCTATAATTAATATTCAGTGCACCCTGCAGTTGCTCTTCTGACAGAGTTTTGAGGTGAAGGATCTAACAGAGTAACAAAGAGAAAACTCAATTGCTCATCATTGTGGCCTCTGAAGAGCCTCTCTGCCATATTACCTCCAGAAAGATCTAGAGAATTATCATTGTACAGAATTGAAATCATTGTCTATTGGAATAAAGATTTAAAAATTAAAAATAAAAGGAAAATAGAAATCTTAATTTAAATCCTACTTATGGCTACTTCTCTGGATTTATTTCTTCTCCCTTCCTGCCCAGAGCTTATTTTCCAGCAACATAAAGCTATTGTCACATATCCAGGTTCTGTCACATCTTTCTTCCCTTTGCTTAGCACCCCCTATGAATTCCTTGTCTATTCTAGTAAATTCAAATACTGTCTCCCTATTAGAAGATTTTCATCCTAGATATGTTTATGTCAAGGTAACTGCAGGCTTTATTTGAAGGAAGAAAAGCAAAAGGAAATTAATATTTATTTAGGGTCAACCATGTTTCAGACATTTTACTTTGCATGTATTATCTTATTTCATCCTCACCTCAATTCTTTGAGATTTCTTTATCTCCAGGGTATAATGGAGTGATCAGAGGCTTAAATGAGTTAATAATTTGCTCATTGTCATATTCTGATGAACTGCATAGCCAGGATTTGTACTCAGACCTATCATACTCCAAAGTCCACGTTGTTCTCTACAGAAATAGCAGCAATTTATGGAAGAAAAAAATCTGATTTCTAGAATCCCAAATGCAAGAGCTTGCCCATGGCCATTTTACAGAGAGTCTTTTTATGCATAAAAAGTAGCTACGTGTAAAACACTGGTGTGGAGTTTCAAAACATGGCTCCAAAATTTTCAATACTCTAACCATCTCCCATAAGAAGCAGGGTCTGTATGCCCTCTCCCTGAATCTAACATAGATGGGATGGTTTTTATCATTGTGGTAGAGAAGAAATAATGCTCAGTGAATTCTTAGCAAGATTAGGAAAAGCACTGGAATTTTCTCCATGCTTGCTGGAACACTTGCACTTAGAGCCCTGAATTGTATTAAGAAGTTTGACTTCCCTGGAGCCATCATGTTGTGAGAAAGTCAAGTCATGAGATGATTTGACCGGCAGTCCTTATCTTTGAGTCACCCCAGCCAGAATCCAGACATATGATTGAAAAAGAACCAAAGCCCTTTATTCCTGCCAACTGAGGACTCAGATATTGTGAAACACAGATGGTTTCACCTTGTGCCCTGCCTGAATTTCTGACCTTAGAATCTGTGAGCATAATAAATGAATTGTTTAAGCTACTACATTCTTACATATTTGCAGTGCAACAAAAATAATGGAGACAAATAAAAAATTGTTATTGAGGTCTAAAAGTATGCAAGGCACAATTCTAAATATTGTGAAGAAAACAAAGCCAAAATTCATGTGGTCCCTGAATACAAATCAACAATGAAAAAAAGATGACATGTACACTATTATTTCTGAAAAAGTAGACAATAATATTCAAAAACAGGGATTCATACAAACAAGCTTCATAGCCTCTCTTGGAAAAGACACTTGGTACACAATAATCAGTATACTTAATCTGTGGAAGAAAGTGAGAAATCAAGGCCAGATCATTAAGAATTTTGAGTTTTCTGCTTGGGTTTATTCCATAGGTAGTAGGGATTCTGGAAGATATTGAACTTTATAATCATATTTGTGATAGTATTCAGACGCTAGGTTAGAAGTCAAGAAACAGATGGTTGAAAAAAATAATTAATAGCTTCTTACAATATTCTAGATTATGGGTGATAAATATCCAAGTAAAGTCAGATATAGGAACAGAAAAAATGGGAATGTTCAACTATGTTTTTTTTTTTTTTTTAGGAAAAAAGAAGAGTGATTCAAACAATGATAAGAAGAAAAACATGAATTGTCAGACAAGAAATAGTAGAGGAAATGCATGGTGATAAAAAATAAGATTATTGGATATATTCTCTATATTTTAATACCAAAGAAGCATCTTTTTTTTCTATTTATATTTTTGGTGTAAAGGAACCCAGTCACTGCTGATATGAGGCATTAGAGATTACTTTTATTTGACTTGCTTTGTGCCTACATGGTACAAGTGCACTGGTCTTTTGTGTTCTTTTATATTTGTTCCTGGACATGACCCTTCAAAATGGATTAATTT
This sequence comes from Cephalopachus bancanus, assembly GCA_027257055.1. Lineage (NCBI taxonomy): Eukaryota > Metazoa > Chordata > Mammalia > Primates > Tarsiidae > Cephalopachus > Cephalopachus bancanus. Next base: position 1,284,272 of record JAPVLO010000243.1, on the reverse strand, counting down.
CTTTTTATTTCCGATCTATTCAAACTCTTTTTTATTATTTTATTTTAAAGATGTGGGGTACAATTGAGGATTAGGTTCAAAAGTGGTCATTAAACAGGTGAAGTTTGGGCATCCCTTTGGTTCCCACTTCGCCTGGTTTGGGATCATATATCCTGATTGATGTTTTGTACCCTTCTCTCTCCCCTGGAATTGTCTAGCTACAGATAAATCCCTTTATTATGGTATTATGATAAATGTTCAGAGTCCACTTGTGAATGAGAACATGTGGTACTCGGTTCTTTGTTTTCTGTGATAAATCATAGAATAGTATAGACTCTAAATACATCCCAGGTTGCTGCAAAATCCATAATTTTGACCTTATTTATGACTGTGTAGTATTCCATTATGTATATGTACCACTTTTTTTTTTTCCTTACCCAGTCCACTTTCAATGGGCAGCATGGTTGGTTTCATGTTTGTGCTATTGTGAATATCTTTTTTGTAGAATTGTTTGAATTTTTCTGAGTATATTCCCAGAAGGGGGATTGCTGGGTCATATGGAAGGTCAATTTTTAGATCTTTTAGAAATCACCACACTGTTTTCCACAGATTGTACTAATTTACCTCCCACCAATAGTGTAGAAGCTTTCCTTTTTCCTCATATCTTCTCCAGTATCTGTTGTTTTTTGAGTTATTAATTATAGCCATACAGACTGGAGTTAGGTTGTATCTCAATGTGGCTTTGATTTGCATTTCTTTGATAATTAGTGAAACTGAGCATTTTTCATGTATCTGTTGGTGTTGGCTGCTTGAATGTCTTCTTTTGAGAAGTGTCTGTTCAGATCCTTTGCCTACTTTTTAGTAGGGCTATTTTTTTTTTCCTTTTGGCACATTTGAGTTCCTTGTAGATCCTGGATGTTAGGCCTTTGTCAGATATACCGTTGGCAATTTTTTTTTTCCTATTCTGTGGGATGCCTCCCCACTCTCTTGATGGTTTCTTTTGCTATGCAAAAACTTTTCAGTTTGATGAGGTCCCACTTGTCTATCTTATCTCTTATGGCATGAGCTTCTGGGATTTTGATCAGGAATTGGTTGCCTATTTCAATTTTTGTAAGGATTCCTGCATTTTCTGAGATTCTTATAGTTTGAGGTTTTACATTTGGGTCTTTGATCCATTTGGAGTTGATTTTGTGTATGGTGATAGGTAGGAGTCCTATTTCATTCTTCTGCACGTGGCCAGCCAGTTTTCCTAGTACCATTTATTGAATAGGTTCTCCTCTCACAAGTGGTTGTTGGTGGAGCCTTTGTCAATGATGAATTGGTGAATAAATTGAGGTTTTGCTTCTGGAATCTTTATACTATTCCATTGGTCTATATGCCTGTTTTTATACCAATACCAGGTTGTTTTAATTACCATAACCTTATAACAGAGTTTAAAGTCTGGAAATATGATCTCCTACTTTGTTTCTTTTGCTGAGAATTGTTTCGGCTATTCGTGGTTATTTCTATTTCTATCTGAATGTCTGTATTGTTGTTTCCAGTTCGGGAAAGAATAATGTTGCACTGAGTCTAAAGATTGCCATGGGTAGAAAGAACATCTCAAAGAAATTAGACACAAACAAATAGGAAAATATTCCATGTTCATGGATTGGAAGAATCAACATTGTTAAGATGTCCGTATTCAAATTCTTTTAATACAACTCAATTTCACTTAAAATCGTTGTATTAAAATGACTTGGTTAATATAAGATGTCTGTATTTTCTTATTTTAATTTGCAATTATACACCTAAAAGTAAAATAAAAAACCTCTAATGCATATTCTTCTCTCTTGCTTTGTAGAGATTACATATAATTGCCTACCCATTGAAATAAATACAACTCAATTTCACTTAAAATCGTTGTATTAAAATGACTTGGTTAATATAAGATGTCTGTATTTTCTTATTTTAATTTGCAATTATACACCTAAAAGTAAAATAAAAAACCTCTAATGCATATTCTTCTCTCTTGCTTTGTAGAGATTACATATAATTGCCTACCCATTGAAATATATCTGCCATATCTCATGTTTCTTTCTAGTCCTCATAGTTTATTGTATTAGTTATTGTTTAGTGGGAGGGCATGGTAGCTCACGCCTGCAATCCCAGTACTTTGGGAGGCCGAGTTGAGAGGATTTCCCGAGCCCAGGTGTTTGAGATCAGCCATGGCAACTTGGTGAGACTTCATCTCTACAATAAATAAAAAAAAAATTAGCTGGGCGTGGTGGCGCTTGCCTAGAGTTCCAACTACTTGAAAGGCTAAGGCAGAAGGATCACCTGAGCCCAGCAGGTCGAGGATGCAGTGACTGTGAACATGCCACAGCACTCCAGCCTGGGTGACAGAGTGAGATTCCAACTCAAAAAGTATATATATTGTTTAGTAAAATACTTAGAGATTGATTTGTTTACTATAGTTATGAAGTTGCAGAGATGAAAAATAACTTTTATAAATTCTGAAATGGGAAAATAAAACTTAACAAGTTATTCAATTTCTGAGCTTTAGTTTTCTCTTTTCTTAAATAGAGATGATATTTTGTTTCACACATAAAGTCCTTGTGGAGATCCAATAAATATATGAGAATGAAGAGAAAATAAGTAGTATTGTTAAGAAATTCTTATTTAGCATTGTTTGCCAAATACTGCTCTAAGTGCTGAGAGTGCAACAGTGAATAAAATAGACAAAGTAACTGCCTTCAGAGAATGTACAGACTCATGAGGGTGGGTCATTTCATCAATAGATCAGCTTCTTCTGACACCCAGGCCCCTTTCTTACTCAAAGTAAGAAAATAAGCAAGTGAAACTCAAGCATATTAGATGGTGGTTGTACAATGGCAAACAATAAGCAGATGAAAAGAGATGGACATCTGGAGATAGAAAGGTGGGAATGACACAACAGTGGATCAGATAAATAAGCAAAAAGAAGTTAGAGGAGGACATTACACAGATTTCTTGGAAGATGGCACTTCAGGAAGAAAAATAAAGACCCTATGGCCTAAGCCTATTGACATATTTGGGGGACAACAAAGAAGCATGGGTGTCAGGAGAAGCTGATCTAGTGATGAAATGAAAGAAATTAAATGAGAAAAAGCAAAAGCAGTAGAAGGCTATCCGATTTTAAATGGTCTTATTAGACAAAATAGATTGGAATGAATTAAAAGTAGCTTGGACTGTGATTTGGATCCTGTTTTTGTCACTCTCTAGCTCTGGGATTGTAACAAGTTACTCAATTTCTGAGCTTTAGTTTTCTCTTTTCTTAAATAGAGATGATATTTTGTTTCACACATAAAGTCTTTTGGGGGTCCAATGAGATAATGTAATGTAAGGCTAAAAGAAAATCTAACAAAATGCCTGAAAAATCCTTTTAAAAAACTTAATATTATTTTAGAAAGTAATATGTAACAAAAGCCTTCATTGCACTAATTTGGGAAATTAGGTGGTAGAAGTACTATTTTAATTTTTTTTAAAGATGTGGTGTACAATTCAGGATTAGGTATAGGAGTGGTCATTATACAGGTAAAATTTGGTCCTCACATTGGTCCCCATTTTGCCTGATTTGAGATCAGGTAGCCTTATTAATGTTGTGTGTCCACTCATCACCACCCTGGCAACATTCCTCTACTACCAGTACCTTTTTTATAGTATTATGGTAAATGTTCAGAGTCCACTTATAAGTGAGAACATATGGTACTCTGTTCTTTGTTTCTGTGATAGATCACTGAGTTTGATAGACTCTAAATCCATCCAAGTTGCTGCAAATTCCCTATGTTTATCCTTCTTTATGCATAATATTCCATTGTGTATAAGTAACACATTTTTTTATCCAATCCAGTTTTGATAGGCAGCACAGTTTGTTCCATGTTTTCACTATTGTGAATACTCATGCAATAAACATCCACGTGCAGGTATCTTGTTTGTAGAATGATTTGAGTTCCTCCAGGTATATTCCCAGTAGGGAGATTGCTGGATCATATGGAAAGTAAATGTCAAATTCTTTTTAAATTGCCACAGTTCTTTCCAAAGAGGTTGCACTTGCTTGCATTCTCAACAGCAGTTTAGAAGCTTATTTTTTCTCCGCATCCTCACCAGCATCTGTTGTTGTTTGTTTTATTAATGATGGCCATTCTTACTGGCGTTGGATGGTATCTCAATGTGGTTTTGATTTACATTTCTCTGATAATTAGTGAGACTAATTTATATCTTTTGCCCATTTTTTAATGGAGTTGTTTTTTTTCATTTCAGTACATTTGAGTTTTTTGTAGACCCTGGATTTTAGGCCTCTGTAGGATATACAGTTGGCAAATATTTTTCCCATTCTGTGGGTTACCTCCCCACTCTCTTGATGGCTTCTTTGGCTTTGCAGAAGTTTGTCAGTTTGATGTAGTCTCACTTGTCTATCTTATCTGTTATGGCATGGACATTTTGGATTTTGATCAGTAATTGGTTGCCAGTCCCAATTTCCATAAGGGTGTCTCCTTGATTTTCCAAGGTTCTTGTAGTTTGAGGTTTTACATTTTGGTCTTTGATATATTTGGAGTTGATTTTTGTGTATGGTGATAGGTAAGAGTCCTGCTTTAATCTTCCTCAGATTTTCCCAGTACCACTTTCTCCATTTTCTGAATAGGTTCTCCTCTCCCCAGTGGTAGTTGCTGGAGGCTTTGTCAAAGATTAGTTGGTTGAGAAATTGAGGTCTTGCTTCTGGAATCTCTATCCTGTTCCATTGGTTCATATGCCTATTCTTATACCAATACCAGGCAGTTTTGACTAATGTAGACTTATAGTAAAGTTTAAAGTCTGGAAGTGTGATACCCTCCACTTTGTTTCTTCTGCTGAAGATTGTTTTGGCTATTCGTGGTCATTTATGTTTCCATATGAATTTCTGTATTGTCATTTCCAGGTCTGAGAAGAATGATATTGGTAATTTAATGGGTACTGCATTGAATCTGTAGATTTTCTTGGGTAAGATGTACATCTTAACAATGTTGCTTCTTCCTATCCACGAGCATGGAATATTGTCCACATGTTTTGTCTTCTTAGAGTTCTTTGAGTGGTGTTTTATAGTTTTCATTGTAAAGGTCTTTCACTTCTCTGATTAGGAAGATGCTGAGGTATTTCATTTTTTTTGTGGCTATTGTGAATGGAATTGTGCTCTTTATTTGGTTCTCTACCTGGTTGCTTTTGGTGTATAAGAATACAACTGTCTTCTGCACATTTATTTTGTACCCTGAGACTTTGCCAAAATCCTTCATCAGTGAAAGTAGGTTTTTGACAGATTCTTTTGGGTTTTCAAGGTATAGGATCATATAAGCAAAGAGGGATAATTTAACTTTCCATTTTCCTATATGACTACCCCTGATCTCCTTCTCTTGTCTAATTGTTCTAGCAAGGACTTCTAACACAATGTTGACCAACAGTAGTGACAGCAAACAGCCTTGTTTTGTTCTGATTTTCAGAGGAAATGTTTCCATTTAGCAATATTGTTGTTTGTAGGTTAACGTAGATGGCACTTACTATTTTTAGGTATGTCCCTTCTATGCCTAGGTATTTGAGGGTTTATATCAAGAAGGGATTCTGGATTTTATCAAAAACTTTTTCTGCATCTAATGATACAATCTTGTGTTTTTTTGTTTTTGCTCTGTTGCTGTATTTAATAACATTTATGGTCTTGTGGATATTGAACCAGCCCTGCATGCTGGAAATGAAGCTTACTTATTCATGATAGATGATTTTTGAGATATGTCGTTGGATCCGATTTGCAAAAATCTTTTTGAGAATTTTTGCATGTATCATCATTAAAAATATTTCTCAGTAGTTCTCTTTTTTTCTTGGATCTTTACCTGATTTGGATATCAGTGTGATGTTAACTTGGTAAAATGATTTGGGGTGAATTCTATCTTTATCAATTGCCTGAATGCTTTCAATAGGATTGATATCAGCTCATCCTTGTATGTTTTGTGACAATTCACTGGAAAGTCATCTGGTTCAGGCTTTTTTTGGGGGGGTAGGTAGCTTTCATATGGCAGAGTCAATTTCCTGGGTTTTTATTGGTCTATTTAGTGTCTCAATTCCTTTTTGTTTCAACCTTGGGAGGTTGTATGATGTCAGAAAGTCTTTCATTTCATTTAGATTATCAAGTTTGTTTCCATTGAGGTGTGCATAATAAACTCATAATCTTTTGTATTTCTTTGGGGTCAGTTGTGATGTGATCTTTTTCATCTCTGATTGTGTTTATTTGGGCTTTTTTCTTGGTCATTCTGACTAGAGATCCATCAATCTTGTTTATTCTTTAAAAGAAACAGCTTTTTGTTTTGTTGATTTTTTTCCTATGATATTTTTTGTCTCTATGTCCCAAATTTTGGCTTTTACTTTGGTAATCTGGATTATTCTGAAGTTAGAATTTTGGTAGTCATGTCCTTCCAGCCCCCTAGGCGATATTAGCTGTTAACTTGTGATCTTTCCATTTTCTTGCTGTGTGTTCATAGAGATAAAAATTCCCCTCTTAGAATAGTCTCATGGCATCCCAGAGATTTTGGCAGTATAATTCTTTGTTTTCATTTGTTTCCAGGAATCTTTTTAATTTCTGTTTTGACTTTGGCGCTGACCCAGTAGTCGTTCAGCATTATGCTGTTTAATGTCCAAGTATTTGTGGGTTTGGGGGGATTTTGCTGGCATTGATTTTTTTTTTTTTTCATTATTCCACTGTGGTCTGAGAAGGTGCATGGCAGCATTTCAATTTTATGAAATTTGCTTATGCTTTATTTAATGCTTGAGGATGTGATCAGTCTTGGAGTACATTTTAGGTGGTGAAGAGCAGAATGTATAATCTGTGATTGTTGGTTAGAGTCTTCTGTAGGTATCTATTAAGTCTGTAGGTATCTATTATTGGTTGAGAGTCAAGTTCGAGTTCCTGATTTTTTGCTTTGATGATCTATCTGGGGTTGCCAGTGAGGTATTTAAGTCCCTGGCTATGATAATGTTAGAGTCAATATCTTTTTTTAGTTTACTTTGTAGTTGCTTTATAAATGCTGGTGTTCCTGTGTGGGGTGTATATATGTTTAGAATGGATATTTCTTGTTGATGGATTGAACTTTTTATTATTATGTAGTGTCCTTATATAACTTTGTTAATTTTTGATGGCTTGAAGGTTGTTTTGTCTGATTTTAAGATCATGACTTCTCTCTTCTTTTCTGGTCCATTCACCTGGAAATTCATTTTTCATCCACTGACTTTTAGTCTGTGTGTAACCCTTGTGGTGAGATGAGTTTTCTGAATGCAGCAAATTATTGGGCCATGGTTTTTTAATCCAGGTTGCCATTCTGTGTCTTTTCAGTGGTGCTTTTAGTCCATTCTCATTCAGGCTGATTATTGAAATGTGATTGTTTATATCGGTCATGAGGTTCTTGTAAAGTTTTTTATTTGTTTTCTTTTAGCTTTGGGGTTGGTGTATGTGTTTGTTTTCAAGTTTGCAATCATGATGCATTCTCTGTTGATTCTGTGTTCTGCTGTTCTCTTTGGAAGTGCATAGTCATTCTTTTTTTTTCTTTCTTCTCAACTTAATACCTTTTTAAGCATCTACTGTAGAGCTGGTTTGAAAGTTGTATAATCTCTTAAGGATTAGATGTCTGGGAAGGATTTTAATTCTTCATTACTTGATGAAACTGAGATTGACTGGGTAGGAAATTCTTGGTTGAAATGGTTTATCTTTGAGGACTTTGAATATTGGAATCCAGTCCCTTCTAGCCTGTAGTGTTTCTGCTGATAGGTCTGCTGCTATTTTGATTGATTTTCCCTGGTAGGTAGTCTGAACTTTCTCTCTTACAGCCTTTAGGGTTTTTTTTCTTTTGTGTCTACTTTGTGTAGGCAATTACCACACAAAGTAGTGATCTAGGGTTATCTAGGAGTTGATGTCTCATTTGATGTCTTGTGGGAGTTCTCTGCATCTCTTGTGTTTGGATGATAACATCTCTGGTGAAATGGGGAAAGTTTTCTTGGATAACTTTCTGGAATACTTGCTCCAAGTTGTTCTGCATTTCCCTTTCTTCTTCTGTGATACCAATCAGGTGTTGGTTCAGCCTCTTGATATAATTGCACATCTCTTGGAGACTTTGTTCTTTCTTTCTGAGTTTTCTTTGTATGTTTTTTACAGATCAGGTTAATTCCATGTTTTGGTTTTCAAGTGCTGAGATTCTTTTTTTCTGCTTGATTAATTCTGCCTTCCATGCTTGTCATCTTTCATTTATTTCCTGGGTGAAATTTTTTACAACCAAAATCTCTGTTACAAGTTCTTTCAGTGTTGTATCTTGTCTTTCTTGAGTCTTATTCACTCTTTTCATCCATTTCCTAATCCCTGTTGTATTCTGGGGCCAGTCATTGGTGACTTCCATTGTTTGGACTCTGAAGTCTGATTTTTCAGTCATTTTTCTTTGTAAAACTGGGAATTACCTGTGTTCCTCTGTTGTACCTGTGTTCCCTTCTTCATTTGTGACAGACCTCTTTCTTTTCTCTTTAGTTCCATTATTCAGTGGCAGTGGGAGAGGCTTTCACTTCTGATGTTTGCTCAGCTCTCTATTCTTCCCTGAGCAGGGCTCTGAATTTGTTCTATTTTGAAATGGGGCTGTGGGTGGGAAGCTTTGCTGTCCCTTGTAGTTTTCAGTGTTGAATGAGGTGGAGGATGGGGAGCTAGGATTCAGAAACTACTTTCAAACCACAATCTTCACTGATTGTGGCATGGGTTCCCTGAGACCTACTCCCTAGCACCGCTCTATATGATGATGCAGTCTGTATATGTAGTCTCCCCACTGATATCTTTGAATGTCTTCCTCATGCTTTTCTGGCTACATTCTTTTCCCCATGACTGAATCAGGGTAAGGGGTGGGACATCTGAGACCTAGCACTTATTTTGTCTCTCCAGAGTTTGTGTTTTCAGAATATTCCCTCTGGGTCATGATCAATTCCTGAGAAGTTAATCCACCAGTCACAGAGACTGGGTCAATTCTGTTGCTCTGTGGTGAGCAAGCTGGAGGACCTTCCTGCCCGGTTTTCAAGATGGTGGCAGGGTGCCTCTTTCATCTTCTGCAGTGAGGCTTTGCCTCTGGGCTCCTTCACTGTACTCCCTCTGTAGTCCTTGCTGTCAGAGACTAGTCAGGCCTGCAATGGTGAGCCAGAGCCTGGAGCCAGCAACTTCTTCCCAAAAAGTGCTTTATTGATTTAAAAACATTATGCTCAGTTTCTGCACCCTGGGCAGCACTAGAAACCAAGCAGAGCAATGGCAGAACCAGCTGCTTCACTGGAGACCCCTGGCCATTTGCTCCCCAGTCCCTACTCAGTCAGCCACTCACATGCCCACTTACTCACTGACATATATGCAAAAATTTTCCACTCACTCACTCAAACTGGGTCTCACTTAGTCCGACTGGCTCTGCTGCTATCTTCCTGAGAATCCCCCATTTTAAATAATAAAACAGTTAAAAAGGGCTCCTCATATGCTTTTGTCTGGGGTCACATGAACTGGTGAAGGAAAATGAAAATGTGATGAGGAATGACAAGAAACAGCAGAAATACACTTTCTTATCTTTATTTCCTGTCTACAACAATCCTGACCATCATACTGAAGGGTTCTTCATAATTCAATATACCTTGCAGAAAGTACCACCGTCATTAGTAAATAAAATAAGTCCCATTGCTATTGATTTGGTTTAATGCTTCGTTAAAGCCTGAGGTACAACAAATATTTTTCTTGGATATTTAAAAGAAGTGACCATTTAATACATTTTTCATTGCATGACATTTTTTCTAACTTTTTACCTCAAGTTGATGGCCGTATCATTGGAGTTTGCTAATTTTTGTTTTGTTTTTTTAATTATATATATTTTTAAACTTAAAATTGTGGGGTACAGTTAAGGGCTAGGTATACAAATATTCATTGTGCAGGTACCCTTGTTGATGAGATGTGTCCCCCTTCCCCAGACAGCTATTGACTCCCCCTGTAGTTCCCACCACTGTCAATCCTTTTCTTATAGTATTATGATAGTTGTTCAAGGTCCACTTATGAAAAAGACACCTGCACACATATGTTTATCGCAGCATTGTCCACAATAGCAAGATCGTGGAACAAACTGTGTTGTCCATTAAAAGAGGACTGAATTTTTAAAATGTGGTATATATACACAATGGAGTTTACTATTTCTAATCAAGGTGTTAATAGTATCATTCTAGACATTTGTTTGACATTTGAAATTTTATTTTATTTTATTTTAAATTAATTTTATATTAATGATTTGAGGTGCAATTCAGGATTACGTACACAAGTGGTCATTCTACAGGTAAAGTTTGGGCCTCCCTTTGGTCTTCATTTTGCCTTGTTTGAGATCAGTTATCCTTATTAATGCTATGTGCCCCTCCTCCCCTGGTAGTTTCTGGCTACTGCCAGTCCCTTTCTTATAATATTATGGTAAATGTTCAGGGTCTTTTTACAAGTGAGAATATGTGGTACTCAGTTATTTGGTTCTGTCATAAAACACTGAGTATTATAACCTCTAGATCCATCCAAGTTTTAGCAAAGTCTGTAATTTTGTTCTTTATGACTGCATAATATTCCATTGTGTATATGCACCACATTTTTTTAAATCCAGTCCCATTTTGATGGGCAACACGATTGGTTCCATGTTTTTGAGGGCTGCAATAGACATATGTGTGCAGGTATCTTTTTTGTAGATTGATTTAATTCCTCCGGGTATATTTCCAGAAGGAGGATTGTTAGTTCATATGGAAAGTCATTGTTTTTGTTGTTGTTGTTTTATTAATGATGGCCATTGATACTGGAGTTAGATGGTATCTCATTGTTTTGGTTTACATTTATCTGATGATTAGTGAAGCTAAGCATTTTTTCATGTGTCTGTTGGCTGCTCATATGTCTCCTTTTGAGAAGTGTCTATTCATGTATTTTGTCCACTTTTTAATGGGGCTGTTGTTGCTCTCTTAATGGTTTCTTTTTCTTTGCAGAAGCTTTTCAGTTTGATGAGGTCCCACTTATCTATCTTATCTTTTATGGCATGGGCTTTTGAAGTTTTGATCAAGAATTGGTTGACTATTCTGATTTCTGGAAGAGTGTCCCTGTGTTTTCTAAGATTCTTAAAGTATGTGGTTTTGTGTTTAGGTCTTTGATCCATTTGGAGTTAATTTTTGTGTATGGTGATAGGTAAGGGTACTGTTTCACCCTTCTGCACATGGTCAGCCCGTTTTCTCCCAGCACCATTTATTGAGGAGGTTCTCCTCTTCCTAGGGGTTGGTGGTGGAGGCTTTGATGAAGATGAGTTGGCTTAGAAATCGAAGTTTTGCTTTTGGAATCTATGTTCTATTTTATTGTTCTATATGCCTGTTCTTGTACCAACACCAGGTTGTTTTGCTTATTATAGCCTTATAAAAATATTTAAAATCTGGATGTGTGATACCTCCCACTTTGTTTCTTTTGGTAAGTATTGTTTTGGCCATTCCTGGTTGTTTATGTTTTCATATGACTTTCTGTATTTTTGTTTCCAGGTCTGAAAAGAATGATGCTGGTAATTTAATGGGTATAGTGTTGAATTTGTAGATTGCCTCTGGTAGGATGGATAGCTTTAAAATGCTGATTCTTCCAATCCATGAACATAGTATATTTTTCCATTTGTTTGTGTCATCTTTGAATTTTTTGAGCAATGTTTTGTAATTTTCATTGGAAAGTTCTTTTTCTTCTCTGGTTAGGAAGATACCGAGATATTTCTTGTTTTCTTTCTTTCTTTCTTTTTTTTTTTTTTGGTGGCTATTTTGCATTGTATTGTGCTTTTTATTTGGTTCTCTGTTTGTTGTCAGCATGTAAGAATGCAACTGTCTTTTGCACATTGATTTTGTACCCTGAGACTTTGCCAAAATCCTTTATCAGTGCAAGAAGGTTTTTGTCAGATTCTCTTGGATTTTCAAGGTATAGGATCATATCATCAACAAAGAGGGACAACTTGACTCTTCTTTTTCTCCTTGGATGCCCCTGATTTCTTTCTCTTGTCTGGTTGCTCTAACTAGGACTTTCGACACTATGTTGAATAGGAAGGTTGAGAATGGGCAACCTTGTCTTTTTCTGGTTTTCAGGGGAAATGCTTTCAATTTCTGTCCATTTAGCAATATGTTGGTTGTGCATTGATCATAGGTGGCTCTTACTATCTTGAGGTATGTTCTATCTATGCCTAGGTGTTCAAGAATCTTTATCAAAAAGGGTTGCTGAATTTTATCAAAAGCGTTTTCTACATCTAATAATATAATCATGTGGCTCTTTTTCTCACATCTGTTGATGTATTTAATAACATTTATGATCCTGGAAATGTTGAACCAGCCCTGTATCCCAGGGATGAAGTATACTTAGTCATGGTGGATGATTTTTGAGATGTGTTGTAGGATCTGATTTGCTAGAATCTTGTTGAGAGTTTTGTATCTATGTTCATCAGGGATATTGGCCTGTAGTTCTCTTTCTTTTTTGGATCTTTATCCAGTTTGGGTATTTGTGTGATATTAGCTTCATAAAATAATTTGAGGAGAATTTTGTCTTTCTCAATTGCCTGGAATGCTTTCAATAAGATTGGTATTAGCTTCTTCTTGTATGTTTTGTAGAATTCCACTGGAACCTCCTGAGCTTTGCATGTTCCACTAACCCAGGCAGGCAGTAGGTGGAAGTTCCAGGCTGACAGCTGCCTCTGTGAGGGTAAAACATCTATCCGACCATGAAAGGGAGTCCTGTGGCATCCACTCCCTAATAAAAGCAATTCTAGCCTTAAAACAAAAACAAACAAACAAACAACAAGTATTCTGCTGGAAATTCATCTGGTCCAGGCCTTTTTTTTTTTTTTTTTTGTAGGTAGTTGTCTTATGACAGAGTCAATTTCCTTGTTTGCCATTGGTCTATTTAGATTTTCAGTTTCCTCTTGTTTCAGCATTGGGAGGTTGTGTGTTGTTAGAAAGTCCTCCATTTCGTTTATGTTATCAAGAATTTTTATTTCCATTCCGGTGTACATAGTAATCTCTGATAATAATTTCTGTTTCTTTGTGGTTATCAGTGACTTGATGTTTTGAATTTCTGATTGTGTTTTTTTAGGATTTTTCTCTCTTTTTCTTGGTCATTCTGGCTAAGGGTCCATCAATCTTCTTTATCCTTTCAAAGAAACAGCTTTTTGTTTCATTGATTTTTTTCCTATGGTATTTTTTTTCCTATGTCCCATATTTGAGCTTTTACTCTGATGATCTGGATTCTTCTTGTGAAATTTTGGTTGTCTTGCCTTTCCAGTTCCCTTAGGTGATTTGTTGAGCTGTCACTATTTTCTCTTTCTATTTTCTTTCTGTTTTTTTTTTTTTTTTTTTTTGAGTTGGAGTCTCACTCTGTTGCCCAGACTGGAGTGCAGTGGCACGCTCCCAGCCCCTGCAGCCTTTACCTGCTTTGCTCCAGCAATCCTTCCGTCTCAGCCTTCCAAGTAGCCAGAACTACAGGCACACGCTCTGTGTTCACAGAGATACAAACTCCTCTCTTAGTACTCTTTCATGGCATCCCAGAAGTTTTGGCAAGATATTTCTTCATTTTCATTTGTTTCTAGGAGTCTTTTAATTTCTGTTTTGACTTTGGTGTTGACCTGGTAGTTGTTCAGTATCGTGCTGCTTAGTTTCCATGTCTTTGTGGGTTTGGGAGGAATTTTGTTGGTGTTGATAATTTCTTTTTGTTCCACTGTGGTCTGAGAAGGTGCATGGCAGTATTTCAATCTTGTGGAATTTTTTTATGCTTGATTTATGGCTGAGGATGTGGTTGATCTTGGAGTACGTTCCAGGTGGTGATGAGTAAAATATGTCTTATGTGGTTGTTGGGTGAAGTGTTCTGTAGTTATCTACTAATCCCATTTGGTCAAGCATCAAGTTGAGGTTCCAGATTACTGCTAATTTTTTTGCCTTGATGATCTATCTAGCGTTGTTAGTGGGTATTTAAGTCCTCAGCTAAGATAATGTTAGAGTAAATGTTGCTTTTTAGTTTACTCAGTAGCTTCTTTATAAAAGCTGATGATCCTCTGTTGGGTGCATGTATGTTTAGGATGGATATTTCTTTTTGAAGGATTGAAACTTTTATCATTATGTCATGGCCTTCTGTATATTTTTAATTTTTGATAGCTTAAAGGTTGTTTTGTATGATGTTAAGATCATGACTCTTGCCTTCTTTTGTGATCCATTCACCTGAAAATTTGTTTTCCATCCTCTGACTTTGATTCTTTAGCATCCTTTGTGCTGAGATGAGTTTCCTGGAGGCAGCAAATGACTGGGTCATGTGTTTTTACCCAGTTTTCCATTGTGTCTCTTCTCAGTGGTACATTCAGTCCATTCACAATCAGGTTGATTATTGATATGTGTTTTGTCCCTGACATAATGTTCTTATAAGGCTGTTTTGTTTTCATTTAGCTTTTGTGTTCAAATATGTGTGTGTTTTTGTGATTTCATTTTTGCAGGTATGCTGTGTGTTTTGCTGCTCCTCTGTTTGTGATCTTGTGAACTATATGGTCTTTCTTTTTCTTTTTTCTTTTCTTTTCTTTTTTTTTTTTGTTTGTTTGTTTGTACACAGAACCTTTTTAAGCATCTCCTGTAGAGCTGTTTTCAAAGCTGCATATTCTCTTAGGGATTGGATGTCTGGGAAGGATTTTAATTCTCCCTCACTGATGAAGCTTAACTTGACTGGGTAGAGACATTTTTGGGTGAAATTGTTTATCTTTGAGAACATTAAAGATTGGAGTCCAATTCCTTCTGACTTGCAGTGTTTCTGCAGATAAGTCTGCAGCACTTCTGATTAGTGTCCCCTGGTAGGTAGTCTGACTACTTTCTCTTGCTGTGTTTAGAATTTTTTTATACCTACTTTGTGTAGGCAAATTATTATGTTATAGGGGTTGGTTTTCTCATAAAATATCTTGCAAGAGTTATCTGAATTGCTTGTGCTTGTATAGTAATCTCTCTGGCAAGATAGGGAAACTTTTCTTGACTGGCCTCATGGAATGTTTGTTCCAAGGTGTTTTCTATTTCTCTTTCTATTTCGGGTATTCTGATCAGATGTAGGTTTGGTTTTTTGATAAAATCACACATCTCTTGGACAGTTTCCTCTTTCTTCTTAAGTTTTGGCTTTTCCTATTTTTTAATAGATTGGGTTTATTCCATGTTTTGGTCTTCCAGCTCTGAGATTCTTTCTTCTTCTTAGTCAATTCTGCATCCCATGCTTGTCAGTTTATTAGTTATTTCTTGAATGAACTTCTTTATTTCTGTTATTTCTAAGTATGCCTTTCTTGAGTCTATCTAGCTCCACTGAAATTTTATTTAGTTTTAGCCCTTGGATTTCTTGATTTTTATTCATTCTATCCAATGATTCTATGATTTCCAAAAGTACCATTTGGATACTGTCATTCTTGGAGATAGTCACTGTTTGTGCCTCAGTAGTTGTTCTTTTTAACACTGACTCTTTGCAGTATTTCATTGGTTTTTCTTTATTTATAGCAGTTCTTTTATTTTTCTCTTTAATTCCATTGCTCAATGGAAAATAGAGAAGTAGTCATTTCTGATATTTGCTCTACCTTTTGTCCTTCCTTGAGTTGGGACTCCAGGTTTGTTCAATTATGAAGTAGGACTGAGGGTGGGACATTGTGGTGTATCTTTACAATTTTGAGTACTTACTAGGGGGTAGGGTTGCTGCAAGGATTCTGACCCTACTGGCAAGTTATATTTGCTACCTGATGAATGGGCCAGCTGGGACTTGTTCTTTGTCTCTGCACAATATGACCTTACAATGAGTATGCTTGCAAAGTTCCTGAGTTCAAGACAGTGCATACAAGGGAAAAGAGAGAAAAGAGAGAAAGGAGGAGAAAGAGAGAGTAAGAGGAATGAAACATAAAAAAAGATAAAAGAAAGAAGAAAACAAGGAAGAAACAAAGACAGAGAAATAGACAAAGAAAAGAAAAAAACACAAAAAACAACAACAACAAAAAGTTGAAAAAGAGTTCTCAGCTTTAGTGTGTCTCTTTGAGAAGGGGCTCCCTCTTGTGATGGGCTTTGTGACTGCAGGGTTGGTTGTTGCTGCAGGTTCCCTGTTGGAAGTTAAGATATTAGAAGCTTCATCCTCTGCAGCCTGAAATTTGTAGTTATTGCACATCCATGTAAGGGAAGGAGACTGAAATAACTTGGCACAGCATCTCTCAAGGTCTCACCCCCTTCCTTCCTCTTCCAGTTTTGTCATAGCTCCCAAGGCATCCAGTTCACAGCAGGGAAATGGGGTCTCCTGTCTCTGCCCTGCCCTTCTGACCTCTTTCAGTTGTTACCAGGGAAAGTGGAGGAGTCCATTAGGCACTCACCAGCCTCCTTCTTAAGCAGTTTCACTGTCTGTGTCTATTACCCAGACATTGGTTTTTAGGGTAGAGGGTGGATCATCTGGGGTTCTATATCTACCATTACCTACCGGGGTTTTTGCACCGGGGGCAATGTTCTCTGAGGTTGCAAAGGGTCTCAACAGAAAATATGCAGTTCTACAAAGAGCAGCCTCAATGAACAATATACAATTCTGCTGTTCTGCGGAGTCTGCTCTGGAGCACTTCTCTGCCCAGGCATTAG
This sequence comes from Cephalopachus bancanus, assembly GCA_027257055.1. Lineage (NCBI taxonomy): Eukaryota > Metazoa > Chordata > Mammalia > Primates > Tarsiidae > Cephalopachus > Cephalopachus bancanus. The sequence continues at coordinate 1,267,616 of JAPVLO010000243.1, read as the reverse complement.
AGATTCTGTTCAGTTTCTCTGCCAGTTGCTGTTCCTATCATTGATGGAGTTGATAGCTCCCTCTCCAGCATTTCCCACAGTCTCTAGGTCTTGGAACCCAGTGGCTAGATTGTGGAGCCCAGTTCAGGCTCAGAGTGGCTTCTCCTGGATGTATCCTCAGGACTATACCTCAGGTTCCCTTACTGCACTCCTTCAGGGGCCCTCGCTACCAGCTTTCAGCCCAGCACTGTGATTTTGGGGTTAGCAATCACTCCAACAGTTCTTCACGGGAAAAGCTCTGCTGATTTTAGAAAATAACATTCAGCTTCTGTGTTCCAGGAAGTGCTAGGGCCCAAGTAGAATAGTTGTGGCACCAATGGTTTCACCAGAAGGGCCCTGGCCACTTGCTCCCAAGTACCCACTCAGTCTCTCATACCTCCACTTTCACACAGAAACGCATGCAGAATTGTCCATACTATCTCACACACAAACACACAGGGACTCTCACAGTCCAACTGGTTGCAGTGCCATCTTCTCAGAAATCTCACATTTGGAAATTTTTAGAAATGTTCATCCTCCTTAGCCTTGAGTTTGTGCTTCCCTTTCTGTAATGGAAGCTTCTAACTATTCAAGGGCTGATGATGAGTGGGATAGCCTTGAAAAGAAGGGAGATGTCTGTCCCAAATATTACCCCAAATTGTGGTAATGGCCAGAGGCACCCAAGTATCTGGCAAAAGCTAAGTATTCTAACACCAGCTCTACTGTTTCATTGCAGGTGGAGATTCTTACAAAGTAGATATGAGATTTCTCATATTCCCGGAGTTTATTTTATTTCTGATGGGTTTTCCCTCTATAGTCTTCTTCAAACTAGATATATCTCTTTCACTTGTTACTAGGGAAGATGAGGGAGTCAGTCAAGCACTCACCTCCTTCTTAAGCAATTCCACTTCTCTGATCAATAGCTTTGCAGTTGAGATTGGGATAATATCATATTTTTGTCAAAAAAAATATTGGGATACTTTCTTTCCTCAAAAATACTTCCCCACACTCTTTTGTGAGATATCATCAGGAGATATGTATCAAGTGTCCTTGATCAAATAGGTACAGGAAATACTGGGTTAAACCAATGCAATCAGGTTTCTTAGTGAAAGACTTGTCAGATCTTCTCTGAGGCTAATGTTCATTTTAACTTCCCAAGGGGAAGATACAGTCAGAATTTTCCAATCATGTATATCCATGGGTCATGTTATTTTTATTTTTTTGAGTCTAAATCTCACTATGCTGCCCAAACAAGAGGGCAGGGGCATCTTCATGGCCACTGCAGGCTTTACCTGCTGGGTTTAGGTGATCCTTCTGCCTCAGCCTTCCAAGTAACTGGATCTACAGATGTATGTTTTCTTGATTTATTGTAGAGATGAGGTCATGCCAAGTTGCCCAGGCTGGTCTTGAACCCCCAGACTGAGGCAATCCTCTCACCTCGCCTCCCAAAGTACTGGGAATATAGGCGTGAGCCACTGCACCTGACCATGGGTCATATTTTTGTGAAATACATATGACTACTATTGTCCTGTGAAACTTACCTTGGGGATTTTGAGATTGGATTTTAAGATTTTGCATTGTTTACTATAATCTGCTATTTTACATTTTTCTCTCACGTCTCCTTCATGCTTCTGACAAACAGAACTAACCTCCTATTTCTTGAATACAAGATGCTTTTTTAATGCCCTACTCTTCCAGCGTAGAGAGAGCACTGACAAGCAAACAATACCCTTTGAAGCAGAGATTATTTTATATATTTCTCATATTAATTCCAGAGCCTAGCAAAACCGTTAGCACATGATTACTAGAACAAGTAACTAATTGAACTGGTTAATACAGTTATAGATACAGTCAAGCTAAATGTTATTCTTATTCCTCATATTTCTTTTTGCTCATTACTTCGGCCTCTAGTTTTCTAGACATCATAATCCATATCATTTTATTTTGATAAAAAACTTACATGCAGAATCATTTTTAAAGTAAATATAAGAATTAATATTCTTCTGGCCAGAAAATAAAAATGCAAAGTTTTCTGTGAGATTTTTGCTAATATTTTTGTAATCAGAGATTCTCACTACAAGTGTATTACCTTTTCATATTTTGAATTTCACTTCTGTGAACCCGTTGAGGGACAGTCTAGTATGTAATAAAGAAAGAAGAAAGGAAGGAAGGAAGAGAGGGAGGGAGAGCAAGAAGGAAAGAGGGAAGAAAGAAGGCAGGGAAAGAGGGTAGGGGGGAGGAAGATATTTGTGAGCATCAGGCAACAGATAAGGGAAGTAAGATATATTCCTGACAACTTAGTGATATACATACAAATGGAAAATTCGGAATACAATTAGATCCTCAAAATTTTAGTTCTAAAAGTGTAGTTCAAGTGAATAACTGCAAGCATCTATGTGTATGTATATATATCATATATATAATTATGCTGTATATAAAAATAATTCCATCTTTATCTGTAATGAGGAGAAAAGAAACAACAGTGGAAACCACTGCTTGTCCAACAATAGGGAACATATTACAAAATGATAGAATTACTTTCTGTGGATATTTTATGTAGTCATAAAAAGTAATATTATAGTACAGTCTTTAGGCTATGTATAAAAGAATCACTAGGAAATACGGATTTATATAATCTAATGACTTCCATTTATAAATGTGCATAGACTATTTTCTAGAATGACCTAATATAGAAAATCTCCTTGACATTCTATAAATATGGGATTTTTGTTTTGCATACCTCGCTTTAGTGTTAAGACATGCACATTATGGTTATTAGTTTTCTCTCACTCAACTTCTTTTTTACCAGAGGATTCAATGAACTGAGGTGTTGAGATTCTTTTAGACTGTTTTGGAAGTGAAAGAAGGCTCTTGTCAAGTAAGCTGTGTCTGCTCTGCCTCATGGTCCTGTTTGTAGACCTGAAGCAGATGTGCAGGCAGATTCATCTTACCTTAATTCATCTCTGATTAATTAGCAGCTGGGCTACTCCTGGCTCCAGAAAAACAAGAAAATGACAGTTTGTATAACAGAGTGCCTGTCCTGTGGAAAAAAAGTTTACCCTCTGGAATGCTACTTGATCAACAAAGAAATCTTAGCATGTTGACACCAGAAGGGACATATTTCTAACATTAGTTAAATCTAAAAAAAGAGCTATCCTCAGCTTAAAGTAAAACTTGTGTCTTATTTAAATATATGCTTTATTACTGAGTGCAAAATGGCGCTTGAATTAAGACATAGTTCTCCACCCAACCTTGAGAATTAAATTCACACTTGCCACCTCGCCATCATTTAGGACATTAAATTAAGGGAGATAGCCCTAATGAAAATAAAGTTAAGATAGAGTGAACAAGTTCAGGAATAAATCTAACTTATCATTATATTATCTAAAATAGAGAAATCTAGATAACCCCCAAATAAAGTTATGACTAGTCAAATTCCTCAAGCTTTAAAAATCATCAATCTTTTTTTCCTGTATATTGTGTATTGAGCCCTGAAAGATGAGTTTTCTGGAAGTCCTGAGTGAATTATACACTATTTTTGGCTATATTGAGGGTAACATGACTATTAAATGCCTCCTTTGCTTCTTTGTGCATGTTTTCTTGTTTGTTTCCTGTTCCATTTTCCAAATGTTTAGTATCTTTCTGATTACGTGATACATTTAGAAGTTATTAACTCCTGTATCCATTTCCCTTCTTCCCAGCTTCCTTGCCTATTCTGACACATGTCCTGGACACGCTCTTCCTTACATATTACAAGACTGCAAGTACAAGTACCTTTGCTTTTTTTCCAATTAGGCCCACAAAGTGGCTTGCTTATATGTAAACTGATATTCTTCAGTTTGCCATGAAAGGATACAGAAATTCACCAACATATATTACATTTCTTATACAGAAAAATATCTAGTGGGAATATGTTATCAGGATTTACAACAGCATTTAAAATACTTTAAAATAGGTTAGCCAAATATAGATAACTCTTCTTAATATTTGTTGTTTTTTTCTTTAGATTTATATTTTTACATTGTCATTACTAAAAGGGTGTAGATGTGAACGAGCTTATAATAATGTAGTCATCATCAGAACCCAAGGTAGTTTAAAAAAATGAGTCATAACCAAGTAACCAGACAATTAAAACCAGAAGTCACTAGGTGGGGGCAAAAAAGCTTCAGGATCATGCTAAAAACAGGTAGTTTGGGTAAACATACTTTTCATTTATTATGTGCCAAGAATATAATATAAATATGTATACACTGCCACTGTCACAGAAAACCTATTAAGTAGGTATTATTATCTTCATCCATAAACTTTTTTTTTTAAGAGCAGCTCAAAGAAAATAGTTTTCTATTATCACCCACCAAACTGGTAAAATACAAATTGGTTTGATTTATTTTTACACACTGCAGAGTAAATTTCTCACAATAAGGGATAAGACATGGGAACAGCACTAGAGGGTGAAATCAGCATGTGGGAGATAGAAAACTGCATGCATGAGGAAGAGTTGAATGGGCTGGATAATGATCATTTAGGATGTCGCCTGCTTTTGGATGCATTTCAGAGATAGGTGCTATGATTCAAGTGAGAAATAATGGAAGCCAGTTTTTGCAATACCAGCAGCACTGTACAATCTTTGTGATGGTACTAAGATTACAAAAGGCCATGGTTCTCTGAGCAGCTAGCAACAGGGAGCAGATGAATTTTACAAAAAAAAAAAGGCAACTAAATTATTATCTGTAACAGGGCCAGTTTCCAGACCACTAGAAAACTGGAAAGTATAACTTGTGTAGAAATTTATGAAAGCTGTGAAAAAAGAAAACTATTTTGTGATGGTTAGAAAATGTGCTCTGAAGTCTAATAGCTTTGGCTTTTCCATTAACTAACCTGCAATCTTGCATAATTTTAGTTCTCTTAACTGACTAGATGGACTTAGAGTTACCCATCTCTTAAAATGTAGTTTGTTGCCCATGGTACCCTAAGGGATTGTGCCTAACAGGATATTCTCTGGGACCAACTCATCCTAAAATCACACCTCCGTGTCACTCAGTTTAGTTCTTCCAAGTATTTTTTTCCTTAAACATAATTATGACATTGTACCTGCTATTATAATTAAAAATTTTAATTAAATACTCCCTAAACTATTGAACTTTGTGTATAGAGAGAAGGACTTTTCTCCTAAATGTTGAATACTTTAGAAAAAATACATGTCTTTAAACCACAAGGAAGAAAACAAACTGATAACTTAAGTGTAGACGATATCTCTAATAAGAATATGAACCTAAATTCCATTCTAGGTCCCTTGAAGTACTTGTTCTTTCAGCAAACTGAAATTATAAGTTACAAAAAAGTGACTGGGAGAATATCACATAGTAAGAAAGACTATATAATTCTAATCAGCAGAAACATATTTAAAACATCATGGTCCTACCTGAAAAGCCAGTGAACTGCATATTTATTTTTTGTTTGACTTAGTATAAAATGTCTGGATTATGTATCTTCTAATGATGCTCAACCTTCAATTAAATGAATGGAATTTATTAGACCACATAAAGGAACCTAAGTTTTAACTAATTTTATGAGACTATGGAAGTATTATAGAAAGTTACATAAAGATTGACCTAATGAGAACATTTCAAAGAATTGCAGTATTTTTGCTCCTCTGTGTCTGAGCATTCATCATTCTGAAGTTTCCTTTAGCTTCCTCTCTTGACAGAGGTGATCCATCAGCCTCTGGGATTAAGGACATTCAAGTAGATGCTTTAATTCTTCTAAGTTCTTGGAGACACACAGACAAACACAGACAACACTGAAAGTGATTCCACTTAACACTTGGATCATTTACCTCACAACACCAGATGCACTAATCTGAAGGAAAGGACAAAAGGGAGAGGGATTGATTTCAGAATTTGTGAAATATGGCTACAAAAGCATTGACAAAATTGAGAACAGGTGTTAAACCATCCTATGTTGGGGTTGGTCTTGATAAGAAAATCTAGTATATCTGTCCAACAAGGTTACTGCAATTTGTTTCTTAAAAAAAAATAAAAGAAAGAAGAAAAACTTATCACCCTCTCCACATCCCAAAGACCAATGGAATATTCTAGAATCCATATACAAGTCTGAGAAAAATTGATTTCAAATTCCATCTAATGTTTTGTGAGTGAGGCTAACATCAGCATTTGCTGATTTTCTGCTTAAACTTAGAGAGCCCAAACACACTTGCAATGCTATGGGCAATATCTTTAGAATTTCAGAATGATTCAAAAAAGTCAGGCTTCAAATTTTTTGGAATATTATTTGCCATAACAGAAAAAGTGCCATATGCATACTAAGAGGAAATTCAGATTTAGTATACAAAGAGGACCCAACAAACCCCATAATTTTCTTATAAAAAATTGTGTATTTATTCTTAAATGTCTACATTTCAGTAATCTACAAATTACTGCATCTGTTTGATGCAATATTCCTGATTAAAAACCTTAATTCTATATATAATTATAATTGTCCTTTGGCATGTAATGCAACATATTTGAAGTTCAGGATATAAGGATGTGGACATCTGTTGAAAGGTTGCTATTTGAGAGTGGGGGAAAAATGGCAGCCGAGCCAGTTGGACTATGCGGAATCCCAGAGTGAGTGTATGGAAAATTTTGTGTATGTGTTGGTGAGCAAGTGGGCGTGTGAGTGCCTGACTGAGTGAGGGCTAGGGAGCTAGCAGCCTGGGCTCTCCTGGTACAGCAGCTGGTGCCACAACTGCTGGGCTTAGACCTTAGTGATTTCTGGGACACAGAAACCGAGTGCCATTTTCTTTCTTTCTTCTTTTTTTTAAATAAACAAAACCCTTCCTGGGAAGAAAATGCTGGGAGAGACTGCCTAAGTAGGGGCTTGAGAGCAAGTGGCCAGGTCCCTGGTGCAATAACTGGTGCTGCAGCTTCTTTGCTTGGTCCCTGGTTCTTTCCAGGTCATAGAAGTTGAGCACCTTTTTTTTTTTAAACAGACACAAGTTTTCCTGTGAAAAGCAGTGGGTAGAGACTATTACCCCAGGCTCTTCCTCACCATTGGCAGGAGAGACTGCAGACTCCAGGCTTTGCCTCACCACTTCAGTACCTGTCAGGGCACTGGCAGCAGGGGCTGCAGAGTGAGTCAAAAGGCAAAGTCCCACAGAAGAGGACAAGAGAGGCACCCCATCACTATCTTGAGGCAGGCAGGAAAGTGATCCAACTTGTTCTCCACAGAGCAGCAGACCAGTTCTCTGTGACTGGCAGATCAACTACTCAGGGATTGATCATGACCCAGAAGGAATATCCTGAAAGCACAAACTTCAGAGGGATCTGACAAATGCTGAGTTCCAGGCGTCTCACCCCCTACTAATCCAGCTGTGGGACAAAGGGTGTGGCTAGAAAAGGACAAGAACGAACTCCGGAGATCAGTGGTGAGTCTGGGGCTGACACAAACCCCCTTCTCCCCAGCAATCCTCTGAACATAGCTGGGCCACGTAGCTGGGCCACAACTGAGAGGGACAAACCCAGGCAGAGCCTGGGCATCATTCACAATAGGAGAACTCCATTCCAGAATAGGCCTGGCTGGGGCACTCCCCTTGAGAGTACATACCTGGGGAAGAGACAAACCTGTACCTCCCCACTGGAGGACATCTCCCTGACCATACGAGAGTGGGAAAGGACTGCAGCACCAGCCACCTTCACTGCCTCTCCTCCTTCCCTGCTTTGGACACTGAGGAGAGAGTGAAAGAGGTGACTCTGCAAGAGAGACCAGATTACAGGAACAACTACAGAGCCTGCCACAAGAAGGCAGGCTTATTTTTAATTTTCAATTTTTTTAAATTCTGACTGTTATTTCATCTATTTTTAAAATATTTTCCTTTTGTGCATGAATGTGTATGAGAGGATTTGATCTACATCCCAATTTTTTTTTTCTTTTTCTGTTTCTACTTTTATTTGTAGCTTTTTGTTTATGTGTGTATATGGATGATTGAATGCTCATCTTTTCATTTTGTTGTTGTTATTGGTTTGTTTTTGCTTTTTTTTCTTCTGGGTTTTTTATTTTCATTTTTTATAGTTTAAGGTGTGTGCCAATATATGTATGAGGTTTGATCTAATTCCTTTCTCTTTTTTTCCGGTCTTACTGTTTTTCTGCTCTACTCATATATGTGTGTTTACTTTTCTTGGTTTGTTTCTTTGTTTTGTTACACTTTGTTGTTATTCCAGTTTGTTTTGGGGTATGTATGTAAGTCTGTGTATGCGTGTGTTCAGTTATTTGGGGGTTTTTTGGGGGGTTGCATTGGTTTCTGCTTTGCATCATCATATAGAGTGGTGATGGTGAGTGGGTCTCAGGGAACACATACCACAGTAAATGAACATTGTAATTTGCAAATAGTTTCTGAACCCTAGCGAACCATCACCTACTTTAGCTAATTTCAAAAACTACAAGAGACAACAAAGCTTCCCATCCACCATTCTATTTCAAAATAGAACAAATCCAGAGCCCAGATCACGGAGGAATAGAGGACTGGGCAAACATCAGAAAGGCAAGCCTCTCGCACTGGCACTGAACAACGGAATTAAAGAGGAAAATAAGAGATCTGTCACAAATGAAGAAAAAACATAGGAAGAACACAAGCAATTTCAAGTGTACCAAAGACAAATCTCCTGAAAAATCAGACCTTGTTGCCCAAACAATGGCAATCACCAACAACTGGCATCAGAATATGACAGGGATTAGGGAATGGATGGAAAGAGTAAATAAGAAAGACAAGATGCAACACTGAAAGAACTTGTAACAGAAATTATGGAAATAAAAAATTTCACCCAGAAGATAAATAAACAGAAGGTAAGCATGGAAAGCAGAATTAATCTAACTGAAGAAAGACCCTCAGAACTTGAAGACCAGAACATGGAATTAACCTGATCAGTAAAAAACATAGAAAAAAGACTCAGAAAGAAATAACAAAGCCTATATGACATGTGCAATTATATGAAGAGGCCAAACTTATGCCTGATTGGTATCCCAGAAGAAAAAAGAGAAAGGGAGAACAACTTGGAGCAAGTATTCCAGGAGGTAATCCAAGAAAACATTCCCTATCTCACCAGAGATGTGACCAGCCAAGCACAAGAGATACAGAGAACTCCCATAAGATATCAAATGAGAAGACCAATCCTTAGAAACGTAGTAATTCACCTACACAAAGTAGACACTAAAGAAAAAATCCTAAAGGCAGCAAGAGAGAAAGATCATACTACCTACCAGGGAAAAGCAATCAGCATAGCAGCAGACCTGTTGGCAGAAACACTACGAGCAAGAAGGGACTGGAGCCCTATATTCGAAGTTCTCAAATAAACAATTTCAATCAAGAATTTTCTGTCAAGCCAAGTTCAGCTTTATCAGTGATGGAGAATTAAAATCCTTCCCAGACACATAATTCCTAAGAGATTATGCAACTTCCAGACCAGCTCCACAGGAGACACTTAAAAAGGTATTAAGCACAGAAGAAAGAAAGAAAAGAATGACTGCACACTTTCCAGGAGAACAGCAGAGCACAGAATCAACAGAGAAAACAGCACAGCAAGAAATTGAAAAGACATGCATATGTCAACCCCAAAGCCACAAGGAAACAACAAACAAAGAAAAAACTTTATAAGAACCTCATAAAAAATGATATTTTAATAATCAGCCTGAATGTAAATGGACTAAATGCACCACTTAAAGGAATGGCAAACTGGATAAGAAACCATGAACCATCAAGGAGACTCATCTAACTACAAGCAATGCACACAGACTCAAAAGTTAAAGGGTGGAAAATGAGGTTCCAGGCAAATGGATCATGAAAGAAGTCAGGAGTTGCAATCTTAATATCAGACAAAACAATCTTTAAGCTATCAAAAATTTAAAAAGATGCAAAAGGACACTACATAATGATAAAAGGTTCAATCTATTAACAAAGAATATCTATACTAAACATATAGCACACAACACAGGAGCACCAGCATTTATAAAACAACCACTAAGTAAACTAAGAAAAGATATTGACTCTAACACAATTATAGTAGAGGACTTGAATACCCCACTAACAGCCCTAGATAGATCACCAAGGCAAAAAATCAACAAGGAGATCTAGAACCTAAACTTGACACTCAACCAAATGGACTTAATAAATATCTACAAATTATTCCACCCAACAACCACAGAATATGCATTCTACTCATCACCACATAAAACATACTCCAAGATTGATCACATCCATGGCCATAAATCAAGCATAAGCAAATTCCATAAGGTTGAAATCTTGCCATGCACATTCTCAGATCACAGTGGAGTAAAAATAAATATCAATACCAACAACATTCCCCCCAAACCCACAAAGACATGGACAATAAACAACAAGATGCTGAACAACTACTGGGTCAACACTGAAATCAAAGCAGAAATTAAGAGATTCCTGGAAACAAATGAAAATGAAGAAACATCTTACCAAAACTCCTGGGATGCCATAAAACAGTTCTAAGAAGGGAATTTATATCTCTATGAACACACATCAAGAAAATGGAAAGATCACAAGTGTAGAGCCTAAGAATCACCTAAGGGAGCTGGAAAGAGAAAACCACAAAAACCCCAGCTTTAGCAGAAGAATTCAAATCACCAAAATAAGGCCCAAATACAGAACACAGAAGACAAAAATATCCTAGAAAATATCAACAAAACAAAAAACTGGTTCTTTGAAAGAATTAACAAGATTGACGGACCCCCCTAGCCAGAATGACCAAGAAGAAGAGAGAAAAAGCCCAAATAAAAACAATCAGAAATACAAAAGATCAAATCACCACTGCTCCTGAAGAAATACAGAAGATTATCAGAGATTACTATGCACACCCATGTGGAAAAAACTTGGTAACCTAAATGAAATGGAGGATTTTCTGATATCACAAAACTTCCCCAGGTTGAAACAAGAAGACATTGAGATACTAAACAGAACAATAACAACCCAGGGAATTGACTCTGTCATATGAAAACTACCCACAAAAAAAAAAAAGTCCTGGTCCCAATGGCTTTTCAGCAGAATTCTACAAAATATACAAGGAGGAGATGATACCAACCCTACTGAAAGTATTCCAGGTAATTGAGAAAGATGGAATTCTCCTCAAATTATTTTACCAAGCTAACATCATACTGATACCCAAACCGGGTCAAGATCCAACCAAAAAATAGAACTGCAGGCCAATATCCCTTATGAACATAAATGCAAAAATCCTCAACAAGATTCTGGCAAATCAGACACAAAAACACATCTCAAAAATCATCCACCATGACCAAGTAGGCTTCATCCCCAGGATTCAGGGCTGGTTCAACATTCGCAAAATCATAAATGTCATTAAATACATCAACAGTTGTAAAAGCAAGAACCACATGATTATCTCAGATGTAGAAGAAGCTTTTGATAAAATTCACCATCCCTTATTGATAAAGAACCCAAACACCTAAGTATAGAAGAAACATACCTCAAAATAGTAAGTGGCATTTACGATAAACCCACAACTAACATGTTGCTAAATGGACACAAACTGGAAACATTTCCCCTGAAAACTGGAACAAGACAAGGCCACCCACTCTAACCACTCTTGTTCAACATTATGTTGGCAGCCCTAGCTTGGGCAATTAGACAAGAGAAGAAAATCAGGGGTATACAAATAAGAAAAGAGGAAGTCAAGTTTCCTCTTTGCTGATAATATGATCCTATACCTTGAAAATTCAAGAGAATTTGTCAAAATCTGCTTACACTGATAAAGGACTTTGGCAAAGTCTCCAGGTACAAAATAAATGTGTAAAAGACAGTTGCATTCCTATACTCCAACAACAAGCAGGTAGAGACCCAAATTAAAAGTACAATCCAGCCAGACTCTGTGGCTCAGCCTGTAATCCCACGCCTTTGGGAGACTGAGGTGAGTGGATTGCCTGAGCCCACAGATTCGAGACCCGCCTGGGCAGTGAGACCTCATCTCTACAATAAATCAAAAAATCAGCCGGGTGTGGTGGCGCATGCCTGTAATTCCAGCTACTTGGAAGGCTGAGGTGGAAAGATCGCCGGAGCCCAGCAGGTCAAGGCTGCGGTGGCTGGGAGCGGCCACTGCACTCCAGTCTGGGTGGCAGAGTGAGACTCCAACTCAAAAAAAAAAAAAGTACAATCCCATTCACAATATCCACCAAAAAACTGAAGTACCTCGGCATCTTCCTAACCAGAGAAGTGAAAGACCTTTACAATGGGAACTAAAAAACGCTGCTCAAAGAAATCCAAGAAGACACAAACAAATGGAAAAATATTTCATGCTCATGGATAGGAAGAATCAACATTGTTAAGATGTTCAACCTACCAAAGTCAATCTACAGATTCAATGCAGTACCCATTAAATTACCAACATCATTCTTCTTAGACCTGGAAATGACAATACAGAAATTCATATGGAAACACAAATGACCATGAATTTCCAAAACAATCCTTAGAAAAGAAGCTAAGCAGGAGGTATCACACTTATAGACTTCAAACTTTACTATAAGTCTACAGTAATCAAAGCAACCTGGTATTGGTACAAGAACAAGCATATAGACCAATGGAATAGAATAGAGTTTCCAGAAGCAAAGCCTCAATTTCTCAAGCAACTCATCTTTGACAAAGTCTCCAACAACAGTCACTGGGGAGAGGAGAACCTATCCAATAAGTGGTGCTGGGAAAACGGGCTGATTTCATGCAGAAGATTGAAACAGGACCCTTACTTCTCACCATACACAAAAATTAACTCTAAATGGATCAAAGACCCAAACATAAAACCTCAAACTATAAGAATCTTAGAAAACGCAGTAGACAACTTTATGGAAACTTGCAACAAATTCTTATTCAGTATCCTAAATGCCCATACCTTAAGAAATAAGATAGACAAGTGAGACCTCATTAAACTAATGAGCTTCTGCAAAACAAAAGAAAGCATCAAGAGATCAGGGAGACAGTCCACAGAATGGGAAAAAAATATTTGCCACCGTATATCTGATGAAGGCCTAACACCTAGAATCTACAAGGAACTCAAACCTGACAAAAGGGGAAAAGAAAAGTCCCATTAAAAGGTGGGCAAAAGACATGAATAGTCACTTCTCAAAGAAGATATACTGGTAGCCAATAGACACATGAAAAAGTGCTCAGCCTCACTAATCATCAAAGAAATGCACATCAAAACCACACTGAGATACCACCTAACCCCAGTGAGAATGACCATCCCATCACTGATCAAACAAACAACAGCAGATGCTGGCGAGGATGTGGAGAAAGAGGAATGCTTCTACACTGCTGGTGGGAATGCAAGCTAGTGCAACCTCTTTGGAAAACAGTGTGGCAATTTCTGAAAGAACTAGAAATGACTTTCCATATGACCCAATAATTCCCCTAATGGGAAAATGCTCGGAGGAACTCAAATCATTCTACAAAAAAGATATCTGCACACGTATGTTAGTTGCAGCTCTAGTCACCATGGATAGTCATGCTGCCTATCAAGTTGGACTGGATTTAAAAAATGTGGTACTTTTTTTTGTGGTACAAAAAATGTGGTACATATACAATGGATTATTATGCAGCAATAAAGGACAAACATATAGACTTTGCCGCAACTTGGATGGATTTAGAGTCAGTGAATGCTCTGTGATCTATCATGGAAACGAAGAACAGAGTGCCATATGTTCTCACTCATAAGCAGACCTTGAACAATTATTATAATACTATAAGGAAGGAATTGGCAGTAGTGGGAAACTGTCAGGGAAGAGGTGTGGGATTGCCAGATGAGGGAAACTGCTAGGGGAGAGAGGGGCATACCTCATCAACAAGGGTACCTGCATAATCAACGCTTGTATACCTAACCCTGAATTGTACCCCACATCTTTATAATAAAAAAGAAAAAAAGAAAAAGAAAGGGTGCTATTCTACCCCCTACATCAATAGTACTGCATATATATACCCCCTAAAACCTGGCATTTATTGATTTATAAATGATTTATTTAAAAATTGTGTATTTATTCTAACATGTTACTTCAGTCACCTTCAAAGTACTTTGCATTTGATGCAATACACCTATCGAGACATTTTCCACTGCTCAGAGCAATTTTTGAACTTGTCAGATTTGATGCCTTTCTGTGCTTCTGCCATTTTTTATTTCACCTCTTCCACTGGGGCAAAAAGTTTCCTTTTGAGGAGTTTTTCACCCAGGGAAACAAAGCAAAGTCACTTGGGGCGAGATCAAGTGAATACAGAGAGTGGGGCATAGGGTCATGTCATTTTTGCTCAAAAACTGCTGAACAGTCAATGTGATATGGATAGGTGTGCTTGTAAATCACCTATCATAAAATGGGCAAAGGTGTTTAAAGAATCCTCAAAAAACATTCACTGAAGCTGAATGCAGCCACTGACAATGCTAACTGGCAAACTGATGCCAATAGATTCCTAGAACACTTACCTAGTGTTACCTGTACTTCAAGGCCCCTCCTCATATATATGTGAGTGTGTGTGTGTGTGTGTGTGTGTGTGTGTGTGTGTGTGTGTGTATTCACATATCCTACTTATTTTGAAATACTTTGGGTTAATTAAAAAAGTTGTATAGGTAGATATGAAATTATAATACCTCCAGATTTAATTTGCTTGCCTTGTTTACACACTGAGTACTATGGTGACAGGCAATAGTGTTTAGCTTGAATGTGTTTTCTTTTCAAAAATAATTATAGATAAAGTCTCAATTATAATTCATTCATCAAATATTTATTGGACATCTGATGACCATTTCCTACACACATTTAGTTCTAAACTAAAGGAAAATATAATAATTTGGTCATGGGAAGTGCTAAACATTGTTCTACTTTTCTACACATTGAGTCGAATTTCTCTGCATAAAAATTTTGCATCTAGAAGTCATTATCATATTTGCCTGCAACTTTTTTCAATTTGTTTTAACATTTATAGAGCATCTATGACATTTCAAATATGGTGCACAGAATGGTGAGCAAATCAGAGAAAAATCTTTATTCTTGTAGAACTATGGTCTAGCAGAAAAGATATATTAACCAAGGAGTTAAATACTTTTTCAAATTCTTTTATAAACTGCATGGTTATTAGTTTTCTAAGGGTAGGGACAATATCATCAGTTATTGAAGGAACTATTGCATGGCATATAATAGATGCAAAGTAAATGTTTAATAAACAGACAAAAATATTTCTGGAAATGTGTAGTGAGATGGAGGTATAATCAATTAGCTGTGATAGTCTGTGATTCTCTAAAATATTTATCTCACAACTAGAATATTTTGCATGCATCAAGTTGCAGAAAAGTTTGAAAGAAATGTATTACATACACCACCTTGCTATTTGTTCCTACCCAGAGCCTGTCTCTTTTGGTATCATACTGGTTAATTTGCACTCAGCTTTCCCCAGTTCAGGCTTTTCTGACATTATTTTTTTTTTAAACATGAACTCTTGGAGAAGCATGTAAACTCTTTCCATATTGCTGGCTCTAGTACCCATCTATAAGCTGATGATTGCTTTATCCAGAAGATTGTTTCATATTCTAGATGGATACCTTATGTACATTGTGTTGTCTTTACTAAGATCCTGTTTTGTCAGTAGTTCTGTTGACTGCTGAACTCTCTAATGTCACCTATGCTTTCTCTGACTATTCTTTCATGAGTCCCTGCCCTTCCACTACTATCCATCTCCAGCTCTGATGAGAAATAAATGTAATGTTTAGATAATGTATATGTAAGGAGAGGTTGAATATTGTGATGAAAAGAAATGTGTAGAAAGGGGCCATCTATAGCCTTAATAGCATTAAACTCCTGATTTTAATAGGCACTAATACTTATTTAATATTACTGTAACCCTCATAGTTTGCATAGTTGTCCCAAAGTACATTCCTAGACTACTGCCTTTTTTTGTCTTGTTTACACACCAAGTACTATGGTGACTATGTGGACAGGCAATAATATTCAGGTTGAATGGGTTTTCTTCTAATAATAATTATAGATAAAGTCTCAGTTATAATTCATTCATCAAATATTTATTGGACACTTTCTATGTGCCAGTTAATGTGACTGAGTCAAATTTTGCATAAGTGTATCCTTAAAGAATTTTGAAAAAAAGAGTCAATTACATTAAGTATTACTATAATATTTTATAACTCCTATAAATGGGTTTGTAGGGAATGTTATGGAACCGCATACATATAAAGGCCACCAAAATCAATATTAGGGGGTGATTACTGTACAGGATTCTTGATAGTTGGCTAGTCATTCATTCGCACTATAGAAATACATTAAGAACTTCATTTGTACACAGAGTATAATATCCCAAACTCACTTAGAGTAGAAAAAGAGAGTGCAAAGAGAAATAATGGGGGAGGCTGAGGCAGGAGAATTGTTTGGATCAGGGAGTTTGAGTCCAGCCTAAGTAATATAGTAAGACTCTGTCTCTAGAAAAATAAAAATATACCTGGATGTGGTGGCACATACCTATAGTCCTAGCTACTCTGAAGGTAAACACGAGAGGATTGCTTGAGGAGAGAAATTTGAGACTGCAGTGAGCTATGATTGTGCCACTACACTCCATCCTGAATATCAGATTGAGATTCCATCTCTAAAACAATAATGAGAGAGCACGTGCATGCGAGGGAGAGAGAGAGAGAGAGAGAGGTATTACAGACAGAAAAATTAAATACCTAATAATGAATGTTTCAGGGTTTTTGAGGTTTGTGAGTTAAAGAATCTTTCATTGAAATAGAGAGTAGATTCCTCCACAAGATGGTGACGGCATAGGTGGATTGGTAAGACTCTCTGAACGTGAGTTCCCAAAAAGACTCTTACTTTTCTTCCCACAGCCCCCTGCCTACCACCAGCTGCACTGGTATGAGGCCCAGGGACCTTCAGTCCCATGCAGGGCCAGATATTGTGGCCCCTGGCTGTGGCTGCACCACTATATGTGACTCCAACCTGCTCAGGAGTCCTGGATCTCAGCTCCCTCCCATGTTACATCGTCTCGACCAGCACCCAGCACCAAACTGCTGGTTGCCCAGGGAGGCTCTGGGTACCCGCCCCTCATAGATACCAGCCCCATTTCTGGCTGAAGTGCCCTGTGAGGGACCCAGGGCCACCACCTGCCCTTCAGAGCATTGGAGCTCTGGAGTCCCAGGCCCACCCTGGCTGAGGCACTCAGTGTGCGACCTCAAGCTTGTGTAAGGGAACAGATCCCCAAGCTTGTGTAAGGCGCTGATTAGAGGTTTCCAACTCCAGAGGAGAGAACACCTGACCTTCTTCTCCACCCCAGCCTGCTGGTGATACTCCGGATCCAGCACCCAGCTGTGCAGCTGATCCTGCCCAGAGACCCTGACGAGCATCCCTAAAAGTGAAAGTGAAAGAGCCTCCAGCTCAGTTCCCACGGTAGCATACTAATATACAAGACAAAGCCACTCCCCTATGCTGAACAGACTGAGAGAACTAAGAGTCACAGACCTCCCAGGCAGCAGGCTAGCTGCCTGCAACAAAAAAAAAGGGGAGAGTCTGTAGATCAGAGCTCGAGTGACTTTAGCCACTAAGGAAAGATTACAGAACTAGTCTCATCTCTTATTTTGACTTTTGGATTTTATCATTCTGATGGTATGTTTTGCTCACTATTGTTTGCTTTCTAACTTACACTATCTGTTTCATGATCTTATTGGTCTGTCTCTGTGTAACTACCAGTATTCTTTAGGGAATTTTCCTTCTGTGTTTTTTTTTTTTCACTTCTCTATGGCCTTGTGTCTCTTTTTCACCTGTTAGTTGGTATTGTTGTCTGTTTTCCCTCTCACTCTTCTCTCTTTCTAACTTCCTATTGACCCCCTTTCCTCCATTATTTTCCGCTTTTGCTCCAGGGATGAGACAAAAATCTACACAAATGAAGAAAAACCAAAAGAAGAATATGGGTCTCTCCCAGACCCCTGGGAGGGCACACACTGAGAAAACTGAATTTGAAATGCAAACAATGAAGAGCCCCCAGAATGACTGGTCTCAAACTCAAACCTAGATATCAAGACATTATGGAGAGATTTAAAAGAATTGAGGAGACACAAGAAGAAACTAGAAAGGAGCTGATATCTGCGATAACAGTAATAAAGAATACTGTGAATGAAATAAATAGCAAACTGATGAGCATGGAAAGCAGAACTACCCAAGCAGAAGAAAGAATCTCAGGGCTCAAAGACCAAAATATAGAACTAACCCAAACTCTCAAAAACACAGAAAACAAGCTCAAAAGGACAGAAAAAAACCTTCAAGAGATGAGCAATTACTTCAAGAGACCGAACCTAAGAGTAATTGGCCTTCCTGAGGCAGAAAGAGAGACAGAGACCACACTGGAACAAACCTTTCATGAGATCATTCAAGAAAACTTCCCTTATCTAATCAATGATGCAAAAATTCAAATACAAGAGATTCAGAGAAACCCTGCAAGACAACAAATTAGAAGACCAACTCCTAGATACATAATAATTCACCTAAACAAAGTAGGTATAAAAGAAAAAAGACTAAAGGTAGCAAGAGAAAAAGGCCAGATCACCTGCCATGGAAAACAAATTAGAAGATTTATCTACAGAAACCCTGCAGGCTAGGAGAGCTTGGAGCCCTACCTTCAAAGTCCTAAAAGGTAACAATTTCAACCAAGAATAACCTACCCAGCCAGATTAAGCTTCATCAGTGAAGGAGAAATAAAATGTTTCCCAGATATCCAATCCCTAAGAAATACACTGCCACCAAACCACCTCTACATGAAACACTTAAGAAACTATTGAACACAGAAGAAAAGGGGAAAAAAGAACAATGCTCTTCACAAGAGTACAGGAAAAAGAATAAAATTCACATGAAACAACCCCAAAACCAAAAGAAAGACAATAAACCAACTGGAAGAACAACTCTATAAGAATTCTATGATAGGGACGAATTCTCACATTTAAATAATTAGCCTGAACATGAATGGACTAAATGCACCACTGAAAAGGCATAGAATGGCAAAGTGGATAAAATATCACCAGGCAACAATATACTGCCTTTAAGAAACCCATCTCACTAGAAAGGACATGCACAGACTCAAAGTAAGAGGATGGGAAACAAATTTTCAGGCAAATGGAACACAAAAGAAAGGAGGAGTCGTGATCCTAATTTCAGACAAAATACCATTTAAGCTATCAAAACTTAAAAAGATGCGGAGGGCCACTACATAATGATAAAAGGTTTACTCCATCAACAAGGAATATCTATCCTAAACATGTATGCACCTAACATAGGTGCACCAACTTTTATAAAGCAACTCCTAGGAAAACTAAAGGAAGATATTGATTCTAACATCATCATAACTGGGGACTTCAATACACCACTCACAACCCTAGACAGATCATCAGGACAAAAAATCAGCAATGAGATCTGGAACCTCAATGTGGCTCTTGACCAAATGGACTTAATTGATACCTACAGAACACTCCATCCAAAGACCACAGAATGCATATTCTACTCATCACAGCATGGAACATATTCTAAGATCGACCACATAATTGGCCATAAATCAAGCATAAGATAATTAAAAAGGACCGAAATTTTACCATGCACCTTTTTGGACCACAGTGGAATAAAAATAAACATTAACACCAACAAGTTTCCCCCAAAACCCACAAAGACATGGACACTAAAAAGTATGATGCTAAACAACTCCTGGGTTGATGATGAAATAAAAACAGAGATCAAAAGATACCTGGAAACAAATGAAAATGAAGAAACATCTTACCAAAATCTCTGGGATGCCATGAAAGCTATAGTAAGAGGAAAATTTATATCCCCAAAAATGCACATGAAGAAAATGGAAGAAGCACAAATTAACAGTATAACAAACCACCTAAGGAAGCTGGAAAAGCAAGACCAGAAAAACCCTAATTTCAGCAGAAGGACCCAGATCACCAAAATAAAAGCCCAAATCCAGGACATAGAAGAGAAAAAGACAATACAAAAAATAAGTGAAACAAAAAGTTGGTTCTTTGAAAGGATAAACAAGATTGATGGTCCCCTAATTAGACTGATCAAGAAAAAGAAAGAAAGAAACCAAATAAGCACAATCAGAAACACAAATGATGAAGTCACATCTGACCCTGAAGAAATGCAAAAGATCATTAGAGACTACTATGTACACTTATATGGAAACAAACTTGAAAACCTCAAGGAAATGGAGGATTTTCTGTCATCACACAATCAACCTAGGTTGAAACAAGAAAAAATTGAGACCCTAAATAGACCAATAAAAATCAAGGAAATTAAGTATGTAATAACAAAACTACCTACAAAAAAAAGCCCTGGACCAGATGGCTTTCCAGCAGAATTCTACAAGACATTTAAGGAGGAACTGATTCCAATCCTACTAAAGGTATTTCAGGGATTGAGAAAGATGGAACCCTCCCCAAATCATTTTATGAAGCTAACATCACATTGATATCCAAACCAGGTAAAGACCCAACAAAGAAAGGGAACTACAGGCCAATATCTTTGATGAACATAGATGTTAAAATTCTCAACAAGATCCTAGCGAACTGGATTCAACAACACACCTCAAAACTCATCCATCATGACGAAGTAGTCTTCATCCTTGGGATGCAAGGCTGGTTCAACATTCAGAAAACCATAAATGTAATTAAATACATCAATAGATGTCAAAACAGAAACCACATATTTATATCATTAGATGCAGAAAAAGCTTTTGATAAAATCCAGCACCCCTTCTTGATAAAAACCATCGAACATATAGGCACACGGGGAACATACCCCAGAGTAGTAAAAGCCATCTACAAGAAACCCACAGCCAGCATACTCCTAAAGGGACAAAAATTGGAACCATTTCCCCTGAAAACTGGAACAAGACAAGGATACCCACTCCCACCCCTCCTGTTCAATATAGTATTGGAAGTCCTGGCTACAGCAATCAGAGAAGAGAAGGCAATTAGGGGTACCCAAATAGGAAAAGAGGAAGTCAAATTATCTCTCTTTGCAGATGACATGATCATGTACCTTGAAAACCCAAGAGAATCTGTCAAAAACCTCCTTACACTGATAAAGGACTTCAGCAAAGTCTCAGGATATAAAATAAATATACAAAAGACAATCGCATTTCTTTACACCAATAATAAATAAACAGAAATGCAAATAAAAACACAATTCCATTCACAATAGCCACAAAAAAAATGAAATACCTTGGCATCTTCCTAACCAGAGACATGAAAGACCTTTACAATGAAAACTACAAAACTCTGCTCAAAGAAATGAAAGATGACACAAACAAGTGGAAAATATCCCATGCTCATGGATTGGAAGAATCAACATTGCGAAGATGTCCATCTTACCTATGGCAATCTACAGATTCAGTGCAATACCTATCAAATTACCAGTAACATTCTTCTCAGACCTAGAAAAAACAACACAGGAATTCATATGGAAACACAAACGACCAAGAATAGCCAGAACAATCCTCTGCAAAAAAAAAAAAAAAAAGCTGGTGGTATCACATTACCAGACTTCAAACTTTACTATAAAACTACAATTATCAAAACAGCTTGGTATTGGTATAGGAACAGGCATATAGATCAATAGAATAGAATTGAGATTCCAGAAGCAAAACCTCAATTTCTCAATCAACTCATCTTCGACAAAGCCCCCACCACCTACCACTGGGGAGAGGAGAACCTATTCAGTAAGTGGTGATGGGAAAACTGGCTGACCACATGCAGAAGATTGAAACAGGACCCCTATTTATCCCCATACACAAAAATTAACTCTAAATAGATCAGAGACCTAAATGTAAAACCTCAAACCATAAGAACCTTAGAAAATGAAGGACATACCCTCATGGAAATTGGAACTGACATACAATTCCTGAACAAAACAGGGAAACCCATGGGACATAAGGGATAAGATAGACAATTGGGACCTCATTAAACTGACAAGCTTCTGCAGAGCCAAAGAAACCATCAAGAGAGCAGGAAAATAGCCCACAGACTTGGAAAAAGTATTTGCCAAATCCAGGTCTGACAAAGGCTTGACATCTTGGATCTACAAGGAACTCAAACATGCTGAAAAGAAAAAAAAAAACAGCTCCATTATAAAATGGGCAAAAGATATCAACAGACTTGTCAAAACAGAAGACATCCGAGCAGCCAACAGACACATGAAGAAATGCTCAGCCTCACTAATCATCAGGGAGATGCAAATCAAAACCACACTGAGATACCACCTAACTCCAGTCAGAATGGCAATTATCAATAACTCAAAAAATAACAGTTGCTGGAGAGGATGTGGTGAAAAGGGAGCACTTCTACACTGTTGGTGGGAGTGCAAACTAGTGCAACCTCTGTGGAAAGCAGTGTGGCGATTCCTAAAAGCTCTAAACATCAGCCTCCCATATGACCCTGCCATCCCCCTACTGGGAATATACTCCGAAGAACTCAAATCACTCTATAAAAAAAATACCTGCACACGAATGTTTATCACAGCATTGTTCACAACAGCAAGAACTTGGAACCAACCATGCTGTCCATCAAAAGAAGACTGGATTTAAAAAATGTGGTACATATACATGATGGAATACTATGCAGCCATAAAAAAGAACAAAATCATGAATTTCGCAGCAACCTGGATGGAACTGAGTCTATAATACTGAGTGATCTCTCACAGAAACAAAGATCTGAGTATCACATGTTCTCACTTATATAGTGGACCTTGATCATCCAATGCGCTACCATAAGAAAATGACTGACCGTGGTAAAAAACTATGGAGGGGGAAGGGGGATGGGACTAATGGTAGTAAACATCTGTCTGGGAATGGGGAGACACCTGTTATCAACAACGGAGCATGAATGAAGCATATTTGTATACCTAACCCTTAACTGTACCCCACAATATCATAATAAACAATATTGATTTTTAAAAAAAGAAATAGACAGTAAAGGGGAAGAAACTGCTTTGAAAAAGAAAGTGTTGTTTTTGACTTGAATTTCAGGACCTGTGGGTCACCTATATGGAGATACTTCATCCTAAACCCAGAGCAAAAAACTTATAAAAGTGAATATTAAAAATTAGATCAGACGACTTCCAGCAAGATGGCAACGGGGCAACCTGGTCTATGAAACCCTCTGCAAAGGAGAACACAGAGGGTCTCTGACTCTCTCCCCAGGGGCTGCAGACCTCAATGTCAACAGCCTGCTCTTCACACAGAGCTTGGCTGTTGCCACCGCTGGGGCATCACAGCAGTCTGGACAGCCACTGCAGCCTCAGACACAGCAGCCACCAGTGCCGCCACGGCCTCCATGGTGGCCATAGCAAATCACGCCACCCGTGCCTGAGGTGATCCACAACTTCAGTCCTTGAAGCCCCTACAGGCAAGATCCACTGGGATCGCTGCCACCTCTGCTGCCACATTGATGTCCTGCCAGCTGTGGGTCTCCTCCTGTGTGCCCTGAGGCAGGCTTCCATCTCCGGCCTCTGCCCAGCTCCTTTCCGGCCCCACCCCCTCTGGGGTGAGCAGGTGAGATAGCACCACCTGCTGGTGATTCAAGGTAACAACACCTAAACAGGAGAGAACAAGCTTGAAAAAGAGACACAGGCCAGATTTGAGTGCTGAATGGAGGGTGATCTGAACTGTCCTTCACAGCAGGCCAGGGGCAACTGACCCTAACTGTGAACTAATTTACCAGTTTGAAAAGAAAGCTAGAAATCAGAGCTGAAAGGACTTTGGACTTAAACAAAGTCTCAGAGTGTGCTCAATTGGTTCTGTTAGTTTAATGACTTAATTCTATTCTTACTGTTTTGTTCCTTTTTTTTCTTTTCTTTTCCTCTTCCTTTTCTTCTCTTTTCTCCTCTCTGTCAACCATATCTTTGCATAAGGAACAGCACGCCAATAAGGTGGTTGGTTAGTTTGTATGTTGACATCACTGTATGTTTTATTTTTTTTTGTATGGGAGTTGGTTAGTCTGTAGCTGTGGTCTATTGTTTTTATTTGTTTCAGTATAGGTCTCTCTCTCCATTTGTTGGTACACTCGTCTGTTTCACCCCTTACTCCTCTCTCTCTCCACCCCCTCTTCCCCCCACTGTCTGCTCCATTCTCTTCCCTCTGCTAACCACATTTTATTTCAGAGAGGAAACCTACAGCCCCACTGCATGGACAGATTCCAAGGCAGTGGGAAGTGGGTTTCAAATTAACCATACACCTTTGGCAAATACCAGGACCTGCTGGCAGATTTTGAATCACAGCTCTCCCCTTAAGTAAATCTCAAAACTGCAAAAAGGGCCACCCCCAACCTACAGTGCAATTCCAGAATTGAACAAAGAAAGAGAGCATACATAAAGAATAGGAGATTGAACAAATGGAAGTAAAACCAACCCTCTACCCCTGAATAAAATAATTATAGAAGACGGTGACATGAAGGGAAGGAAAAAGTAGGGAGGGGGGAAAATACCACACAAATGAAGAAAAACCAAAAGAAGAATATAGGTCTCACACAGATCCCTGGGATATCAGACACTGAGAAAACAGATTCTGGAACACAAACATTAAAGAACTCCCAGAATGACTGGTCAATCCAACAAACTCAGACATCAAGACATTAATAGAGAGAATTTAAAAAATTGAGGAGAGACAAGAGGAAAATAGGAAGGAGCTGATGTCAGCAATAACAGCAGTAAAGAATACTGTGATGGAAATAAATAACAAACTAATAAGCATGGAAAGCAGAATTAGCCAAGCAGAAGAAAGAATCTCAGAGCTTGAAGATCAAAGCACAGAACTAACCCAAACTGTCAAAAGCATAGAAAAGAAGCTCAAAAAGATAGAACAAAACCTTCAAGAGATGAATGATCACTTCAAGAGACCAAACCTAAGAGTAAGTGGCCTTCCTGAGGCAGAGAGAGAAAGAGGTCACACTGGAACAAACCTGTCATGAAATCATTCAAGAAAACTTCCCTCATCTCATCAAGGATGAAAAAATTCAAACACAAGAGATTCAGAGAAACCCTGCAAAACAACAAATGAGAAGACCAACTCCCAGACATATCATAATTCACCTAAACAAAGTAGGTGAAAAGAAAAAATCCTAAAGGCTGCAAGAGAAAAAGGTCACACTATGCACCAGGGAAGACCAAGTAGAATAGCAGCAGATTTATCTACAGAAACCTTCCAGGCTAGGAGAGCTTGGAGCCCTATCTTCAAAGTTCTAAAAGATAAATAATTTCAACTGAGAATAACCTACCCAGCCAAGCTAAGACTCATCAGTGAGGGAGAATGGAAATCTGTCCCAGATATCCAATCCCTAAGAACCTACACTGTCACCAGACCACCTCTACAAGAAACACTTAAGAAAGTATTGAACACAGAAGAAAAGAAATAAAGAACAACAATGTTCTTCACAAGAGTACAGGCAAAAGATTAAGAACACACATGATCCAACACTAAAACCAAAAGAAAGACAACACACAAATAGGAAGAACAACAATTCTGTAAGAACATTATGATAGGGATTAACTCTCACATTTCAATAACTAGTTTGAATGTGGACAGACTAAATGCACCATTGAAAAGACATAGAATGATAAAATGGATAAAATATCACCAGGCAACAATCTATTTCCTTCAAGAGACTCACCTCACTAGAAAGGACACTCACAGACTCAAAGTAGAGGATGGGAAACAAATTTTCAGGCAAATGAAACACAAAGGAAAGGAGGAGTTACAATCTTAATCTCAGACAAAATACCCTTTAAGCTATCAAAAATTTAAAAAGATACAGACGGCCACCACATAATGATAAAAGGTTCAATCCATCAACAAGAAATATCCATCCTAAACATGCATGCACCAAACATAGGAGCACCAACTTTCATAAAGCAGCTCCTAGGCAAACTAAAAAAAGATATAGACTTCAATACTATCATAGCCGGGGACTTCAATACCCCACTCACAACCCTAGACAGATCATCAGGACAAAAAAATCAGCAACGAGATCTGAAACCTCGAAGTGACTCTTGATCAAATGGACTTAATTGATACCTCCAGAACCCTCCATCCAAAGACCACAGAATACACATTCTACTCAGCACCACATGGAATGTACTCTAAGATCTACCACATACTTGGCCATAAATCAAGCATAAGTAAATTTGAAAGGACTGAAATTTTACCATGCACCTACTCGGACCAGAGTGGAATAAAAATAATCATTAACACCAACAAGATCCCCCCAAAATTCACAAAGACATGGACACTAAACAGCATGATGCTAAACAACTCCTGGGTCAATGATGAAGTCTAAACAGAGATTAAAAAATACCTGGAAACAAATGAAAATGAAGAAACATCTTACCAAAATCTCTGGGATGCCATGAAAGCTGTAGTAAGAGGGGAATTTATATACCTACAAACGCACATGAAGAAAATGGAAGAATTACAAATTAACAGCCTAAGAAGCCACCTAAAAAAGCTGGAAAAGCAAGACCACAAAAACCCTAATTTCAGCAGAAGAATCCACATCACCAAAATAAAAGTCGAAATCCAGGACATAGAAGACAAAAAGATAATAGCGAAAAATCAATGAAACAAAAAACTGGTTCTTCAAAAGGATAAACAATATTGATGAGCCCCTGGCTAGACTGACCAAGAAAAAGAGAGGAAAAGCCCAAATAAACACAATCAGAAGCACAAAAGATGAAGTCACATCTGATCCTGAAGAAATACAAAAAATCATTAGAGACTACTATCTACACTTGTATGAAAACAAACTTGAAAACCTTTTGGAAATGTAGGACTTTCTGTCATCACACAACTTGCCTAGGTTGGAACAAGAAGAAACTGAGACCCTAAATAGACCAATAACAATCAAGGAAATTGACCACGTAATAAGAAAACTACCTACAAAACCAAAAACAAAAAACAAAAAAAAAACCCTGGACCAGATGACTTTCTAGCAGAATTCTACAAGGCATTTAAGGAGGATCTTATACCAATCGTACTGAAGGTATTCCAGGTGATTGAGAAAGACGGAACTCTCCCCAAATCATTTTACGAAGTTAGTATCACATTGATACCCAAGCCAGGTAAAGACCCAACAAAGAAAGAGAACTACAGGCCAATATCTTTGATGAACATAGATGCTAAAATTCTCAACAAGATCCTAGCGAACCAGATTCAACAACACACCTCAAAAATCATCCATCATGACCAAGTAGTCTTCATCCCTGGGATGCAAGGCTGTTTCAACATTCCTAAAACCATAAATGTAATTAAATACATCAACAGATGTCAAAACAAAAACCACATGATTATATCATTAGACACAGAAAAAACTTTTGATAAAATCCAACACCCCTTCTTGATAAAAACCATCGAACAGCTAGGCATACGGGGAACATACCTCAAAATGTAAAGACCATCTACGAGAAACCCACAGACAGCATACTCCTAAACAGATAAAAACTGGAACCATTTCCCCTAAAGACTGGAACAAGACAAGGATGCCCCCTCTTACCTCTCCTGTTCAATATAGTATTGGAAGTCCTGGCTAGAGCAATCAGAGAAGACAAGGCAATCAGGGGTATTCAAATAGGAAAAGAGGAAGTCAAGCTCTCTTTGCAGATGACATGATCATGTACCTTGAAAACCCAAGAGAATCTTTCAAAAACCTTACACTGATAAAGGAATTTGGCAAGGTCTTGGGATATAAAATAAATGTGCAAAAGACAATCGCATTTTTTACACCAATAATAAACAAACAGAAACGCAAATAAAAAGCAAAATTCCATTCACAGTAGCCACAAAAAAAAAAAAAAAAATGAAATACCTTGGCATCTTCCTAACCAGAGACGTGAAAGACCTTTACAATGAAAACTACAAAACTCTGCTCAAAGAAATGAAAGATGACACAAGCAAGTGGAAAAATATCCCATGCTCATGGATTGGAAGAATCAACATTGTGAAGATGTCCATCTTACCTAAGGCAATCTAGAGATTTAATGTAATACCCATCAAATTACCAGCAACATTCTTTTCAGACCTAGAAAAAAACAACACAGGAATTCATATGGAAACACAAACGACCAAGAGTAGCCAGAACAATCCTCAGCCAAAAAAACAAAGCTGGTGGTATCACCTTACCAGACTTCAAACTTTACTATAAAGCTACAATCATCAAAACAGCTTGGTATTGGTACAGGAACAGGCATATAAATCAATGGAATAAAATTGAGTTTCCAGAAGCAAAACCTCAATTTCTCAACCAACTCATCTTCGACAAAGCCTCCATTACTTACCACTGGGGAGAGGAGAACCTATTCAGTAAATGGTGATGGGAAAACTGGCTGACCACATGCAGAAGATTGAAACAGGACCCCTATCTATCCTCATACACAAAAATTCACTCTAAATGGATCAGAGACCTAAATGTGAAACTTCAAACCATAAGAACCTTAGAAAATGAAGGACATACCCTCATGGAAATTGGAACTGGCATCCAATTCCTGAACAAAACACGAAACTCACAGGCCATAAGAAATAAGAAAGGCAAGTAGGACCTCATTATACTGACAAGCTTCTGCAAAGCCAAGGAAACCATCAAGAGAGCAGGGAGACAGCCTACAGACTGAGAAAAAGTATTTGCCAACTCCAGGTCTGACAAAGCCTTGACTTCTTGGATCTACAAGGAACTCAAACATGCTGAAAAGAAAAAAAACAAACAACCCCATTATAAAATGGGCAAAAGATATGAACAGACACTTTCAAAGGAAGACATCTGAGCAACCAACTGATGCATGAAAAAATGTTCAACCTCATGAATCATCAGGGGGATGCAAATCAAAACCACACTGAGATACCACCTAACTCCAGTCAGAATGGCAATTATCAATAACTCGAAAAATAACAGTTGCTGGAGAGGGTGTGGTGAAAAGGGAACACTTCTACACTGTTGGTGGGAGTACAAACTAGTACAACCTCTGTGGAAAACAGTATGGCAATTCCTAAAAGCTCTAAATATTGACCTCCCATGTGACCCCGCAATCCCCCTACTGGAAATATACCCTGAAGAACTCAAATCACTCCATAAAAAAGATACCTGCACACGTATGTTTATCGCAGCATTGTTCACAATAGCAAGAACCTGGAAGCAACCATGCTGTCCATCAAAAGAGGACTGGATTAAAAAAATGTGGTACATATACATGATGGAATACTATGCAGCCATAAAAAAGAACAAAATCATGAATTTTGCAGCAATCTGGATGGAACTATAGCCTATAATACTGAGTGACCTTTCGCAGAAACAAAGGTCTAAGTATCACATGTTCTCACTCATATAGTGGACCTTGAGCATCCAATGTAATACTATAAGAAAATGACTAACAGTGGTGGGAAACTATGGGGGGAGGGGAAGGGAGATGGGATTAACGGTAGTAAATATCTGTCTGGGGATGGGGAGACACCTCTTATCAACAAGGGTGGCTGGACGAAGCATATTTGTATATCTAACCCTTAACTGTACCTCACAATATCATAATAAAAAATATTGATTAAGAAAAATTAGATCAGAGGTCTCCTAAATTCCAGTGTTTGCTTTACATTATTTTGAGTAGCTCAATTTAATTCACAGAATAATTTCTCACCCTGTAATTTCTAATATCTTAAATCTGATGAATTATTAAACTTATTTTTACCATATATTTTTGAGAATTACTATGTCCAGTTACTAGAAATGTAAAGACAGATAAAAATTAGTTCCCACCATTGAGAAGTTCAAGAAAATATTCGGTTACATTTTTTTTCAAATATTTTTCGTTTAACAGTCACCAAGTATTGCTCAAAATTATCTGCTTCTGTGAAATATTAATAGGAATTTTTGAAGGGAAGAATTTCATGATTAAATGCATTTAGAACATAGATTATATTGCATCCAACTCTGTGATCTGCACTGCAATTAGCATAACAGGGCCAAAAAAAAAAAAAACTGCAGCAGTGAAACTTGCTTAATTTAGTTTATTTGTCCATGGAACTCATTGTTGTAGTTTGTTTTTGTGCTTACTATTACTATCATTTTAATGACATTCTTCTTTATTTTTCTTTTATGCTGATTGTTCCTAATGTACACCCTAGGGATTATATCTTTTCACTTCCTTCCAGCTGCATACTCAACTGTACTTTCAATTACACATATTTTCCCAGAAGATTGTATGACAGATATAGCCATTGCATCCTCAGCTGGGAATTTGGAGCCAATTTTTTCCAGTAATCTTTTATTTTACCAATAGTTTATAAAATTTCATATTTGTTTCACCAAGTTTCCAAAGCCTATACCATCTACTTATTTATTTAATATTTTCTCAAAATTCCCTTTTTAATCTAGTAACTTTTTGGCAACCATCTAAGAAATAATACTTGTAATATAATGAGATTGAGCTGCTTTTTACATTTGCTAATACACCTGGATGTAAATACATATTTTCAAAGAAAGTTCATGTACTATCTAAAATCAACACATGGTCTACAAGTTGTATGGAAGGAACACTTTGAGAAAGAGTAAATTAGATAATAGAACCTTCCTCTTTTCTGTTACCACATTTGTTGACAAATACCAAGATATCTTAAAACAACAGTTGGAATTCTCAGTTAAACAAAAATATGAATATTAAGTCAGTTTCTTTCTAGAAAATTCATGTAAAATTATAAAGGTTATTAGCAATTAACTAAACCAGATATTTAAGTAAAACTCAGTGAAAACAGGTCAATAGTCTTGTCTTGAAGGTAATCTTAATGAAAAAATAAGTGCCCTAAAATAAAGACTATAATGAAGCATAAAAACAAACCACACACACACACACACACACACACACACACACACACACACACACACACTACTTAAAACACTTGGGCACTGCAATTGTGGCTGCAATTGTGGTAAGAAAACTATATTTCCAATGTTATTTGAAAATAAATAAATAGAACAGACACTGTCTTCCCATCCTGGCTTTGCTTTCCAATTTCAGTCTGGGATAACTGACTCAAGAAATGATGTAGAGCCCTTCTTTCTGAGACTAAGAGAGGATGTGTATCATCTTCAGCTAAATTTAAAGTTTGCTTCTGCATAACAAGTTACAATAGACACTCTTAATATGTATAAGTTTTGCATCTCAATAGCTTGATGTTAACATCAGTTTGGGCAAACATTTACAGAATATTTTTATTCTTTTAGACACACTGTCAAAACTAGTTGGTTTTAGTTTTCAAGATTTTAGATCCCAAATGGTAAATCCATGATTGCTCAGGGATGGCACTTTAGGAGAAGAGAATGATATAGTCCTGTTAATAAAACAGTCTAGCTCTATTATAAATTAAATGGGTTCTGTGGCTCTTCCTGAACATCTAATTAGAACACCACCTTACAAAAAAATTAAAATGAAATACACATTTTATATGTGTAATACTTTAAGTGTTATAAAGCTTTGGAGTTTGCAAAATATTCATAAGCTGGAAAATGTCTGCCTAATACCCGTTCTACCATTGCCACTGTGACTACAACATCTACTGCTAATTTTATTTAAAGCTTACTATGTCGGATATTTTGCTAAGATTTTTATATGATTTCACTAATATTCAAAGTAATTCTAAAACTAAGTAATATAACTAACCCCATTTTTAGATAAGAACACATATGAAGGGGGACCTAAAAAAAAACCCCAAATTATTTTTAGAATGACAGACCCCTGTAGCATAGTATTCCCCCGCTAAGGGAACCCATCAGCAGCAGTTGTTGCAGTGTTGTGAAAGGTTGCATCCCCCTTCAGCAAATTTTCTTTTTGAGACTCTTTCAAGCATTTGCCCATCTCATGAGGGTGATTTATAAGCACACCTGCCCACACTGCGCTGAGTGTTCAGCAGCTTTTGACCAAAAACAACATGACTCCAGTGCCCCATTTTCCCTATTGACCCCATCTCATCCCAGTGACTTTTTTTCCTTTCTGAGTTGAAAAAAGTTCTCAAAGGGAAATGTTTTGCCAATGTTGAAGAGGTGAAACAAAAAACAGTAAGAGCCCTAAAAGACATCAAAATTGATGAGTTTAAAAACTGAGCAGTAAAAAAATTGTCTTGACTGGTGTAGTGCATAAAATGCAGAGCACTTTGAAGATTTCTAAAGTTTAAACATTTAAGGATACATACACAATTTTTTATAAATTCCAGTTTTATTTTTGTTATCACCTTTGTACTCAAAGAGGTTAAAAGATTAAATGTACTCTTTTATATTTAAAACACAATACACATAAACAAATACACATAAACAAAGACTAATTCTTTTTTTTGAAGCAACTTTAATGACAATTTTTTTAAAAACTGTAAACTATGAAGTACAGTCCCTGGCACGTGTTAGGTGCTCAATACATTTCTATTCTCTAATCTTTTCTCAAATAAACTTAGTTTAGCAGAACAAATGGTGTCTATACTTCTGTGCAGTTTTCATATCAGATTTATTGAATCCTTGATGATTACTTGAAGTGGGTGACAGTAATGATTAATAAAAAGAGTGGAAGGGGTTTGCTGAAGTCATATAGCTGTTAAGTGATGAGGCCAGAAAGAAAACCAGGTCTATGAATTTCAGATATGATGTTCCATTTGTCTTTAATATATAGAGGAATCTATTTTCCACCCATTATAAGCTGGGATAAATTTTATTTTTCTATAAGAAACATAGGTAAGTTATAGGATATACTTAGGGTCATGTAGAATGAGAGCAGATAAAGAAATGACAGGTAAAATGAATGAAGAGAATGATGATACAATTTTAGGCATGTCAATCTGCTTGGAAAGCGCATAGCTTCAAAAAGAGTGAATGGTGAATTTACTCTCTAGCAGGTGCTCTGGAAATGAAAAATGGATTGTAAAGGTGTCTTACATTTCAACTAAGTGTTCAACGTATATAAAATGGGATGCTTGCAGGAGTTTAACAGGATTAAACCAGGGATCATACCAAAATGACAGCTTCACTTAAAAGACGAATTGTAAAGTCACAAAAGTTACAGAGGGAGGTCAAGCCACAGCAGGAGTTTATTGCTAAAGGATTGATAAAGTGACATTTTCCAATAAAGGGAGGAAAGATCATTTTGAAAAATAAAATCAGAATTATATTCTGGATTTCTGGGAAAGGGTATAGAAGCATTATCAGGAATCCTTTAAAAAGCACAAAATACTTTATTTAGTGCATAACCAAACAGCTCAAAATATCGCTAATCAAGTTCAGAAATATGACAATGTATTAGAAAAACATCACCTTCATGTTAGCCTGTTAACAAGGTTAGTGGTTAATTAGTTTTATGTGCCAAAAATGAACAATATCTGAAAAATTAACTAATTAGTATGCACACCAGCTAAGCAAAGGATTTTGTTTGGAGATCTAAAAACGCACGATGGAGAGAACTGCAAAGGATACAACTTATTAATTCTTGACACATTTTATTTTATTTGTGTCAGAAGATTCAAACATTGCCCCTGCTTTACATTACTTTACATTACTACTTTTGAAATCTTGAGGATATTTGTATGATTTTTTAATGACAATTTTCAATTAGTGTTTTACAGTCCAAAGAGTTTAAAGAGCTAAGATGTATACTTAATTGTCATTTTCAATGCTGAAACAACGAAGGTGAAATGAGGCATATGAACATGTCATCGAGTCCATAGGAGGTAACAAAGTGAGGAAAATTTATAAAAGAAAGTAAATTGACTAATCCAAGGTCACATTATTCTTTAGGAGCACAACTATTTGAAAAGGAGAACATGACTTTAATTCCAAATAGGTCTCCTTGTGATGGCTTTTCTTGTCTTATTTAAACATTACTTTGCAAATTTTTTGTATACCTTGACTTTCTTTTGATTTAAACTACATGAGACTAGACTGCAAACTATTTTGCATATTCTCTAATTATTTGACTTCTCATCAGTATATGTTCATGTAAAAATGTGGTTGCTTGTTTGTCTCTACTTTGTGAAAAACAGAAGAGTAGGGAGTCTATGGAGAAGAAGAGTGTACATCATGCATTTACCTTGGGAAGAACTACCATGCTGGCATTTCAGGAAGAGTTTCAGAATGAAAAGTAGGGGAGAGAGAGCAAAACAAAGCCGGTTTCTTATGAACATGATTAACTGACTTTCAAACACAAGGTGAAGATATTGCCTATCATGCCTAAGTTTTAAGACCAAGTTGACACTTTTCAAGAATGATAAGCAGTAGTTGATCCTAGAGATGCTGGTGTGCTGAGCAGAAGCTAATGGCTACAAGATTTTGGTGAGGATGAGCAATAGCAAGTCTAGATAAAAATGGACAGAACCATGGGTGGCAAGTATGACTACTAAAGGCAATTAAAGAAGAAGATTTTTTAACAAATATGAGTGGTAACCAAAGAATGTCACTGCTAAGACAAAGATTCATAGAATCAAACATATAGAAAATTAAATGAATGATGAGTGGGAACTAGAAAAAAGAAGACTGGTGGCAATCAAAAAGCATCAATTTTGGAGGATAAATAAAGACGAGTAGAGTGTAAGAAATTCTACTGGACAGACTTCTTATTCTTATAATTTCCTCTCTTTACATGAGTTCATTGCTCAAGTGTCCCAATTATTATCCTTATCAAATTTACACACTTGAGTGAAAACGCATGGCAACACATGAATGTATAGAATGCAAATTACGTTCCAGCTTCTCCCTTCTCCCCTAATTACGTCATTTTCAAAGCTTCCATCAAGAACTTTGAAGATACTTCCTAAAGGGAACTTTAAAAAAGTTTTGAGTTATGTTGGAATAAATATAATATTCTTGGAAATTGTCATGTACATTTTAGGTTATGATTGATAGTACTTTCTGTACACTGCTTTTGTAACGGTCCCAATAGCTAGAGCTTAGAATGTGCAGCTTATTTTTAAGCTGATTTTGCTGATGGCAGCTTCTAAGACCTGCCGCTAATATGATTAGTAGAAACTATAGCAAGACAATAAACTCATCTAGGGATATGCAACCTATACATAGTAGCAATATATAAAAATAGAAATCACAGTCATCTGAAACCCAAGCACTTAAACCTTCTAAGCAAATTATTTAGTAATGCTTTATTTTTTAAAATTATAACATATACATCGAGACAAAATGCAGATTGGTGGTTGTCAGGGGCCAGGGAAGAAGAGAACAGGAGATGAAGGTTTACCTTAGAGTGATAACAATGTTTTTTTCTTTTTTAAAATTGTTTTATTTTAAAGATGTGGGATACAATTCATGGTTAGGTATACAAGTGTTCATTATGCATGTACCCGTGTTGATGAGGTGTGCCCCCATTCTCCCACAGAATCCCACGACTGCCAATCCCGCCCTGACCCCCATGGGCAATTTCCCACTACTGCCAAATCTTTTCTTATAGTATTATGATAATTGATCAAGGTCTGCTTATGAGTGAGAGCATGTGATACTCAGTTCTTTGTTTATGTGATAGATCACTCAGTATTATAGACTCTAAGTCCATCCAAGTCTCCATAGAGTTCATAATTGTGTCCTTTATGACTGCATAATATTCCATCATGTATATGTACCACATTTTTTTATTTAGTCCTCTTTTGATGGGCAGCATGGTTGGTTCCATGTTTTTGCTCTTGTGGACAATGCTGCAATAAAAAGGTGTCTTTTTCATAGAGTGATATGAGTTTCTCCAGGTATATTCCCAGTAGGGGGATGTGAGGTCATATGGAAGGTCGATTTTTAGATCTTTTAGGAATCACCAAACTGTTTTTCACAAAGGTTATATTAGTTTACACTCCCACCAACAGTGTAGAAGTGTTCCCTTTTCCGTGCATTCACTCTAGCATCCACTTTTTTTTTGAGTTTTTGATTATGGCCATCCTGACTGGAGTTAGGTGGTATCTCAGTGTGGTTTTAATTTGCATTTATTTGATGACTAGTGAGGCAGAACATTTTTTCATGTATCTGTTGACTGCTTGTATATCTTTTTCTTCATATATCAAGAAGTGTCTATTCATATCTGTTGTCCACTTTGTAATGGGCCTGTTTGTTTTTTTTCTTTTTGGTACATTTGAGTTACTTGTAGATCCTGGATGTTAGGCCCTTGTCGGAAGCACAGTTAGAAAATATTTTTTCCCCCAGTCTGTGGGCTATATCCCTGCTGTTTTGATGGTTTAATTGGTTTTGGAGAAGCTTGTCAGTTTGATGAGGCTCCACTTGTCTATCTTATCTCTTATGGCTTGAGTACTTGGGGTTTTGATCAGGAGTTGGTTGCCATTTCCAGTTTTATAAGAGTATCTCCTGCATTTTCTAATGTTCTTATAGTTTGAGGTTTCGCATTTAGGTCTTTGATCCATTTAGAGTTGATTTTTGTGTATGGTTATAGGTAGGTGTCTTGTTTTAAACTTCAACATATGGTCAGTCAGTTTTCCCAGCACCTTACTGAATAGGTTCTCCTTTCCCCAGTGGTTGGTGGTGAAAGTTTTGCCCAAGATGAGTTAGTTGAGAAATTGAGGTTTTTATTCTGGAATCTCTATTCTGTTCCATTGGTCAATATGCCTGTTCTTGTACCAATACCAGGCTGTTTTGATTATTGTAACTCCATAATAACGTTTAAAGTCTGGAAGTGTGATATCTCCCACTTTGTTTTTTGTTTTGTTTTGTTTACTGTTTTGGTTGTTCATGGTCATTTATGTTTCCATATGAATTCCTGTACTGTCATTTCTAGGTCAGAGAATAATGCTGCTGGCAATTTAATGGGTATTGTGTTAGATCTGTAGATTGCCTCAGGTAGGATGGACATCTTAACAATGTTGATTCTTCCAATCCATGAACATGGAATATTCTTCTATTTGTTTGTGTCATCTTTGATTGCTTTGAGCAATGTTTTGTAGTTTTTATTGTAAAGGTTTTTCACCTCTCTGGTTAGGAAGATGCCAAGGTATTTCTTTTTTCTTTCCTTTTTTTTTTTTGGTGGCTATTGTGAATGGGATTGCGCCTTTTTGGGGGGGTTCTGCTTCTTTATTTTGGTGTATAGTAATGTGACTGTCTTTTGCACATTTGTTTTATGCCCTGAGACTTTGCCAAAATCCTTTGTTAGGGCAAGGAGGCTTTTGACAGATTCTCTTGGGTTTTTGAGATATAGAATCATGTCATCTACAAAAAAGGATAACTTGACTTCCTCTTTTCCTATTTGGATACCCCTGATCTCCTTCTCTTGTCTGATAGCTCTAGCTAGGACTTTCACAAATGTGTTGAAGAGGAAGGGTGAGAGTAGGCATCCTTGTCTTGTTCTAGTTTTCAGGGGAAATGGTTACAATTTCTGTCTGTTTAGGAATATTCTGGCTGTGGGTGGCCCTACTATTTTTAGGTATGGTCTACC
This sequence comes from Cephalopachus bancanus, assembly GCA_027257055.1. NCBI lineage: Eukaryota > Metazoa > Chordata > Mammalia > Primates > Tarsiidae > Cephalopachus > Cephalopachus bancanus. Next base: position 1,230,101 of record JAPVLO010000243.1, on the reverse strand, counting down.
TATGCCTAGATGTTTGGTGTTTTTATCAAGAAGGGGTGTTGGATTTATCAAAAGTTTTTTACACATCTAATGATATAATCATTTGGTTTTTGTTTTTACATCTATTGATGTATTTAATTACATTTATGGTCTTTCAAATTTTGAACCAGCCCTGCATCCCAGGGATGAAGCCTATATGTTCGTGGTGGATGATTTTTGAGATGTGTTGTTGGATCTGCTTCTCTAGGCGCTTGTTGAGAATTTAGCATCTATGTTCATCAAGCATATTGGCTGGTAGCTCTTTCTTTGTTGGATCATTACCTGGTTGGGTATCAATGTGATGCTAGCTTCATAAAATGATTTGGTGAGAGTTCCAACTTTCTCAATTGCCTGGCATACTTACAATAGGATTGGTATTTGTTCCCCCTTGCATGTTTTGTAGAATTCTACTGGTAAACCATCTGGTCCAGGGCTTTTTTTTTTTTTTTTTTGTAGGTAGTTTTCCTATGACATTGTCAATTACCTGGATTGTTATTGGTCTACTTAGGACCTTGATTTCTTCTTGTTTCAACGTGGGGAGGTTGTGTGATGTCAGAAAGTCCTTCTTTTTCTTTAGGTTTGCAAGTTTGTTTCCATACAAGTGTACAGAGTAGTCTCTGATAATCTTTTGTATTTCCTAGAGGTCAGTTGTGACTTGATCTTTTGCAATTCTGATTGTGTTTATGTTTTTTTTCTCTCTCTCTTTTTCTTGGTCAGTCTAGCTAGGGGCCCATCAATCTTGTTTATTCTTTCAAAGGACCAGCTTTTTGTTTCACTGATTTGTTTTTGTATTATATTTTAGTCTTTCTATTTTGGTGACCTGGATTCCTCTGCTGAAGTTACAATTTTGGTGATCTTGCTTTTCCAGCTTCCAAAGGTGATTTGTAAGGCTGTTAAGTTGTGATCTTTTCCTTTTAATCATGTGTGTTCATAGAGATATAAATTCCCCCTTTTAGTACTGTTTTCATGGCATCCCAGAGGTTTTGGTAAGATGTTTCTTCCTTTTTATTTGTTTCCAGGTATCTTTTAATCTCCATTTTGAGTTCCATGTTGACCCAGGAGTTGTTTAGCATCATGCTATTTAGTGTCCCTGTTTTTGTGGGGTTTGGTAGAAGTTCGTTGATGTTGATATTTATTTTTATTCCACTATGGTCTGAAAAAAATGCATGGCAGAATTTCAATTCTATTGAATTTGTTTATTATTGGTTTATGGCTGAGGTTGCAGTTGATCTTAGAGTACATTCCATTTGATAATGAGTAGAATGTATATTCTGTGGCTGTTGGGTGGAGTGTTCTGTAGCTATCAGTTTAGTCCATTTGCTCAAGCATCACTGCCCGAGTCCAGCTCCACCAGGTCAGGGTTTCCTGAAAGAGGGACAGCAGGAGAAAAAACTTGGACACTGACTCTGCTGCAAGCAGGAAAAATGTCAATTTATTGTCTTTTCCAGCTCCTTTTATACCCTACATGTTTTTTGCTTCCAAGGCAATCAGTTACAATTGAATGGACTGGACAGGTTCATCCTGTTTTGATCTTAAAACATTATCATCCTAAACTATAAATTTTACAAACTTCTAACATTTTTTAATGATTACCATTTCTTAATGTCCATACAAAACTTACTTATTCCTATAACTATTATATTATAAATCACTACCAAGTTCTAAGCACTATAATTATCACATAGATTAACAAGTCACACCTGTGACCTTTACACAACAATTTGCAACTAGCTGGGGTAAAGCAACATTTTCAAGGTTTCTTAGCTGCAAGTTGGCCTGACTAGTTTTCCCTAACTTCACACTTGGTGTTTACAATCTGTGTTAATTATTTCCTGCCAGGAGGAATGAGCTTTAATGTTTGTAAAATAAAAGGCCTCTCGGGCTCAAGTCACCAGAATTACAAGCCTCCGTAACAAAGGGAAGTAAAGGCAAGGGGTAGTGGATGTGTGAGTGGAATTTTGCTTTCCATCCTCAGACTGTACAGAACTTTTTGGGTGCACCGATAACAAAAGTAGAAGAAGCAAGAGTCTCAGCTGCCCAAGTTCACTTTGCAACCTGGGGTCTTCAGCCCCGTGGACTTTGTCAGCAGGCAGGCCTCCATGGCTGGCTCCCAACACATCACATTGAGTTTGCAGATTTTCTTGTTAACTTTTTGTCCTGATGATATGTCTAGAGTTGTGAGTGGGGTATTTAAGTCCCCAGGTTTGATATTGTTAGAGTCCATGTCTTTTTTCAGTTTACCTAGAAGCTGCTTTATGAAAATTGGTGCTCCTATGTTGGGTGCAAATATATTTAGGATGGATATTTCTGGTTCATAGATTGAACCTTTTATTATTATGTAGCGACCTTCCACATATTTTTTAAATTTTTCATAGCTTAAAGTGTATTTTGTCTGATATTAAGATCGCAACTCCTGCTTTCTTTTGTGTTCTGTTCACCTGAAATTTTGTTTTCCATCTCCTTACTTTGAGTCTGTTAGTGTCCTTTCTGGTGAGATGAGGTTCTTGGAGACAAAATATTGTTTCCTCAGGATATTTTGTCCATTTTGCCTTTCTATGTATTTCCAGTGGTGTATTTAATCCATTCACATTTGGGCTAATTATTGAGATGTGAGACTTTATCCCTGTCATGAGGTTTTTTTTTTCTTTCTTCTTTTTTTCTTATTTTCTTTTTCTTCTTATTTTCCATTTTCTTTTCTTCTTTTTTTTAATTTTTATTATTAAGATGTGGGGTACAACTCAGGGTTAGGTATATAAACACTGATCATGCAGGTTGATGAGGTATACCCCTCCTTCCCCTAGCAGTTTCCCACTACTGCCAATCGCTTTCTTATACCATTATAATTATTCAAGGCCAGCTTATGAGTGAGAACATATGGAACTCTGTTCTTTGTTTCTGTGATAAATCACTGAGTAGAGTTTGCTATTGTTGCTGCTCTTTGTTTGCTTATTTGTTTGTTGTCTTTCTTTGGATTTTTGGATTAATTCATGTGTATTTTCAATCTTTTTCCTGCATTATTGTGAAGGATGTTGTCATTCTTTTTCTCTTCTTTTGTGTTTAATACTTTCTTAAGTGTTTCTTTTAGAGCTGGTCTGGAAGAGCATAAACTCTAATGATTGAATATCTGGGAAGGATTTTAATTCTCTATCATTGATGAAGCTTAGCTTAGCTGGGTAAGTAATCCTTGGTTGAAGTTATTTATCTTTGAGAATGTTGAAGATTAATCTCCAAGCTTTCCTAGCCTGAATTGCTTCCTTAGATAAGTCTGCTGCTATTCTATTTGGTCTTCCTCAGTAGAAAGTCTGACCTTTCTCTCTGCTGCCTTTAGGTCTTTTTCTTTTATACCTATTTTGTGTAGTGAATTACTATGTGTTTAGGAGTTGATCTTCTCACTTGTCTTCTTGCAGGGGTTCTCTGAATCTCTTGTTTGAATGTTTGCCTCACTGATGAGATGAGGAAAGTTTTCTTGGATAATTTCATTGAATGTTTGCTCCAGGGTAGTCCCTGTTTCTCTATCTGCCTCAGGAATTCCATTTAATCTTAGGTTTGGTCGCTTAAAATAATCACACATCTCTTGGAGGTTTTATTCTGTCTTTTTAAACTTATCTTCTGTGTTTTTAATAGTTTGGATTAGTTCCATATTTTGGTCCTCAAGCTCTGAGATTCTTTCTTCTGCTTGATTAATTCTGCTTTCCATATTTACCAGTTTGTTATTTATTTCACTCACTGTATTCTTTATTGCTGTTATCTCAGTTATCGACTACATCATTCTTTCTTCTTGTCTCTCCTTATTTCTATTTATTCTCTCTATTAATATCTTAATTTCTGGGTTTGTGTTGAGATCAGTCATTCTGGGGGCTCTTCATTGTTTGCATTCCAGAGTCTGTATTCTCAGTGGTTTACCTCCCAGGGATCTGTGTGAGACCCATATTCTTGCTTTGGTTTTTCTTCATTTCTGTAGATTTTTCTCCCCCTTTCCCCTGCTAATTCTGTTGTTCAGGAATGGGGGGTAGCTTTTACTTCTGTTTGCTCAATCTCCTATTCTTCCTTATGTAGATATTCTGGCTTTGTTCAATTCTGAAGCTAGACTGTGGGTGGGGGGCTGTACTTTTTGCAGTTTTGAGATTTAATTGAGGGGGGAACTGTAATTCAGAAACTATCAGCAGATCCCAGTATCTTCTGACAGGTGTGGGGCCCCACTGGAAGGCACTTACCATTATCTTACAACCTGTCCATGCAGTGAAGGTATAGTTTTGTCCCCTGAAAGCAAAATGAGGTAAGAATAAGGAAAAGAATGGAAAAAGAAAGGAATACGACAAAAAGAAGGTGGATAGAGAGGAAAGGAAGAGGGAAAACAGACAGACATACTCACTAACAAATGAAAAGATACACAAACTATATATGCATATAGATATAATAAATATATATTTATTATATATACATATATACTTTATAACATGCACTCTATATGCTCAGGAAAACAAATTTAAAATATATGGTGAGGGAACAAGTATAATAAACGAGAGGGGCTATTTAATCTGATTTTTTATATTAATTTATTTTGAAATTGGCTAAAATTTAGTTAATTTACATACACATTACCTCACATACTTATTATTTTTTCATGATGAAAACATTTAAAATCTACTATCTTGATGATTTTCAAGTGTATAACACATTGTTATTAACTCTAATCGTCATGTTGTGCAATAGATCTCTTTAATTTAATCCTCCCATCTTAAAGAAACTTTGTACAATTTGACCAACATTTTCCCAATCTCCCAAAACAGCAGCCTGGTAACCACCATCTTACTCTCTGTCTCTACGAGTTTGACTTATTCCACACATAAGTGAAATTAAGTACTATATGAGTATTTGTGCCCGGCATACTTCACTTAACCTAATGTTCACCAGGTTTATCCAGGTTGTGACAAATGACAGAATTTCCATCTGTTTTAAGGCTGAATAATATTCCACTGGGTGTATATAACACATTTTCTTTATCCATTTATCTATTGAGGAATACTTAGATTTAATCCATATCTTGGCTATTGTGAATAATACTACAGTGAATGTGGGAGTACAGATATCTCTTTGACACAATAACTTGAATCCCTTTAAATATATACCCAGAAGTGTGGTTGCTGAATGATATAGGAGTTCTATTTTAAATTTTCTGAGGACTCTCTACACCAGAGGGTCATCCCCAACCCTCAGGCCATGGATAGGTACCAGTCTATGGCCTGTTAGAAACCAAGGCACACTGCAGGAGGTGAGCAGCACGGGAGTGAACAAAGTTTTATCTATATTTGCAGCCTCTTCCCATTGCTTTCATTACTGCCTGAGCTCTGCCTCCTGTCACATCAGCAATAGCATTAGATTCTCATGGGAGTGTGAACCCTATTGTGAATTGCATATGTGAAGGATCAAGGTTACACACTCCTTATGAGACTCTAATGCCTGATGATCTGAGATGGAGCTGAGGTGGTTATGCTAGTGCTGGGGAGTGACAGCACATATAGATTAACATTGGCATTGAAGTTTGACTGCACATACCCCCACCATCTATGGAAAAATTGTCTTCCATGAAACTGGTCCCTGATGCTAAACAGGTTGGGACCACTGCTCTATACCAGTTTACATAGTGCTTGTAACTAATTTACATTCCCACCAACGTTGTGCAAGAGTTCCATTTTTCCCACATCTTCTTCAGTATATGTGGTCTTTGTCTTTTTTGATAATAGCATTCCAACACGTTTGAAGTTATACTCCATGATGACTTTAGTATGCAATTCCCTAATAATTAGTGATAGGCATTTTTTTCATATTCCTGTTGGCCATTAGTAAGTCTTCTGAGAAATGCCTATTCAATTTTTTGGCCTTTTTTTTTTTTTTTTTTTTTTTTTGAGTTGGAGTCTCACTCTGTCGTGCAGACTGGAGTGCAGTGGCCACTCCTGGTCACTGCAGCCTCGACCTGCTGGGCTCCGGTGATCCTTCCGCCTCAGCCTTCCAAGTGCTAATTTTTTGATTTGTTGTAGAGATGAGGTCTCGCCAAGTTGCCCGGGCAGGTCTCGGACCCACGGGCTCAGACAATCCACTCACCTCAGCCTTCCAAGGCATGGGATTACAGGCTGAGCCACCGAACCCGGCTTGGCCATTTTTAAATAAGGTTATTTGCTCTCTATCAAGTTGTTGAGACTTTTAATGTAGTTTTTGGATATTAACCTTTCTCTGATATATGGTTTACAAATATTCTCTTTCCTCCCATAGATCATATCTTTACTCTGTTAAATATTTTATTTGCTGCACAGAATCGTTTCCGTTTGATGTAATTATATTTGTCTATTTTCACTATTTTGGACTGTGCTTTTTGGGTTCTATTAAAAAAAAATCATTGCCCACACCAATGTTATAGAGGTTTTTCCTCTATGTTTTCTTCTAGTCATTTGATAATTGCATGTTAATTTTAAATATGATGTGAGATAAGGGCTCTATTTATTCTTCTGCATGTGAATATTCAGTTTTCTCACCTCAATTTATTGAAGAATTTTCTTTTCCCATTGCAAGTTCTTGACATTTTTCTGGAAATTCAAATTGACTATAAATGAATGGATTTATTTTAACCCGTTTTTTCATCCTAAGAACATGGCAGTGCTTTCCCTTCAGTTGGTCTCACTTCCCAGATATATTTTATAATTTTATTACAACTTAGCCCTTTAAAATCAAGCCAACTACTTCATCTAGGATGAAGACAATATTTGTAAAGTATGATTTTTCTATTCTAGGACCCAATGGGAGAAAAAGCAACATGTTTCATTCTAAAGAAAAATGCTTCACTGGACTCAAAGACACTTGGTCTCTAAATTGTACTTTATGAGTGATTTAAAGGCTTTTTGAGGGTAATTTTTACTCTACTTGCTTATGTGAGTTCCATAATTTCGTGAAAAACGTTACCTTTCTGGAGAGTCACTCTAAACCAGATATATGATCTTGAGAAAGTCACTTAACTGTTTAGGTCTCAATTTCCTAATTTGCTGAAGGAGCTAAATAATCAAGATTCCTTTTAACCACTCCTATTCAGCATAGTACTGGAATTCTTAGCCAGAGTAATCAGGCAAAAGAAAGAAATAAAGGGTATCCAAATTGGAAAAGAAGAAATAAAAATTTCTTGTATGCTATTATGTAATCTTGAGAATCCTAAACACTCCACCAAAAGACTTTTGGGATTGATAAATGAATTCAGTAAAGTCTCAGGATACAAAAAACATGAACAAATCAGTAGTACTGTTATATACCAATATCAAACATGCTGAGAATCAAATTGAGAACTCAATTCCATTTACCATAGTAGCCAAAACTGAAATACTTATTAATATATTTAATCACAGAGCTGAAAGATCTCTACAAGAAAGAAATTGTAGAGGGCACAAACAAATGGAAAAATATCATGGATTGGAAGAACCAACATTGTTAAAATGACCATATTACCCAAAGTAATCTACAGAACAATGTTTCACAGAATTAGAAAAAACAATCCTATAATTTACATAAAGCCAAAAAAGTGCCAGAATAGCCAAACCAATTCTAAGCCAAAAGAACAAAGCTGGAGGCATTACTTTATTTGAATTCAAATTATACTACAAGACTATAGTAACAAAAATAGCATGACCCTGCTACAAGAGCAGACATATGGACCAATAGAACATAATAGAGAATCCAAAAATAAACCCAAATACCTATGTGGCAGGATTTTTTATAGACAGAGATGAGACACCAAGGCTTTGTGAGGAAGCAGTGTTTATTTGTGCTGGCACTGGCCCAGGAATTTACATCCAAAGGCTGAGTCCTGGATGCAGTGGGGCATTGCCTTATATTATATTTTAGCCCCTTTGTCTCTGCCTGCATTTTTGATTGGGTATTTTGTGGCACTGCGTTACTCATGCACACTTAGACATTAACTATGCCATGCCACTTTTTCTGTAACACATCCTTTTTCTATTCTGGGAAGGCCCTTATCTCATCGTTTTAGAAGAGCCCCTGCCTCACTCCCCACTTTGATTATTGGGCCCTTTTAGATTGAAAAGCATCATCTTGGTTTAAGGGCTGGTATTTCCATAACATCAGTACATGTGCTGCCATTTTCCTTTTGACCATGGCCTCAGTGAGGTTGGTGGCAGACTTTATGACTAAGGGGGCTAGACACGGCAGAATTAGACACATTTCCAAAATTATAATACCTATGAGGATTTTTAATTCCCCAAAAGTTGAGAACCATTCTCCAAACAATTACCTGGGGTTCCAGCCTTTCCAGGTCTGGACTGGAACATGAGCAATTTTTCTCATCTGGTTGGTGATTTTTTCTATGACCTTTCCCTCATTGTCTGTTTGTAAGCAGCAGTTGCTTAGGTTAAGTTTTTCATAAACATTTCCTTTAGAAGCAAGCAAGTAGTTTAAGGTTAGGCAATTTTGATAAACAGCGTTGTGCATGTTGGTTTGCTATTTGGCTAGTATGTTAAGGGCCTTTGCAGTTTTATTAGTTATAATTTCAACAACTGCCTATAATCAAGTTATGCTGTTTAGCATGTAAATAGGAGTCTGATAGCCCCAAGATCCATTTTCTGCCCAGGTAACTGGGCCATAGTATTGGACAACACATTCAGGGGGCTCATCATTTTTCCAGTTGCCAATTTGTAAAGCAAGCCATTTTCTTTGGGTGTCCCAATTTTTGTATACTTGGACTTTTAAGCATTCCCCTCTGGCAAGTGGAAGCAGGAAGAAGGAAGATTGAATAGACCCTAACATACAAGATCCCAACCAGTTTGGGAGAAGCACAGTATTGTCTTCCTAGCATGACATATACTCCCTTTTTTTGCTAGCATTCTGTCTAAGTCCATATGATATTTTTATGCCAGTCTACTAGTAGCATTTAATTGTTTAGCAGTTTTTTAAATAGTATCTCTAGTATGGTTAATAAATCTTTGTTGAGATATATATATATATACATATATATGTATATATTTGATTCAGTTTACATTATTATTTATAGTTACCCACCAAAAGAGAAATTTAAATCCTGTAGCTATTTGATTTCAAGTTTTGAATTTATTAGGAACTTCCCTAGGGACTCCTATAGCATTTAGGTATATATTAGAGTTAAATGAGTCGAGTAGTGGCAACTCTTTTAGTAGTTATTAGTGGGCTTTGAAATGCCAGGGCAAATGGAATAGACAACCAAACCAAAGCATAGGTTTTCATCCATTTGGGTGACAACAGGGCTCAAATTGTCCTACCTCCACAGTACCACCAAACATTCACTCGAGGGATGTTAAAGTTTGAGTAGTTGCCCTCATTTGACCCAGAGACATCAAGGACATGGGTACAAGTTTGCAGATGCCCCACAGGAGTGGTGAAACCACCCCCTCGTCTGGAGAGACAAGAGGAGTGATTCGCCTTACCTATGGAGAAGGAAGGATATACCTTCAGATGCGTACAGGCGGATCAGGGAGAGACTATGGCAAATCTCATTCCCCCACGCATCCTTATCTTGATATAGATCCAACAGACAACTTATTCCTTTGGGGTCTGTGTCCCTGTTAATAGGAGATGGGGCTTTGTGTCTACCCCTTGCACAAGCATAACAATCACTTTTGTTAAGGCTTGTTACTGTATATTTTATTTATTTTACCCAGGTATTTGTGTCCCCATAGCCTGTTGTAGCCTCTAAAGTTTGTTCTAAGTCTGTTACTTCCATAATCATTACCTTGACAGGATCATTACTGGAGTTAGTTTGGTTCAATTCTCAAAGCTGTAAAGGGTTTGGATTAGGGGTTGGGGTTGTATTGATGGATGGTGAAGATGCTGGAGGCATTACAATTAATTTTATCCAAAATTTACCTAGAGAGTTCTGTCCAGATATGGTTGCTCCTAATCCATATTTCCGAGGTATCAGAGGATCTCTGTCTATGAGTTGAGGTTGGGTTATTGTTAATAACAATGGGTTGCATTGTAAATGTTGACAACTAGGAGAAGTAGCCCCTTTTATAAGTCGAATTTTATTTTTGAGGGTTTTTCCTCTCTCTTTCTCTCTTTTTTTCCCCCCACTGGAGCTGACCATTCTTTAAATTGAGTGGTTCAAAAGTCACCAGACCAGTCCTGGCAAGGGTTATTTGGGGGAGTAAAGTTATGCAACTTTTAACATAAAAACCAGCCCCTCCCCATATTTTGTTTTGATACATTTTAGACTATTTTTTAGCAGTGGTGAAGGGTGCAGGAAGTGACCAGAGGGGCGGCTCCCAAAATGGTGCTGACACACCAGACAACAAAGGCCCTAGGTCCCAGCTTCTGTGAGCACAATTCCCCACGCCTGCAAATTTCAAACCTTCCCACATGCGAATTTCAAACCTGCAAGCCTCCAATCCGTAGCCAGCTTTGTTATGCATCCAATAGGACTATAACATGGCGTTGGCCCCACCCTGCTCCCATGCAGCTCCTCCAATAGGAACATAGCATGGCCCCTTCCTGCCCCTGTCAGGCTGATAAATACAGCCCTCTCACCGCAAGTATCTCTCTTGGTCTCTCTTTCTCTCTCTCTCTGTCGCTCTCTCCCTCTTTGTAGCTCTCTCCCCGCCTCTCTCCCACTTCCTCTCTCTCTCTTACTCTCTCTCTTTCTCTCTCTCTCTTTCTCTCTCTCTTTTTCTTTTTTCCCATTACAGATCCCCTCTGTAACAGCCGCTTTAATAAAACTCTTGGTCCTGGCCAGGTGTGGAGTCATTACTGGTGCCAAACTTCTTTCAAGTGGTACTGGACAAAGGTATTTGTCAACCATAGATAATTTTCTTTGGTTGCAAAGACTTTCACATGACAGGACAGAACAGGCATCAAATTTAATAGTTATTGGGGAGTTACTTTTAGTATATTAAAATAAACCATTCTTTGCTTTTATTTTTTGCTATGGCTAGAATTAGTAATACTTTTAAGGTAAACAAAGGTTTCATGGTTGCTCAGGATTGAAAAGTCACTTGCAAATACGTTTAATGATAAAAGCAATAAACATACATAAGATAAGAAATGCAATTGGCAGTGCTATGAGAAAAGGTACAAGGGAATACATTTGGTTTTCTTGAATTTTAGTTTCAGTGGTTCATTTTGAGAGACTTCCCATTTAATGGGAGTGTTCTCTGGTACTGTAACTTTCTTTGGTGATTTCTTGACATGCGTATGAGGTGCCTTCCCTTTTTCAGTAGTCCATACAACTGTCTCAGTTGTCAGAAGCACTTGATAGGGTTCTTTCCAACTTGGTTGATGTTTAGTCTTCATCCAGAACTTGATCAGCAACCAATCTCTGGGTTGAAGGTGCTGAACTGTAAACTCAAGAGGAGGGGTTTGAGTTAGGAGCCCTCTCAATCTGAGAGAGAATAAGGTAGAGAAAATAGCCAAAATGCATTCTTTTGAAACTTGGTTTTTCTAAAGAAGGGAGGGCTAGGACAGGAGTGGTAATTAAGGCTTGCATTAAGTTTTGTTTTTTTTAAATTTTGTAATTTTTCCTCAGTCCACTTAAGAAGATTTGAGGCCTCTTTTAATAATTTAGAATGTAAGCCTTTCGTTTTAGTTGCATAAGATTTGATCCACAATTTACAACATTTTATTAAGCCCCAAAACTGTAAATTTCCTTTGGATTAAAATTTCTCTGTCCCATTCCGCTTAGGGTTGCTTCTTATTCTAGCTTGCCCTCTCTGGCTTTTGGAGCCTGTCCATGGGGGCCTCCCATTCCTTTGTTTCTGAACCACCTTTTTGGCACTGCTTATCATAATTTGAGCTTTCTGGCTCTGCTTTTTTTCATGTCTAACAATTCTTTTTGTGCTTTCCTCAATAGCTCTTTAATGGAGCTTTCATTCCATCCCTCTAGCTTTTGTAACTTTTTAGTAATGTCAGGTAAGCTTCTAGTAATAAAGTTTACTTTCAACAATTCTTGTCCTACAATTTTTCTGGATCTAATCCAGAATATTTTCTCATTTGGTCCCTGAGTCATTGTTTAAAAAAAAAAAAAAGCTATGGGAGTTTTCTCCCTTTTTTAAATGCTGAATTTCAAAAGCCTTAGAAACAGCCAGGCATGGTGGCTCAGCCTATAATCCCAGCACTTTGGGAGACTGAGGCAGATTGCCTGAGCCTGCAAGTTCGAGACCAGCCAAGGCAACTTGGTGAGACTTCGTATCTACAATAAATCAAATTTAGCTGGGCGTGGTAATGCATGCCTGTAGTTTTGACTACTTAGAAGGCTGAGGCAGAAGGATCACCAGAGTCCAGAAGGTTTATGCTGGGGTGACTGTGTGGGTGCCATTGCACTCTAGCCTGGGCAATGGAGTAAGACTCCAACCCCCCTCCCTCCACCCCAAAAAAGTCTTAGAAACATTTTGAGACCTTGGGGCAGATTTCTGAATGCCCTCAAGTCTTGCATTTTTACCTTATTTTCTGGGTTATTATTGTCCCATCTAGGGTCAGTATTTGAATTCTTCTGTTCAGCAGGCTGTATACCCAGGGCTGGGGATGATTTTGTTCCCAGATGGACATAGTTGCTCACCTAATCATTCCTATTTTTCCCCTGTAAAGAAAAAAAAAAAAAAAAAAATATATATATATATATATATATATATATATTAGTTGTTGAGTTGGAGTCTCACTCTGTTGTCCAGACTGGAGTGCAGTGGCTGCTGCTCCCAGCCACTGCAGCCTCGACCTGCTGGACTCCAGTGATCCTTCCGCCTCAGCCTTCCAAGTAGCTGGAAATATAGGTACGCACTATCATGCCCAGCTAATTTTTTTGATTTATTGTAGAGATGAAGTCTCGCCAAGTTGCTCAGGTGGGTCTCGAACCCGCGGGCTCGGGCAATCCACTCACCTCAGCCTCCCAAAGCGCGGATTACAGGCTGAGCCACCGAGCCCGGCTAAGAAAATATTTTTAATTGACATTAGTTTTACCCAAGTATATATATTAAGTTTAAGGAATTGATTAACTTGATCAGTCAATTCTAGTGGATCCTCTACGTGTGATTTCATTTCTTTTTAAAAAATGTCTTACTTACTGGTGAGTGAAGCATTCATAAAGCCAATTTCTTTTTGTCCCAGTGGGATTTCCCTTAAGAGGAATAGTTTTGGCTTTTTTTCCTGAATCCTCAGGAGGAAAGGGAAACCTTTTAATATCTTTCTGGCATTGTTCCAATCCCCTTTTCAAGTTACGATAAATATGTTTAGAGCTTGGGGATTTTGACTCCCAAATACCTGATAGATCCTCATTCCTGCCCATTCTCCCCGCTTACATTCCTGGTCTTCTTGAGGATTATAAGGCAAGAGAATACAGGAAAGTGGATCCCAAGGCTTTTCCCTTTCCTCTGGGAGCTCAGATTCTTTTTTTTATCCTTTTCACATTTCCCCATTTTAAGGGGGAACGTGGGAAGGGCCTGCAAAGGGCATAGACTTTTTCCTCAGATGAAACAGAGGACTTATTTACATAAATTATTAAAGTTTGGCAAAGCCAATCTTTATTAGAATCAAACTCTGGCCAAAAGACCAAGGGCTGTGTGTGTGTGTGTGTGTGTGTGTGTGTGTGTGTGTGTGTGTTTGTGTGTGTGTATTTGTTTTGTTTTTGGTCCAGATAAAACAACAAAATTCATTCTCTTTTTTCCCTTTTTCTTAGTTCTGGAATCATTTTCCCAACCTTCCAACATTCGTCCCAGTGGACTATTTGAGGGAATTTTAAGGGAGTCCTTCTGACCTCCCTTTCTAGGCCTAGACTGTTTATTACCCATTCTTGGTTACCAGATAAGTCTGTGAAATTCTGGAGTTTTCCAAAAAAGGTGATCAATCTCCCATAATGGAGATTTCTTCCAGATCTTGAGACTCCAGATCCTCCCTAAAGACTCAACTCCCCTTACTGAAAATTTCTTGCAGATTTCAGGATTTTTTTTTTTACTCTACTATTGCCCTAAGCTATATGAGGTCACCACAAATATGGCAGATTGGGACTCTACTCTTGCTTTGTCACAAGGTAGCATCTCATTCACTCACATTCACACAACGTCTCCAACCCGCTGCTCAGCACCTCAGAGTTACTGTTTTTTCCCTCTGTGGGACTACTTGGACAACTCTGAGAGGTGATCAGGCTCTCATTCTGCCTTTTAAGGGCAACCTTTACCAAATCGAACCTGAGTTCTTACCAGTCTGATGGGCAGTGCTCCCTTGGCTGGTTTCTGGGCC